>JAJKFL010000007.1:28735176-29955176 GCA_021186555.1 Reticulitermes speratus
CGCTGTCAGAACCTCAAACTTTATATTCAGCAACAACGCTGTCAGAACCTCAAACTTTATACTCAGCAACAACGCTGTCAGAACCTCAAACTTTATACTCAGCAACAACGCTGTCAGAACCTCAAAATTTATATTCAGCAACAACGCTGTCAGAACCTCAAAATTTATATTCAGCAACAACGCTGTCAGAACCTCAAACCTTACGACGCTGTTTATGGTTTGTATCAGTTTTTCCTTGGTCTATCGGTTTCTACGTAAAACTGGAACGCAATTTCCCTGACACCTACTTTTTCTTTTGACCTTGTCCACCTTCTGATTTCTTAACTAAGCAAGACGTTTCGAATGCCGACTCTGCTTCCGTCTTTAGGCAAGGAAGCACCTAACTTGGTGGACCCCTTAGATCGAGGGTTCTTCCTTGCTTGAAGATGGAAGCACAGCCGGCTCCCGAAACGTCATTTTAGTTTTAAAAACTAAGCAACGGGCAAAGTCCACAAAAAAAAAAAAAAGACTGCATCAGTGAGTCATAGACCATCGTCAGAGCCATACAGATTTGAATGAAACTGATTTTGCTGGCATTTGTTTTGACTGTTTGTTGCTGGAGTTTCCCGTTGTGCAAAATGTCACATCGGCGTGGAATAAGATTCCGGTCTTCTAGGATACAGCGCTTTGGGATTTGGTATAGAGGTAACGTTTCGGGGGGCGCTTGCTGCTCCCCATCTTCAGGGTATTCCAAAGAAGTATGTCCTCGGAAACGTTGGAATATGTCCCTTACTTTCGACGAGTCGATATTTGGCCTCTCGGCAGCCAAGCCTTTACCAGCAAATCTTGAACTCCGATGCTACCTGCTGGTTTCTTCTCACAATTCTTTACACGAATCCTTTCACACAAGATGGAGGTGACGGGTCAACTTCAGATTCCGACGGCTTTAACCCATGAGGAAAGAGCCACCGGTACCCGCTGAATACAAACGTGGTCAGGTCTGGACGTTTTGGGGAAGAGACAAATCTCTTGGCTATACTGGAATTCGAACCACGGACCTTCCAGTACGTAGTCTAGTCACCATAGTTTCTGACCTATTATCCACTGTGACATTTAACTTCTATAAATGCATGGATGTAAATGCCCATATATTCTAACATCACCCAAAAATTGAGTCTCTAACACTAGAAAGGAGCCCTCAATACGGAAAGAGGACGAGGCCAATGACAGGACATATAATGAAGACTAGATATCAGGCTTACGTACAATTTGTTTGTAGTTCTTCCCTCGAAAAAGTAGAGATTACAAAACACTAACATGTCCGTAACATATGCATCATCTACCCTTAAGGTCTAGCAAAAAAAGGAAGATCAGAAACTAAGTGATAAACAATTTAGAACAGAAACAAAAAAAGATTTGGTTTCTAAACGCAGCGCATTAATTAAGTTTTTGTCTCCATTTCCATTAAAGAATTCAAATCTTTAATTAAAGGAGAGATAAGTGGTTTCAACGAAAGTGTAATAAGGGCCATTTTACAGTGGCAGAGGTAACACTGTTATGGTATAATAGTAAACACATGACTTGCTAGCTGTTTGCACGGGAATGAAGAGGTAAGCTGGTAAGAAGAGAAGCACTGCGCATGCGCGTCAAGCTTCGTCTCTCTGTTACAAAAACATCCACAGTGGCTGAAGCTATATACATACACACAACACAGTAAATGTTTTTGAAAGAGGTATAGCACTGCCTGGCCGTTCCGAGGTGAGTCCAACAGTGACCACGCCGTGCCGACTGCAGCTAAGTACTGTAATAAGGAGCTCAGTTAGCAGGTTGTTTAGTCCCCTGAGGGGCCATAAGTGACATTCTCATTATCGCCTTGAATATAACTTAAATACCACAAAAAGAGCCTTTGATGATTGACGATAATAATGATAATGATGATGATGGTGACGATGATGGTCATAATACCAATCACCTCCATCTAGCGCCAAGGCTAAGAATGAGTGTATCTATACCTCTAATCACCTAAATACCATCTTGGCGTGGAGACGAAAAAGTTTACCATTTTTAAAATAACAATAGCAACAATAACAGACACAACGAAATACTAAGTTCAGCACCTCGTCATGAAAACGTATGGGGACATGGAGGTACTGTTTCCACTATGTTTTAATTTCAGAACTGGATGGACGTAAGACGTCAGCCTTACCCATCGGAGAAAAGGTCTCAAGGACAGGCTTGAGAATATGACGGGTGGGCCCGAGATGCCTCGTCACATGACGGACACGTGGCTGGTAATTGTAATAATAACACGTGATCGTACTGAAAGAGATGCGTCACCGTGGATGAATCGAAGCATATGCCAAGCTGTTCACACTACCACTGCACGGTATTCAGACACAAAAATGACGAATTAAACACACTGAAACAACCACTCCGCCTGCAGTGTGGTCTTCTGTTGCACTGGAACGCCAGATACTGCAGTCAGGAAGACAGAAATGGGGAAATAGCAGAAAGGAATAAAACAGTTAAATATAGAAACAAAAAGAAAATTTTTAAATAAAATAGAGAGAAATATAATTAAAAAACGATCAAAGAGAAGATGGAATTTCCTATATGTAAGAAAGAAAGAAAGAAAAAAAACGAAAGACAATAGGAAACCAATAAATTCGGCAGAACGAAACATGAATGATAAATTCTCTCTTTCAAGGCGATGCCGACGCCGAATATAAGTGTTAAAAGGTAAAGCTTTCAGTTAACAAGTCATGAAGACTCACAGGGGGGAAGTAATATTGGGCTTCCATCATTACTTTGACATTCGGCACAACTAGGACGGCAGAGTTGTCAGCTCTACGCGCCGGCCGCACTTTACCCCCAAGGAAATTCCTTGGTACTAATTTGTGTTAGAGGCTGAGTGGAGCCGAGGGCTACTGAATGCAGACACTTGAAAATTTATAAGAAACCTACGGGAAATTGAACCCGAAACCTCCCGTCTTGTGGCACAGTGCCTCAAACAACTGGGTCACCGATCGCGCGACATATGTCAGGTAAGACAATCGCTATACAAGGGCACCAGATCCATTATGTATCCATGCCCGAATATTAGACTTAACCTAGGATGGTCGAGGAAGTAAGCCTTTCTATTTACAGCACTCTGCGTTTAAGAGCTTTAGTATTTACGAATATAAATAATATATATATATATATATATATAGTGTGTGTGTGTGTGTACCTGAAAATGCGTAAGTTCTGACGTGCATCTAAGTTATATATATGGTCGAACCCGGTTATAACGACATCGGTTTATGCGACACCTCGTCTATAACGTCAGATATTCTGTGGTACCAATTAATTCCTCACTGTTAACCGTAACGTTTACTCATCGGTTAGAATGACACTCGTTTATAACGACACAAAATATTCAGTCCCTTTCGTGACGTTATAACCGAGTTAGACTGTATATGTAAACATTAAGTCCCTACCTCAAGAGAACGTTATAAAATCAATCTTTAGTTAATGCTGTATAGGAAATAATCACTGTTTACACTGAGAATTATAAGAAACACGTGATTACACTGTGTGAGTAAAATGTAGAGTTCATTAATGTAACAGCAGTCGGTACATATATTTACCAGTGGGCTTTATGATACTACTAACAGACTATTTACTGTTTATCTCTGCCAACTGTCCACTGTAGGACTGAAATCCTCGCGTTGGGGACCGGCAATAAACTGAACCAATTTGGGAATCAATTATCGTAAGGCTTGACTACTTAAAACACTCATGCACTGTAGGAAGAACATGGCTAGTAGATGAAGGAGTAGAATGAGAACGTAGATGTGAAACGGAAGAGCAGAAAGAGGCAAAGATAGATGAATAACTCGACAAACAGAATGTAAGAACGTGATGATACAGAGAAAGATGCGAGAGATGCAGCGAGAAAGAAACGAGAGATTTAAATACGTGATAAGCAGATTAACCATCTGCGGGATGGAAGATGAGTGTAGTGTGTGTACAATGACCGTGACGCGGCGCTAGTTTCCAGCCAGCTAATGGGTAAGTTATTGCAAGAAAGATGAGAGAATAATATTAGGTGGGGGTGAAGGGGGGGGGGGGGAGAACACCGACGTAAAATTCTTTTTATTGTTATTATTTTAATTTCATTATTATTTATTTTTACTGACAGTTGAATTGTAATGATATGGACACAGAAGAGTTGCAACATGTTGTAACTGGCTACCACCAACATCACGACATTTAAACTGTCTCCTTTTTGGAACTACGGTGAAAATATATGAGTTTTTAAAAATAGATACACCACGTTCGTACATTCTTTTCTAATAACAGAGTCCTACAGACGAAAAGGGTACAGCATAATGCTAATTGCCTGGCTTTCACGAAGGTGCGTTTTTCTTGGACAATGCAACATGGCATGTAACTCCCTTATAACGAGAAACATAACAGAAAGTTCTGAGGTCCCCCACTGTTTCTCTCCGGTAGAGGGGTGAGCGGAGAAACAGTGAGGATTCTTGTGAGGACTTCAACAATTATGGGAATCTGAAAATTCTGATAGCTTATTAGTCCACTTACCCTCCGCTAATACAGTTTATCCTACCATAGGAAACGTTTTACACAGTACTTGTAATTTTACTTGTAAGTTTATGTGGAAAATTCCATCCAGGAAGAAATTAAGAGCAGATTGAAGTCACGTAATGCTTGTTATCAATTCGGTGCAGGATCTTCTGTCTTCCAGTTTGCTATCCAAAAATACAAAGATTAAGATATACAGAACTATAATTTTGCCTGTTGTTTTGTATGGTTGTGAGACTTGGTCTCTCACACTGAGGGAGGAACATAGGCTGAGGGTGTTCGAGAATAGGGTGCTGAGGAGGATATTTGGGCCTAAGAGGGACAAGGTAACAGGGGAGTGGAGAAGACTACATAACAAGGAACTTAATGATCTGTACTCATCACCAAATATTATTCGGGTGATCAAATCGAGAAGAATGAGGTGGGCGAGGTATGTAGCATGTATTGGGGAGGAGAGAGGTGCATACAGGGTTTTGGTGGGGAGACCTGAGGGAAGGAGACCACTTGGAAGACCCAGGCGTAGATGGGAGGATAATATTAAAATGGATCTTCAAGAAGTGGGATGGGGGGCATGGACTGGATTGATATGGCTCAGGATAGGGATAGGTGGCGGGCTTTTGTGAGTGCGGTGATGAACCTTCGGGTTCCATAAAACGTGGGAAATTTCTTGACTAGCTGACGACCTGTTAGCTTCTCAAGAAGGACTGTGCTCCATGGAGTTAGTTAGTTAGTTAGTTAGTTTATGTGGTGACTTCGTTTGTCACTGTTGACGAACAAGTGTTGAATGTGTTTGAGAAGAAAGTGCTGATGAGAAAATCTAAACAGAGAGAACAGGAAATAACAAAAGGTTGGCGAAAGTTTGTTGTAAACAGCCTTATAATTTCTACTCTTCGCCAAATATTATTAGAAGGTTAATGGGCTAGTTATGTAGCGCGGAAAGGTGATATCTGCGTTTTAGTCGGAACACCTGAATGAAAGTGACCACTTGGGAGACCTCGGTGCAGATGGAACAATTTTACTTGTATGTTAGATAAATAGGTTGTGAGGGTGTTTAGAGGGTTTGAGTGGTTCAAGACAAATTCCAGAGTTGGATTCTTGTAAACCCTGTACTAAATCTTCCGGAGCCATTAAATATGGAGAAGTTTTCAGTAGGCTGAGTGATTATCAGACTCTCAATATCTCTGCTTCTTGGAGTTATATGCAGGAAATAAAGTATACAGAGCCGGTATATAGAAAAACATTGTGCATATCTACCGTTATATACATCAGCAAGCAACCAACCATTTTTTGGTCTCGATATTGTCAACAGAATTGCCGAGATATTCTTTATTTAAAAGTTTTTTTTTTTTACTTATTTAAATTGCTCCGGTTTCGATACGTCCATGAATATATTTTACTCTATTTGTCATATAAACTGCTTTTCAGTAGACCATATCCAACTTCAGCCCTTATAATATATCTGATATTCTTGTCCGTTTATGTCATATAAACAAAATTATGAACAAATGTTCATTTTATTCATATTCCAGGAAGTCAGATAAATGCGGATCTACCGAAAAAATAGAGAAAAAAATATAATCACAGTTTATAAAATTAGTCTTACAGTTTCATAATATGGGATTTGAGGTATGGCGAGACATTGTTGCCATATAGGAGAATTCGCCCACACACTTAAAACAATACATGATTTGGTGCACAAAAAAGACATTGCTGGCGCATGGGATAGATTGTGTAAGTACTTTTCGAATAAGATACGACCCGATGTGCAGTGAGGTCCCTATAAAGGGTATACACAAAATAATGGTGCGGTTTCAATAGTTTTCACTATTGAAACCGCACCATTCTTTTGTGTATACCCTGTATATCAGCAGGTGTAGCTGATACAAGCCCTGCCTGGCGTTCCTGCTTCATTCTGCCTCCTGATAATGTACTTAATTATTACAATGACTTAAATTCCAGCCGCCTACTCGAGCTGTCAAGAACTAACCTAGATTCCAGGCTAGAACCACGATGTTGACGAGATCTGCGCTTCTCTGGGATATTACGCACTGTCGTGTGGTAATTTTTTTTTTCACCGAAGTTTCGGGACAACGTATCGGTCCCATCTTCACGATACGGTGTCCCGAAACGTCTTTAAACAATTACCACAAGACGCCGCGTAATATCGCAGAAGATCGCAGATCTGTCAAGAACTGCTTATTTAAACTGGCTATTGGCAGACTCAGTGAATCGAGTTCAAGTCGAATTCAGTCTGACCCGCCAAGAAGCTGCACATCCAGACGCTTAGCTTCATTTGAGGTCTAGAGCCACAAGTACAACTGAACCCACCTAACAGCACAAATGTGTTTTACGTTCGCAGTGACGTAAGATTCGCCTTCACAAAGCTACGTTCTGTCGCTGTGCCACCATCTTTACAACATGAACAGTAAATAACGCCTCCCCTTGGTTTGTCCTGTTGTGGGGACACATTTGGTACAATAATGAATGAATGAAAGGGTGTGTACAAACTCTCCGGCATAACTGATCAAAGGAAAGGAGTGGTATAAATATAGGGGGTTCAAGAAACCGCTTCAGTAATATTTAGTGAACAGTCAGTGGTAATGCAGTAATTTCTGTTCTGTAAGTAACCTAATTACCAGCTGTCATGATCGAACCTGAGCGTAGTCGGTGTACACAATAGGCTCTGTGCTCAGTCGGTATAGTGACTAGGCTCTGAGCTCAGTCGGTACAGTGACCAGCCTTTGTGCTCAGTCGGTATGGTGACCAGTTTATGGGCTGAGTTACTATAGTGACTGACTAGGCTATGGGACGGACTTCCCACAAATCTTGGTTTCTGTTCTCTGAAGTGTCTAGGCCAAACCTGGGGCCCACTCAGTCCCCTATTCACTGGAAACAGGAGGAAATCTTACGGGAATAAACCAGTAATTGTATGCGTTTTATACGCGTGTGGAAGTTCGTCTGTTATTGTAACTGAAGAACACAACATTGAGAGTGTTACAGGACAAGAATTCAGGATAATATATGAACTCAAGAGAGAGAGACATAATTGGTTTACGTAACGACCCTGTCATTTCAGAAGTTTATAATGTCGGTGGCAGATGAATGAGCTTTGTTGAATGAAGCTGAAAAAAACGAAAACCCACGTACTAGGACAATAACATGTACCAGTGCCATTTTGTCCACCACAAATCCCACATGAACTAGCCTGGGATCGAAACCGGGCCTGAGAGGCAAAAGGCCAACGATTAACGTCCTGAGCTAATGTGTAGTAATAACACGCTGAAGAAACGGTCGTATTTAGGGGCTTCATATTTTGGGGGTTCTCACCGGCTAAATCACGCACTATGTGATAGGCTACACTCTTAACAATCATGGGTGTTTGGAAGTAGACAAAAATAGTCACAAAGAATCAAGACCCGGCTTGGAGGACCAAGAGTAAATGGGGCGGTTATCTTAAAAGACATCAGGGGGTACGAACTGTATTGAACTTGGTCAGAATCGTCCAATTGCGGGCTTACATGTACAGGGCATACACAAAAGAATGGTGCGGTTTTAATAGTGTTCACTATTAAAACCGCACCATTCTTTTGTGTATACCCTGTACAGGATAATGTTCCACAGAACACTGAGAATATCTCGACCACCGACGATAATACAGCCTACGAAGAAAGACCCAGCAACACGGAGTTAGTTACATGAAGTCCCCAAGTCTCAAATGCGATATCCCTATTTTGAGATTTTCGGAACAAAATGCAGTCGAACTCGGTTATAACGTCATGAAAGGGACTGAATATTTTGTGTCGTTATAAACGAGTGTTTTTCTAACCAAGGAGTATAATTTTACGGTTAACAATGAGGAATTAATTGGAACCACAGCATATCTGACGCTATAGACGAGGTGTCGCCTAAACCGATGTCGTTATAACCGAGTTCGACTGTATTATGCTTCTCAACAGGTTCTCCATTTAACCCACACACCAGCTGTCCACCAACCTACTACATTACATCAAAACATGGTTATATGCGAGATTAATGCGCTATAAAAGGAAAACACGAAGCATATTGTTTGAACGAAAGGCAGCAGGAACTCGGTAGGTATGGAAACCGGAATAAAGAATGGCGAAGTTTCTTGAAGAGTTGTGCATGGCGCCATGGATCGTGTTGCTTCCTTCAGAGTCCTGTAACAATGATGACGGTATTCACACAAGCTGACAGTGGAATGTGAAAGCAGCTTCATATTAATACGCGTTATTTATCCAAGGTATCAGTCACCGCACTGTACTAAAGCAACTACGGCTGCATAAACATCAGGTTCGGGGAATAAAATGCTCGGGCAAGAATCTGAACCATAACACATGTAACAGTAAGAAGACAACTCTGTTGTTTTGTTGTTTGTCCTTGTCGCTCCAACGCGCAGCATAGGGGCCTCCTTTCGGAGGTTTCTATGGTCATGTGCGTTGATGTAGTGAGTGACCAGCCCACTGACCGCACAAGTTCTACTCAATCCTGATGTGACTGCCAGAAACATCTCAATTCATGCCCGTAAGGTTCTTTTACGTGCCGTAAATCTACGACATGGGACCGACGGCTTTACTTCCCCTGTGCTACGGATTTCCATCGCCCTCGGTCGGGATCGAACCCGCGAACCTTGGGTCCAGTGGCGAGCACGCTAACCACTAGTCCACCGAGGGCGATAAGACAACTCTGAGGTTCCGACATATGAGGTGTGCACAGCAGTGTTGCTGAAGATTCAAGTCTTCTGGGAAGTGACGCTATGTCGTTGGGTGAGTAGTTCCGACGTTTCGAAAGACTGTAGTGTCTTCATACACAAGGACAAGCAGTTAAGGGGAGGCGTTGAGAAAAGTGCATGGTGGAACCGCAGCCTTCCTGATCTTAGCCTTTAAAGAATGAGCAACCTCGGCTCGGCTAGGGTAGCCTATGTCAAGGTATACTCCCGTAAGAACTACAGGTGATAGAGCATTTTCAAGTACCTACAAGCCAAAGAATCAAAATCTTTTCTGCTAAAGTAGTGGCCACAGTTGATAGAGCATTGTTAGATAATGAACAAGACAACCAACCAAAGTGTTCTGTGCCGATCTAGTGGCTCTCATTTCTAAACACTCTGTAGATACAACAATGTGAAGCTATCCCATTCTCTTGCATTCTCAGTGCCAGTGTAAATCATAGAAAAAGGTTAAACCATGCGGTCACGCGTAAGTTAACCCAACATCTGGACCGTGTACACGCAGGTAGAACCCATCGTCGACCCATCCCACAGCAGCAAACATTATAAAGCACAATACCAACAAAATTTGTTCACAGTAATTCTGCTTCCATCCGTACGTCTGAAGCATTTTGATTGTTTCTTGTTTATTTTACTAAGCTGCTTGAAATAATTGCATTAATCTTCCATTCAAAGTTGAAGGCTTTAAGAGCTCTGAAACAAAGTTACTTTTGTGTCAAGAAATAAGCCCATTTTCTTTAACGGAAGGCCATTTTCGACTGTCAACAGGATGATATAACTTCCTTACAGATGACCTTGTCATAACTGTAGCTACTTATAAGTCTACAGTTTCTTCTTATTTTCACTGTATTACTTTTGCATTTCAATTTTAAGGGCAATATTTCATTTTTCTTATGTATTTATGTGGCCCACATTTCAGTATAAATCATTCACCTCTTCCCGCATTTCGCAAGTCGAATGAAAGGAAGCGGTTTGTATTTTGTGACGAGCTAGAAAGGAAGAAACGAATAAAGCAAGAAAGAAAACTAAAGGAAAAAAAAAATTGGATCCATTCTTGAAAGGACCATCGTTCCTTTCGACAACGTAATTATTTACCTAACAGAATGGTTTACGCTACGGTGGGATGACATTACTAAAGCGAAAAGGAAATCATACTCGTGCTTGACGTATAAACAGACTGTACTTCTTCAACCACGTCACAGAGTAAAAACGTGACAGTAGTTTCCACGCCAATAGAAATGACTTGTCTCCAGATCGTCACATAAGCATCATTTAACATGTGAGTGCCAGGCTGTCTCTCTGGAGAGCTCGTAGCTGGAGAACCAGTATTTTGCTTCTAAGTTCAGTCAGGGATGGCAATTTACATTCCCTGTGAATATATGTTTATATCCTGTGAGCTTTATTAAAGGCATGTTACGCCACGGTCAAGGTAAGACTTAAGACAATTCACCAAATTGCTACATTTTTAGATTTTATCTGCTGAAATTATATAGTCTGGAATGAGATGCGGAGATGATAATGGTGAGGGGTGAGGATTTGGGGAGCGGTGGTCGTGGTATATTTTAAGTATGATCACGTGAACTTCTGCTGAGAATAAACAATGTAAAGTGCCGGCCATGACAGCTCCACTCCGGGCACAGGAGGAAACACGAAAAAAATAAATAGGCCTATAATTATGACGGCCTAAAACATGCTTTTAGTACAGAGCAGTTGTTTCACGTTAAACATCCCGTTACACTGAGGGACCGTCATTGGGGAGGCCATATGTACCTCCAGAGGACGGAATTTATAGAACAATGCGCGCGTATCAGTCAGATGATTGCTCGTGATTAGTACAGGCAAGACACGAGACAGCGATGAACCTAATTTAAGGCAGCCAATCTATAAGTTTCTATACGGCATGACAGCCCCTAGTGGGCCAGGACGTCCTCATTGTCGAGGCTTCACGATCACACTCAAGACACACCACACTCGGTAGGACTCCTCTGGACGAATGATCAGTCCGACGCAGAGACCTCTACCTTACAACACACAGCAACTCACAAGAGACAGACATCCATGTCCCCGGCGGGATTCGAACCCGCAATCCCAGCAAGCGAGCGGCCGCAGAACCACTTCATAGACTGCGCGGCCACTTGGATCTTCTCATGCATATGTATAGCTACGAAATCAAATATTTAGGATTTTTATAGGTGTAGAATTTAAAGACGCTGTCAGTTGTTAAGGTCATACAGCGTCCGTAAAAGGTCAATCAGTATGGAGAGTTGGTGGAATGGTACTGATAGGGGAAAACCGAAATACTCGGAGGAAAATCTGTCCAAAAATGACAGCAGAAACGTTTTTTTCCCCTCGTAGCACTTCAGTCTTCCGTTCTCAAAAACATCCCATTAATGCATCACCCACTTTTCTTGCATCCACAACGTTAAAGTAAGGTAAAGGTCAACCTAGAACAGACCGTGAAGGCCTAGAGGGGGAGTAGAGGTATAGCTCTACTCTTTCCTTAACCTCGGCGCTAGAAGGGGGTGGGTGGTCAACTCCACGCCCCGGCCGCTTTACCCCCGGGAAAGACCCGGCACCCATTGTATAGGAGGCTGGGTGGGTCCCAGGGCCGGTCTGGACGGCTGCGGAAAATCTCGCCCCCACCGGGATTCGATCCCCGGACCGTCCAGCCCGTAGCGAGTCGCTATACTGAGCTATCGCGGCCCACTGGAAAGACAGCATAATGAGGAACTTTATGATATGCTTTTACGACCAAACATTATCCAGTGATCAGATCTAGTATGAGATGGGCGGGACATGTAACACGTAGGGAGGAGAAGAGAGGTGCACATAGGGTTTTGATGGGGAAATCGTGGGAAAGAGATCGCTTGGAAGACACAGGCGTAAATGGGAGGATAATGTCAAAAAGAAACAAGTAGGACGGATGCGTGGACTGGATTAATCTGGCTCAAGATACAACAGGTGGCAGGCTCTTGGACTAGCTTAATGAACCTTATATCCGTGGAATTTTTTGACTCGATGAGAAACTGTTAGCTTTTCAACAATGGCTCTGCTCCATGGAGATAATTCGTTAGTTACTTATTAGTTAATAGAGAGTCACTTTAAAAAAAAAAAAAAAAACAGTCCGAAAATTCTGTAATTTGCGAGTTCCTCACAGTGACATGTACAAATAACAACTACACAAATGTCGTCTTTGGTATTAGGTTGGTGTGCGGTAGATCGCGACCTGCAGGTTGTAAACCCATCGTTTAGTGTACTAAATTTCTTGTGCATTTAAATACACGTGGCATAACACATGTCAGCATTGAGACGTAGGCTGATACATAAATGGTAACCTTTATATTGTCCTCCGCCACCGCCCCTCCCCTCCCCAACCTCCAGAAAAGGGCCCATCCCAGAAGAAGTGTTTCCACGAACAATACCAGAGAAACAAACCTTACTATTTAGATGTCATTTTCGAGTTACACAGGGTGGTGCTTTAATATCTTCTTTTGTTTCGTCTTTCTTCTCCTCAGTTTTAATTCAGTCTTCAGCCAAATTTGTTCCTCAAGTCGTAGAGACAACCGCGCGCATCACAATACATATTCATTACCCAAAATATATCATCAAATCACCATATTTGCATTTGGTAGTTTCGTAACCCAAAACACATGTCGTGCATTGGAAATGAGAGGTTTAAACAATTGCTGTATTCATTCAGGGAGCATAACTAATAGAGAAACACATTTTGATGAGGTGGAAAGACGGAAGAAACGAGTCTAATTTCCTCTTGAGGAGATTTCTAGTCTAGCGGATCTATTAATGCATCATTATTCTTATTCCACGTGATTTATATAAAGTACGTATTACATAAGTGGGCACGCGGTGGCGCAGTTGGTTGAGGCACTACGCTACAAACCGGAACGTTGCGGGTTCGATTCCCGATGGTGTCACTGGAATTTTTCATTGACATAATCGTTTCGGTCGCACTATGGCCCTGGGGTCGACTCAACCTCTAACAGAAATGAGTACCGGGAATATTTCCTGGGGGGTAAAGGCGGCCGGTGCTAGGGCTGACAACCTTACCATCTTCATGTGCCGATTGTCTAAAAGCCTGGGAGCCTCGACCTCCTGGAGCCCTAAGGGCCTTCCTAGGCCTGTATGGTACTGCTTTACCTTACCTATTACATAAATACACGTCCGGTACAAGTTGAATTTCTAAGACATAACCTCAAAGATTCGCATCGTGGCCATGTTTATAAACGGTTGACTTACACACAACTATTTACAGTCAGAACATAGGTATGTTTGCACGATCTATCTCCATAGATAACTTCGGAAGCGTAGCTATAATGGTGAACTACGTATCGACAACAAACCGCAAACTAAAGACAATTTTGCAGATAAAAAAATTTTTTTGTAATTGTACATTCTACAGAAATATTACATTAACTAAATTTGCTTACTTTCCAATATCTATTATTGAACACTACTAAAGTACGCTAAACAGTGTGGCGCTAGTATCGCTTCTGCCCCATCATTTCGCACATCCGCCATGTTGTTGTTATTACACACTGCAGGAAATTATAAATTACGGAATTTACGTGGTCTCCAGTTGATACAAAAATCATGCCACAAAGTTTATGAAAATCGATGAAGATGTTCTGAATTTTAAATGAAAGACACAAAGACATAAACACACATACAGCATGGCAGTCCTGCTTCTTTTTTCTTTTACGAGGAAAATCATATTAGAAATTGTGGAGAATAATAAGCGAGAAAAGATAAAAATGAAATAAAAGAAAAGGGGAGAAGAAAAATATATTGAAGATGATAGGAAATATGTTACTGGAGTCGTGTAATGTCCACACCTATATCGTTTTCGAAATACGTCAATTTAGAAAAAAAAAAAGAAACAAGAATTCCTTCTGATAACCTGAATCTACAGAAACTTCAAGTTACCTCTTAGGCAAAAATCGCCAGTGATGTAGCAACATCAATATTGAGTTCAGTCCTATCTTTGCTTTCACGGTAAAACATTGCAAAAACTTGTCGTTTACTCATGAACTTTGACACGAACTTCTTAAGCAAACTCATCGGTACAGGTCTGAGAGAGAGCCTAGTGTCACATACCTACAGCAGTAGTTAGTAAGTTCGCTGATGACGACATAAACAAATAATTAAGCCTTTAGTAACGACAGTGATAATCTCTAATCACATGCATCAACATGCAAATTAAGATTTACAGACGTAGCCCTTTTTACTCTTCTACTAGTTTATACAGACTTATACATACATTTTATTATTACGTACGTAGGCTCGCTTACTATGGCACTGTTAAAGGCAACTTTCGCTTATTTATAAGGGTTTAAAAAAGGGGCCACGCAAGCTTCCAGACTGGTTTTACAGAAAACTCCAATACACTACAAAACTTGCCTGCTATAAATATTGTCACTAGTGTACAAGCCACGGACCTGGTGTCATATATAACGTTGTCGCAGCTTTAGGAGTCCACGCTCTGTCCCCCTTTAATTCTTTCCTCAACGAAACCCACACTTTACTCCCATGAATTACTTTATTACGTGTTAAGTAACTGTGAACGGGTAAGTGGAAAGTACCAAGGAAGTGCATCATCCTTCATCTCTGTCGTTTAAAACATCAGCGCAAATTAGTGACTCTGTACACGTTCATGAAGGTGCGTAGCCCAGATCTTATCGACTGTACTCTGTACATGTCGAAGGTATACCCAAAATATGGGGAGGTTTGAACATGTACATATATTTTACCAGCATACACTGGGATTTGAGTTAAGCTAATAGGCCGCATTATGTTTTTTAAACGTATAAATAAGTGTGGCACCTACTGTAACCGAACATTTATTGGAGCAGTTCGGCTCTCCCTCCCCACTCTTCTATATATAGTATGCAGAAGAAAGGACCAGGTGTCCCGCGCCAGTTGGCGTTCAGTAAAGGAAAGGATTAGACGAATGGTATTGTGCTGACGTTTGTATTGTTATAATGGAGAAATTAAGTTAAATCTTTGAAAAGAACAGTCTCGTAATTTGGTGTATATCAAAAAAAAAAAAGTAACCAGCAACGATTGGTTATACTACATCAGGATACCCTGTCCTACATCGAAACCAACTCTACAAGTACGACTTACATAAGTACCGGGGAAAACACCTCACTCTAGCTAATCTTGTGATATACAGGGCATACACAAAAGAATGGTGCGGTTTCAAAAGTGAATAAAAAATTTATGTCTCACATTACACGGGCACAACATACACCGTCAGCGGCGGTAACTGTCCAAGTTTCTCATGCGCTACCAGCAGTTCGCTTCTCATGCTTACTTCACAGGAATGTACGAGTGCTTCTCAATCGTGTTCTTCCACAGCGCTGGATCGGACGTGCTGCTGCAAATGGAGACAAGAACCTTCTCCCTTGGCCACCCCGTTCGTCAGATCTTACACCGTGCGATTTCTTTCTTTGGGGGTTCGTTAAAGACAGCGTTTACGTACCACCATTGCCCACGTCCATCCATGAAATTCGTGATCGGATAACGCATGCACTGCAGGCCATTACAGCGGACATGCTACACCGGGTCTGGGATGAGTTTGATTACCGTGTGGATGTGTGTCGTGTGACCCAGGGTGCACACATTGAAGGATTGTAATTACCAAATGAGAAACTTGGACAGTTGCCGCCGCTGAAGGTGTATGTTGTGCCCGTGTAAGGTTAGAAATAAATTTTTTATTCACTTTTGAAACCGCACCATTCTTTTGTGTATGCCCTGTACTTAAAAGGATTAACTTGTAACAAAAAAACGTAAAGGGGAAAAAATGCATAACAGAAGATTAACATATGATATTCAGTTATGATATTGGGTTATCGAAAGGGGTCCATTTACAGTTGTACCAGAACACATTTTCTGACTTGGATAAAGGCCAAGTTCAAATAACGGCTCGCTGAACACTCTGGTTCTCCCGACGGCTTAAACCACTAAGCAGAAACACGCAGCCTGTAAGAACTGATCGCATTAATAAATGGTGTGTTAACTGTAATGCCGTCTGTCGAGAGGAACATGTCCATAAATTATAGGCATCTACGGATTGTTATAAGGACTTTGGTTAAAACCGAGGAGAATGAGAGGCGCGAAATGCTGAGTACGAATGGGAGAGATGGGGAAAGATCGCAAAATTTTTAATTTGGAAATTTGGAGAAATGGGGAAATATGATAGACCAATATTAAAAGAAATCTTAAAGAAACTGGTAGGAGGGTTAAACTGGACACATCTGCTTCAAGATAGGATGCAGTGGCGAAGTACACAACATTCTTCATTATAGGAATCCAAAAAGGTCGAAGAATTTCTTGGTCTGGTTAGCTCAACTTTTGACTCTCACCTTAATGGAACCTCAGTCCATGCAGGTTAAAATTTAGGGGTGGCCATGTCCACTCTCTTCTGTCACAAGACCCCCAAATACAGGGTTTTCAAATTATGACGCTGCGAACATGCTTGCAGACGCGGACGATCCTATACTAGTTCAGGGCTTATGACAGACTTACGCTGCATCTTATAATGAAAATCTTGTACTCATTTAGTCCGTTGTCTGTCTTACGACAGGTCCATGGTCCGGAAACGTCCGTAAACAATTATCATACGACGCCGCCTAATACCCCAGAAGACCGCAGATTTAATCAACATCGCGGCGGAAGCCTAAAATCAAGGTTAGTGCTTCCTCTTTCAATTTCCAGTATCCTCTCATTTCCTTAAGGTCATCCAGTGGCTGCTTACGTATTCTTCCTCATCTTCCCATCACTTCTAGCATTCTATCTTTCCTTCAATAGCTCGTTTTAGAAGGCAGTTCCTGCGCAAGATGTGACCAATCCAGTTAGCCTTTCTTCTTTTTATTTTATGTACGATATTCCTCTCCTCCTTCACTCTATGTAATACTTCTTCATTTCTCACACGATCGGTCCAACTGATCTTCTCCATTCTTCTCCAGCACCACATTTCAAAACTTTCCAGATACTTCTGATCTGCTTTCCGAAGTGTCCACGTTTCAGCACCATACAAAGCTATGCTCCAAATGTAGCACTTTGCTAGTTTCGTCCTTAAATTTAAGTCCAATTTGCTAGTCGAAAGCTGCTTTTGCCATGATAATCCTGGATTCAATTTCACGTGTACACCTTGCATCATTTATCATGCTACCCAAATTAGTAGAAATTACTTATTACAGCCTGTATCAGTGTTAATATTTCCTCTTCCGTAAACACTATCAACATAGCCATAAAGTTTAATTTACAGTTCTGTTTATTATCATCGTGTTTTTCGTTTTCATGTCATGATTTGAAGAATAAGGTGGCCAGGCGTGTTCCTCAAACCTAATCTTTGAGACACCGCCTTGTGTTCCAATTAAACATGCATAAACACAGGTACAGTCGGCACAAAAAAACAATGAAAATAACATTATGTAGTTGTGTCTACTCTATGTCTTTTTATCTATATCTGTATTACAATTTAAATAAAAACTTTCCATATAATGCACGATATGATTTGCTTAAAAGCATTTACTACTGACGACAGAATGCTTTTATTGTGTGAATTTACTGTAAAAATTTCTCCGTCATTTTTAAATAGTTCAAATTTAAATGTCTGCGGCTTTTCAACAAAATTATAGGCTACATTTACCATTTAAATCATCTTACGTAAGATGGTTTCTTTAAATAAAGACAAACACAGAAAATGTGTAAATGTGAAGGAATATTCTCGAGGCACGAAGTTTTTGAGTTACATTGTAATAAAAAAAAAAAGATTTATTGTGAAAGATTTGCCCACTCCACAACATGACGTAGCCTCACGGGGCTTCGAACACAAATACTAAATTCCGGTATTGCCATGTTAGTGTTATAATAGTGTTGGTGTTGTTATCACAGCATCCACTATCTTACTGTTAATGGCAGGCAGACTGGAAGTGCCGTATGGACAAGATACACTGAGCATGAAGTTCACATAGAGTTCTTTGGTGTGTAGTGTTGCTAACATCTGCAGTT
Organism: Reticulitermes speratus; assembly: GCA_021186555.1. Taxonomy (NCBI): domain Eukaryota; kingdom Metazoa; phylum Arthropoda; class Insecta; order Blattodea; family Rhinotermitidae; genus Reticulitermes; species Reticulitermes speratus. The sequence goes on from JAJKFL010000007.1 coordinate 28,753,520, forward strand.
GAATCAGAATAAAGCAGACAGCTCCCAATTCAGCATCCAAAAATAAATTCTGCTCGTTTGAAACTTCAAGTCGGCTTCATGATGAATTTAATGCAATAAACTCAGGCACACCAAAGGGGGGAGTGTCACAACAGAGAGAATACAAAGTAGAGCACATTTGCAAGGCTGCCATGTTCGCATTGCAAATGAAAGGTAGTTGGAAATATATACACCTTTATTAAACAAATTTTAATAGTTGAAACATATGAAGCAAACTAACAGTACCACGTTCTATGGGAAAAACTTTATATGGGTATATGCAAAATAAAGGTTAAGTTACTCCTCTCCACGCCATAAAGGCATATGTGGGAGTCCCACTAATTCTTAACCTCGACATTAGATTGAGGTGGTCAGCTTCACGCTCCGGTCGCTTTACGCAAACAACAAGGGTCCCCATTACCTACTGAAGAGAAACCTGGGTGGGCCCCAGAGCCGGTCTGATAGAGTCCAGATACTGAAAAAAAAATAGAACAAATGCATTCCGTGGGCAGATATGGGCCTTGCTGCCTCAAAGTGAATCATTGCAGCGATCTGTGATAATGACTAGTTGCAGCTGTTGCGTTGGTATGGGCTGGCTGCGGTGCTGCCAGGCTGCGCCGTTCTTCAAAACACACACTTCATTGTCCAATGACAGTTACGGGATTCGAATTTCGCCAAGCGATGAAGTTGATTTGTATATAACAGAGTGAACTGTGACAGATGAGCCACTTGCTGTTAGCTAAGATATCTATGGCTTCTGACGGACTGGAAGAGCAGAGTTTGACTGCGAACAGGAAACTTAATTTTGTCTTCGCCAAAACGTCGAGCCACATACAGAGAAATCCAGCCCATACAAAATGGGCGGCCGATGCCAGCGGTCTAAGGCGTGGGTCTGCGACCGCTCGCTTGCTGGGAGTATGGGTTTGAATCCCGCCGGAAGCATGGACGTCTGTCTCTCGTGAGTGTTGTGTGTTGTCAGGTAGAGGTCTCTGCGTCGATCTGATCACTTGTCCAGAGGAGTCCTACCGAGTGCGGTGTGTCTAAATGAGTGTGATCGTGGAGCCTCGATAATGAGGAGGCCCACTAGGGGGCCGTTGCGCCATGGAAAATAAAAAAATAAAATGGGCACCAGGGGACTCTTTCTTCAGACTCGGCGTACAGGGATACCTCAGTCTATTTAGTCACCAGGCTATGGACAGGGCGTGTGTGGAATCGTGGATCGATTCCAGGAAGGGGCAAGAGATTTATCTCTTCTCCAAAACGTGTAGCCCAGCTCTGGGGCCCACCCAGCCCGATGGGTAAGGGAGCATTCATTAAGCGGCCTGGACGTGAATTTTGCCACTCGTCATCCAGTGCAGAGGTTAAGCTTGATAGCTGTACCTCCACTCCAATAAACGCCTTCATGACGGACACTGAAGGTAGACTGTTATCTAACGCCACGTATTCCTGTTGTTGCAGGTCGAAGCCTTGTTATCTTCCGAAAAAACTTCAGTTCTTCAGTTTAACATAAACCTCCAAGATCAGTGTGCACCAGAATTTTCATTGAGAGGAGAGGGGCTGACCTGGGCTATATATAAGTTATGTTTGCTTCTAAATTGTGTTATAAAATCATGCAGTAGGTATAACTAAGTCACACTGTTGCAGTTATTTATAAAATACAATACATTCAAATATATACATACAAATTATACATACAGATTATACACATGTTCCCGCGTTTAAATACAAGTTATTCGTTTTTTTATTTCATCTAAGACGCCCAGTTTTTTTATTCATTTTCAAATTTTAATATATTAGTTTCAGCGATTTCAGTGCTTATTTGAACTAAAGGGTAATCAGTAGAAGTTTGACATATATGTCTACAACCTGTTTCTTTTAATTTTAATTCGGGGGGGGGAAGGGCTGCAGCACCCACTGGTGCGCCTGTCCAAGATTGCTATACTTTAAGACAAAATTATCCTGAATTCATTTAAATATTTCAGTCCGTAACGCGCAGTAACATCACTCGTCTCAGTTTATACAAACCAGTCGTTAAATGTGAACAGTGAAATAATCGCTGTTTGTTCTGAATCCACACAAAAACATAAATACAGTCCGTACCGCGCAGTAAATACAGACTCCGTCTCAGTTACACAACCAATCATGTTTATGTTGTACAGTGAAATAATCGCTGTTTGTTCTGAGATTCACACAAAACACATAATACAGTCCGTACGCGCATGTAAAACACACTCGGTCTCAGTTACACAAAACCAATCAGTTAATGTTGTACAGTGAAATAATCGCTGTTTGTTCTGAGATCACACAAAACACATAAATACTCAGCTCGTACCGCGCAGTAAACACACTCCGTCTCAGTTACACAAACCATCAGTTAATGTTGTACAGTGAAATAATCGCTGTTTGTTCTGAGATCCACACAAAACACATAAATACAGTCCGTACCGCGCAGTAAACACACTCCGTCTCAGTTACTACAAACCAGTCAGTTAATGTTGTACAGTGAAATAATCGCTGTTTGTTCTGAGATCCACACAAAACACATAAATACAGTCCGTACCGCGCAGTAAACACACTCCGTCTCAGTTACACAAACCAATCAGTTAATGTGTACAGTGAAATAATCGCTGTTTGTTCTGAGATCCACACAAAACACATAAATACAGCCCGTACCGCGCAGTAAACACACTCCGTCTCAGTTACACAAACCAATCAGTTAATGTTGTACAGTGAAATAATCGCTGTTTGTTCTGAGATCCACACAAAACACATAAATACATCGTACGGCAGTAACACTCCGTCTCAGTTACACAAACAATCAGTTAATGTTGTACAGTGAAATAATCGCTGTTTGTTGAGATCCCACAACACATAAATAAGTCCGTACCGCCTAACAACTCCGTTCGTTACCAACCAATCAGTTATGTGACAGTGAAATCGCTGTTGTTGAGATCACACAAAACACATAACACAGTCCGTACGCCAGTAAACCACTCTCATTACACAAACCAATAGTTAATGTTGTACAGTGAAATAATCGTGTTGTTTGAGATCCACACAAACATAATACAGTTCGTACGCGCAGTAACACACTCGTCTAGTTATACAAACAGTCAGTTAATGCTGTACGTGAATAATCGTGTTGTTCTCAGATCACACAACACATAATACAGTCCGTACCGGCAGTAACACACTCGTTCAGTATACAAACAGTCAGTTATGTGTACAGTGAATATCGCTGTTTGTTCTGAGATCCAACAAACAAAAATACAGTCGTACGCGCAGTAACACACTCCGTCTCAGTTATACAAACCAGTCAGTTAATGTTGTACGTGAATAATCGTGTTGTTTGAGATCCACACAAACACACAAATCACTGTGTGGGCAGAACGTAGAATTGTTGAATGTTAAACTGGTGGTAATATGTAACCATGGGTTTAGAGGGTTACAAATGACTTACACGGAATCAATTCGCAAAGTCTTGGCATCTCTGCACCGCCATAGCAGTGACAGGTATCGTGGTGACGTAACACTGGACAGCGTTACGTCACCACGATCCTGTCACCCTGATCCACTGACGGTGTCACGATGACAACATTTCCTTTTTAATTCGCTGCAGGTTTCCGTGGGCTGCAGGGACGAGGAAGGACATCGCATTTAGTAAACGTCGAACGAACATGGCTCTGGGGAAACGGACTATGAACTTTACCCCTCAAATCCAAGCTTACATTCATTCTATACCGGTTTATGCATGGTCAATCATCACTGTAGCAGCTACAGAATGTAGTCTGCAACAAAATGGATACTCATGAATGGTAAATAGACAAGAACTAAAAATAGATGGTCAAGACCCACCTCAAATTAGTCTGATTCGTCTGAAGGTACATCAGGATAATTACAACACGGGTCCCCACGTTACAGTAACCTGAATTAATACGTAGTTTGGTAAAGTGAGTTTACTTCAGCAGATGTCAGGAGGGAAAGTTCAGTGCTTAGTCGGTTTTTTTTTTTGAAGGGCCCCGCAGTAGATGCTACGGACGCACCGCAGCCTTAAGGCTTATTGTGCAACCCTGTGATGAAGATGATTAGTTTTTCCTTTTTCCTTGTAATGGAGCACCGGTGGAATGAAATTGACAGGGGAAAACCGAAGTACTCGGGGGAAAACCTGTCCCAGTGCCACTTTGTCCACCACAAATCCCACATGGACCCAGGATCAAACCCGGGCCTCCGCCTGAGCCATGGCACGGCCCTTGTATGACCATTACGTCTACGCGTTCTTTGAGGACCGTCCCGTCGTCATATTTAGACCCGGCCACACCGTGTTCTACATTCCGTCCGGTTTATCGCTTGCTTCAAATCAATCGGCTTTCATTCCATTCCAGCACCTACGGCACTTCCATTTGAATTCCTCTTGTCTTCGGTCCTGACCGGCTGCCAGGTCATCTCCGGCAGCCGGTCAGGACCGCGCATGCGTGCCGATGACAAAAGGAGAAAACTGCCTGACAGCAACACAAGCATATTTAACAAGATGTCAATAAGGGTTACAATTACTGATGATCACATTTATGGAGCTGCAGAGTGTGTTAATGTGAGAGTAGGGATGGGCGACAAATCACAGATCGCCACTCACCGTTCCATGACGCTGACTCCAACCACTGTCCAGGAAAGACGGATTGTACATTCATAGTAACTTTAGATTATTTCATGAACCTACGTGCACCGAGACTGGCAAAGTGTGAAAAATTAAAGCTCCGTACAGCGCACCGAAGAAGGCATTGAACGGTTAAAAGAACTGAAATGTTAGGCTGTTCTTTATGATATTTCTGCATGTAATGTCGAAGTTATGAATGCGAGGAGCTTTACTTCTACTTCCCTATTCATCTCGCATAAGGACACTTTCAGCTTCTCAGGTCTAAAAGAAAAATTATTTTCTGGATCTAGTTCGTATAGGCCAAACATAATCCCTATTTCATTGAGACTTGTGGTAAGGATTTTCCAGGAAAATGCCGGGACATTAGTTTAGATCAGGCCACGACCACTTCTTTCTACATGCTTTCCGTTTATTATATTGCCTTTCAACAATTTACTGTCCGAGTTACTGAGCATCAGCAAATAAATAAGATAAATAACATATCTCGAAAGTTGATCTATTATTCACGTCCAGATTCGTAGTTAAAGTACCTAGCATAATGTTCAGAAGTCCGCAGTTCGATCCCGCATGTCACCACTAATCTTAAAATATTAACTGCACTTCACAAACAGATACTTCAACACAAAAAGCAACCATTTACCTGAAAAGTAGTGCACATCCAATATTAACTTAAGACGTGTTCATTCAACGAAACTTTCTATAGCTCAGTTCATATATCAGCCTCGAATAACAGGATGATTAGACCAGGGGTGCACAAACATCGGACGCCAGATCACCGTTGCGATTAACGTTTTTACAGTGGCGCCTAATATTTGTGGGTCCTCAGTATGGGAACTTGCTCCATATCATGCTTCTAGCACCTGGACAGTTTTAGGTAGCTCCTAGATTTTTTGCAAAATTTGTACACCCCTGGATTAGCGTATAATGAATCGGAAAGGATGTGGAAGGAAAAAACATTGGTCTGATATGAGGTATAGTGTACCTTTTTATCGTATCTCTGAGTACGAAAGCTGTAACGGGATGTGCCAACTTACTAGGAGATAAAGCCGCGGTGCTCGGGGACACGATAAAAGAGACAGCCTGTGTCTTTATTTTAATCCAGGAACTAACCGAACAGCAGCGAGTATTTGATCTCGTGACCTGTGGAATGTGAATCAGGTGTGTCACTTTCTCTTCCGAGGCGTTCGGAGAGCAGCTTATTGCTAACTCCTGATAGTTACACATCAGACAATGGACAATCCAGTCCGATGACTCAACTGCTGCCGCAGACCTTTACAGAAAGCTAATGTTAGCAATTATATAAACTAAGACTGTGGACCTGATCGAATGACACGGATATCACGCGGTGCCTAATAATCCGGCAAGTGGTTGGAAAGCTGCGTCTTTTGGAGAGGAGGGGAGTCTATCGGGTGCACAGTCATCGTGTTACCGTGGTCCTTAATGTCTTTCTGAACACGTAATTAAGGCTAATAAAACATGTATCTTTCCGTGTTATGTGTTGAATACACAAAACAAGGCTTTTGTTGCAGACACAAACACACAGAGAAGCAGTAAACAAAAAATCCATTATTTATATAAATTTATGAAACATAACTCAAATATTTAAACACCTGGAAACAATCCGTGATTACATATACGAAAATTTTTTTTTTTCAGAAAATCTCGTTACAGTTCTGTGTTAAGAACAGCGTTATTCCTTTAACCCATTAAAGACAAAAATTAACTTGATTTGTATATAAAAATCCAGTCCGTACCGCGCAGTAAACACACTCCGTCTCAGTTATACAAACCAGTCAGTTAATGTTGTACAGTGAAATAATCGCTGTTTGTTCTGAGATCCACACAAAACACATAAATACAGTCCGTACCGCGCAGTAAACACACTCCGTCTCAGTTATACAAACCAGTCAGTTAATGTTGTACAGTGAAATAATCGCTGTTTGTTCTGAGATCCACACAAAACACATAAATACAGTCCGTACCGCGCAGTAAACACACTCCTGTTCTAGATTATACAAACCAACCAGTTAAAGCTGTACAGTGAAATAATCGCTGTTTGTTCTGAGATCCATACAAAACACATAAATACACTGTGTGGGCAGAACGTAGAATTGTTGAATGTTAAACGTGGTAGTACATAAATCAACTACAGATTTTCCAAAAAGTTAATAGTTAGGCCTAACACAAACTCCTGATATTTTCTAAGCATTTGAAGGTAAAGGCTCTATGATCCTTATGACCCAAGGATATATAATGCAGTGTTTTCCCATTAGGTTAAGGCGAAACAAATTAAAAGAGCCATTATACATATATATATACATACATGTTTATTTCACGACGTTGCCAGTGTCTTAGACTTTACAACATCGGCTGTAAAATCATTGCAGAAGGTGTATTGGAAAGATCTGGAAGAGAAGGTGGTGACCTAGTCAAGACACTAATCTGGCATTTGCCTGGATGCGTATGGGGGGGGGGGGTAATAACTAGAAGCCTCAGTAAGGTTAGTCGGTATCCCTGCCGAGATTTGAACCAGGTACCTCCCAACACAATCTCAAACGTTACCGCTATATCAGACTTCTTATTCACTATTACACTATTATTAACTTGATGCAAGGTGAAGGCAGGCCTACCTGCTTCTGTGTCACGACACTAAAAGTTGCCACAAAGTTACCTGTCGTATGTGGTTCCAAAATTAACTATACTAGATGTTCCTCAGTTAGCTATTGTATGTGTTACACAATGATCTACCGATATTCCACAATTAGCTATCCCACGTGTCCCACACCTGGCTATTCACTTTGTTCCACAGATAGTTATCCTATGTGTCCCACAGTTAGCTATCCTATTTGTTCCACAGTTAGCTATCATACGTGTTCTACAGTTAGCTATCCTGTGTATTCCCCAATTAGTTATACTATGTGTCATCCTATGTGTTCCACAGTTAGCCACTGTGTGTGTTCCACTGTTAGCCATCCTATGTGTTCCACGGTTAGCTATTGTGCGTGTTCCACTGTTAGCCATCCTATGTGTTCCACGGTTAGCTATTGTGTGTGGTCCACTGTTAGCCATCCTATGTGTTCCACGGTTAGCTATTGTGTGTGGTCCACTGTTAGCCATCCTATGTGTTACACAGTTAGCTATTGTGTGTTCCACGGTTAGCTACTGTGTGTGTTCCACTGTTAACCATCCTATGTGTTCCACGGTTAGCTATTGTGTGTGTTCCACTGTTAGCCATCCTATGTGTTCCACAGTTAGCTATTGTGTGTGTTCCGCTGTTAGCCATCCTATGTGTTCCACAGTTAGCTGCTGTGTGTGTTCCGCTGTTAGCCATCCTATGTGTTCCACAGTTAGCTGCTGTGTGTGTTCCACTGTTAACCATCCTATGTGTTCCACGGTTAGCTATTGTGTGTGTTCCACTGTTAACCATCCTATGTGTTCCACGGTTAGCTATTGTGTGTGGTCCACTGTTAGCCATCCTATGTGTTCCACGGTTAGCTATTGTGTGTGGTCCACTGTTAGCCATCCTATGTGTTCCACGGTTAGCTATTGTGTGTGGTCCACTGTTAGCCATCCTATGTGTTACACAGTTAGCTATTGTGTGTTCCACAGTTAGCTACTGTGTGTGCTCCACTGTTAGCCATCCTATGTGTTCCACAGTTAGCTATTGTGTGTTCCACGGTTAGCTACTGTGTGTGTTCCACAGTTAACCATCCTATGTGTTCCACGGTTAGCTATTGTGTGTGTTCCACTGTTAGCCATCCTATGTGTTCCACGGTTAGCTATTGTGTGTGGTCCACTGTTAGCCATCCTATGTGTTCCACGGTTAGCTATTGTGTGTGGTCCACTGTTAGCCATCCTATGTGTTACACAGTTAGCTATTGTGTGTTCCACAGTTAGCTACTGTGTGTGCTCCACTGTTAGCCATCCTATGTGTTCCACAGTTAGCTATTGTGTGTTCCACGGTTAGCTACTGTGTGTGGTCCACTGTTAGCCATCCTATGTGTTCCACAGTTAGCTATTGTGTGTTCCACGGTTAGCTACTGTGTGTGCTCCACTGTTAGCCATCCTATGTGTTCCACAGTTAGCTATTGTGTGTGTTCCGCTGTTAGCCATCCTATGTGTTCCACAGTTAGCTGCTGTGTGTGTTCCGCTGTTAGCCATCCTATGTGTTCCACAGTTAGCTGCTGTGTGTGTTCCGCTGTTAGCCATCCTATGTGTTCCACAGTTAGCTACTGTGTGTGTTCCACTGTTAGCCATCCTATGTGTTCCACAGTTAGCTACTGTGTGTGTTCCACTGTTAGCCATCCTATGTGTTCCACGGTTAGCTACTGTGTGTGCTCCACTGTTAGCCATCCTATGTGTTCCACAGTTAGCTATTGTGTGTTCCACAGTTAGCTACTCTGTGTGTTCCACTATTAGCCATCCTATGTGTTCCACGGTTAGCTACTGTGTGTGCTCCACTGTTAGCCATCCTATGTGTTCCACAGTTAGCTATTGTGTGTTCCACAGTTAGCTACTGTGTGTGTTCCACTGTTAGGTATCCTATGTGTTCCACAGTTAGCTACTGTGTGTGTTCCACTGTTTGGTATCCTGTGTGTTCCACAATTCGTTTCAACAATCCTCCATTGACGATTTGATAAAAACGAAGGACGTTTCAAGTTTCTTTTTTTACATTAACCATAATTTCATTGCTTCCAATACAATTTAAGATAAATAGAATTGGTCATACGATTTGGCGTTCTGCTGTACTGTGCTAGTAACTGAACAAGAACAAACTCTCCATGCGAACATTGAACAGGCCGCAGCTGCATCCTGCCACATGCAGTATCCGCCCACAAACCACTGCATGACGTTCAACTTCTGTAGTTGATATATCGTGACAAACATCGCAACAGTTGCTGTAACGGTAAAATATCCTAACTTTACGACGAACAAGGGTTAGATCGGCCACTGAACTTACTATCCTAGACACACAAAGGATCCTTTGGTGATAGCAACGGACATCCTCTTCAATGAGCATCTATTAGATAATTGCATTGGGGTAAAGATGCCGGAGCCAGAAGCTAATAACTCCACATAACTCTGATATCTAAAATGCATGGCGCCTAACCTTCCCGCCTCCAGTACGCCTCATCACCTGTTGCTTCACTGGTCTCACGGAATCGGTTTAAACACTTTTCATACACCAGGTAGTCTGGCCATTACAGACTCATTTAAACATTGCCTAAAGGTTTCGGTAGTCTGTGGGCTAAAGCGGGCGACCTCCATCGATACGAAGGCAGGATAGGCGATCTCGTAACACGGAACAGAAATGAATGAATTTGTTGCAGTCAACCGCAGTTTGAGGCACGATTACTGCCATTGGTAAGCAGTCATGGTTTATGGCAGGCAGCTCCCTCATTGCTGGTCCACAGTACGGCTACACGTTACAGTAACTAAAAGTTAAACACATTTCTTGAATTAAGAGCCTTCAGCGTATTATGCACGATTTAAGTCAGTAATACTACACATTTCTTGACGTAAATTTTAATTTTTCAGCCACAACGTTTGCAATTATAACAAATAAATATCACATTTAATTAAGTTAAAACCGTCAACAACGCATCTGGAAGACATATTCAGGTATCCACTCCGGAGTATATATTTCCACTGTTCTATAACGTTCTATAACAAACAACTACCATTAACCCATTAAAGACAAACGTTAACCGGCATTATATTTAAAGACTCAGCTCGTACCGCGCAGTAAACGCACTCCATCTCGGTTATAAAAACCAATCACTGAATGCTGTATAGGAAAATAATCGCTGTTTGTTCTGAGATCTATACGAAACAGCTGAATACACTGTGTGAGCTGAGATGTGGGTAAGGTAGAATCTGTTTAATACTAAACCTGTGGTAGTGAAAGTAACCACTGGGCTTTAAAGGGTTAAAGGCGGTAGAGAGCAGAATTGTTGACTGATGTCATCCGCTCCCTATACACCAAAGATAGCCAGAAGGAGTGGAAGGGCCGTGTTGGTGAAGTTTCTATACACCTTTCGCTCCTTCCAGTATTCCCACCTGCACAACCTTTACAACAGCTTTATTACCGATATAAACAAGAGTGGAAATACGATCCCTGCGGCCATCATCACAGACTTTCTGTACGGTGCATTGGAACTTCACGACTGTTTATGGTATGAAAAATATGCGCATGGCTGTACTTAGCGGCCTCACAAAACAACTAGAGCTATTCGAGTTTTCATCCTTTCGCAGTGGTGCAGTTGGTATCTCCGTTGTTCTGCGATGAGGTATCGTTCACTGGATAATTGGTACCCGACGTTTCGTAAAAACGTGGTGGTCCTTCAAGGATCCAATTGTCATTGAATAATGTACAATGGACAATTCTACTCTTGAAGATGAGACCACTGCATTTTGCCGAAACGTCGGGCTCAACCATTAACAGAGGCGGAGCCACATCCCAGAAGAACGGAGACCTGAACTGGGCCTAATGCTTGTACATCAAATTTCTGCCAGTAGTTCCTAGAGAACACAGATTACGGATTTCCGTAACAATTCTACGAACTAATTATCACGTATTTCAGCCGGAATTTCAAGATTATACTAAAGAGGGTCATTAGGCAAAAATCTCGAGTCACTTGCAACAATTTTTTTTTATCCTGGCAACACATCTTCATTATTTTTCATTTATGTATTATATATTTATATATTTGTATTATATATTTATACATTTTATAATTATTCTTCGTGCAACATTAAGTTTCTCACTGCTTCACCCTGAAGATGAAGGCATACGAAACGTCGGGAATTACTCGCCCAACGATATAGTCACATAGCAGAAGACCTGCACCTTCATTGATATTAATGTTATCCTCATAACTTTCTCCAGACTTAGTTCACGTTTCTAAGATTACACCATCAATGATGTGTCTTCAAAACTCTGTTATAGCTACATACCCAGCCCAGCGTAGCCACTAAATTTCACCGTCCTAACGACAGACGTACTGGCAGGATAAACCAGAAAGTTACCCTTTATTTCTTTCTTCTTCTTCTTCTTAGATGGCACTGCAGTCCAATGCGGACCTTCGCCTCCTTTATGGACTTCTCACACTCAGCTCTGTTTTTGACCACCCTTTCCGGTTTTTAATTTGCATCTATTAATATCTGTTTGTACACAGTTCCACCGTCTGTTTTTTGGTCGTTCTATTCGTACGTTCCAAGTCCCTTTTCCTCATCTCATTAATCCTTTTCCATTGCCTAGGTCGAGTCCGCTCAGTTGACTGTTCCGAGGTGACATTTTAGGTTGGGGTTGTTCGAGAATAGGGTGCTGATGAGGACGTTTGGGCTAAGAGAGACGAGGTAACAGGGGAGTGGAGAAGACTACATAACGAGGAACTTAATGATCTGTACTCGTCACCAAATATTATTCGGGTGATCAAATCAAGAAGAATGAGGTGGGCAGGGCATGTAGCACGTATGGGGGAGGGGAGAGGTGCATACAGGATATTGGTGGGGAGACCTGAGGAAAGGAGACTACTTGGAAGACCAGGCATAGATGGGAGGATAATATTAAAATGAATCTTCAAGACGTGGGATGGGGGGGCATGGACTGGATTGATATGGCTCAGGATAGGGGCAGGTGGCGGGCTGTTGTGAGTGCGGTAATGAACCTTCGGGTTCCATAAAACGGGGGAATTTCTTGACTGTCTGACGACCTGTTAGCTTCTCAAGAACTCTGCTCCATGGAGTTAGTTAGTTAGTTAGCTTCTTTTACGGTGACAGGATGTCGGCCTGTCGCCCAACCCCCAATCTGGAGGGCCAGTCCACCGTATTTATAACCGCCGGGGCAGGGTGGCCCAGCTACACCCCCAGGCACCGCGTATCCGTTTTACTCGCCTTTTACGACCTGAATGGCCTGCAGTGGCACTATTCTTTCCCCGCTCACCACACGGGGAACTCGTCATTTAATATCATATATTGTCCACTTACGTCATTAAGCCTTGGATAAAACAAAAATGTCAAAATATTTGTTTACCCATCTTGAAGTTTGGTATTTTCGAAAAGAGACAACACGAGAAAAGCATGGAACTGAAGGCCTAATATGCACTGTAGTGGGCCCTTTGTCACTGACATGGCTACATATGAATACTAAACAAGTTTCTGTATGGCTGGAGGAGAGAGGAGTTTGGACACCACAGAAATCAAACATGTTACGAAATTTAAATATGTCTAACTACGGTATGTTCACACATGACCGGCATTGTGAACATTAAATAATCACATTAGTTTCTTCCAACACACTGTTCCAAAAATTAGATCCGTGACGTCATCAGACTTACAGGAGGAAAGGATCCTTGTAGGCCGTGCCATGGCTCAGGAGGTTAGTCGCCGGCCTCTCAACGCGGAGGGGTCAGTCCATGTGGGATTTGTGGTGGACAAAGTGACACTTGGGACAGGTTTTCCCCCGAGTATTTTGGTTTTTCCCCTGTCGATTTCATTCCACGGTGCTCCATTACAAGAAAAAACTAATCATCTTCATCTTCATCACAGGGTTGCACAATAAGCCTCAAGGTTGCGGTGCGTCCGTAGCATCTGCTGCGGGCCCTTCACACACACACACAACACCAAAGGAACCGACTGATCACAGAACTTTGCCTCTTGACATCTGCTGAACTAAACTTAAAAAAGAAAAATAATATAAATAAAAATATAAAAAATAATAAAAAATAAACCCCATGATGACGTAAACACTCAAAATAACATTCGTGTTTAAAATTACGAAATTTTATAGTGGCCTCGAGTTATACGGTGCTTAGACTGACTGTCGCCCTGAGGCAGGCCTACTGAACTCCGTAGCTCGCGAGCGGACACATTCGAAATGTCAAAACTTCTTTTAACCCTTCCCTGATAAAGCTGAGATAGAAAGCCGAAGAATTTTTAAAAATTTATAGCTGTTATTTATGGAGACACACGTTATATTACTCATTCATTTTGTAAAAATGTGCTAAAAATAGCGACACCCTAGCCCACGGTTGCGAATAGCATTTTTTATAACTTTTTTCGTACTATTATAAGCATAGTTTAATTGCTCACGGTGTATAGAAAAATCCACAGGTAACTTTATGCATATATTTATACGTGTACGATATTAAAACGGATTTTCAAGAAGTGGGATGGGGAAGCATGGGCTCAAATTGATCCGGCTCAGGATAGGGACAGGGGCGGGCGCTTTTGAATGCGGTTATAACCTTCGGGTTCTATAAAAGACGGGGAATTTCTTGACTAGCTGAGACCTGTTAACTTCTGAGGAAGGACTCTTCTCCATGGGTGTTAGTTAGTTAGTTAGTTATACGTATAATCATTTCTTCTTCATTCTGTTTACCGAATTCCATGTTACTCTCACGAAGACCAAATCTTGCCGCAGTTGCCTGCATCACAAAATGTGGTCAGGCCTGCCTTCGGGCAAGAACCTATCATGTGGCTAATGGAGAAAAGGAAAGTATTTGTATCTACTAGAGAGGCAACTGCCGATCCCAGTGGCCGTGCGGTCTAAGGCGTGGGTCTTCGGCCGCTCGCTTGCTGGGATCGTGGGTTCGAATTGCCGATCCCAGTGGGCCCTGCGGTCTAAAAGGGGTGGGTCTTCGGCCGCTCGCTTGCTGGATCGTGGGTTCGAATTCCACCGGGCATGGGTTAGTGCGTGTTGTAAAAAAAGCGGTTGTGGATCCGTAGTATTACATGAAAGGACGAAAAAGGACTAATACAGAACAAAAATGGACAAAAGGTAAAGAACAAGGATCAGAAAAAAAGAGGAAAAAAAAAAAAATCCCACCGGGGGCATGGATGTTTGTGTTGTGTTTGTAAAAAAACGTTGATGAACGTAAGTTACATGAAAGGACGAAAAAGGACTAATACAGACAAAATGGATCAAAGGGGAAAACTCAGGAATTATAAAAAAAAAAAAAATCCCACCGGGGGCATGGATGTTGTTGTTGTGTTAGTGTATGGACGGTAGCATGGAACGAAGTGATATGCAGGCAAAAAGGACTTAACAGTACAAATGGATCAAGGGGAAAACCCAGAATTAATACAAAAAAAATCCCGGGCAGGGTCTGTCTGTTGTGATTGCTGTGTGTCGTAGGTAGAGTCCTGCGTGGCTGACATCGTCCAGAGAGTCACCCATGGGGTGTGAGTGACGTGAGCTCGACAAGAGGCGACCTAGGCCCCCAAGGGGCTGTCAAGCCATTGGAAGAAGTAGAGAGGCAATAACACGAAGAAAAAATTGTGTGATGACAATCAAAATATGTGCCCTCTACCATATTTGTTTCATTCAGAAAGAATTAATCAAATATTATGAAATGGGCAGGGCATATATTTTGAATAGGAAGAGAAAAATGCCTGCAAAATTTGAGTCAAGAAGTATAAAGACAGGAGAACACTTGTAGGTCTTGTATTTGGTAAATAAATGAGAGCTTTTATTTAACTCTGAAAGTAAAAGCAAGCAAACTGTTGTGGTCAGTGGAAGTGAATAAGCAGCACCGCACTGCCATCACTTCATGAAGTGACCCTATGGCGCTCTCCAGCTTAGTAACTGGAGGTCACGTGCTAAAATCTTGGTCCGGATTCCAGGTGCCGTGATGTGTGTCGTGACTGTCATACGTCACTCCAGACAAATGCTGATGTCGTGTCTTACCCAAAAATAGGCAACAACGTTTATCAAATTTCATTACTTAAGTTTCATTTCTCCAAATTAGAAACCAACAAATGCACTATATATTCACTTTTTATTCTTTAACCCCTACACATGTTTCAGCCCTTACAAGGCCATCTGGACCTTACAACACAAACAGGACCTGTTGTACTTGACTGATTACCTATATATACTTAACCAACTGCCAATAACAAGCTAATGGTAGAAGATACATCTTAAAAAACCAATTAGCTTCATTTTACCTTTTTGCTACGAAAATACTGACAAACCTTATTTAAGAATTTTATAATCTGTGTTTTATATATTTAAAGACAAAATTGTAAATAACTGTAATATAAATGATTATGAAACTTGACTATATGTGATACAAAACATAACAGCAGACAACAATGGATGTAAAGTAAATGTAGATTACGAGCCCCCTGAAGATGGCCTTGTAAGGGCTGAAACATATGTAGGGGTTAAAGAATAAAAGTGAAAATATAGTGCATATGTTGGTGTGTAATTTGTGATTTGTTAAAAAATTGCACGGTGAAGATAATATGAAATTTAATTTCTCTGTTTTAAAGGAGGTAATGATACATTTTATTTACCTATCAGGAACAACTTTTCCATGCTTTTGCCAATTCACTCTTCACCATTCACTCGATCTCCACAATGCAATCACCGCGGAGGCACGGGTTCGATCACAGACCAGTCGATGTCCGAATTGTGGAGGGTGACTGGCTGTCTTCTCTCCCAGAAATTCGATTTCTTCCGTCAGCACTGGCCCAATCCCACTAATGTTGGTACTCATCTTTCATTTCTACACCACCTTAGCATTTGGCAATGACACTAAATACAGAAAACTTCCTCAGTGTCTGCGTAAAGAGTCTAGGTTACGGGCTGGACGAAACACAGTTCCAATCCCGGCGTGGCAAGATATTATCTTCTCCGAAACGTCCAGACCGGCTCTGGCGTCCTATTCAATAGCTACAGGAGTTCTTTACCGGGGGGTGAAGCGGCGGGGGGCATGAAGTTAAACACTCCCCTCCATCTACTACCGAGGATAAGAATGAGTGGATCTATACCTCTTCTACCCCCCCCCCCCCCTACATACAGGACCAACTTCTCAGTGTGTGAATAATCCGATCTGTTGAAAGTGTCGTTTAATAGTCAATAATAAAGTAAATGCACGAAAATTCGTAAGTAAACCTACAAAAGCTTGGCTGCATTATTCTCACAGCAAGTTTCGTCGTCTCGGCCCGGTAGATTGCCTGCCTGCACGCCGTTCTGTGGTGCCGGCAGAAGAAGCAGCAGAGGAACGAATGGGCCCACAACTTGGCATAACCCACTATTAACCAGGCCATCCTGCGTCTCAGTAATTTCCCTTCCATCTCTTTCGAGTTATGCTTTTTTTTTTCTCTTCATCATCATCATCGTCATCACGTTCCTTCTTTCTACTCTCGCCTTCTAAACCAAAAATGAACCATTCCATCTCTATCATACACATGTCACTGCCATACGAAAGAATCTTCATCTGCTTCGGACGACGGTGAAACCACAGCAGAGCTCCGGCCACGTACCACAGCCGTCATTACAGAAATTGGCATCTTGGGAAAAGAAACACAGTCAAGGAACACGCACGGAAAGGAAAATAAGAAAAAAAAAAAAGAAAAGCCAAAATAAAATAAACCAACATATTTTCTTAGTACAGTCGATACCGTGCAACAAACCATTACCTTATAGACAGAGTGGCGTAAACAACCATTTGGTGCGAAACTGTCAAACAAGTACACCTGATACAACGATAACAGCAAAAATACACGTAAATTGTATCTACATAATATTGGGATATGATATATGCTACAGCATATGGCAAACATCAGAAACAACACTAATGAAGAAAGGAAACAGGTAGACGAAACGTCGACCTCATTTCTGTTTCTACACAAGTTAAAACTAATACTTTGCGATTCCCGGCAGCAGCAAGAGATTTTTTCTCTTTTTTCCAAAAACGTCCAGACTAGCTCTGGGGCCAACCCAGCCTCCTACCCAAAGGATACTGGTTCTATCATGGATGAAAATTAGCCGAGGCCTTCAGCTCACCTCCTATTAGGGCCGAGGTTAAAAACGAGTGGAGCTATACCTGTACTCCCCGCATACGCCATCGTGCCGTGCACATGGACAGCTTTACCTTCTTATCTAAGAAACAAGGAGGCAGTTATAAACCACGGGAACTTGGTGTGGCAGATTGGGCCAATTTTCATTTCTGGCTCCCCAAAACCCTTTCGTGCACTAAGGGACTACGAATAATGGGAAAACAAAATTAATAAAGATAGATATAAATGTAAAAATAAAGCCGTGGGCAAGAACGTCTTGTAGGCCCCGTTTTGAAAATGTCGTGTGTTTCAAAATAAAATTACAGGTATGTACGAGTTATCCTTCCACAGTTGTTACAACAACCTGTTGCGTCAAAATTTATCATCTTTATCAAAAAGGTTTAGTACAGGACCCAGCCCTGTGCCAGTTACGATTTCAATAGGTTATTTCTACATAGACACCATTTTAATATTATCCTCCCACTTACTTGTTGGTCTAAAAAATTCCTCTTACCTCAACAGTTTCGTCTATAAAATATTGTGCAGATTTCTTCATTATTGAACAAGTTAGCATACTCGTATTTGTAAGTTTTAGTCGGCAGACACGTGTTTCGAATCTTCCAGAAGATACGGTTATTCCGACTCCGGGTTCCGGTGCATCAGATCCGGAAGACTTAAGACGACGGCTGTGCCACCTTCAGACGGTCCATCGTCACCTGCTGACAATTCCTTACACACGCGTAATTGATGACTAACCTTCAAGGACAAGCTGGATGCAGCGTTCACGCGTCTGAGTTACATGCCTGTCAGGGAGGCGCCCGCTTTGCATCTCGGGTGGGTCACCGATTATCCTGACAGGATTTTCGTCAGTCCCGCCAGTGGAATGCTGAGGCAGTAACGCAAAACGGGCCACAACCCCTTCCTCAACATACCTTTCACGTCAAGAGACTCGATCATCGTCTAAAAACAACCAAGAATCAACAACCAATGCATACTTCAGACCGTAGCCACCTGCATCTAGACCATGGGTCTCCAACCCGCGGCACGCCAGGTTGTATTATGCGGCCCGCGACCACTTTGTGAATTGTGTATGTACTATAAAAATTACACAATAATTTAGACGGTTACGTACATCACTTATTATTTTCCCAACTGCGGCCCGCGAACCAGCCCACGACAAAAGGATGTGGCCTTTTGTCATAAAAGGTTGGACAACCATGATCTACAACCAGGGCCAACAATCCCGCATGTTTTGGTGAGGGAAACATGTGTGCTTGAAAATTAAGTGTGAAAAATGACTTAAAATAATTCATAATAAAAAAGTTTTAATATATATATATATATATATATATATAGGGTATACACAAAAGAATGGTGCGGTTTCCATACTAAATACATAGTAAACCGCATCATTCTTTTGTGTATATCCTGTATATACACTGCTGTCTGGTCATACGTTTTGTGAAGTTTATCAAAAGTTAAGCATTCCTACCGCAAATGGGAAAGATTGGATCAGACAGTCGATAGGAGGAGTTCAGAATAAACGGAAGAAGGAAGCGAAAAAAAAATATCAGGTAAAAAAGCAGCTAACTAATTCCATAAATCAAAGTACTTCATGAAAAGTTACTTGTTCCTGAGCTAGTCAAGAAATTCTCTGCATTTTATGGAACCCGGAAGTTCATTATCATTTTCAAGGCAGCTCTACCAAAAGGAAGACCAATCCAATCCACGCCACCCCATTCTACTTCTTTAAGACCCATTTTAGTATTATCTTCCCACATACAGAATCAAGTAAAAAAGTTAAAACAGAAAGAAAACTTAAAATTTGTATTGCTTGGTACTAATGTAGAGTGTATATTTTGCACGAATTTTACCAATTTCTTGTTTAAAAGCAAGTACGTGACTCATCTACCAAAATGCACGGCGTCACGTCTCACAGCGCCGTGATTTTTACATTAACTGCCAACTAACTAACTAACTAACTAACTCCACGTAGCACGGTCCTTCTTGAGAAGCTAACAGGTCGTCATCTAGTCAAGAAATTCCTCTCGTTTTGTGCAACCCGAAGGTTCATTACCGCACTCACAAGAGCCCGCCACCTGTCCCTATCCTGAGCACATTAACTGCCAAACAGATCCCAAAATCTCAAAACTGTTTAGGTACGTTTTATATTTCGTTATAATCAGGTTTTACTGCCATTACACACGGAGAAACAAGGCGACATTGAAAGGCGCGTTCGATTTGCGATAAAACATGTCTCACACTCTGACTTTTGAATCCTTCAAATTAAACAGGATAACCGCTCAAGGCCCACGTCATGAAGCAGTGACTGGGCACTGATATACATTTGACCTCACTTCTGATGGAATCGTTCCAATATTGCCTACTAGACAAACGGTGTACATGGCCATCAGGAGCTTTAATGTACCAAGTTACAAACGTGTAAAAATAGAGAGATTTTATATGGACTTGTTGGATTCTCTCCAATTTTGCAAACTAAATAAACATGATTTAATTTATTTGCTTTAGAATCTCTTACTGTCGGCGTAACAGGAGAGCATAAAGGTCACTTAATTTACACTTACTGTGAAAGTAACTAAACAAAATATTAAATAAAAAATTAATTCACCGGGTAGTAAATACGCACAGCTTTTGAAGTGATTGGCTGTTGTTCAGAGGAAATGAACATTCTCTAATTAGACAGTTTGGTGGAAGAGCGATGAAATGCCATTTTTAACAGCCTACAGGGCGTAGAAACACGGGCATAACATGAGAAATGTTTAGGCCGATTAAATGTGAAGACATTAACACAGGCGACAAATGCTTCATACGAATTAAATATTCCAGATTTCGATGACTCCGCCTACATCATCTGATGCTTTGACACGACCTGAGAGCGACGTTATGGGAGGAGCGGACTGAGCCGGGCGGTCCCCATCTCGCATCTGACCGTTACCAATGCTGCAATAATGCCAATAAACCATCGAACAGCTTCAGTCTGACGACACGGTAAGGCGAAGGCAAAGTTCACCCTAGAACAGGCCATGAAAGCCCAGAGAGGGAATAGAGATATAGCTCTACTCTTTCTTTAACTTCGACGCTAGATGGGGGTGGGTGGTCAACGCCACGCCCCGGCCGCTTTACCCCCGGGAATGACCCGGTACCCATTGTACAGGAGGCTGGGTGGGCCCCAGGACCGGTCTGGACGGGTGCTGAAAATCTCGCCCCCACCGGGATTCGATCCCCGGATCGGACCGTCCAGCTCGTAGCGAGTCGCTATACCGACTGAGCTATCCCGGCCCTCTGACGACACGGTATGTACAGCAATAGGATATAGAGGAATACGATGGGCGGGACAAGTAGCACGTATGGGAGACAAGAGATGCATTACGTGTTTCTGATCGGTAAACCTGAAGGAAAGAGACCGCTTGAAGACCTGGGCGTAATAATATTGGAAGGGCGTGGAGTGGATTCATCTGGCCGAAGATAGGAACAAGTGGCGGGCTTTTGTGCAAACAGTAATGAACTTTCTGGTTTCATAAAATTTGGTTAATTTCTTGACTATGTGAGGAGCCATTAGCTTCTCAAGAAGGACTCTGCTTCATAGAGTTAGTTAGTTAGTTGTGATTTCAGGCTTCCGCCGCGATGTTGACGAGGTCTGTACTGTTCTGGGATATTACGCATCGTCGAGTGGTAAACCTTTACCGACGTTTCGGGAAAACGTATCGGTCCCATCTTCAAGGATCTACGGTAAAGGATTACCACTCGATGCTGCGTAATATCCCAGAAGAGTACATATCTAGTTAGTTCGTTAGTTAGAAAGTCAGTCAATCATCCTTTGTGATATTAGTAATGTCCCCGTAAAGCCATCGCCATAGAGAGGGGTCCTGTGTTTAGGGCACAGAACCGAGGTCATTAACATTTCTCGCACAAAAAGATATGTCATCACTTGAATAACCTGTAACACGTTAGAGAGCCTTTAACATCTGGGCCGCTGCCCATCAGAGGCAGGAAGTAATTTATGACACATGCACACTTACACACATGCACAAACACACCTCGACTGTCAATCCTACTACCAACTTAACGGACTCAAATTGGACATGAAGCCGTTAACCTAGAAGGTTCAGCAGTAAGTGACAGACACTTCGTCTTAGAGGAATAGGATATAGGCCAATACACTTCCTCTTTATGTCCAAATAAACACGTGACGTAGACCTCGGAGCAGATCACACCAAGCATACGTTACTTTTGTATATAAAGAATGTCCCTTTAATTGTGTCTCCGAGCACGGCAGCTTTATCGCATAGGAAGCCCGGATCATTCGGGCAATCCCGTGACAGCTGCCGTGCTCAGGGACACGATAAAAGGGACACCCTGTGTTTCTAGTTCTATAGACCTGTTGTTGTTGTTGTTGATGATGATGATGATGATGGTGGTGGTGTTTCATTTTTGTGAACAACTTATTACCTAAGAACACATTCCACCTAAGTTAAGTTTAACATATAATGCATAATTTCAAAGTTTTGCATCTTCACCACGGCGGTTAGTGTCTTACAAGCAGTTTTACACATAACAAGCACGTGTCTTATCATACACGTGTCTCCAGCGATTCATCAGTTATCACCATCAGACCCACAGCCAATGAAATTTCACTATTACATTCTGCGTATTTTTCGAAGAGCGACTAACATATGACATCATAACCCTGACCTGGATGGCACTAGTGTCACCACATCACGATTTCGCGCGCCCGTCATATTGTTATTACTGGTTGCATAAAATTATGAATGCAACGCTGTGCTGAATTTAAATGGCAAACCAGTCATGACACGTTTCATGAATAGCGAACAGCTTGTATCAATACTGTAAGGGAGGGACACACACAAAGACAGCATGGTCATTTATAAACCTACTTTTTCAACAAGCACTGCTGTTTCGTATTCAAGAGATCCTGAGTTCTAATCCCGGATCCAAGGCACACGCTGGAATCGTACTTTAAGGAAAATGATGACTGTTACCTTACAAATATTTTCTACTTCATTGTTCGCTATGTTGTACCATTCGATGCTATATAGTTATACAATCGAAGATCGTCGTTCAACGGATCGTGAAACAATACCTTCATTCTTAAGGGCGTATCTGGTAATAACTTGTAAAGAAAAGCTGGGTTCAACTTTTTTCAGACATTGTTGATCAATATGCATGCTAACCACGGGTACTTACATTTCGCACTAGTATCATTCTGCATGCTAACCACGGGTACTTACATTTCGCACTAGTATCATTCTGCATGCTAACCACGGGTACTTACGTTTCGCACTAGTATTATTCTGCATGCTAACCACGGGTACTTACATTTTGCACTAGTATCATTCTGCATGCTAACCACGGGTACTTAAATTTTGCACTAGTATCATTCTGCATGCTAACCACGGGTACTTAAATTTTGCACTAGTATCATTCTGCATGCTAACCACGGGTACTTAAATTTTGCACTAGTATCATTCTGCATGCTAACCACGGGTACTTACATTTCGCAGTAGTACAATCATTCTGCATGCTAACCACGGGTACTTACATTTCGCACTAGTATCATTCTGCATGCTAACCACGGGTACTTACATTTCGCAGTAGTATAATCATTCTGCATGCTAACCACGGGTACTTACATTTCGCAGTAGTATAGTCATTCTGCATGCTAACCACGGGTACTTACATTTCGCAGTAGTATAATCATTCTGCATGCTAACCACGGGTACTTATATTTCGCACTAGTATAATCATTCCGCATGCTAACCACGGGTACTTACATTTCGCACTAGTATAATCATTCTGCATGCTAACCACGGGTACTTACATTTCGCACTAGCGTAATCATTCTGCATGCTAACCACAGGTACTTACATTTCGCAGTAGTATAATCATTCTGCATGCTTATCACGGGTACTTACATTTCGCACTAGTATAATCATTCTACATGCTTATCACGGGTACTTACATTTTGCACTAGTATAATCACTCTGCATGCTAACCACGGGTACTTACATTTTGCACTAGTATAATCACTCTGCATGCTAACCACGGGTACTTACATTTCATACTAGCGTAATCATTCTGCATGCTAACCACGGGTACTTACATTTCGCAGTAGTATAATCATTCTGCATGCTTATCACGGGTACTTACATTTCGCACTAGTATATTCATTCTACATGCTTATCACGGGTACTTACATTTTGCACTAGTATAATCACTCTGCATGCTAACCACGGGTACTTACATTTTGCACTAGTATAATCACTCTGCATGCTAACCACGGGTACTTACATTTCATACTAGCGTAATCATTCTGCATGCTAACCACGGGTACTTACATTTCGCAGTAGTATAATCATTCTGCATGCTTATCACGGGTACTTACATTTCGCACTAGTATATTCATTCTACATGCTTATCACGGGTACTTACATTTTGCACTAGTATAATCACTCTACATGCTAACCACGGGTACTTACACTTCGCACTAATTTAAGCAAGCATTTTATCTGTCTACGAATAATAACAAAACACAATACAAACGCAGTAATTTCGTCTAAGTGACGGCGTCTGTAAATTACTATAGGAAAGTTTATAGGACCTACATACAACAAACTGAGTAAGCAGCTTGTGTTTTACGAAAACAGGGCTAACAACTGTCTGGTAGACGAAAGGACCGTCGATTCCAGCCCACAGCTATCTTTCTGTAACGAAAAAAAAAAAAGACCTGAACAAGAAGAGGCGTAAGACATAGATGTGAAGATTGAAGAAATATAAAGTGTCATCATCAGAAGTCAAATTATTATCATTTCTTCGTCCGTCTCAGTCGCTCTTGTAGCCTGCAGTCAGAGACATTCCGACGGCGGTAATGTTACGATAGTCAAGCAACCAAACGGACTCCACACTGCTTAATCACAAACCACCTAGCGTGCCTAATCTCTTTAGTAACTCGTTCTCTATTCTTAATTAACGTCACAATATTCTGTGAACTGCTTACGTCATACAGCAATGTTATGATTAAATGCGAAGCATTTAGAACGAAACGTCCAGGTCTGTCACAAGATAATGTACCAGAGTTTGTCTGAAGGAGCTGAGAATACCGCAACAATTGTTTCAGTGTAGCCAAATTTACAGCCTGAAATATAATTTGGAACATAAATCAGGGATGCCAACCTCCCAAACGTTTGTTTATTCGGAAAGTAGTTAACGTATGGATTATTTAACATAGTGAATCAAATGCAGAGGTTAAATGATGCAAAAATAATGGATAATAGTGATGATTTATTATGAAATACAGGTCATGCTATTACTCGTGAGCTCTGGGCGGGAGTGGCTAACAGTGTGCCCCCCTCCACTCCCGCGAAGTCCACATGTTACTGTATGATATGGACAAAAACACATTGTCAGCCACACATGGGCATTGATCATGAGTTTATGGAATACGTATACTATTCCGATATAACATACTGGAAAAGGGGACAAACATGAAGAAGAATGGCTGATATCCGGCCGAGGTTCGAAGTGGGTAATACATGCAAATCTATAGCATTATTAAGCTTACGTGTATTCTGTCACACTGCATGTCAGAATGAAATTTGTTTTGCGTCTTCGAAACCTCTTGTCAGCCGGAAGTGCAAGGCGTCATACTGTTGCGTAGGTGTTGCCATCTGTGTAATTACGTGGACTGTTCCTTCCCACCAGCTACGAATGACACTGGTTTAGACAACGCATTGACAGGGACTCACACACTCACTCATAAACGGGCGAGCGCGCGTACGCAGGCGCACCTTCTGCATACGAATTTAACACCATTTAAACTTCGACGCTGCCAATTTGAAAGTTCGACACTTGACACGACGCTGATTCTGCAAAACCACTGTCCGTCTTCGTTACTTACTTTCCTAACTAACCAACTGACTGACTAACAAGCTACCTTTACGCAACAGAGTTCTGCTTGAGTAATCACTAGCTATAACCCGAAGGTTCATTACCTTTATATTATATATACCGTGAATTTCAATAATTAATTAATTATTTTATTCCAACAAATGCACTACACTATTTTAGTGTTTTCTTGTCCCTACATATGTTTCGGCACAAGGAATTCCGAAACATATGTAGGGACAAGAAAACACTAAAATAGTGTAGTGCATTTGTTGGAATAAAATAATTAATTAGTTCATTACCTTATTCACAAAAGCCCGAAACTAACGCCTTATTCTGAGGCAGTTAAGTCTAGTTCATTATAACCACCCACGCATGTCGACACTTTAATATTTGATATTTTGTATTACTGTACCGTCTATGCCTAGTCCGTCTAACGATCGCCTAATTCCCTCAGACTTCCTGACGCTAGTATTGCAGCCTCTTCTCATTTTCCCAAAAAAACCTCTCAAAGATGATATCTGTCTACTTTTCCCTTTTTTTCTCAGATCTGAATGTGTGGCTTACGTAATAGTAACTAATTGTAACTCTTCACCGTGAAGATTATGTGGAGACAACAGATACATGATCTATTTTGCGTTACAAAAATTTCAAAACAGAAAGGATTAATGTAGTGAATTTGAATACAAACATAACAGAATACGAATTTCAAACTCGATTACAGCTACCTGAGTATCAAGAGGTTCTGTACTTTTATAAAATTCAAAAAGTTCCTCAACTTATTTACAAAACAACCCCATTTAACTCTATCCCGAGTCATTTAAAATCAGTCTACGCATTCACAAAGTATTTCCCCTCCCATTTACGGCTATTTCTCCTACGTGATTTCCTCCCACGAAATTTAGCAACCGCCATTTTGAAAGACCTTAATCTACCATCCATGGAATTGTGTCCATCCTGCCCTCATATACAGCTTGGTATAATCGCACTAGCATTGCTCACAGTACGAATTATGACAGTTCTCAAGATGTAACATATTTCATTTTACTACTACAGTGGCACTACTACTACAAGCCGGAAGGTCGCGGGTTCGATTCCCGCTCGTGTCATTGGAATTTTTCGGTCGCACTATAGCCCTGAGGTCGACTCAGCCTCTAACAGAAATGAGTACCAGGAGTATTTCCTTGGGGGTAAACGCCGGTGCGTAGAGCTGACAACCTTACCACCTTCATGTGCCTATTGTCTAGAAATCTGGGGAGCCTCAACCTCCTGGAACCCCAAGGGTCTGTCCAGGCCTGTAATGGGATGGCTTTACTACTTCTTCGGTTATTCACTCAGCACTCTGTTCTAGAACATCCAAGTTTGGGATCCACGTACAACAGCAGGTACAATTACACATTGTAACACTGCACAAGGATATAAAGTATGGTGGTCAACGTAGCAATAAGCAAACCCCCACAATCACGTGCTCTGAATTACATAGGACTTAATAAACACAGTTTCCATCTCTTTTCGTCACTAATTTATACTTTAACTGAGCCACACTTTCAAAAATTTTATTAGTTACTTTTATTACCTGAATTTTTTCGTGGTTTCTGGTGACAAGACAAGTACGTGCAGTATCCTGGCTTAAAAACTGTAAGAGATATACTGAATATAATATTATCAGCAGGTACACGACTTATTAAAAAAGAGAACGGAGAAATATGCACAGATAAGAGGAAGAACTTAAGACGCTCAAGTAATGAAGACACACAGATAACAGAAAGAAAAATATAATAGTTCTTCTTTCAGCATAACTTGCTGGATTTAACCTGATAGATACTTTTCAGGCACCCTATAATAGGTTAAAACTAATGTAAAATTCACAGCCACCAATCAGACACTAACCATATGTCGATCTATCCATCAATCAACGAAAACCAACCGAAAATTCAAAAGACAAAAATTCTTTAAAGAAAAAGGAAAGAAACAAAAACGAGAGAGGACAATAGCTATAAAACAGTACAAGAAAAGAAATTCCCCTTTCCGAATACTGACTTCACGAACGACAAAACATCCTCTTAATTTCTCTGAATTCTTCAGCAAAAACGCGAACCACTGTTTTCACACCCATTGTTATCCTTTCTTAAGAGCAGCAGAAAGGGGAGACCATTTCCTTTATCACAGCTCTGAATCAACCCTAAAAGTTTCAAAATTACCGTGATGACCAAGTAGTTGGTTTTCACATGACGTACGAGAAAAAAGGGGCGGGGGGCAAGGGGCGGGGGACAGGGGTCCTGCTTAATTCTGGAAGATGACGAATAATAAATTTTAATGGTGTTAAAAAAAAAGTTTTGGTAATATCAAGATAACGATGCCTCGGAGAACAACAGAAGCAGGAGTAGCGGCAGCAAAAACGTCGCCAAGCTTGGTGCAGCTTTCTGCACTAGGCGTGAGACACAGCACTCAAGCTGGCGCTTTGTATCTCACACACTTTTCCGCATACATCACTTCTGCATAACGTCATCTGCAAGTGTTTGAAATTGTCACGAAACACTCACGAAGATGCAGTTATTCTGAGTGGTGTTTTGCGTCCTTCTGAAGATGTCGATATGAAAAAGCGTGGTAAGTATGTGACTACATAAGTATTCTTAAAAAAAAAAAGTACAAATCATACAAAGATTTTGGGCCAAATGACGTCGATATAACCTTTACTAAAGAGTCAATCAGTATTTAGAGCAGAAGTTAAAATTTATAAGACATTAATAAGACCTGTGGTAACATACGGAGCAGAAGCGTGGACATTGAATAAGGACATTCCTAAAGGGCTGGCAGTTTTTGAACGAAATTTTTGAGAATATTTGGGGCAATTAAAGTAAATGAAAATTGGAGAAAGCGACATAACAAGGAACTAAAGCAGGTGTTTGGAGATTTAGATATACTGTCATTTGTCAGAATAAGTCGGCTGGAATGGATTGGTCGTGTTAACAGAATGGAGAATAAAAGAACAGTAAGTCAAGTATTTAATAATAATCCCCAGGGAAGTAGACCAAGAGGACGACCAAGAAACAGATGGTGGAATTGTGTACAAACAGACATTAAGTAGTGTAAAATTAACAACTGGAAAGAAAGTTCAAAAAACAGAGCTGACTGGGAAAGGGCCATTAAGGAGGCGAAGGTCCGCATTGGACTGTAGTGCCACCGAAGAAGAAGAAGACGTCGATATAACTCGTTAGCATGACACTATATGGAAAGGCTTTGTGGCAACCGGCGTAGTTGTCGCTAACCTGAAAAGATATTTAAAATTTTTCTAAAACATAATTCTGCCGAGGAGGGTTTTATTACGTTTATGAAGATTTTTTGCTTTTTAATTAAATTTCAAACTGCTAAACACAACGCTATGAGAAATTAAATAAAAAAAAACACGTACGATAGAATTCCTGAGGAAGGAAAGAAAAAAATAACGAAAAGAAAGAGAACAGGAAGACTCCAGATCAGAAAATAATGCTGAGAGGTTTTCAGGGAAATGTTTCAGTTATACGCTTTGTGCGAAGTCCTGAAGATGGCATCATGACGAAAACCGTTATGAAATTTCTTCAACACATCACCATCACTCTTCAACTTGAAAGAACGGCTAAACTATTAATCCATGTGCAAGTTTCTTAATGTGATGCCTCGCATACTGTAACACACCCATAGTTTCAATGCTTCGATTTTTTCTTTAAGTCGTCCTCTTCTACCTACTCCGGTTTTCCCGATGTCAGTGTCGAGGTTTGTAAGTTCTTTTGATCACACTGATAGACACACCACAGTCGGTAGGACTCCTCTGGACGAGTGATCAGCCCGTCGCAGAGACCTCTACCTGACAACACACAACACTCACAAGAGACAGACATCCATGCCCCCGGTGGGATTCGAACCCACGATCCTAGCAAGCGAGCGGCCATAGACCGACGCCTTAGACCGCACGGCCACTGGATACTTCGAATATTAACTATGACAAAAACTTTGTATAATTAGAGCCCAGTATAACATAACATAATATAATTTTTTCCATGACGCAACAGCCCCTAGTGGACCAGGGCCTCTTCATTATCCACGCTTCACGATCACACTCAAGACATACCACACTCGGTAGGACTACTCTAGACAAGTGATCAGCCCCACGCTGAGACCTCTACCTGACAAAACACAACACTCACAAGAGACAGACATCCCTACACCCGGCAGGATTCGAACCGCAATTCCAGCAAGCGGCCGGCCGCAGACCCACGCCTTAGACCGCGCGGCAACTGAGATCGGCTAATACAGAGTATACACAAAAGAATGGTGCGGTTTCAATAGTTTTCACTATTGAAACCGCACCATTCTTTTGTGTATACCCTGTATATTACGATACAATAATTCTCATTCTGTAGTCTGTCTTATGACAGGTCCGTAGCCTCTTCCAAAGCGAGATATAATATAATATACATAATAAAATAATATATCATATAATTATTTCAAGGAAAGAATGTAAAATTCTGTCATATACGTCTGTAGACTGCATTTATTTGAAATACGTTGCCACATTACTGACAGCAGACTATATCCTGTAAATAGTAATGAGATGTAAACGAAACTAGAGTAACCTTGATACACGTAACAGAAGCAGAACATGATTCATATGACACATTTGAAGAACAAACCTATAGCTTAACCTATATTTGTATCGAAACAGCTGTTACACGCAGACTTGGCAACTGGACAATATCCAGTCCTTCAAATCCAACGAGTTTACTTGGTACGTGGGTGTCTTTACAACAGACCCAAAGAACTTTATGTGAAAAACGTACCTGAACACTGTGCAGGTGTCCATTTATAATCAGTGATCCTATGCCAAGAAAATAAAAGAAAAGTTTGATTTAAAAAAAAAAACAGTAAATATAATGAGTTTCCTACAGATCCTGGTACCCACTTTAAAAAGGGTGTGAAGGTTACGATGACGTAGGTATTAACAACTTCATCACGAATTTGGTACTCGGAAATTGAACTCAAAGTATAGCTGTGGGTTTAATCTAAAACATATGGCATCTTAAGCGATGCGTTTAAATAAACTTCAGGGGATTCCATATATGGACATTATTCAGTTCCTTACATTGCAAAGGGTAGATAAACATAAAAATTCAGAATATTACGTTAATTAGCCTACGATCAAAGAGAATCATTTGGTGTGAGGAAACCAAACATTCACATGTTCTTTTATCCTCACTGTCTCCATGGTACAGGGTCATTCTTAAAAAGTACGCAGTAGCTTCGTTATAAAGTACAGGGCATACACAAAAGAATGGTGCGGTTTCAAAAGTGAATAAAAAATTTATTTCTCACCTTACACGCGCACAACGTACACCGTCAGCGGCAAAGGCGATTTTTAAGAGTGATAAAAATCCGTAGCACAACTTCCTTCGGAGGGGAAGTGAAGCCGTCGGTCCCATGTCGTAGATTTACGACATGTAAAAGAACCTTACGGGCATGAATAGAACTAGTAATGCTCGTAAGCAAAATTGAAGGGTCATTTCTCACCCAAGTCTCCTGACTGCCTGCCAGATGGCTCTGGCAGTCACATCAGGATTGAGTGGAACTTGTGCGGTCAGTGGGCTGGTCACCCGCTACATCAACGCACATGACCATAGAAACCTCCGAAAGGAGGCCCCCAATGCTCCGCGATTGGAGCGACAAGGGGACTAACTAACTAACTAACTAACTAACACACAGGTTGTAATTTATAGGTCTCATTAATGTAAACAACCTTTCAATATCCACAAATACTTAACAAAATACGCAGTAACACATAATGTATAACAATCTCTAAAACAGCATATTTCCATCTACACTAAACATAAATATACGTAAGAAATAGATAAGATTATACATTTCCAGTCTTATACTCGCTTTCATTTTTAACGGGAATACAAATTCCATGCAATTAGCGGAACTGGTTATAAATATTACACAGGTGTGTGTAAGTTCGTCCAAGCATTTTAGATACACCCTGTATGTTGAACACCAATATATAATGGTGCATTAACTAAATGTTGAGACCAAACACACAATATCTGACAAACTGCGTACAAACGACTGGCCCGGGACAGATTTGTGCCCACACGGACATACAGACATCCAGGTAGAAATACACACACGTGTACCGCTGAGTACACTTCTATACACACGAAACTTAATGTTGCTATTGCATGCAGCCTTGGCGACTAATTGTAGAGGCGTTAGTGGTGTGGAAACTACATACACGCAAAGTATGTGCAGAGCTGCTGAAATGTACTGACCACAGTCCGTTCACTTCAACTGCCTCTTATTTACATGTTAAAGAGCATAACTAAGTGAAAGGCATAAAGCTGTAAGTTATAAGTAGCTTCAAGTGTCTGCTACAGGATAACTGGCGGATGCGGCAGCCGTAGCAACAACAAGGAACACAAATTCTAAGACCATCTGCACGAAGTGAACATTTAGTTAGTGGTCAAAAAAGAGACCTGAATTCCAAGGTTTAACATACAGTCGAACTCGGTTATAACGTCATGAAAGGGACTGCATATTTTGTGTCGTTATAAACGAGTGTCGTTATAACCGAGTAGTATAATGTTATGGTTAACAGTGAGGAATTAATTGGTACCACAGAATATCTGACGATATAGACGAGGTGTCACATAAACCGATGTCCTTATAACGGGGTCGACTGAACTCGGTTATAACATCATGAAAGGGACTGCATATTTTGTGTCGTTATAAACGAGTGTCGTTATATCCGAGTAGTGTAAAGTTATGGTTAACAGTGAGGAATTAATTGGTACCACAGAATATCTGACGATATAGACGAGTGTCACATAAACCGATGTCGTTATAACCGGGTTCGACTGTACATTCGCGGAAACAATGTGAAAAATGACCCGTTATTGACACTTAAAGCCTAGTGGTTAGTATATTTACCGCCACGTCTAAAAATAAACACTTTGACGATTCCGTATAAGTCCATTCGTCAGTATGGTTCTTAAAATAAAGGGCGATTATTTCCTTATACAGCATTCACATATTAATCTTTGTAAAGCATGCAAACTGTGTTCTCTGTGATGTACGATCTGAATTATAGATTCGCTTTAGTCAGCAAAAGGTTCCAAGTAACTAATAAATTAATTCTCCCGCTCCATAGCTTTAATCTGAACTGTAAATACATTTTTCCCACTAATCACCGTGCATTTCTATGAATCAAATTAAATAAATAGACCAACTAATGCACTATTTGACCACTATAAGTATATAAGTATAAGAAAGACATTACAATAAAGTGGTCAAATAGTGCATTAGTTGGTCTATTTATTTAATTTAATGTAAATACATTGTTATATAAGAAAGGAGGAAGAAGTTTAGTAGTGCACTATCAGATTTTTTTTCTTGGTAATGAAACTAAAGACGCTAAGAAATTCTCTGTTCAATTTTGATGAGCGTAACGTATAAAGAGTGACAGACACTTCGGCTTAAAAGTTGACGAACTGTGGATAGTAAAACGGTGCAGATGTGTAGATAATCTACTTATAGCTGCCCCTGTCCAGGCCATGAAAACATACAAGGGGAGTAGACGCACAGTTCCACTTATTCTTAACTTCGGCACTGGATGGATGTGATTGTTAAAACTTCAGGCCCCGGCGGTTTTACGCTCAAAAGAACACCCGGTACCCATTGAATAGGACGCTAGATGGGACCCAGAGCCGGTCTGGACGTTTCGCAGAAAATGAAAATATATTTATCCTACCGGGATTCTAACCCCAGACCTACAGCCCGTAGGCTAGTCACCATCCCGGCTCCTATTTTAACTGCGGGTATTACATAGTTAGGCACATTACACATCACCGCATTCCCTTAAAGAGACTGAGGAAAACCACGGTTCGGGTAGTCGGTAATCTAGCTGAGATTCTCGCGAACACAGGCCCAATGATTTGCCACCTGCAAGTGCCGCGTTTTTCTTTGTGTGTGAAGGGCCCCGCAGCAGATGCTACGGACGCACCGCAGCCTTAAGGCTTATTGTGCAACCCTGTGATGAAAACGATTATTTTTTTTTCATTTTTCCAAGTAATGGCGCACTGGTGGAATGAAACTGACAGGGGAAAACCGAAGTATTCGGCGAAAAACCTGTCCCAGTGCCACTTTTTCCACCACAAATCCCACATGGACCGACCCGAGATCGAACCCGGGCCTCCGCGGTGAGAGGCCGGCGACTAACCGCCTGAGCCATGGCACGGTCAAGTGCCATGATCGGTACACAGCCAAAACGCCGTAATGTTGCCACGCAGTGACGCCATCTTTATAGCGAGTTTCACGATGTTATGCAAGTTCAAAGGTACTCTTCACTGTGTACACAGAGAGACACTTAAATATAAACATGGCTGCCACATAAACTGTTACCATTTTAGGAAGCACGCATATAAACTCAGTAAAATGACAAGCCACGTTCAGTGAAATTAGTCTCAGTCCATTCTAATGCCACGTCTGCGACTATACCTCATTGTCTGTTTATCTGTGGATCTAAGAATGAGCAGAAAATGCCATGATCGATTGTACAGCTGCTACCATTTATAAATTATAATCAATATGTTACACGTTTGTGGTATCAAGTTTTGTGGACGAGACCACCTGCACACGTCACATAGCAAGACACGCCCACGGAGGATTGCCATGTCATTCCCCGTTTCCCGTCTGTCTTCACAACATTTCCCTCTAACACCATTTTAGCAACATTTTCATTCCATTCTCTGCTTATTCTTTTTCTTTATCTCCTCAGATCCAATACGCCATCTACATGCCTACTTACTGACAGTCAACGCTCTGGACATGTACTTGGAAGCCACTCCTTCGAATATCGGCCGAGATACCGGGTAACCTAACTGGTTACCCTGTTTTTTAGTGTGTTATTTGACGACGCTGACCTTTGCTAAGATTATATGGCGTCGCTAATACATAAATAAATATGATGCATTGGTGGTGACAGGGGAAAACGTAAGTATTCGGACAGAAACCTACGCCCTGCCACTATGTCCACCACAAATCCCACATGGACTGGTCTCGTATCGAACACTAGCCTCAGCGGTGAAGGATCGGTGACTAACCGCCTACACTATAGCACGGTATTGAATTTCTCTGTCGTTTTCATCAGTGCCTGCAGGCAAATAACCTTATGGTACACAAAGGCCTTGTTTCACGCCCTAGCTGTGTTCGTAAAAAAGTGGGCGTAAATCAAAAACGATATTCCCATAAGAAAACAAAGACTTAAATAAATGGAAATAAACTAGCCAAAGAGCGTTAAACCGAAAGTGAGGGGCGCTAAAGCAAAAAGGGCGTAAAACGGACGTGTACTTTGGTTATGCCACGACCGTTTACTTCCAAGTCCTTTCAGATTCATCATTCATCAACCACCTTACCATCGACGATATGCCGTGTGATGCTGACAGCGTGTTAAAACAAACCACAACATTTCATCTATTCTCATATAGGTCATGTTTTGAGGTGCTGACAACGCGTGGAAGTTGGTCTTGTTGCCAAAGTTTCGAAGGGAAATACAGCCTCCATCTTCAGGGCTACATCAACATGCTCCTTCGAAACGCCAGCAATACACCTCACACGCTCACAGACTCTGCAACACCTACAATGACCTATCATGAAAACCTGAAATAAATTATTAGAACATATTTTTCCAGATTCGCCAGACTGATACACTGGAATGGCTCATGGCTGTTCACAAGACATATGGACACGATTACGCCATATTATTACTACATAGCAGGTGGAAGTGTTTTGTCACTGCGCTAATCAACGTACAGCAAAGCAAAGATCATCTCTTTTAACTTGAAGCATATTGAATTTCAGGCTTCCTCCGTGGTCTAGTTGAGGCCTTTGATCTTTCGGGATGTTACACGGCGTTGGTTTGTAGTTGTTTACCGACGTTTCGGTATCGATAAGCTGTTACTAAACCTCATTAACCAACTACCTACCGCAAAATCACAGAAGAGCGAAGACCTTGAGGCACTTGGTTAAACCTTCGGAAGTTTTGGGCGATATTTGGCATGGCTTGACGACAACCAACAGCTGAGCTAACAGTCACATTCCGCCTTATTTAGAGGGACAATTATAGAGGACTATGTGAGAGTGTATTTTATACGTTTCTGTTCAATTAGCTGTGGAATTCCGGTTTGATTATCATTGAAAAAGGAACGGTAGCTCAATGTCGCCTGCTGCTTGTGCCCCAATAAACTTGTATGACCTTTACACTTATAGCCATACGCATAATGGTGTCTAGGTGTTATGACTCTGGTTTTTAAGACTTGGCAGCCCGACAGACAGACCGCAGAGTGACCGTCTTTTGAGTGCGTTTATTGGTTCATTATATAAAAGACAATAAGTACCATTAAGCGAAAAATAAATTTAACCCGACAATAAAACTAATTATGCTAATTCATTTAGAGTAATAACTTATGAATGAAATATTTCTTAAGAATTTTGCGGTTTGCGAAATATCACTGATGTGTATTTGAAATTCTTTCATCGTCACTGAGTGTAAAAACACGACGTTTCAAAAGCAAACTGTTTCGTCTTCACGTTCTGTGATTTTCATTTTTAATAAGGGAAAATTTATTTCATTTTTATTATAAGTTTAGACTGAGTTCTGTATACAGTAGTATTATATTTAAAGGTACGGATAATTTTGTCTCTTACATATGAATTTGAATTTGTAGGTTTTTGGTTCTTTTAGATTGTTATTTATTCTTGAGATTTTATTTCACCTGAAGACGAAAGCAGTTTACTTTCGAAACGTCGTGTTTGTATACTCAGTAAAGATAAAGGCAAAGTTCTCCCTAGAACAGGCTATGAAGGCCCAGAGGGGGAGTAGAGGTATAGCTCTACTCTTCCTTTAACCTCGGCACTCGATGGGGGTGGGTGGTCAATAAGAAGTACATTAACAAATAAAAAGAAAGTGAAAATAATAAGGAAAAGAAAGACAAAAAATAAAATGTACGAAAGAAGGAGATGTATTTTAGGGATCTGATAGCTAAGCCCACTAATACTACACACAGCTGCAGTCGGCACGGCGTGGTCACTGCTGGACTCGCCTAGAAAGGCCAGGCCAAGTTATACCTCTGTCAAAAACATCTACTGTGTT
Organism: Reticulitermes speratus; assembly: GCA_021186555.1. Classification (NCBI taxonomy): domain Eukaryota; kingdom Metazoa; phylum Arthropoda; class Insecta; order Blattodea; family Rhinotermitidae; genus Reticulitermes; species Reticulitermes speratus. The sequence continues at coordinate 28,790,080 of JAJKFL010000007.1, forward strand.
GTAAGTACATTCATAGCTTCAGTCACTGTGGATGTTTTTGAACGGGGCAGAAAACGGTTTGTGGCGTGTGGGCAGTGCTTCCCTTCTCACCAGCCCCATGGCAGTGCTTCCCTTCTCACCAGCCCCATGGCAGTGCTTCCCTTCTCACCAGCCCCGTGGCAGTGCTTCCCTTCTCACCAGCCCCATGGCAGTGCTTCCCTTCTCACCAGCCCCATGGCAGTGCTTCCCTTCTCACCAGCCCCATGGCAGTGCTTCCCTTCTCACCAGCCCCATGGCAGTGCTTCCCTTCTCACCAGCCCCATGGCAGTGCTTCCCTTCTCACCAGCCCCACGGCAGTGCTTCCCTTCTCACCAGCCCCACGGCAGTGCTTCCCTTCTCACCAGCCCCATGGCAGTGCTTCCCTTCTCACCAGCCCCATGGCAGTGCTTCCCTTCTCACCAGCCCCATGGCAGTGCTTCCCTTCTCACCAGCCCCATGGCAGTGCTTCCCTTCTCACCAGCCCCATGGCAGTGCTTCCCTTCTCACCAGCCCCATGGCAGTGCTTCCCTTCTCACCAGCCCCACGGCAGTGCTTCCCTTCTCACCAGCCCCACGGCAGTGCTTCCCTTCTCACCAGCCCCATGGCAGTGCTTCCCTTCTCACCAGCCCCATGGCAGTGCTTCCCTTCTCACCAACCCCATGACAGTGCTTCCCTTCTCACCAGCCCCATGGCAGTGCTTCTCTTCTCACCAGCCCCATGGCAGTGCTTCCCTTCTCACCAACCCCATGACAGTGCTTCCCTTCTCACCAGCCCCATGGCAGTGCTTCTCTTCTCACCAGCCCCATGGCAGTGCTTCCCTTCTCACCAGCCCCATGGTAGTGCTTCCTTTCTCACCAGCCCCATGGCAGTGCTTCCCTTCTCACCAGCCCCATGGCAGTGCTTCCCTTCTCACCAACCCCATGACAGTGCTTCCCTTCTCACCAGCCCCATGGCAGTGCTTCCCTTCTCACCAGCCCCATGACAGTGCTTCCCTTCTCACCAGCCCCATGGCAGTGCTTCCCTTCTCACCAACCCCATGACAGTGCTTCCCTTCTCACCAGCCCCATGGCAGTGCTTCCCTTCTCACCAACCCCATGACAGTGCTTCCCTTCTCACCAGCCCCATGGCAGTGCTTCTCTTCTCACCAGCCCCATGGCAGTGCTTCCCTTCTCACCAACCCCATGACAGTGCTTCCCTTCTCACCAGCCCCATGGCAGTGCTTCTCTTCTCACCAGCCCCATGGCAGTGCTTCCCTTCTCACCAGCCCCATGGCAGTGCTTCCCTTCTCACCAACCCCATGACAGTGCTTCCCTTCTCACCAGCCCCATGGCAGTGCTTCTCTTCTCACCAGCCCCATGGCAGTGCTTCCCTTCTCACCAGCCCCATGGTAGTGCTTCCTTTCTCACCAGCCCCATGGCAGTGCTTCCCTTCTCACCAGCCCCATGGCAGTGCTTCCCTTATCACCAGCCCCATGGCAGTGCTTCCCTTCTCACCAGCCCCATGGCAGTGCTTCCCTTCTCACCAGCCCCATGGCAGTGCTTCCCTTCTCACAGCCCCATACCAACTTCAAGCAAATAATCTGGGTACTACAATAATTCTACGATAGACCAATGTAGCAGTAAAAATGATACAACATTGCTAAACATGTCGACCAGACTCGCTTCATAAAGACCCTTAAACAACATAAAGTTGCTAGATCCATTGTCTATATTTTAATAATATACACTATCTATTAATAAGAGCCGATCTCTGTTGCGCGCGGTCTAAGGCGTGGGTCTGCAGCCACTCGCTTGCTGGGATTGTGGGTTTGAATCCCGCCGGGGGCATGTATGTCTGTCTCTCGTGAGTGTTGTTTTGTCAGGTACAGGTCTCTGCGTCGTGCTGATCACTCGTCTAGAGGAGTGCTACCGGGTGTGGTGTGTCTAAAGGAGTGTAATTGTGAAGCCTCGATAATGAGAAGGCCCTGTCCCTCTAAGGGCTGTTGCGCCATTGGAAAAAAAATCTATTGATAAGAAAGACTGAAGAACTGAATTCTCAGAACCCTTCTTCTTTGACAACGCCATTCCAACTGCCTGAGTTATGTAAACTACACCCCGTGCCTGAAGTGCTGTAAACCATGTGAAAATAAAGATTATTTGAGCACTTTAATCGGGGTTTGACTGAGTAAAATCACAAAAGATATCGGTCAGAAGTGTTCGAATTAAAAGAGAGATACACTACAGCCCACGTCTGTACACAACAACAGGTAGACAGGCAATTGCAAACCGTAAAGTTTTACGTCAAGGTCGGTATAGTCGTAAAGATGTAGAGTCCAACAACAGGACCGCCTTGAGCTGAACATTCTTGTTTTTGACTTAATGGCAGCAATTCGCGAACAAATGACACTCAGAAAGTGATACTTTGCATGATGGAGGATAAAGGCTTGCTCGTATGTTTCTACGAAATATTTGTGCTTTGCAGAAATAGGCGAAGAGATAAATTGTGTTAGTAATTGCACAATCAGGAACACGTTACAGTCATGCAGAATGTTGACAGAGCGGTGACGTAACAGACACTTTCCGTTGGTAGCAGTTTCGAATCTCGGCCGGGCTGCAGTCTAGTCTGACAAGTGTTCGTGATTATCGCCATGCCAGTCAGACAAACGCCACAACCGCCTCGTTCCATATGTGTGCCTACTCAACAATTACATGCAACTTCCTGCTCGTTCGACGCAAAGTATTCTCTGCAGCTGAAACAGCACTGTGAAGTAATCTTAACAGCAAAATTATTAGCGTGATTTAGAACACCCTGTACATCTGATTACACAAGGTAGATTGCTTAGAATTTGGAGATTTCTTATACTGCAGGATGTCCTATTATACTTCTTGGTGATTTTGCGATAAAATGTCAAAATAAGCGAAGAGCTCTTATTTTAAAATTTGTTCAAATCCATTCAGTGTCTAGTAGCAGTAGCAGCAGCAGCAGTAGTAGTAGTATCAGCAGTAGTAGTATCAGTAGTAGTAGTATTATCATTAGTAGTAGCAGTCGTAGTATCAGTATTATTATTATTATTATTAGTAGTAGTAGTAGTAGTAGTAGTAGCAGTAGTAGTGTGATGGTGAAGGTTTTGATGGTGATGGTGGTTGTGATGGTTATGGTGGCAATGATGATGAAACTGCTGCTGATGGTGGTGGTGGTGGTGGTGGTGGTGGTAATGACAGTAGAAGCAGCAGAAAATGTTCAGAAAATATTCTAACATAAATGCTGCTAGGTGATAAACACTCTCCCTATAACAGAATTATCTTCGCGCCTGAAGATTACATAACCTGTCTTAAAGAAAAGGTAAAGCTATTGTTAAGACGACAGATATGACACGAAGGTGCACACACAAATACAAGCGTTACTGGCAGATTGTTAAGACGACAGATATGACACGAAGGTGCACACACAAATACAAGCGTTACTGGCAGATTGTTAAGACGACAGATATGACACGAAGGTGCACACACAAATACAAGCGTTACTGGCAGATTGTTAAGACGACAGATATGACACGAAGGTGCACACACAAATACAAGCGTTACTGGCAGATTGTTAAGACGACAGATATGACACGAAGGTGCACACACAAATACAAGCGTTACTGGCAGATTGTTAAGACGACAGATATGACACGAAGGTGCACACACAAATACAAGCGTTACTGGCAGATTGTTAAGACGACAGATATGACACGAAGGTGCACACACAAATACAAGCGTTACTGGCAGATTGTTAAGACGACAGATATGACACGAAGGTGCACACACAAATACAAGCGTTACTGGCAGATTGTTAAGACGACAGATATGACACGAAGGTGCACACACAAATACAAGCGTTACTGGCAGATTTTCACTGCAAGAGACAAATCCGGTTCAAAGACAAGTAGGTCGTTTACAACAAAATATCAATAGAAAATTGGGTCAAAGAAGTGTAACAAAGTGCGTGAGCGTGCGCCAGGAGACAGCGTGTAGTGACATCACGTTCTGACACCTTTCTGACGATAAATGGGCGTTGTGAATGAACAGTGACACACTGATTCCGTCTGATTTGTGACTGATATTTCATGTTCAGCATCATGACCTCCATCAATAAGCATTCAATACAACGCTTGACATGTCCTTCATAACCTTCAGTTCTATAATCTCTGACTAACCTTATCTTGCACTAGGCAAATAGACATTTATTGCATAAAACCACGCCTTTGTTTTGTATGTTAAACATATGGCCGACTGCCATACGTACATTTATGATAATTATACTGCTGTCACCTGCTGTTGTATATTTCCATAAAATTCAAGAAGACACAAAAACAGACGTTTCGGCAACCCATTTAAGACTATAATAATTGCGAAATGTGAGGAGAGGGATTTGTACCTTTGATCCAAGGAAAACACAGAAACGGTTCCGCAGGAACAAATAGAAAAATAATTTGCATAAGTCCAGATCTTCGCTCTTCTGGGCTGTTACGCAGCTTATATTGGTAGTGAGTTACTGACGTTTCGGGACATCCCAATCCGTCCCATATTCAACGGTCAAGCAGTCCAATAAGAAACGAAGGTAAATTAACTACCAGTCTGCGCTGCGTAACATCCCAGAAGAGCGGAAGCCTGAAAACTTGCACAAAATTCTATGCAATTTCTATTATTCATCAACGATTGTACGTGAAGTATAAACTGGACATAAAAACAAAGAATAAGCTCAGAAATAATGTAATATGAAGGAGAAAGAGAGTTATATAAACACAATTATCGAGTACAAAGAGCTGCAGAGAATTCATAGACTACTTGGTCATCAATATCTGAACGAAGCATCCCCATCGCCGCAAAATTGGAGCCCAAATTTGCTATAAGCAGGGTCTCTCAGGTCCGATCTGAAAACGTAGAAGTAAGGGGCTGGGGACAAGAGCCAACTTCGTCACCAATAATTAAGGTTTTAATACAACATTTGTTTATTCAAATTCACAATTAGCTACATGTTTCGGCTATTTTGCATCCTCGCGTTTTGTCCATCTATAAAAAAAAAACACAATGTCCAACTGCACATTGCCTATCATTAGTACAGAATTATTATTATTATGTGTATTATGTTATTATAAGACGGTGTGTAACTGCGGCAAATTCTATTTGTAATCATATGGATCTTTTCAGAAGGGAATTTGTTACAATTAGTCAGATGTAATAATTTATTACATTATTTTAAGGTGTTCTTATTAATTATCTAAGTAAGTTATTGTTTGTTTATTTATTTGTTTTGGTTGTGTTTGTTTTATTTTTGTTTTGTACATTGTCCGTTGTTATTTGTGTTTGTTTGTTGTGCTGTTTGTGTAATTGGCCTTCTGGCTGTTGACTTGGCACATTAATAAACCAGAATTGAATTAAATTGAATTGAACTATTATTATTATTATTTGTTATTACATTTATACAGAGTATTTACAATTATATACCTAAAACAAACCATGTTTCTGGGGTATATATTGTTGCAGCTATTCTGTAGTTACAGTATATTGGAACATGTACTGTTATTTCCCACAATAAACGTTCTGTACATTTACATCAGTACTTTCCGCAGTATGTGCTCAGTGCCCAATATGGCTGTTTTCTGTAGTTCCTTGATTTCGTGCTTTACCGGTATTTTCTGAATGATTCTGAGATGCTTCCAGTTGCCCCAGTTATTACTGGTATCACTTTTGTTTTTACATTCCACAAGCGCTGTATTTCTAGTGTAAGGTCTCAGAATCTTCTCGTCTTCCCTCTTGATCACATTTCTGTCTCCTGAAATTGCAACATGTATTAACACACATGTTCTTCTTTCGTTATCACGGATTATGTGTGTGTGTCTTTGTCCCTGTCGCTCCAACGCGGAGCATAGGGGCCTCCTTTCGGAGGTTTCTATGGTCATGTGCGTTGATGTAGTGAGTGACCAGCCCACTGACCGCACAAGTTCTACTCAATCCTGATGTGACTACCAGAGCCATCTGGCAGGCAGTCAGGAGACTTGGGTGAGAAATGGCCGCTGAATTTTGCTTACGAGCATTACTAGTTCTATTCATGCCCGTAAGGTTCTTTTACATGCCGTAAATCTACGACATGGGACCGACGGCTTTACTTCCCCGCCGAAGGAAGTTGTGCTCCGGATTTTTATCACCCTTAAAAATCCATCGACCTCGGTCGGGATTATCACGGATTATGATGTCCGGTTTATTGTTAGTGATGGTTCTGTCGGTTTGCACTTGTTGGTTCCACAATATGGTTACCTCACCTTCATGACGTCTCTCAATTAATATTGGTGCATCCACATAAGAATTTATTATATATATATATTTATTTATTTATATTTGTTTTATTTATTTTTATATTTATTATTATTTATTATATTTATTATTATAAACTGGCTGTTGATTCGGCACATAAATAAACTATAATTGAATTGAATTGAATTGAATTATTATTTCTTTGTGTCTTGTCACACGCCTTTTCTCCCTGGTACTTCTCCTTTTGAACCAACAGTGATCCCCACCGCTGATACTTCAAGTTTCAGACTGCAATACCTCCCGTATTATGTGTGATGTTCCAAGTACAGCTGTCTTTTGTAGTGAATCTATTGAATGTTTTACTGCTATGGCTTCCAAACTTTTCTTTAAACCTTTTGTTACTATTCCGGTGGCTCTAATTTTATTATTATTATCATTATTATATTATTATTATTATTATTATTATTATTATTATTATTAAGGCTGTTTAATGCGCGTATATGTGACCGACTACAATAAATAAAGCGTAGGATTCCTGGCTGTGTTCAGGTACCTGACACGAAGAGCACTATGGTACACTGATACACTAAACCTGTATCATTTAGGTTTAATACAGCTTCACGCTCATTAAGACACTAATAAATTAAACTGCATGAACGCCATTTACAATGAGGCAGAGGGCTAAAGGCGAAGGAGAGGGGAGAAGCTCCGGACAAATTACTTCCGAACATTCACGCTGACAGAAATTAAAAAAAATACTTTGAATGAAACCACAACAGAAAGTTGTGCTCCAGTTTGGGGTACACACATGTCTTCTTATACTCCAAATGCGTTATTCTTCTGTTTCATATTCTCCTTTTGCCTTGACGTTACTTTACCATTAGATATTCACGAGGGGGCAAGCATAAACAACCACACAAAGTTAATACCATTTTACTCTCTTAATTACGCATCGTCGCCATATTTGCTGATCCTATGCTATAGGCCAAAAAGTGGCTTTCACTCATCGCAGCGCAGTGGTGTCATCTGGTGACAATGTCTGTAAAACTAAACCGGCCAATCCTCCAATTCCATACCCAAAAAAGGGCTCTCGTCTAGGCGGGCACACAGAGAGAGGCACAGGGACAAAATATTAAAAAAATACCTTCGTCTTACGATAGACAAACAGGCGAGTGTTGCACCTTATGGCCTCCACTGTTTCCCCCTCCCCCTCTTTCCGTTTATTTCCTGCTTGTTCCGCTCCATTATCTCTCTAACTTTTCTGTCTTTCCTCCTTCTGATACTTCTTCGTATGGTCCATTCAATACTTTTTTTCTGTTTCCCCCCTTCTATTCATTCTTATTTCATTCTTTCACACTTTTTGTATCCGTTCTTATTCTCTGCCTTGTGTTCTTTCAAATTCCGCTTCCCCTTTTTCTCCTCCTCTCTGGCCTCCTGCGATTATATTGAAAGCCTTGAATATAAATGGCGACAACGATACGGACGATCCCGTCTGAATAAGACAAGGTTAAACAGAAAGAAAGCCTAAACAGAAACACGCATACCAATGGCAAGACTCGAACTTGCAACTTTAGAAACCAAGACCAGCAGTGTCACGATCTGACAACTTGTGCTACCGTGACGTGCATCAACCCGTACTAATTCACGTTTCACGATACCATCTGCCGTGAATAGTGTGACATTGAACGTACAGCGAGAAATGCAACTGCTACGAAGTCCGTCTATTCGGTCCAAGGGCAGTAACGAACTGTCCCGATTACGTCATCACATAACTACCAATTAACTAAACCAAGTAACGGAGTAACATATAGGATGTAAGATAATTCTTTAGAGCCCAGTGGTTACTATACATACGACAAGGTTTAACGCTCAAAAATTCTACGTTCTGCCCACACAGTGTATTTATGTGTTTTGTATGGATCTCAGAACAAACAGTTATTATTTCACTGTACAACATTAACTGACTGGTTTGTATAACTGAGACGGAGTGTGTTTACTGCGCGGTACGAACTGTATTTATGTGTTTTGTGTGGATCTCAGAACAAACAGCGATTATTTCACTGTACAGCATTAACTGACTGGTTTGTATAACTGAGACGGAGTGTGTTTACTGCGCGGTACGGACTGTATTTATGTGTTTTGTGTGGATCTCAGAACAAACAGCGATTATTTCACTGTACAGCATTAACTGACTGGTTTGTATAACTGAGACGGAGTGTGTTTACTGCGCGGTACGGACTGTATTTATGTGTTTTGTGTGGATCTCAGAACAAACAGCGATTATTTCACTGTACAACATTAACTGACTAGTTTGTATAACGGAGACGGAGTGTGTTTACTGCGCGGTAGGAACTGATACTGTACCTATATAAGTCATGTTGCTTCACGTCTGCTGCACGACATTTGCTTCACAAAATTTCCTCTCCCAGTACATCGGTTTTCCCCTATCAGTATAATTCGACCATTGCTCTACAGTCCCTTTCATCTTAATATTATAAGGACAGGAGGGCGAAGCCTGGAAACCTTTGAATTAAGCAATGCTCTTTCCGATATCGGGGGCTTGTGGATAAAAATGTACTTTGACACTGTTTTTAGTCTTCAAAGTATATTAATTTATTGCAGTTTTCTTTGCATAGCATCACGATAAAGTGGTAGAAGTTACAGACCTTAGAGAGGAAACGGCCGCCTCATTCTTGGGGATGTAGAGGAAATTTGATGTGAAAAGTCCGCACATACGACGCGGTACAACGCTTAGAACACACTACAGTCACCGTAAAAGATATATATCCCCGGTAATCACGAATACAAATCTAATACGGAAATTAAATTTAGTTACGAGCCTTAAAATTATATAAGAATAAATTTGTACGTGTCTCTCCTTAGTGCAGTAGGGTCAAAATGAAATATTTCGTGCCATGTCTCAGGAGGTTAGTCGCCGGCTTCTCATCATGGAGGGACGGGTTCGATCCCTGACCATGCCATGTGACTGGCCGAGAACAAAGTGGCACTGAGACAGTGGTTACTCCCCACCAGTTGACGGGTACCGCATTAGAATCTCGGTCCATAAACAGCTATCCTTTCTGCGACAGGGTCTTCACAGTTATACGTTATTCCCAACATTATTTCCTATCCATGATTTGTAAAATCTCCCCACTATTTGACGATACACAATCTATGTAGCTGGAAGCTTCGTTAAACACAAAAATCAAAATTAAAATAAATACTAAAATTATAATTAGGTTTGCCTTGCACTGAAGTACGGGAGTTTCACATGTGTTGTCAGCATACATAAAATTATAATACAGGGTGTTATTTGTGTTCACATTTAAAAATTAGCAATAATAATTCTCCATAAATATTCTTTTTTTTTTTAAATTTTACTGGAGTCAAAGTAAAAATGAACACAGAAGTCATATAACTCAGGGCGTAAACAAAGACCATAAATGTGAACAAGCATTACAAATGAAAGCATTATTAAATTGCAAAAGGAAAGCAACTCAACATAAAATTGCTTGACAGAAAGTAATTCACCCAGCTTCACTTCAATAATTCACCCAGCTTCACTTCAATTATTCCCACAACTAGTAAGGCCAATGACCACATAAAACACCAACCGGTATCACCTACCGGGTGCACCAATAATTATTACGTTTGTGGACTTGTACGCTTGTGAATCTACGTCGGTCTGCGGATCCCCTCGGCCACATCACTAGCTGCAGGCTAAACTAGTGCCAGTTAACAAATTACAAACCACGGGGGGTTCTGCCTTAATTTAAAATCCAGGGAAAAGAACATGCGTATTGCAGGGCTCCAGGAAGGCCCCGTCCGAGAGGGCTTGTCCAGTGCAGTGGTGTAAACCAATACAACTTCTGTATTGAATTTATACATTCGTATGAGATCTGGGCTCTTCTGGGATGTTACGTGGCGTCGTGTGGTAATTGTTTACCGACGTTTCGGGACAAAGTATCGGTCCCATCTTCACGGGTCAAGAATCCGAGTAGCACACGACGCCGCGTAATCTCATCAACATCGCGGTGGAAGCCTAAAATCATGGTTATATATTCGTATGTTGTTTAAGAATGAATAAAATTGTATGTCAACGTGTTTAAACAACGCCATAACAGAACAGGAATCACCAAATATTATTCGGGTGATCAAATCGAGAAGAATGAGGTGGGCGGGGCATGTAGCACGTATGGGAGGCGACATTTTAGGTTGGGGGGTGTTCGAGAATAGGGTGCTGAGGAGGACGTTTGGGCCTAAGAGAGACGAGGTAACAGGGGAGTGGAGAAGACTACATAACGAGGAACTTAATGATCTGTACTCATCACCAAATATTATTCGGGTGATCAAATCGAGAAGAATGAGGTGGGCGGGGCATGTAACACGTATGGGTGAGGGGAGAGTTGCATACAGGGTTTTGGTGGGGAGACCTGAGGGAAGGAGACCACTTGGAAGACCCAGGCGTAGATGGGAGTATAATATTAAAATGGATCTTCAAGAAGTGGGATGGGGGGGCATGGACTGGATTGATATGGCTCAGGATAGGGACAGGTGGCAGGCTGTTGTGAGTACGGTAATGAACCTTCGGGTTCCATAAAACGCGGGGAATTTCTTGACTAGCTGTTAGCTTCTCAAGAAGGACTCTGCTCCATGGAGTTAGTTAGTTAGTTAGTTATAACGGGAGATAGCTTGTGGGTGATAGACAGTGTATGCCATTCTATCACAACGGAAGTGAGAAACGTCTTCCATGAAGTATAACCACAAAGAATGTATTTTTTGGTCTTTGTTTTCAACACCAATTACAACAGTTCATATTTACGTGTATTGTTATCCTATTGTTTTCCCAAACAGTCCCGACACTGAGGCATTTATAATATCGTGGAACTAGCTCTTTATATACCCTGTCGATATCAGTCCGTGTCCTGTGTTATTAGCCATCCTGTCACAAATGTTTCCACCCCGAAATCATCTTTAAATTTGTGGTCACCAAGATTTTGCTTCAAAGCTCTAAAAGATGTTAATGGCACAGCGACAGATCAGGGCTGTATATAGGACATTCGATGCTCCTTCACTTACGAATTTATACGTCATGCAACAGTATTTTGTGACCAAACCTCGTGGTCACTCCGTGCGACAGATGGCATCATTATCTGACGACCTTGATATATATATATAATATATATATATATATATATACACAGTTCCGTCTCTGGGAAACTCAATAATGAATTTTCAAAATCCTATCCTCTAGCCTCTGTTAGAAAACCTATTTTCAGGCACTGGATGTACTGTCTCGTAAAGGTAAAGGTAAACTTCTCCCTAGAACAGGCCATGAAGGCCCAGAAGGGGAGTAGAGGTATAGCTCTACTCTTTCTTTAACCCCGAAACTAGATGAGGGAGGGTGGTCAACTCCACGCCCCGGCCGCTTTACCCCGGGGAAAGAGACCCGGTACCCATTGTATAGGAGGCTGGGTGGGCCCCAGGGCCGGTCTGGACGGCTGCGGAAAATCTCGCTCCTACCGGGATTCGATCCCCGGACCGTTCAGCCCGTAGCGAGTCGCTATACCGACTGAGCTATCCTGGCCCGTACTGTCCCGTTATGAAGAGAATTCATTTGACCTGCACAGCTTCGATGGTGGGTTAAAGGTCACAAAAAGGGACGGTCGGCGTTCCCAAGCGCAAACCACTGCCAAGGTCAACTGAAAATTCCACAGTCGGTAACTATACAAAATTAAAGGTCAGATCATTACGTTACTTTTGTCTCATTGTACAACACAGGCATCTGAATGTACTAATGCACAAAAATGCAGGCCTCTGATTACGTTACGAATTGTTTGTTGTCTTTGGGTGCCAACGATGAGTCACAAATTGCAGGCAAAGTGAAAGAAGGTGGAAAAGAATGACGAAAAATTAGAAGCAGTATAAAAAGACGAGACAGGATAGGAACAAAATGAATAAAAACAGCAGAAGAATAGGAAGAACGAAGATAAGAAAATATCCTTATCTTCTTAAAAGTTTTAAAAACCAACGTATGCACTATATTTTCCTAAGCAAGTCGATCACCACTACATATGTTTCGGCCTTTAACAGGCCATCCTCACGGGGTCAAAGTATGTAGGGGTGATCGACTTGCTTATGAAAATATAGTGCATACGTTGGTTTTTAAAACTTTTAATTAGTTAACAAGATGCACGGTGAATACAACGTGAAATCCTTATCTTCTGTAGCCTCCATATCGATATCTTTCACAAAACAACATCACTTCTTGAATCTTTGTTTCTGAAAGATCATGGATGTCGTGTAAGATATAAATTTTGAGAAGTCAATTCCTTTGATAAGAAACAGTTAAAACTCTACCCTAGTCCCAACTATTTCATGATGGAAAACAGAAATATGTGACACGAAGGCATATTGGAGGAGTGGAGTTGTAGCTCCAGTCTTTCCAAACTTCGGTAGCAGACGTAGGTCAGATATCAAATGCACGTCCCGTAAGCAATACTCCAGGGTGAAAAAAAACTGATACTCAGAATGGGAGTCTGGGTGTTCTCCACAGCCGGTCTTGGAATAGATAAAAATCTCTTACCACACCGAGATTCGAACCCTGGATGATTCAGTCCGTAGCCTAGTCACTATACCGACTGCGATATCCCGGGGTCCTTATACACAACACGGACGTACACCAAATGTTTATAAACATTAGCACTTAAAAATTCCAGTCGTTTGTATTCACGTTCGGCAGACAAAGCAGACGAAATTATTAACTAGACTGAAGCAGACGTAACTTCAACAAGACTCACCTGAAAAAGTATTCCGTCAATGGAGTACAGTCTGGCTCCTGATGATTAAATGGAAACAGTACTCTTGAATTTTCATTCTTACCTGAAAAGAAAAACAAAAAATTCAAAATTAGTAAATAAATTAAGTAAAATTATAACAAGGTTAAGGGCTCATGTGTGCCTGTATCCGTCAAGGATCATATTTCAGCCTATTTCATGAATATTACATTTGACATTGGGGGGTAAAGGTAAAGGTAAAGGTAAATGTAAAGGTAAATGTAAAGGTAAAGGTAAATGTAAAGGTAAATGTAAAGGTAAAGGTAAATGTAAAGGTAAAGGTAAATGTAAAGGTAAATGTAAAGGTAAAGGTAAAGGTAAATGTAAAGGTAAAGGTAAATGTAAAGGTAAATGTAAATGTAAAGGTAAAGGTAAATGTAAAGGTAAATGTAAAGGTAAATGTAAAGGTAAATGTAAAGGTAAAGGTAAATGTAAAGGTAAAGGTAAATGTAAAGGTAAAGGTAAAGGTAAATGTAAAGGTAAAGGTAAAGGTCTCCCTGGAACTGGTCATGAAGGCCCAGAGTAGGAGTATAGGTATAGCTCTACTCTTTCTTTAACCCTGGCACTAGACGAGGGAGGGGGCACGTGGTGGCGTAGTTGGTTGAGGCACTACGCTACAAACTGGAACGTCGCGGGTTCGATTCCCGTTCGTGTCATTGGAATTAATTCGACATAATCCTTTCGGTCGCACTATGGCCGTGGGGTCGACTCAGCCTCTAACAGAAATGAGTACCAGGAATATTTCCTGGGGGATAAAGGCGGCCGGTGCGTAGGGCTGACAACCTTACCACCTTCATGTGCCGTATGTCTACAAATCTGGGAGCCTCAACCTCCTGGACCCCTCAGGGCCTGTCTAGGCCTGTAATGGGGTTGCTTTACTTTTACTAGATGAAGGAGGGTGGCCAACTCCACACCCCGGCCCCTTTACACCCGGGAAAGAGACCCGGTACCCATTTTATGGGAGGCTGGGTGGGCTCCAAGGCTGAAAATCTCGCCCCCACCGGGATTCGATCACCGGACCGTCCAGCTCGTACCGAGTCGCCACACAGACTACGCTATCCCGGCCCGGCGATATTGTAGGTGGGGAGGGGTTAGCAATAAAGGCCGACGGCTGCAAAGATTTTTCCCGTAACGATCTATTCAGCTGTTCACAGTCTTTCATAAGCAGACAGACGGACGAAACGGTTCTAAGACATACACCACCTGGTTGCGAAAGCAGTGTTACCTGCTTGAAACCTAAATCTCTGGTTTCGCTTGCTCTCCCACTGATCAGAGCGCGCTGGCAGAGAGCCCAATTTCCGGATACGACAGGCACAAGTAATTGCCACTCCGAATAATTTAGGTTCAGGTTCCCCTGCAATAATAACTCAGGACGCAGACAAGCTTTTGCCTTACTTATTGTAATGCGTCTTTTAAATTTAAACTGTTACAAGCCGAGGTTGCTAGCTGCAGGTCAGTTATAAGACTAGGTCAGCATAACCTAGACATATTTACGATACCTCCACCTACAGAGCATTTTTATTAACCTTCTTCGTCTCAGTTTCTGCAGACGATCTTCGGATAAAAATCTGTTATTGCAACCCCGTGGAATATTCGTCAGGAAACCACACCCTCGCCTTTGCCAGAGGTGGCTTAACTGCATCCGACTGCAGTGCTGATTGTTGTTTCGTAATTTATATATCAAGTTTGAAAGTGCCGGAGAAGAAATAAGGTATTAGAAATGCATCCTTTAGGATTATGCATTCACACAGAACTTGCTGTGAATTTATTGTAACATAAATCTATTCCCATAGATAATATCTATTATGGGCAGGCTAATCACACTAAAAATATCACATGAGACAGTCAGAAGTTATGTTTCCCTTCATTAAATATTCAGTAGGCCTAAATTGAAAAACGTTTCAATAATTTTTGTAGCTTAATGATATCCATAGACCAATTTTGCGGCTGAAAATGACAGTACGATTGAAAGGTTTGGATTATACAGGATGTCAGTTTCATCACGTCTCTGAGCACGGCTGCTACCACGGCATGTCACGGCGGATGGAGACTTTCTGGGAGAAAAAAAAAACTGCTTGCTAGGGAAGAGGATAAAATAAACATCCTGTATACAAGCACACCAATCCACTCGTGATCAATATGAATTATGTACCTATTCCTCCATGCGTGCTGCCCAATACCCCACCTCAGCCTCACCTAACAATATTTGATAGCGTGTAAATCATGAAAATATTTACTATTCAACAAATGATTAAAAAAACGCCGATCTCAGTGGCCTCGCGGTCTAAGGCTTGGGTCTACGGCCGCTCGCTTACTGGGATTGCGGGTTCGAATCCCTCCGGGGCATGGATGTCTGTCTGTTGTGATTGTTGTGTGTTGTCAGGTAGAGGTCTCTGCGACGGGCTGGTCACTCGTCTTGAGGAGTCCTACCGAATGTGGTGTGTCGATAATGAGGCGGCCTAGGCCCCCAAGGGGCTGTTGAGCCATAGGAAAAAAAAAAAATTAAAAAAATTTAAAAGATTCTAAAGTGAAGTTCACTCAATGACATGCCATGAAGACATAGAAGGGTGGTAGAGGTATAACTGTACCCATCTTAACCTTGGCGCTAGATGGGAGGTGAGTAATTAACGATACGCCCCGGCCGCTTTATCCCCGGCACACATGGTACATCCATCTGGGTGGTCCCCAGAGCGTAAAGAAGAGGAACTATCTTTCCCCCACAAGGGTTTCAGTCCCGAACCTTCTAGCCTGTAACTAGTCGCTATACCGACTGAGCTATCGCGGCCCACCTTAAAAGGAATACAGCGTTGGATAAATACGAGCAAGGCGATAGACGTCACAACATTGACGCTGGCGGTAGGCTACCTGTGCCTTGTAAACCCGCAGGTTTAACTGCGGCCTACAGTAGTAAAGCTAACATCGATAAGTAGGCATGTAAAAACAACTGCCGTCATGTACGTATAAAGGACGTTTCGACCAATACATACAGACGAACACATGAAGAAACAGAAGGAAAGAGATTAGTGTTTTTCTGAAGCGCACTTTTTTTCCTCCAGTCCGCGTGTCTGTCCCGGCGTACCGCTGCATGCATTATGTATTTGCCATACATGCGACTACCGCCAACGCTGGTCAAGGAACTCGAGAAGGAACAAACACGCTAAATGCATCAACGGCCTAACTCAGATTTCTAAATTCTATCTATTTCTTTCATCTACACTACCATTATTATTGCGGTCAACTTGTTTTGCTTTTACAGTCTGCAGCACGTAGCGGAAATAGATGTGTTTGCACGTTACGAAGGAACAAGATAGGCAATGTACAGACACTCCCCGACTTACGCAGTAGTTACGTTCCGGGAGGTCCGTCGCAAGTCGGAACTGAATATCTTCTTCTTCCTCTTCATTGTCATACGGTCCTTACAGTTTAACCAGTACCTCCTTCACAACGACAGCACATACAGATCTGTCTTCTGCTTTCTTCCTCCATCTCTTGACATACGGTCCTTACAGTTTAACCAGTACCTCCTTCACAACGACAGCACATACAGATCTGTCTTCTGCTTTCTTCCTCCATCTCTTGACATACGGTCCTTACGGTATAACCAGTGCCTCCTTCATAATTATAGCCCATATGGATCTGTCTTCTGCTTGCTTCCTCCATCTCTTGACACCCATCGATTTCAGATCATTCTCAGTGCAGTATAACCACCTTAATTTTGGTCTTCCTGCTTTTCTTCTTCCATCTGTTTTCCACCAAAAATAAATTCTTTGCCTTCCTATCATCAGATATTTCAAAATCAATTTTATTTTTTCGGGTATGCGGGTGATTAGCCCCCAGTACTACGAGGGCTGGTGTAGCCAAAACCGAATATACTTGTGGAGTCCAGTTGAAATCGAAAGTCCAACACACTGGAACCTGATCGGCAGCAGCATGACCGCCCCGCCGCCTGTGTTATCGCCCAACAGTATTCTTCCGCCACCTTCGTCTCATTGTGCTTTCAGTCTTGCAAGGAAAATTTCGGCGCTCTTTTAAAAAAAACTAGTGTTTCTTTTTTTAGTGTTTTTTAAATTACGTAAACCAGAAATTGCGTAACTTTACAGTGCGTAAGTCTGGCAGTGTCTCAAGTATAATGTAACTCATAACCATTTTGGTCATAGAAACGCAGAGTTCCCTTTATAATGTTGAGTTGCATGTCGTTATCTACAGTGTCAACAGCAGAGTGTTGTTATAGAAATGCAACAATATCTTCCGTCTACACTGTTGTCGAGCTACACAATATGTCATACTGCTGTCAACAATACAAACATGTCCGTGCATTACCATGCAGGCACTTTACGTCCGGACTCGCTCTTGAAAAGCTGATAAAATCCTGCCTCGTTAATAAATTCCCCGCCCCTTCTTGGAACCAGAAGTATCGTTACTGTAATCACAAGATCCAACCACTAGGTCTATTACATTAATATCCACTTTAATATCATCATTTGATTTATGGATACTTCTCAAAATCAACCACTTCACTTGATATTCCACTCAAGATACGCTACAGGAAACCTAATTTAAGGAAACAGGTTTAAGTATCTTACTTTCACAGATAATATTAAATACAGGGTATACACAAAAGAATGGTGCGGTTTCCCTTTATTCGCCATTGAAACCGTACCATTCTTTTGTGTATACCCTGTACATTATGAAATATATTCAGAGGAAAAGTTTTTGGTCGTCTGTGGCATAGCATCAAAGAGGCTACAGAAGTTCATAAACATGTAAAATTCTGCTGTCATGATATGATAAATGTCAAATAAGAAACTCACACCCCATAATTTTGTGCCAATATTTTTCGCTTTTTTTTTTATTCAGTTTTGATGATTTCGAGGAATAAGAAGAATAAAAAACAGTCAAACCGTCTTACAACGTAGCTTTACGTGCCCCAAACTAACCAAGAAAAAAAAAAGAACAGTGTATTGGAGTGGTGCAGATATGTAACCATCCGGTCTCAAAAAGGGCGCTACACTTCTCCCATACCACAAGACAGCAAACGGATTTCCTGGAAGTTGTAAAAATACAGAAATCAGTACGAAAATAACAGTGTGTCTTCAGACCGCCGAAACTTGCGTCCCATTCTAAATCTCTCCTGTGATTTATCTAAAGCTATATGCTGAGTATTGTATGAAGGTACTACATTACATCAGGACGCGGACGGATGTCTCAATGACACGACAAAAAAAGTGAAAGTTATTTTCTATCCAATGTTTCCAGATTTCGGAACGTTCCAAGGCTTCACCCTTTAGTCCTTCTGGCAAGACCAACGTCGAAGTGAAGATGAGTATGGAGCGTTGGTGTAATGATATACACAGAAGAAAAGCGAAGTGCTCGGAGAAAAATCTGTCCCAGTATAATTTAGCACACCACAAATCTCAGAAGGGTTGACATGGGTTGGAACCCGGGCCTCCGGGGTGACAGGCGGGCGATTAACCGCCTGAGACATGACAGGGACTCTCTATGCCACGTTCAACCTGAGTTATTTTTAAACATTCAGTCCGTACCGCGCAGTAAACACACACCGTCTCAGTTATACAAACCAGTCAGTTAATGCTGTACAGTGAAATAATCGCTGTTTGTTCTGAGATCCACACAAAACACATAAATACAGTCCGTACCGCGCAGTAAACACACTCCGTCTCAGTTATACAAACCAATCAGTTAATGCTGTATAGTGAAATAATTGCTGTTTGTTCTGAGATCCACACAAAACACATAAATACACTGTGTGGACAGAACGTAGAATTGTTGAATGTTAAACATGGTGGTACATATAGTAACCACTGGGCTTTAAAGGGTTGAAACAAGACCGGTACAGTCTATCTAAACCAACAACCGAGGCTGAAGAGTCACACATCGAATGATGAGACAGACCCAACCTCCTCTCATTCTTTTTCTGTTACCTCTATTACACACAGAATGTCCCATTTATCGTGTCCCCGAGCACGGCAGCTTTACCGCATAGAAGGTCTGCATCCGCCGGGATATTCTGTGACAGCTGTCGTGCACAGGGACATGATAAAAGGAACACTCTACATAATTCTGAATGTCTGTTCAAATTTCCATGATTTTGCCTATCCATACATTTATTTGACTATATACAGGCATACTGCCATTCCATTTACAGCTGAGGACTAAGATGCATGGACCTTCCCACATTGCCTGACGACGTTGCATACAAGCATGGTCAACTTTTGATAAACAGTTACTAACCAACCTAAGGACCTTTTTTCTGGCGATTCAAGTCTTCTGAGATATGAAGCCGTATCAATTGGTAAACAATTAAGGACGACTCGATGGTTAGCAGTGCCTGCATCTTCAGGCAATACGATCCATTGAGACGTCTGTAACTCTTTACCAATCGACACTACGTCACATCCCTAAAAAAACTTAAATCTTCAAACGCTTTCTTGTACGCTCTAACAAGGTTACGAAAATATAAAGTTACAGCCCCCGGTTACATCACATATACTGAACAGGCAATGCAGGGGGCTGAATTATCAACACAGATTTCACTGTACGGACAAGTTAAAAAGCGAAAACTTGGGAATACGTTGTATTAATATTTTCTTGTGTATTATCCTTCGAGTAACGTATATTTGATATGCGACGTTTCGGCAGTTATATTCATGTCTGTAATTATACTTATTTTATTTATTTATTATTTATTATTAGCAATCCCATTACAGGCCCTTAGGGTTCCAGGAGGTTGAGGCTCCCAGATTTCTAGACAATCGGCACATGAAGGTGGTAAGGTTGTCAGTCCTACGCACCGGCCGCCTTTACCTCCCAGGAAACACTCCTGGTACTCATTTCTGTTAGAGGCTGAGTCGACCCCAGGGCCACAGTGCGACCGAAAGGATTATGTCCGTGAAAAATTCCAATGACAACATTGGGAATCGAACCCGCGACCTTTCGGCTTGTAGCGCAGTACCTCAACCAACTGCGCCACCGCGTACCCCCGATTTATTATTAGGCAAACGCATTATTTTTGTCATCAGTGACTACGGCTGGAATCGAAGACGGAGTCTACAGAATACGAAGCTAGTACGCAAACTACAGACACAAGTATAGTTTGTGATGAGAAACGAATGCATAAATCAACGTTAGCGACGTAACTTTCATCAGCGATAAGGAGAATATGCAGAAATCCAAGTTAGAAACACAACTTCTCTCTTCTGCTTTTGCAAGTGAATGCGATTTCCTTGCTATCCTGCCTGCATATATCACGAAGCCGTTGCATTAAGCAGCAACTCGCTTACATGATGCCATAGGGTATCTAGTACTTTCACATAGTCTGTTACAAATGAAAGTTGGTAACTAAAGCCGATTTTTAAAAACTACATCCTACCGGATGATTCACGAATGCAGTCCGAAATTTTGTGTTGTAAATTTTATCCTAGCCGATCCCAGTGGCCGTCAATCTAAGGCGTGGGTCTTCGGCCGCTCGCTTGTAGGATCGTGGGTTCGAATCCCACCGGGGGGCATGGATGTTTGTGTTGTGTTTGTCGTAAGGACGGTAGCATGGAACGTAAAGTGACATGAAGGACGAAAGGATTTAAACAGCAAAAAAGGGATCAAAGGGGAAAAACCCCGGACAGGCAAAAAAAAAAAAACCCCCACGGGGGGCATGGATGTTTGTCTCTTGTGAGTGTTGTGTGTTGTTGTACAGGTAGAGGCCTCTGCGACGAGCCGATCCCTCGTCCAGAGGAGTCCTACCGACTGTGGTGTGTATCTCAGTGTGATCAAAAGGAATTACAAACCTCGACACTGAAACGGGTAACCGGAGTAGGCAGAAGAGGACAACTAAAAAAAAAACTAATTACATTCTATTTTTTTTTTCCAATGGTTCGACATCCCCTTGGGGGCCTAGGCCTCCTCATTGTTCGAGGCTTCGCGATTACACACTTTAGACACACCACACTCAATAGGACTCCTCTGGACGAGTGATCGGCCCGTCGAAGAGACCTCTACCTGACAACACACAACACTCTCAACATCCACGCCCCCGGCGGGATTCGAACCCACAATCCTAGTAAGCGAGCGGCCGAATTACACTCTATACATAAGAAAGAAAGCAACTTGAAAGTGCTTAGGAACAGAGTGATATTTCGAACTAAGAGACAGAAATTGACAGGAGGTGAAGGTAAAGGTAAACGCGTCTCTGTTCACGACATGTAGTCTTGTGCGCATGTGGAGTTATAGCTCCATGCATTCGTAACCTCGGCACGAGGAGGTGAGTGATCAGCTTCACACTGCGACACCTTTACCCCTCGTGGAAAGAATTCCGAGTATCTAAAATCTTAACTCTTCTGGGATGTCACGCAGCGTAGATTGGTATTTAGTTACCGACGTTTCGGGACAACCTATGGGTCCCAAATCATAGATGCGAGGATAATACCAAAAGGTATCTTTTAAAGAAAAATTGGATGGAATGGCGTGGACTGGATTGATCTGGCCCACGATACGAATAAAAGGCGGGCTTTTGTAAATGCGGCAATGAACATATGGGTTCCATAAAATGCGAGTGATTTCTTGACTGGCCCCAAAATATTACGATTTTAAGAAGGACTCTGCATCATGGAGTTAGTTAGTTACTAAGTTTAGTTACTTAGTTTTGTTGGTTTATTTTTATATGTCTCTCAGTTAGTCAGTCAGTTAGTTAATTAGTTAGTTTGTTTGTCAGCCACAATATTAGGAATAATATCTAGAAATGCCGGTACACATCTTAAACTTATAGCCTCAAGTAGGTGAAGTACATCCTTGTTCTAACAACGCCAGAGAATACGATGCACTGCGTTCGACTAATGAACCACATGAAAATTTTATTACCCTGAAGGGTACAGAAACCCGGATGCAGACGCCATTGTACAACTCTAACGCTCTTACTACGGTCAGTTTCTGTACCATGCTTCAGGTCGTACTGAGGACGTCAAGCACATCAAATGTTTAGAGTTAAGATGTTTCAATAATTCTAATGAGGACATTGTGAAACAAGAGAAGATGAAATGTATTTCAGAACTAATATAATTTTGTATTATTTTTTGCGAAACATGTCATAACGTAAGCCTTCAGAGAAGGTTAAACATGAAGGCAAGTGAGTAGACAACGTGGCTCTCCCATTGAAGAGTGGCTGCATCAATCATATCTTGTTCCATCCAAGGTACTTAAATCTTACCATATAGTTATGCTTCTAGCACCTTCGCTTTGATTGACAGATCAGGATATTCCCTTTCAATTAGCTCCTCACTTCTCGCCCGACAATCACTTAGTACCAGAAACAGACAGAAGGCAACATCACTTTACTTCCCAAACACAACAAGCTTCGCCTCGTGAACAGAACGTACCGACCTCCTCACACGACTAACGTTTTCAAGTCTCGTAATATATTTGACAAACAGACAAGCGGCTCGCACGAATTAGCCCAAGAATTTTTTGTACTTTATTTTACTACACCGTCAGGATCTAAGAATATTTAGGATGATTGGTGAATGATAAATTGAAAGGGATTAGATGGAAGTAACCTAGCCGTGGCCTAATACAGATACCACGACACGTTCTAAGTAGATAAAGGTAAAGGTCTCCCTAGAACAGACAATGAAGGCCCAGAGGGGGAGTAGAGGTATAGCTCTACTCTTTCTTTAACCTCGGCGCTAGATCGGGGTGGGTGGTCAACGCCACGCCCCGGCCGCTTTACCCCTGGGAATGACCCGGTACCCATTGTACAGGAGGCTGGGTGGGCCCCAGGGCCGGTCTGGACGGGTGCTGAAAATCTCGCCTCCACCGGGATTCGATCCTTGGACCGTCAAGCTCGTAGCGAGTCGCTATACCGACTGAGTAGAAACATTAATAAAATACACGAGAAGCCTCTGTCGTTGTATGCAGTACTTCGGCCCAGATTTGAAAGAAGTACATCCTGAATAAATGTCTAGACCTTTACCAGCACATCAACCTGCTTATTTAGCACAGGAACGAATCAAGGAAGACATTATACGTGAATTCAGAAGGTGTTACTATTACTTCCATTAAAATATTCAAAATTAAGACAAAACATTTTATAATTTCTTTGTATGTTTAAGACATGTGGCCTAATACTTTGGGAAAAGAATATACAAGTGTCTGAAAACAAATTGCTCAATAGAGTATTTGGACAGAGATGAAATGAGTCAATTATGATATTACGTAAGGGCGGTCTCGGTGATCGGAACTCTTCCTAGGGTATTGATATTATAGAAATCTGACAGGGGATACAAGAAATGAGTACACAAATTTGGTGGAGAAACCTGTCGACCATCCAGCAATTTTGAAAACCTGGAAAGACATAGAAGGGTAATATTAATACAAGTGAAAATAAAAACTGGCTTAGATGAAGGAAGGTTGATGGGATTGGCTAAAAATAAAAGCTGGGCTTTGGTATCAAAAGTGTTGGGTTCGAAACCACAAAATGAGTTATTTAGTAATATATTTAGCCCCAGAAGCAACAAGGTATTTAAAGTTATTTATAAAATTCCAAATATTAAAACACACAGAAGTTCAATATACTCTATTTGAGAAGTTCCTGAAGCAAACAAACGGTAATGTTCAGTGCTTCAACAGTTGCCCCGACCCAAATGCAAGAAACTGCCAGCGACTGCTCAGATAACTTTCTTATCTTTTCTGTATTTGGCAGAATTAAACCAGAAAATCATGCGAGCAAGTCATTTAATTTAACTGTATTTTGAAGTACTGTGTTTTGTGAGTGCGGTAATGAACCTTCGGGTGCCATAAAAGGCGGGGAATTTCTTGACTAGCTGACGACCTGTTACCTTCTCAAGAAGGACTGTGCTACATGGAGTTAGTTAGTTAGTGTTTTGGTACAGTAGGCCTACATGTCTGATTAGACGGCTGGGTTTAAGTTGTAATTAGAAATGGGTCCGTCATATGACGAGTTTAATGCAATGTTCATGAGCTGGACAATCTTAAAGCGAATAAACAAGAAGTAAATATGAGGTCCAGTGGAGGGCAGCTGTGAACACAGTGACGGGCCATCTTATTTCGTAACGACAGGTACTTACGAACATCTAAGGACACTGTTTTGTACGTGTTATGGTGGAACGTTTGGTTAGTGAGGAAAAACTAATTAACAAATTGTTTAATAAGAGTAAAAAAGTGTATTTTTTTCAATGTCTCGACAGCCCCTTGGGGGCCTAGGCCGCCTCATTTTTCGAGACTTCACGATCACACACATTTTAGACACACCACACTCCGTAGGACTCCTCTGAACGAGACCCAGAGACCTCTACATAGCAACACACAAGCACTCACAAGAGACTGACATCCATGCCCCCGGTGGGCATGGATGTCACTAAAAATAGAATTCGGACGGCTGACAGAAACTTTGGGGTTAAAACGAAGGCTAACAACGCCTTTAGTGCACGACACTGCCATGTTGTGACGTATGTGCGGGGCCTCTAGATTGTAAGGCACTTGTGAAGAAGGTTTTATTACGTTGGAGGTGATTACAAGTACTTAGTTAAATAATGTGATAATGATGGTGATACTGCTACTTTTTTTTACAATGGTTCAACAGCCCCTTGGGGGCCAAGGCCGCCTCATTTTTCGACGCTTCACGATCACACACTTTAGACACACCACACTCGGTAGGACTCCTCTAGACGAGTGACCAGCTCGTCGCAGAGACCTCTACCTGACAACACACAACACTCACAAGAGACAGACATCCATGTCGTAGGTGGGATTCGAACCCACAATCCTAGTAAGCGAGCGGTGATACTACTACTACTACTACTGCTACTACTACTACTACTACTACTAATAATAATAATAATAATAATAATAATAATCCAATGTGTATTTATTAACGTTCAGGCTCAAAAGCACAAGTGCCTATTATAAAGCCAGCACAAAGACACAAATAGAACAAAAAAGAATACAAATACACAAAAACAAAACACTAAACAGACAAAAAAAGCATTGCAAAAAAAAAAAGCAATATAAAAGAAGCACTAGGACAAAAACCCTATACACTGAAAAACATAGATAAGTTTATTTACAAATGTCACAGACTGGCGCAAAATCTGTTTTAAAGAAACGACAGGTTTCTTAAAGATATCGATGTCTGTGCACACACGGTTAGCAGCCGAAACACATCTAGAAGACAAGAGTTTTTACAAGTAGCAGTAAACAGGAAGGAGTTTCTAAAATTACGTGAAAGCACTCGAATACCAGCAGTGCACAAAAGGAGATAATAATAATAATAATAATAATAATAATAATACGCAATGACAGCGACAACACCGCAGTCTTTGGCTCTGCCTGTCTCTTCCCGACACTCCATCGTCCTGTTTAATTCCAGCTTCAGTGACATGTGACAGGTGTCCTAGTTTGTAGCAACAAGTGGCTTTACATTTTACTCCTGTAGTTCAGCGAACAGTAGTAGCGCAGTATCAGATGCACGACAGTGTATGTTACTGAAGTCAAAGAATTTTTTTTAAACTCTCAATGAAGTAAAAAGGACCTAGCAAAGAAAGAAAGAAATAAAGGCAGAAGTCTTGGTACAATAACCTCTGCTTATAACTCCATGGTACAGAATACAAATTCTTTCATATGTATACGTATTGTGAACCAGAGCAATATCAGTCCACCAGAGGGGCCAAGACCACTAACCTCTACTGGCTGGGATACTGTCCGCTCAGGAAAACCAAGAACCCATGGAATAAGTGGAGTCCATCTCTCGCCGCCCTCATGTTATATACAATTATGCTGCATTAACTTTATCTCATTTCAGTAAGAAATTGGTTACTCATCTAATACCCTGTTCAAAAAAACTGCCTCTGTATCCCCTAATCTCTGGCTGTTCGATCAATTATCCGATGTCACAAAGTTTCGTACGATCCATTTAATATTATCCTTCCATCTACGTCCAGGTCTCCCAAGTGTTCTTTTCCTATCAAGTATTCCCTCTAAAACCCCGTGTGCGTTTTACATTGCCGTGTTGACGATCCGCAGACATAATGGTGTGAAGAAATGTTCCGAAGTGATGAAGTGAAATTCCTTCACGGCTTACGGGAAGCCATGTAACAGGGGTGAGTGTTATGACCGAAGTTAATTATAGGTACTTAGTTGTTTATTCAATTACTTTAAGACAATTGTTGAGGTTATGCAACTTTTATGAGGATAACCATTTGGTAGCCACGGACAATAAAATTAGGAAAACACACTAAATAATAAGCTAATTAAGTAAGTAGTTGGAGCAGAATCTTTCTTAGCAGCTGACAGTTCCTCAGCTAGTCGAAAAATTCCCGGCATTTTGTGAGCCAGAAATTTCATTAACATGTTCAAAAGAGCCCGCCACCTGTCCCTATCCTAAGCCAGATTAATCCAATCAATGTGACCTTATGTGAATTCATGTGTACAATAAATAGAAGGGCGTGAGAATGCTGTTGCAAAATATTTTGGCCGTTATTGCTCACAACTAAACACCAATCTCTGTTTAAAAACTTAAACCTTTATCACAGTAGTCCTACTTGTACTGCAATGCTCAAACAATTACCTGTCCGCCTTTTCTTATGCGGTAAGAACAAAGAAAATGCTTGAAACGCACTTAGAGGAAAGACCCGGACTAGCGGCCAATTTGTATGAAGCTTCAGAATCCTTCAGCTTCGCCCTAGGGAAATAACTCACTGTTCCTGTCTTGGCGAACCACAGACATAATTCGTATGTTGTGGTTAAACCAAAAAATACAGTCTCCTGTTTAGAATGTAGCCAGTAGCCACTCATTCGAAACCCCAGTGACGATCACCCCGTCGGAGGGTATTGTACAAAGAGCAGAATTAGAGATTGAACAAGAAACTACGTGGTAATGAGTGGTAAGTTACATGCTCCCTCTGATTAATATTCAGTTTCACTCTACCGGTTTCTGGAGATCTAAGTAACTAACTCCAGGGAGAAACTTCCTTCTTGAGAAGCTAACAGGTCTTCAGCTAGTCAAGAAATTCCCCACATTTTATGTAACCCGAAGGTTCATTACCGCATTCACAACAGCCCGCCACCTGTCCCTATCCTGAGCCATATCAATCCAGTCCATGCCCCCCCCCCCCCATTCCATTTCTTGAAGATCCATTTTAATATTATCCTCCCATCTACGCCTGGGTCTTCCAAGTGGTCTCCTTCCCGCAGGTCTCCCCACCAAAACCCTGTATGCACCTCTCCTCTCTTCACACGTACTACATGCCCCGCCCACCTCATTCTTCTTGATTTGATCACCCGAATAATATTTGGTGATGAGTAGAGATCATTAAGTTCCTCGTTACGTAGTCTTCTCCACTCCTCTGTCACGTCGTCCCTCTTAGGCCCAAATATCCTCCTCAGCACCCAATTCTCGAAAACCCTCAGCCTATGTTCCTCCCTCAGTGTGAGAGACCAAGTTTCACACTCATACAAATAACAGATCTGCTATGCTTTAATTAGTTATGACTTTCTGATCCTGCTGAGATATGAAATACGGTCCTCTAAAGAGTACTCACTATTTAATAAAATTAAGGGTGCGACATGTACAAAGCCGTCCGTGAAGAATTGGGTTGCTTGAATCTTAAAGATGAAGACTAGGATCATCCGAAAAGTCCTGAAGCACGCACACAACGACAGAGTCTCATCTCAGACGCCTTGAACCCCTCATAACGCTAAGTCGTTGTTACTGTAACGAGTTCCTTTAGAAGTAAGCCGAAAAGTTATTCTGTTACGGCCCCAATTTACTGGAAATTGTGGGGGAATAATTGGCACAAAAAGATACAGCCTTCCGAATATCACGGCTGTCTTTATTGAGGGTACGGTATTATATATATATATAAGAATAATAGAAATAAGAAACTTAAAATCATTGAACCAGTGTCAATCGCTAACCGCAAGATCCTGTGTTTGGAGTGTCTCGACGGACAGACGCCATGGTTTGTGCGGTTTACACCCTTGAAAGAGGCCGACACATGAATTAGGGTCTGCTTTTTCCCAGCACCCTGAGGTAAGTATGTGACCAAGTGAAGGACAGAAGAAAGGTCCGGAGGAAACCAAAGGTACAAATAGTTTCGGTTCCTTTTTTAATTTTGGGTTGAACTGATCTTGGAATTGCAGTTATATTGTAGGGGCAGCGAAAGGTGCACAATCCTTCCACCTGCAAGGAGTTTATGACATGGCTAGCGGAGGAGAGAAACTTTATTGGAGGTTTGAAGGCACCTAAAGTGATATCAGGCATAGAATGACGGGCTGTTGAAACCCCAACATTGTGTGCAGGCCTGCCCCCTAAGTGCAAACACTTAGGATTCCACGGATGTGATTATGAGGATTACCTGCTATCTGCCTTCCCAGGCATATTCTTAAGCCCAGAGGTTGTACAATCGGTGTAGTGACTAGGCTGTATTTCGAATCCCAGCAGAGGCAAGAGAGTTTTCTCTACTCAAAAACTTCCAGACCGAAAATGTGGCTCATGTACCTGGGGGCTCTTTCGCCGGCCGTAAAGCCGCCGTCGCGTGAAGTTGACCACTAACCTCCATCTGTTGTCGAGGTTAAGAATGAGTGGAGGTATACCTATATTCCCCCCTGTATACCTTCATGGCGTGGATAGGCTCAAGTTTACCTTCACAGCCAGAAGGGAGACAAGTTCTCCCCCGACCCAAAGGAACATCCTGCCATTTGGAGCAGAAGTTCTAGGCCCGCAGACATGACAGGAAATTCGTTAGCGTAAGCACAACCCCGGTTATATGTGCAAATAACAAGAATTCCATCTCACAGTCCAGCGATGCATCTCATGCGCAGGAATGTCTACATAAACCAAGGAGTTCGACCTCCGCTTTAAGCAATTCTCTGCCCTTATTTACTTCTATGGACAGTTGGATGGATACAGTAAGCCCCTTCGAAGGGTCATAAAATTTGTACCGCAATGTACAGCGTCTATCCCATAATGCCGTCATGTTTAACGTCAATGCTGTATACACTAGATTACAGTGGTATTCAACCTTTTTTGTTCGCGTACCCCCAGATATAATTTCTCTTCAGCTTTGTACCCCCAAAGTTGTTGGTGCATAATTCAAGTTATACATAATCTATAATCTACATAAAAAAAATAGGTTAAATAAATTACATCCAAAATAATGTATTAAATAATAAATTCTAAATTAGAGAAAAGGAGAGTCAAGCTATTATATAACAAATATATTTTATGCACTGTGTGGAATAAAATGAAACTAGCCGCCCAGATAAGAATCGCATAAAGGAGAGAGAGAGAGAGAATAATGGCGCTCCCAAATCGCAGGCCCTTATGTCCGGGTCTCTTGTGGCTAACCCTAAATCTGGCCCTGATTTATTCAGTGTTTATCATAAAATAATATTCTTTTAAATTTTACTTACCCCCTAAGATGTCTTCGCGTACCCCCGGGGTACGCGTAGCCCAGGTTGAAGACCACTGCACTAGAACACCGGCGTATATAAATATAGAACCTAAGGCCTCCTTAAATCGTCAAATACGGAGACCACGTATCTTATTAAATAATTAACTCTCAACTATAAATGGCCTAAATAAACAAAGAAGTGAACAACAAAACCTTATTATCTCAAAGCAGTCACTATAAAGAACAATTCCATCTACGCTGTACAATACCGTATACTCTGCCTGCTGCCGTATCTCTAATATCAATTTTGACGCCTAATACAATTCTCCAATCGTATCCCCATTAACGCATTTATCATCCGAGCAGTGCGTGCTACATATTCCGGCCAATCATCTTCCTCGACTGAATAATATAATAATAATAACCATGGCTCGACAGCCCTATATGGGCTTGGGCCTCCTCTTTCCGAGGTTACTTGGTCTTATGCATTTGTGGCAGTGAGTGACCAGCCCACTGGCCGCGCTGTTCGACTCAATCCTGATGTGACTGCCAGAGTCAGTCAGGAGACTTGGGTGAGAAATGACCGCTGAATTTTTGCTTACGAGCATTACTAGTTCTATTCATGCCCGTAAGGTTCTTTTACATGCCGTAAATCTACGACATGTGACCGACGGCTTTACTTCACCTCCGAAGGAAGTCGTGCTCCGGATTTTTATCACCCTTAAAAATCCATCGACTTCGGTCGGGATCGAACCCGCGAACCCAGTGGCGAGCACGCTAACCACTAGTCCACCGAGGTCGACTCCTCAACTGAATATCTGGGATAAGAAAGATTTCGATCATCTGAGATATTACGTCGAGTTAACCAGTAAATATTTACCGATGTTGTCTTCAGATAGACAGTACGGTCCTTCGCAATGTAGGATCTGAATCTTCAGCATTGCCGCTGTGATAACGTCATATCCCTCGCTCCTTGATAATGTATAATCAAAGTACAAATGATAATCCTCGTTAGGAAGTTTTCTCCAACCTCCTCTAATTGCCATTTCCTGCATTTAAATATTATAAGAATCTATAACTTCACTTCTAAAATTGGCGTTAACACCTTTCACTTTGCCAATTACACGCACGCTCAAGACGTTCTTGGCTAAGTTCCTGGGGTACATGTGGCCTCCACGGGGCCGGTCCGTGGAGTACCACAAGCCTTGGCAATCCTTGGGCGAACGTGAGCTGCTTTATTTATTAAGAACACTGCCTCTGCAAACACAGACTGGCCATGAAGCAATTACCTTCGGGCAGCAGCTGGATTTAGTGGTGGCAAAATTATAATGTTGGTTGCATAAAATCCCTGCCACCGCTTTCTTTTCATTTTAATTCTCAGGATACTGTGGGACAGTCCCTTAACGCTCCAGATTATGTTCGGTTTACTGTACCAGCCACACATAACAGATGGATACGTATGAGGAACTAGGCAAAAAGGTACAGGCAAAGCAATCCCATTACAGGCCTGGACAGATCCTTAGGGTTCCAGGAGGCTGAGGCTCCCAGATTTCAAGACAATCGGCACATGAAAGTGGTAAGGTCAGCCCCCACTCACCGGCCGCCTCTACCTCCCAGGAAATATCCCTGGTACTCATTTCTGTTAGAGGCTGAATCGACCCCAGGGCCATAGTGCGACCGGAAGGACTATGTCAATGAAAAATTCCAATGACACCATCGGGAATCGAACCAGCGACCTTCCGCTTGTAGAGCAGTGCCTCAACCAACTTTGCCACCGCGTGCGCCCATGAGGAACTAGAAGAATGATAATTGACAGGGGAAAGCCAAAACTCTCTGAGAAATGCGTGTATCGGCACCACTTTTCTCGCCATAAATACCAGACTCACTGCCCTGGGATTGAACACAGGATTCTGCGAGGAAACGTCGGTGACTGACCGCCGAGTCACGGCACGGCGCTACGGTGTTTGTAAATAATAAAGATGCTAAGGAAAGGACAATAAAAGGCATGACGCATCAATAGGGGTACTGAGGCAAACATAAAACGCCATGATCTCGGACCTCAGAGTGGCCATTTGCAGACAAACGTGATGAATGTGATGAATGCTGACTCAAACTCAGTGAGTGAACGAACTGACAACTGCTCTTAAGCAAACACACTTCACCTCAACGATCCTCGGTATATTCTTCAAAATTGTGTAACCATACTTAAACTTTCCAAACTTGACTATCTCAAAGTTAAAACTGTCTTAACATGTACAATAGAGCTCTAGTTAATGCAATGTCAATACTCCGCGGATCAGGAAGGAGTTTCGTCCATCAATCTTCAGCTGCTGGAACTTGAAAACCCTTTTTAACAAGGTTGGCCAATCAAAGCTCTTACAAAATTTCAGCAATGGACTAACACTCTGCCAATCTTTTGTGGCTATGTGACCCAAACAGAAGCCACTGTAGACCCTTCTGCCCGCTCTCTGTATGCAGTAATATATATAACATAAACAATAAAAGCTGTATATTGCATCATCAGAATGGAAAAAGGCATTTATCTTTTCAGGCAGGTTTCCGTGTAACGAACTGACAACCAAATAATCCTTCTTTGAATGCATGCAGGGCTGTCGAGAGCGGATTCGGGTCCGGGTAAAAAAAAAAATTCTTCGCCCCCACCCCAGCAAGGGCGGGCTGCCAACAAATCTTTACAGTAAATCGGAAAGACTCTCGTTTCCACAGTGGCTTGAATTTGGTCTGTAAGTGTTAATTTGTACAATCGGCAAATAATGATACTACCGAGCAAGACAAAAACATATGCAACATAGTCGGGCCTCGGGCCCCTTTCTGGACCGCCGGGCCCCTGTCATTTGCACTGGCTCCCCCCCCCCCACCCCCGCCCCCCTCGACGGCACTGACTGTGTGTGCCAAATTAATGGATTTGTAAAAGACAGAAAATTGAACTTTCACATCCGGCCTCGGTGCACTGTACGGATCTTTTATTATGTAAATTCCTCCGGTCTCTCTGCACCTACCATCGTGAGTTAAGGGTATTATGAACTCAAACATCCTCGGCCCTGGGCAGTAGTTGGAATTGAAACCCCAGCGCCACTGAAGGGTTAAAAACGTACTGGTGCCGAAACTAACACGTTACGTGCCAAGAATGTTTCGCGTCGCTCATCTCAAGACTCCTTTCATCTTCCTCTCTCTTATCTGTGTGGGCCTGGATGGCTCAGTCGGTACAGCGACTCGCTACGGGCTGGACGGTCCGGGAACCGAATACCGGTAGGGGCGAGATTTTCCGCACGCGTCCAGACCGGCCTCTGGGGCCCACCCAGACTCCTGTACAATGGGTACCGGGTCTGTTTCCCGGGAGTAAAGCGGCCGGGGCGTGGCTTTGACCACCCATCCCATCTAGCGCCGAGGTTAAGGAAAGAGTAGAGCTATACGTCTACTCCCTTCCTGGGCCGTCATGACATGTTCTGGGGTGAATTTTACCTTCTTACTTTTACCCCTCTTATCTATAACTAAGTAACTAACTCCATAGAATAGAGTCCATTTTGAGAAGCTGACTGTTCCTCAGCTAGCCAAGAAATTCACCGCATGTTATGGAGCCCGAATGTTCATTTCCGCCTTCACAAGAGCTCGTCGCTCGTCCCTATCCTGAGCCAGATCAATCCAGTAGACGCCTTACCTCCCACTTTTCTCCTAATTACGTGACACTTTTCTTATCAGTTACTAGTGTTCTCAGTATGTCACTGTAAGTCAATGACATGTTCAGTTAAGGCTTACGTACAATTCACGACTCAGCTATCTGGTTGTTTCCCATTCATTTCCCCAGCATCTATCACCGTAAAGTTGAGTCCCGAAACATAGCCTTAAAACGTGAGACCATAAAACAGACCTCGAAGTGTAGGCGCCATTCCAAACAATGTGTGATATTATTCCCAAACTTGAGAAATGAAGTCTCATTGCGCATGTTTCTTTACGTAAAAGTGTTACAAGGCACTCAGTAGTCATTTCGGCTACTCCACTGTTAGCATTTCTAAACTTCCCATGCAGCTTTACATTTAACGAAACCGATTTCTCCTAGTGCACTCACACAGTAACATTTTTCCTAAGCAGTGAGTATTCAGTTTCATCCGTTCAGAGATGGCAGCACACGTATTGATCTTCATTAATACGTCATATACCCAGACCAGCAAGAGCAGTGATTCCAAGCGACAAATCTCGCGCTGTAGACACAGCTAGTTGATACATCTTTTCAAAATGTGGCAGAGCTCTTATATTTTGCAATGAAAATAACCAGTCAGAAGCTGGAATAGCCCATTGCATGCAGTGACTTGATCGCTGGAAGATAGAAACTTCGTAAGATATATTAAAATACGCAAGAATATTTCCTGTTCTTTTTAGCATTTTTTAAGGTTCGACCTAGTGATGACTCTGACAGTAAGCCGAAACATGTAGCCACCGCATATTATAAAAAGTGTCGACTGAAATGCCCTATTATTGATTTTCTTAATATATGGGCCATCACCAAATACAGTACTATGATGATAAAAGGAGATTGCCGCATGGAGATGAAGAAATTATAAGGCATTTTCAGACGGAATCGTCAAGAAAGTGACTCGTTGAGAGAACAAGAAATAGATGGGAGGATAATATTAGCACTGAATTTACCTTCAGGCTATTACTGATTAAGGTAGTAAGGTAGCAGGCTTTACCGAAACGTTGGTACTCATCCGGTAAGTAACAAATTACACGGTTTCACATCTCAGAAGATTGTTGGAACTTAACGAAGCTTCGTTTTCCACTTAAAAATAGAAGCAATACTTCACTAGACAAATTACTGTCACCTTCTCAAGAAGGTCTACGCTCCTTTGACTTTAAAATGTCGTGTTTATTCATGAACAAATTATAATATTTTAGACAATAACGGAAGGTCGAGCTGTGACCTATGACAGGAACGTTTTAGTAATAAAGAAACATATCAGTTACAAAACAAAAACGCAAAGTCACTTTGCAAACAGACGTAAAAGCAAATCACTATTCCACACAAAGACCGTAGCGCAGTGTGTGTGGACACGATAACATCTCCATGCCTTTCAAACCCGCGTCAAGGAGAAAGAAAGATTTTGTCAGTGATGATTTTGAGAACACTACAAGCGTGGAGACAGCGTGGAAACCGAAACGTCCTTCGCTTCCTTCTCTTCTCATCCTTAAGAGAAGCGAAATAACTCAAGTCGATATCGGGATTTGATCCTCGGCAGGGGCAAAATATTTTTCCCTTCACCGAAGAGCCCCACTCCAGCTCTGGGTAAAATAGGTGCTGTTTTTACGGACCTAAAGCGGCAGAGGCGTCAAGCTGACCACTCACATCTATCTAGTGCCGAGATTAAGAATGAATGGAGCTAGACTTCCACTCCACCATACCCGTTCACATTTTACGTTTCATGTAGTCCCACTTATTTTTTTCTTCCTCTTTTCCCTAATTCATCTTATATTTCTCCTTACCAAATTCTTTATTTTTCTACTCCTTCACTTCCTTCACTTCTTTCTTCTTCGCCCTCAACTTTCTCTTTCTCCTCTCCTTAGCTTCCTTTTTCCTTCCCTTCGATATTCTTCTTTACATTCCTTCGTTTTCCTTAATATACTTAAGTAATATACTCCTTTCTTATTCTCCCTTTATACTTCTCCTTTCCTTCCTTCACAGCTACTTACCTCGTCCCCTTTTTCTTCTTTCTGTCTTCCTTTTAGCGTTCTAGCTGGCACAACTGTCAATTCGGGAGACACTAAACCACTGTCAGTTTTCTGTCTTAACACAAAAATTCATAACCACCGGACCATGATGTCCTAATACCTCTAACGCGGAGACAGCAATTTCGAATCTCGCCTAAGTTACAGGCTATCATGTCTCAGGTTATTTCGTGATTTTCCTCAGTTTCTTTATTTTATATCACGTTGCAATAAACACACCATGAGAGCGTCAATATAAACTTCACAGATATATATATATATATATATATACAGGGCATACACAAAAGAATGGTGCGGTATCAAAAGTGAATACACCATTGAAACCGCACCATTCTTTTGTGTATGCCCTGTGTATATATATATATATATATATATATATATATATATTATTTATTTTTGCAAGTGGGTTTATACCCGGTAGCAGTGGTACTGCAATGACACGTAACACAGAATAACATACAGCACAAACAATAACACACAACACTCAAAACAATACACAATACACAAACTTACAAAAACAGTAAAACACATATACTACATAAAAAAAGAGTAGCTAAGCCTAACAAAAAAAACCTAACGTAGATGAATCAGAGTTAAAAATAATTATGTATACAAAGCAATATGTCAACCATACTATACAAAAATAAAAATCCATATACCAAAATAAAAATCCATATTTTCAGATTTCAGATAACGAAACTAGACGGACGTTAATGGTGTGATTCAGAGCTGCAGCTAACTTAATCCCAAGAAAGGAGCTCACTATATAGGAGATAGGATGGGAATGGGCGTGATTCACGTCTATAGGGGATCAGTCACACGTTCTGAAATCCAACATCCAGTCAATCGGATTGAGACTGAACTGACGTATTCATAATATACAGCATTACGCAAATGATAACACTCGACATACATTTTGCCTCTACAGTCCACCGACAAGGAGATGTTTCCTGCCACAATTTCGACAGATGCGCATGCGCATGTTTTCGTGGAAAATGACGTGTTATTACCACCCAAAATAGAACCATTCGCAGTGCATACTGTGTAGCAGCAGTACCCCGCAACGCACTAGACACGCCCCCAGCGTGTATCATCGCCTAGTCCGGGTACAGAAGTCTCAAATTATTTTCAGGCCACCCTGAATGATAACGAATTGAAAATATCAGTGGAAGTGGTCATGGCCTAATTGAAAATACCATCCTCGTATTTTCCTAGAGAAACTGAGAAAATGACAGAAAAAATAAAACATCCCAGTATATTCGATTTGCAAGCAAAAAAATCCTAGCAAATTATAAGCTGGAATGATATTCACTTAACAGCAACTTCCGAGGGATTCAATTTGATATTACTTCACACGAATACAAAAAAAAAAAATTAAGCATATCGAATGATATACGGACCTCACAAATTTAAGACTAATACTCTGTTTTTCTTTCCACAGCAACAAAGCAAGGACACGGAAGTGGAAACATATTAATGACAAATTCGGTAAGGTTACACCGCGTGTGTTTGTGTAGAGGAAAAAAAAAATTTCCTTTTAATGGTAGCAATTTGCATTCTACCAGTAAGAAAGCGAACCATGACCACGTGATATTAGAGAAAGAGTCTGCGTCTATAATTAAGTAGCTTGCTTTTTCGGAGAGAATATCCCCCACCCAACATGCAGCAAACAACTGGATCCTTGTAATATGGATTGCGCAGCAGCAGAAATATTTCTGTTACACTATATAAAGACCACTACACAAGATAAACGCACAAACAAAGTTCATGCCACTTTGTTAAGAAAAATATTAATGTCTTTAGGGACAGAGTCGTCCGAGTCGTTTATACTCATTTCTGAGTGTCGTAACCCTACTGGCACGAAGCCATGGGTTGTCATGGGAGAATTTACCAGCGGTGGTTTCCCGTTGCCTTCCGCCGTGTACGATTCTATTCATCCTGATAGGACCGCTAGAGCCCTCTAGTAGCCGATCAGGAGACTTGGGTGAGAAATGGCCACTAAATTTAGCTTACGAACATCTATATGCCCGTAAGGTTCTTTTACATGCCGTAAATCTACGATATGGGACTGACGGCTTTACTTCCCCTCCGAAGGAAGTTGTGCTCCGGATTTTTATCACCCTTAAAAATCCATCAACCTCGGTCGGGATCGAACCCGCGAACCTTGGGTCCAGTGGCGAGCACGCTAACCACTAGTCCACCGAGGCAGATAGGGACAGAGAGACACTAGTTATTAATGTTCTTTAAGCTCCATTTTAATATTATCACCCATCTACGTCTAATAATTCTCTGTTGAAAATGAGCACCTTAAGTTATAAGAAATAAATACATACAGAATTTTCGTGGGAAAAAATTGTGTGAATGCGACCGTTTGGATTTCCTCGTAACAAGACGTAAGGATAATATTAAGATAGATCTAGGAAACAAATCGTGAGAATGGGAGGTGAATGAAACTAGCTCGTTTTGTGTCTATGGCGGAATTTGAGTTAGCGGTATTGAGCACTCTGTTTCTTTTAATAAATTCGTTAGAACTGTTCAGACAGAACAAGAGCTACAAGATTGTGTAGATACCAGAATAACATGTATCATTGGACGCTGGTTTGTTATTACACAGGGTTACGACATTGTGAGACAAAACAAGTTGAAATGATTCTGCTGACAATGATACTAATAATACTAATAACAGAAGCGAGAGGGCAGAACAAGTTGTGGTTTCGTTACGTTTAGGTATCACGGAAAGGGAGCTGAAGTATCTATAATGACAACGTTAATACAGAATAAAAATACATTATACAGACGTTTGCTTTGCACTAACAATTTATTTTTTTTATTGTTTATTTTATGTTATCGATATATATCGTAAGTGGGGAACGGGGGTTGTTACCGTAGCTGGGGTACAATGAGCGATTCAGAATTTTAAAAACTGTTTTTAGGTTTACATTGACAAGATTACGGAACAAATATATTTCTGACCACAGTGAAAAATCCATATAATTTTGGTACACAAAATGACGTTTGACACTGTATTTGCGGTAAGTCTATTGTTCTATTAGCATAACAATGAAGGAAAATTAAGACCAAGGATTTAAAACAAAAGAAATATCCAGTGTCATAGTACGCTTGAACTGGCGGAGCAGGTGCCTTTAGAACAGTGGTTCCCAAAGTGGGCGGTACCGTCCCCTGGGGGATGGTGGGGTTACCGAGGTGGGCGCTAGTAGACAAGTAGTTCATTTATTTTTATAATAAAATTCAAATAAAGTAATTTTTGTGTTAAAAATAAAAAATGAATTAAATTTCTTAGTATTTTAATTTATGAATCTTATTCAAGCACATATTGTTTTTTTAATAAACTATTGCTACATGAATTATTGTTAATCATAAAAAATATAATAAATTCTAATTTATTAATTAACACATAAAACATTAAGTTTAACTCTTATAATTTTATTTAAACGATTTTTAAACATAAAATAAAAGTGGAAACAAAAGCGCATTTATGTTTTTTTTTAAAAAAGGTAAGGGGGCGCTGTGGGTGTGTATATGGAACCAAGGGGGCGGTGGACCGAAAAAGTTTGGGAACCACTGCTTTAGAACCTAAACTTCCTCAGCCAGTATGAAAATTCTCAGCAATGTATGCAACTCGTAGCTTCATTACTGTATTCAAAATACCCTGTCGTGGGTCCCCCCATCCTCTGTCAGATCAATCCTATCCACTTTCCTATCTCATTTCTTTAACACTTGATATAATCTTACATTCCCGTTTACAACTAGGTCTCCCAAGTGGATTCTTTCCTTCAGGTTTTCCTACCAAAATCTTTATTTCTGCCAAAGTAACATTCCATGAAATTCAAAACCACAAGGATATTCCCAAAAACAGTTTGATCGACAATACGCAAACAAACCTACCTGACCAAACTGATAATGCAAGGACTTTGGATTTTATTCGTCCATAGGTCTGCTTTACTATTATGAAGAACAATGCGTATTCCGTCTGACACAACATGTATTTACTATTATTTCTCAAACACTACATGTTTCGACCAAGCCGATCATCATCATCAGCAGGTGTTTTTGAGTATACAAAACCTTAAAATTCAAGGTAAAAATGCAAAATTTTGCGAGATATCACAAATGAAAAATTTGCATTTTTACATTGAATTTTAAGTTTATGTATAAAAAAAACACCTGATGATGATCGGCTTGGCCGAAACATGTAGCGTCT
Source organism: Reticulitermes speratus (assembly GCA_021186555.1). NCBI lineage: Eukaryota > Metazoa > Arthropoda > Insecta > Blattodea > Rhinotermitidae > Reticulitermes > Reticulitermes speratus. The sequence continues at coordinate 28,829,588 of JAJKFL010000007.1, forward strand.
GAGAAAATAATAATATATACACTTTGAGTCAGACGGAATACACAGTGTTATTTATGTAAGCCTATATATACAACGGGATGGATAGCGTCAAATTACTTTACTAATGTTCATTCTAAGCATTTTAACAGCCTTAGTAACCTACATACTTATTGTGATATATCCTTGATAGCTAATCAGCAGTACAGATACTGCAGTATACAAGACCACAAACATTTGTCAAAGCCTAACGACATGGTAAACAGTCTGCTGCAGAGGCGGAAAAAATTTAACCTTCCTCTACCCCTAACGTGTGTACGCTATAGGCTTAAAAGTATAAAATAGAATTTGTAATTGTGAATGAGTTACATGTTTCATGTCATGAATAAATTTTTTTAATATGACAGATAATTCACACACGCATATATAGTGACACTTTCATTACAGTGTCTTAAAAATCTGATATGTACATATATATAAATACATATATATATATATTGTAATGGGTTTCATTATTGGACAGGTTATCTAGGAAAAAATCTTGGGTAGAGATAGGGATTACTAAAATTTCCCTTTGTATTTCCAAAAGTCAATGCACTAATTTCACGTTTTCAATGTAATTTTTAAGTTCTTTATCCCATTACGGTTTTTGTAACCCAAACGTCGCCACACACTCATGTTCAGTATCTCGCGCGGTAAGAACTCCATCTTCATCTGAAACTACGAGCTATCTTGCAGATCAGTCGAGGAAGTCCGATGTAGGGAATGTTTTGTTCCTTTAAAGGGATGTTCGTTCCCAGACACAAGAAACTGATGAAGCACGAACCACAGACATAATGATGTCATATTCTTGTACTCAGTATGGGAATCTGAGACCAAAGAACATTCCTTCCTTGTTCCAGTGACTTTTCTGCACGAAGGAACAAGGTATGTCTTCAGCACTAGGCCTTGCTAACATCGATGATCAACAACTGTTTTCTTTTTATTTCCTGTGATCCTCAAGAGATCTAACAAGTGGAATCATATCACTTTTTATTGCGCAACGCTCCGTCTTCAAATTTATTTTCCGATCATGATAATGTAATGCCTCATATTCAGAAGGCTTGCGGTTTGAATCCGCCGAGAACACGGACAATCATAACCGAGTTTTCTCCCTGTGGGCGTCGTTTCAGTTCACCTGAGAAACGTCGAGTGGAGCACGTTCACGAGATTTCTAACGCAATGCAAAAACCAGCTTTTATCTTCTCCCACCCACCTACAGCAATTTTCTGGGGTGGTTCACATGTTGCCAATTGGTCACTTCGCTGTGCAACCTGGTGCCGATAATTTTACTGGTAACCGTATAACACAATTCATTGTTCTACATATTTTCCTATCCACCCCCATCTAGAGCCGAGGTTAAAAAGAGTACAGCTGCACCTCTACTCCCCTTCTGGACCTACAAGACCTGTAGGTTCAACTTTACCTCTTACCTTTACCTTACACTTTTGCTAATGGTTGAGGGGAAACTGGTAAAAGGTAAATTTCTCCCTGTCCACGCCATGCAGGCATATAAGGGAAGGAGAGGTACAGCTTCATTCTTAATCTCGGAGCTAGATTGTGGTAAGTGGTCAATTTCAAGCTCCGGCCGCTTTACTCCCGGGAAATAACTACGGTACCAATTAAATATGAGGTTAGGTGGATCCCAGAGCCCGTCAGGACGTTTTGGGGTGGAGAAAAATCTCTTACACGTGCAGGGAAGCGAACCTCGGACCGTCAAAACGTAGCCTGGTCGCTATACCGACCATACTATTTCGGGTGTTTTGAGAGCAAACTGACAACATCGAACGGTCTGTGGGAGAATTTTCATCGGTGTTATCAAACACGTCCGATACTGCAGGTGTTTAAATTATCTGTCAAGGTGAGTGGCTGAACAGGAATAATACAAATGACACAACAGGTTATTCAGCGGGACACTGAAGCACACCAGAATTCCTGTACTGTACCTGGTTCAACGTTCATTTGAAACCACTTACTGCCCTGTAAGCGGTCACTGTAGCTGCCGTCCTGAAGACAATGTTTTTACCCAAGATCCGGTATTGCCACAGCGACGCTGATATAGATTCCAGGCTTCTGGCATACTCGTATGACTCTGTGTAGATCGGTTAGTATCAATCAATATTTCGCAAAAACTCGCGGCTTTCCTCCGTTACACCTCGACAGCCACAAAACAGCCGATGTAATTATACTGGCTGCAACAGCGTAACGACTGCTCATTTGAAATACACGCAGCATACGTAGTTTCAACTAAACGTTGAACAGAGCGTAGCCTGGGTACACCAAACACAGCACGGCTATCCCTGTACAACCTATCTCTCCTGTCTTTTAAAAGAAGAGACCATTAGCTAATGCTTCCTTGCACATTCTTGCTAATCTACTGGGGAGAGGGCGACCAGCGTTTTGCACAATGGACGTCAGGGTGGCCTTTATGTCATTTATGTCTCTTCTTTACCTCAAAATCTGGAATGCGTGGATGTTGACGTCCATATCTGTCTACAGGCCTACTTCAGCGTGGTGTGGCGGTTAGGCATGGCGCCGGTCTGCACGCTTCGGAGAACAGAAAATTCAGGGTCTAAGAATTACCGGAGAAATGTAACGTTGGTTTGTATCTTTACACTGTATCTGCTCTTCTGTATGGAAAATACATGTCATTAACAGACAAAGGTAAGTGTAAAGTTCATCCTTGAACAGACCATGAAGTCCTGGGGAGAAGACAGAGGCATAGACGTACTCTTTCTTTAACCTCGGCGATAGATGGGAGAGGATGGTTAAGGACACGCCCCTGCCGCTTTACCCACGGGAAAGAGACAAGGTACCCATTGTATAGAAGATTGGGTGGGACTCAGGGCCGGTCTGGACGGTTGCGGAAAACCTCGCCGCCACCGGAATTCGATCCCTGAACCTCCCAGCCCATAGCGAGTCGCTATACCGACTGAGCTAACCCGGTTTACACTCACCATCAGATCAAGGTTTAAGTATTCTCTCAAACACGACCCTCTATTAAAAATAAGACGTTTAAGAAATCTAGGAAGGTCGTTTGAAAAATTTTTCGATATCCTGGTTATTTAACAGATTACAATAAAATGTAATATTTTCTTTAAGCGAAGTCACATACTCGGAGGTTTAGAGAGCCTAACTGTACAGTTCAGTAGTCCAAGTTTTATGCAAGTCTTCTTCTGACCGATCCAGTAGAAGGATGTCTGACAGGCATCAATATGTGCCATGTAATGGAAAAGCCTTGTGTCTGCCGGGTGACCCTCGCTCTAAAATATTTGAAGAGGCCCTTCATTACGGAAGTGGTCACGATCCTTGCTCGCGTTGTGGGGCTCCGGCAGGTGCTTGCCACCCCATCTGTGTGGGTTTTGAGACGACGGTCAACAGTTTGATGTATACATTGGTCCATGCAACATCGCGCCAAAAATTGAGCATCTCGCTAAGTAATATTGCAGAGACTTGATCTGTGGCTTTGTATGCGTAAAGAATGGCAAAAAAAGTATGTAATTTTGTGTCTTCTTTAGCCAATTAATCTGCTCCTGTACTGTAGTTTATTCGTTTGCGAGAAGAAGACTAATTTTGTGTCTTCAAAGTACCTGGGTCCCTGTCACCACGGCATGGCGCGTCCTGAGTTTGCGGGTGGAGGAATGGCCTGCGGATATGAAGGGTAGTTGTGAATATGCAGTCGCGGACAGCCGACAAGGGGTGGTCCTCCAGCTTGGGGGTTGGGCGAGGTGCTAACAACTCCTCACCGTAAAAAATTACCATGTTACGAAACACTATACAGAGCCTCGGACCTGGAATGTTTATTTGGCTCAGTATAGGGACAGGCGGCGGGCTCTTGTGAATGCGGTAATGAACCTTCGGGCTACAAAAAATGCGGGGAATTTCTTGACTAGCTGACGACCTGTTAGCTTCTCAAGAAGGACTCTGCTCCATGGAGTTAGTTAGTTAGGAGTCAGTTAGTCTTCAAAGTACCACCGTTGAAAGCATCGCTTAGCGCCGAGGCGCAAAATTTGCGATGCGCATCCCAGAAGACAGACGACAGTGATTATCGACGTCGATACACGAGCAACAGCTTCTTTCTTCCGTTATGGATTTTGTTAAAATATAAACTAAACCAGGGGTGCACAGATTTTCCTAAAATCGAAAAGCCACCTCAAAATTCTATGCGTCAGAAGAGTAACATATTACAGCAAGTTCCGCACTGAGGGCCCACAAAATACTAGGCGCCACCGTACAAAATTTAGTCGCAGGGGCGACCTGGTGCCTGGGATTTGTGAACACCTGGCCTAATTATTTTTTTAAGTCTGTGACATGTCAATGACATAATACGACCTTCAGTGCTGTGTGTACACACTGCGTGTATTTGTTCTACTGGGAACACTGTAGGTAGTTTTAAACACAGTAACACAGCTTGCCAGAAATTGAAACAAAATAACTATTCAAATTTTGGGTTTTAATGTTGGGGTTGTTACGAGGAAGTTGATTTGACGGAGCGAATGTACGGCAAACAGTCAATTTCAGTAATTTAAAAAAAACCCCTCAAAATGTGTAACAATATCAATGACATTTTAATCTTTTAATACACATACGATTTAAGAGCTCAAAGTAGAGCTCGAAAACAATAGATTTATATTTTAAATTTTTACTCATATGGATGTAACAAGTTATACAATAGATGTATAGTCTGTGCTTTAATACTGTGACACCCTGAGGATGGCTGTTAACAAGCCGAAATACGTATAGGGGTAAATTGATACTATTGTAAGATATTGTGCATTAAGTTGGTAAAATAAAATACTTTTCAAAAGCAAACAGTCAGACTAAATACAAATTTCGGGCAGTCCGAATGCTGCAGCTGCGATCGCATTAAAATTAAGATGAACAGTTGGATTCGAGGAACAGCTTCATCCGGTAGGGAACTTCCTGCATACGAAGCTACTTTAGTCTCTACTTTCAGGCACAAAATTTGGTTTTGAAATGCGGCCCTGAATTTGGAGAACATCAAGAGATTGGTCCGACAATCGGAGAGTAAAGCAATCCCATCACAGGCCTGCACAGGCCCTTAGGTTTCCAGGATGTTGAGGCTCCCAGATTTCAAGACAATCGCCACATGAAGGTGGTAAGATTGTCAGCCCTACCGGCCGCCTTTACCCCCAGGAAATATTCCTGGTACTCATATCTCTTAGAGGCTGAGTCGAACCCAGAGCCATAGTGCGACCGAAAGGATTACGTCAATGAAAAATTCCAATTGGGAATCGAACCCGCGACCTTCCGGCTTATAGAACAGTGCCTCAACCAACTGCACCACCGCGTGCCCCTCAATCGGAGAGTACCTCCGCAACTTCTGCCATTCTCCTTTTCTAAAATGTTATTATATCGACTGACAAACATATACCGATGATTCGATAGATCGTAGTGGCTCCCTTTTCAGGGTAAATTGCCCATTAAGCAACAGTACACTCTTCTTTGACTGCTAAACTCTGAAGATACAGACACTATATTCCTTCCAAACTTCGGTAAATATTTACCAGTCAACAGAGTGTAACATCCCAATATTCGGCAGTACCGGCTTGAGAAACCCAAGCCTCAGAGAACAGTTAAAGCTCTGGTAACATGTCCAGACGTTTCAACACCACCAATAAAAACACATCACTGATCATAAACCCGCCTACCAGCTCCGTCCATCTTGCACCACGTTTCTTCCTAAGACAAGTCCCGGTAAAACCAACAAGAAGCTAACAACATACACAACACGCTAGAAGTTACAGCCTACACCTTAAAATGAATTATTTGAGGGCAGATGTTGGGAAATGCTTCAGTTCTTCCTGCTAACATAGCAAACCGCAAATATTAAATCAAGAAGCTATAATCTCAGTTATTGTTTTATAGGGGTGTGAAACTCCCTCAGGGTGTTTGAAAACATGTTGGTGAGAAGAATATTAGCACCTGAGGTAGTAAAGGGCGGGTGAAAAAATTATATGTGAGAGGATTAATAATTACGAACAAATCGTACGCTTCAGTTATTAGGTTTACTGCGTTAGTGCTAGGAAGATCAAATGGATGAAGATGAGACGGGAGGAGGGAAGGTACTGAAGACAGAGACAGGCGAAGAATGGGGAAAACGGAACTTCACACGAGTTCCAACAAAATGTGGGTAAAACGGGGGAAGCTACCATCCGCCTTCAGTTCTCATTTGACAGTAGGATGCACAGAAGAAATGAGATAAATTGTAGCTGGAAACTTTGGAGCACAGGCACCATTTGTTGTCACTGTCAAATTAGTTCAAGACGCTAGGAGACGGAGAAGATCCGATTTAGACTACTTGTGTGTAGACACTTGTGCGTAGACTACTTGTGTGTAGACTATTTGTGTGTAGACACTTGTGTGTAGACTACTTGCATGTAGACACTTGGATCACCTGTAGAACGAACAGATACTACACAGGAGTCTTTCGTCTTTCTTGGAAAATTGGTGTTTTCTACGCATTGTTTTATGTTGTGCAGTGATGGAGGTATCTGCGATAACCTGTCACACTCTATTCTTGTGTTCAATTCATCATGACATGAAAGCATAAGAAAGAGTGGAGGTACGGCTCAGCGCGTCCTTACCCTCGACATGAGGTACACACACGTGTCAACTTCACACCCCCGGGGAAGGCGCCTCCGGTACCCCTTTATTATGAGGCTAGGTGGGCCCCAGATTCGGTCTGGATGCTTTGCAGAACAAAAAATTATTTTTTCGCAGTTAGATATCGAACCCTGTCCCCCTGTCCAGCTCGCGGCCTAATCACAGTACACTCTCTATATGGAGCCGGAATAGCTCAGTCGGTATAGTGACTAGGCTACGGATCGGATAATCGGGGGTTCGAATCCCGGCAGGGGTAAGAAATTCTTCGTCGAAGGCCGGTCCTGGGTCCCACCCAGTAACCTATACAATGAGTAACGGGGTTCTTTCCCATGGTAAATTGGCCGGGGCGTGATGTTGACCACCAACCACCACTTAGCGCCAAGGTCAATCATGAGTGGAGTTATACCTCCACTCTCCGTACGTGCCTTCATGGCATGGACAGGGACAAATTCACCTTACATTTAGAAACCCCATCTGACTATGTCACTCGCTCTCAGGACAGAGTTCACAGTGTCTAATTCCTACAAACAGCAGTAAAAGAAGGAAGATGAAACAGTGGAGCCTAACTACATTCGTACAGTATCACGACACGTTTAGCTTGTGGCTCACCTGGCAGCCAGTTACTGGGCTTACAGCATAGTTCTTTTGGTGCCGGTTACCAAGCGTGGAAAGGTCAAACAAATGAAAGATATTTTAATTCAGAGGGTCGCCAGGCAGCAATGTGTGTATCACACACGACTGTAGCCATATTATTGTGCTCCGCCGTGCATACGTGATTCAACTGTGACATGTTATTAAAATATCAAGTTTTATGTTCGTAGGGATGCACTATCATTTCGTTCGGACGTGCTCGAGCGAGCGAGCGAGCGCGCACGCACGCACACACACACTTGATTGTTATAAAAAATATCTGCAGCCCTGTGTGTGAATGTATGCATGTATGTATGTATGTACGTAATTATGCGTGTGTACTATTGGTGTCGCCACTGCGCTACAAACCGGAACGTCGCGGGTTCGATTCCCGATGGTATCATTGGAATTTTTCATTGACATAATCGTTTCGGTCGCACTATGGCCCTGGGGTCGACTCAGCCTCTAACAGAAATGAGTACCAGGAATCTTTCCTGGGGGGTAAAGGCGGCCGGTGCGTAGGGCTGACAACCTTACCACCTTCATGTGCCGATTGTCTAGAAATCTGGGAGCATCGACCTCCTGGAGCCCTAAGGGCCTGTCCAGGCCTGTAATGGGATTGCTTTGCTTTTACTGTCTAGATATCTGGGAGCCTCAACCTCCTGGAACCCTAAGGGCCTGTCGAGGCCTGTAATGGGATTGCTTTGCTTTTACTGTCTAGAAATCTGGGAGCCTCAACCTCCTGGAACCCTAAGGGCCTGTCGAGGCCTGTAATGGGATTGCTTTTCTTTTACTGTCTAGAAATCTGGGAGCCTCAACCTCCTGGAACCCTAAGGGCCTGTCGAGACCTGTAATGGGATTGCTTTTCTTTTACTGTCTAGAAATCTGGGAGCCTCAACCTCCTGGAACCCTAAGGGCCTGTCCAGGCCGGTAATGGGATTGCTTTGCTTTTACTATTGGTGTCGCAAGCAAGGAGAAGCGATACACAAAGGAGTGTAAAATACGTACTGTGCCTTGCAGTAAACATAAATATTTGTTCTTAGCTATTTAACGTCATCCATTGGCCCTGGTATTATAATTTCTTTACTGCAAATATAAATGCCATTTTCTGCCCCAGTGACAGTGCACTAGTACTGCTCATACTTAATTATTTGACTTAATGAATTTAAGTGTCGATCCCAGTGGCCTCGCGGTCTAAGACGTGGGTCTGCAGTCGTTCGCTTGCTGGGATTGTGGGTTCGAATCCCGCCTGGGGCATGGATGTCTGTCTCTTGTGAGTGTTGTGTGATGTCAGGTAGAGGTCTCTGCGTCGGGCAGATCACTCGTCCAGAGGAGTCCTACCGACTGTGGTGTGTCTGAGTGTGATCGTGAAGCCTCGATAATGATGAGGCCCTGGCCCACTAGGGGCTGTTGTGCCATTGAAAAAAAAAATCAATTTAAGTTGCTTAGCGATGATCTCCATAACGATACGCCCAAATCCGTAAAACTTGACACATGTTTGACTAAAGCATCAACATTCGTAACTAAAGTTTTACATCCGTTGCTAGGACAATTTTAAGGTTAATATTCGTCAGAATTTTTTTAGGGTTTGCTGGGTAGGCCTACGAAACAAATTTAAGCTTTAGGTCTGAATACAGCAGCTTTAAGGGAAAACCCACGTAGTTTAAAAATTATATAATAGGCTCATCTGGGGCTCAGTCGCAAAGACGTCAATCTCAACACTTTTTTTTCCATGGCGCAACAGCCCCTAGTGGGCCAGGATCTTCTCATTGTTAGAGGTTTCACGATCACACTTTAGACACACAACACTCGGTAGGGCTCCTCTGGATGAGGGACCAGCCCGTCGCAGAGACCTCTACCTGACAACACACAACACTCACAAGAGACAGACATCCATGACCCCGGCAGGATTGGAACCCACGATCCCAGCAAGCGAGCGTCCGCAGACCCACGCCTTAGACCGCGTGGCCACTGGGATCGACAATTTGAACAATTACTGCCAATAAAAGGAAGCTGTGGATAGAAAGAAGAATCAAATTCCCTAAACAAACTTTAGTGTAGACTACTGAACAATTTTTTCAATCAAAATTATAAAAGCGATAAAATACGCGAACAGTACATAATACCTCCCCATTATGCGCTATATTTATGCACATATTTCAAATAACACATAGACATAATAGGAAATTATTAATTACAGTTTATAACTATTATTCTAATATATTAAAAGGGCCGCGATAGCTCAGTCGGTATAGCGACTCGCTACGGGCTGGACGGTCCGGGGATCGAATCCCGGTGGGGGCGAGATTTTTCGCAGCCGTCCAGACCGGCCCTGGGGCCTACCCAGCTTCCTATACAATGGGTACCGGGTCTATTTCCCGGGGGTAAAGCGGCCGGGGCGTGGAGTTGACCACCCACCCCCATCTAGCGCCGAGGTTAAAGAAAGAGTAGAGCTATACCTCTACTCCCCTTCTGGGCCTGCATTGCCTGTTCTAGGGAGAACTTTACCTCTACCTATTCTAATATATTAAGCAAATTATAACAGAACACCCTGCTACTCTTAATGCAAATACACAGAAATTGCCCATACAATGACGGTGCATGGGATCACATAAGATTTACTGGGCTAATTCACCTTACCATTATCAGTATTAAATTCGCTAAGATCCACTCTAATGTGTCTATTTATAGTGTATTTCTCAAAGCGATATCTTAATTCATTCCTATTTCTTCCTTGCCGCGGCGCTATGAACAGAGTTGGTGTTCACCAGCCAACGTATTGAAGAATTACCTCCATTATGGGGTGCATGATTAGACGGCTGTAAATGGTTAGGCTTTGACTACTGACAGACTTTATAAGCAGGTGCCTACACCTGCATTTATTCACCTTCGTGTTAATTCCTCCAAAGCCCAGTGGTTACTTTATGTACCATTAGATTTAAAATTCAAAATCGGTACGTTCTGCCCACAGAGATGAGAGTTTTGTGTAGATCTCAGAACAAACAGCAATCACGTCCCTATACGGCATTTACTGATTCGTGTTCATAAACGAGACGGAGTGCGTTCACTGCGCGGTACGGACTGTACTTATGTGTTTTGTGTGGATCTCAGAACAAACAGCGATTATTTCACTGTACAGCATTAACTGACTGGTTTGTATAACTGAGACGGAGTGTGTTTACTGCGCGGTACGGACTGTATTTATGTGTTTTGTGTGGATCTCAGAACAAACAGCGATTATTTCACTGTACAGCATTAACTGACTGGTTTGTATAACTGAGACGGAGTGTGTTTACTGCGCGGTACGGACTGTATTTATGTGTTTTGTGTGGATCTCAGAACAAACAGCGATTATTTCACTGTACAGCATTAACTGACTGGTTTTTAACTGAGACGGAGTGTGTTTACTGCGCGGTACGGACTGTATTTATGTGTTTTGTGTGGATCTCAGAACAAACAGCGATTATTTCACTGTACAGCATTAACTGACTGGTTTGTATAACTGAGACGGAGTGTTTACTGCGCGGTACGGACTGAATATTTAAATGAAATTCAGGATAATGTTTGTCTTTAAAAGTTAATAGCAATCTTGGACATGGGCGCACCCAAGGGGGTGCTGCAGCACCCCGCCCCCCCCCCCCCCCGAATTAAAATTAAAAGAAACAGGTTTTGTAGACATGATGATGTCAAACGTTCTACGTGATTTACCCTTCAGTTCAAATAAGCCACTGAAATCGGCTGATAACTAATATATTAGAATTTTGAATGAGTGCGTTCACTGTGCGGTACGGACTGAATCTTTATTACACTTCAGGCTAATATTCGTATTTAAATAAGCATGTAGCATTTTCCAGCAATGCTCCAGCAATGCTCCATACTCATCTTCATCTACACGTTGCTCCTACAAGAAGTACAAAAGGATGAAGCCACGGAACCTTCCAAAAAGCAATGCCCTTTAGGAAATCGGGGAGCTTTGGATAGAAAAGTACTTTCACTTCCTATTTAAAGCGTCAACAACAAATGACACGGACACAATACGCATGTCGAAGGTCACACTTTTAAGCATTGTTACTCTGTTCGGCTAGGCCTTTACATGAGACATCAGAAAGAAAGGAACAACACAGGCCTATCAAGCAAATTGCTTGTAAATGGCTAAACAGTTCATGAATATGATGTCAGTCCATTAACTAACTCCATGGAGCACAGTCCTTCTTGAGAAGCTAGCAGGTCGTCAGCTAGTCAAGAAATTCCCCGCGTTTTGTGGAAGCCGAAGGTTCATTACCGCATTCACAACAGCCCGCCACCTGTCCCTATCCTGAGACATATCAATCCAGTCCATGCCCCCCATCCCACTTCTTGAAGGTCCATTTTTCCTTTTCCGTTGCTTAAGTTGTACCAAAGAATCAGTCCAGGTCCGAGGCTTTGTATAGTGGTTCGTAACATGGTAATTTTTTACGGTGAGGAGTTGTTAGCACCTCGCCCAAACCCCAGGCTGGAAGGCCACCCCTTGTCGGCTATCCGCGACTGCTTATTCAATGTATTCGCAGCTACCTTCCACATCCGGAGGCCGTTCTTCCATCCGCAACCCGAGGACGCGCCATGCCGTGGTGACAGGGCATGTTAGTCCATTTCACAGCTAAAATGTTTAGGGAGTTCCAGTCTTCTGGGGTGTTATTCTGCGACTCCGCGCAAGCGGTTTCTGCAGACGATCCACGGAGCTTACTCACTTGAAGATGAAGGCGGCACGTTCCTTCGAAACGTCGGGAACCGCTTGCCCGGCGACGCAGCGTCACATACCAGAACATCTGAACTCTTGATTAAACCTCTGTGAAAACTTCACTACACGCAAAAAGACAATTTGTTAAAAAATTTATAAAGTTACAGAATTTCTTTTATCCCCAACATAATCAATTGTTTGTAACAAAGACATAAGAACATTCGCTATTTATCAAAACCGAAACCTCCGGAGGAAACCCTATCGAAATCATATGTTACCGAAAAAGAAAAAATAATATTATCTTTACAGACAAAATACACGTCTGAGCTTTTCTTTACGATAATTCTACTAGCACTGCACAATGCCATACGCTAAAATACAGACAATGATTCCCAATTCAAACATGCAATATGAAGTCTGTTATTTACGAGTAAGTTTTATGATCTTTGTCCCGCTGTGAACGTAAGCAAAAGAATGGAAGTCTTCCTTGACTACTAAAATAAAAAAAGCTAATGTTTACACAAAGACGATAGAGTCGTTAGCTGTGTAGGCAGCATCACTACCACATGTTTATCTGCAAACATAACAGGACAACTGCAAGTGTCCGTCATGTTACACAAGTGTTCCAAGGCACAACTTCACGCCAACGGCTGCCTACATTTGCGAAATAACACGATGTAAAGGTGTCGGAGAAGTTCAGTACTACACCCCGATCGAGATGCCGAAATGTGCCGAAAACTATACAGTTCCGTCGGAGTGCCGAGGGACTCAGTCTGAACAGAAATGTTATATTATTTGCGAAATAACACGATGTAAAGGTGTCGGAGAAGTTCAATATTACACCCCGATCGAGATGCCGAAATGTGCCGAAAACTATACAGTTCCGTCGGAGTGCCGAGGGACTCAGTCTGAACAGAAATGTTATATTATTTGCGAAATAACACGATGTAAAGGTGTCGGAGAAGTTCAATACTACACCCCGATCGAGATGCCGAAATGTGCCGAAAACTATACAGTTCCGTCGGAGTGCCGAGGGACTCAGTCTGAACAGAAATGTTATATTACCGAAACACGTCAACACCTATTATCGAAGGAGATTTTAAAGTTGTCAAGGTGGTGACTATAAAAACAGCTGTCTGCTGAGATATAGCGCCGTTTAGTCTGGTACATCGTCACTGACGTTTGAGAGAAAACTTTTGATTCCATTTTCGGCATAAAAAAGAACGTATTCCGGATGTAGTCTGCAGGTTTCTCTGAAACATCGGTACATATTTACCAGACTACACGGCGACATATATCAGAAAAAGATGATAATGATTTAGGAATAATGTGTGATCGCAGAAATGTAACATAATAATCTCTAAGGAACTCGTAACACATCGGGAAATTTAACGTTGTATCTACCGTGCATTTTCAAACGAGATGTGTTCAAAAATCACCAACTACAAACTATGTAATCATTTTAACAGCCTTTAATTCATTTTATAGTAATTTTACATAATTTTACATACTGTACGAAGTGAGCAATACTAGCCCACTCATATTCTACATATATAAATATAACCATACATGTAATAACTGTAAAGTCTATGCATAATAATCTCTACGACCCCCTGAAGATGGTGGTTTAAACCACCGAAATACGTATAGGGGTATTTTAAGAATAAACTATCGAGAAAAAGTTTATGTGCATTAGTTGGTGATTTTTGAAAATATCACATCGGGAAATGTACGCATAGCGTAACCGCTGTCCGTTCTTTCCAACTTGTTTAAATTTCTCGAAAAAAAAAAAAGCAAGACGCAGCCTACAGAGAAAGTGTACTGGTGATAAATATACGATTTTTAACCACACTTTTTCCAAACATGTTCCTATAAGATATGTATATATATTTATACAATCAAATTCTGATAGGCACAATAATGCATCTAAGCACAAGATTAAAACCAACATATGCACTGTATTTTCATACACAGAGTCAATTGCCCCCGGGGCATTTAACTTTGTGTATGAAAATACGTTGCACATGTTGGTTTTAATCTTGTGATTTGTTATCATGATGCACGGTGAATATAATGTGAAATGCATCTAAGGTTATGTCATTGTCAACAGATTGTATCAAAAATTGGAACGCAACCACAAAGAGCAGTAGCACATTCCCACATAAAAAATTTCATAAAAATTCATTTAGCTTTTCTCTATTTGTTACATGCAAGCAGAAGGAAGGGCGGAGAGATACGATGAGTCTAACAGAAGCATTTTTGAAAGATTTATTAGCCAACGTGATAAGAAGTTTGCAAGTTAATTTCTAACGCTGACCATTTCCTTGCGCGCAGAACCGAATATCATTTCATGACACCCACGTCGATTAAATGATTGTGTAGTCAAATATTTATTGATAAATTCACATGAGCCAACTGTAGCCGTAACATTGTTTAGCATCTAATGCTCCTTGAACCCAAGACGTCATCAGCAAGCTGCACATTGAAAGTAGCCTTACAATGTAAAGTTGTCTCTGTGTACGCCACAAAGACGTAAGAAGGAGTGGAGATAAAAACTTTAACCTCGGCTCTAGATGGAGGTGAATGGTCAGCATCACTCCCCGGCTGTTTTATCTCCCGCGAAAAGAGCCACCGAATACCCACTGAATGGGAGGCTGCGTGGATCCAGATACATTCTGCACGCTTTGGAGAAGAGATAAATCTCCTTCCCCTACCGGGAATCCAACCACGATCCCTCGCTTGTCACTATACCAGCTATAAAATTCCGGCTCCCTCCGTCTTCATAAAACCATGAATTGTACCAAAACATCCACTGCAAAACGTAAAACCATAAGAGGGTAGTTTTTTTAAATTCATATCCCTTTATACCTGTATAATACATTTACTATCTGACTCTATACATCACAACACAAGGTCTTCATGCGCCTTTAGTATTCTACGACATGTTTCGGCCATTGGCATCAGGTAGATGTATTACAAAACCATAAAGAAATGTATATGTTGAGGTGGAGGCCTCCCCATTTACAATAAAATTGGAAATTTTAACTATAAAATTCTGAACACCTACATTCCTTTATGATTTTATAATACATCTACCTGCTAATGGCCAATGGCCGAAACATGTCGTAGAATACTAAAGCAGCATGAAGACACTGTTGTGTTGTTCTGTATAGATTGAGATAGTAATCATAAGAGGGTAGGTAACTGTTCTAAACTATCGTCATTATTAACAAATCTTCAGCACAGCTGCCCCTCCAGTAACATAACTAAAAGTCAAAGGTTAAACAAACGACAGGTGGAACTCAAAACCTCTAGATCCGAGGTTAGATCTGTCTAAAATTCGGTTTACGTATCGTGTCACCGCAGGTCACCGCCTATCTTTCCTGCCTTCAACAACAACAGGGTGAACTGCACAGTTAAAAATAAACCGAACTACTGATGTGGATGGCTGATAAAATTGCAAGTCAAAGTCATAACTAAGAATGTTAGCAATTATGAAGTTTATGTCCGTATTGCAGACTTAGTTATAAGAGCATGACGTGCACAATGGCGGAGCCCACTGCGATATAGAAATGAAAAATCCCCGATGCATCAAGTATCTTGTTTAAATGAAAATAACTTGATATCACACTCATATATTTAAAAAGGGATAAATGTTTTTTGTACCAAAATCAGTCTTCAAAAACATGTCATTCGTTATAAACAATTCAAAATACTTAGAAATGACAATCCATAATGGGAATACTTAAAGCCTCTTTACAGATATCCACTCACGCCACATTATACTAACGACAGCCAAACAGCCATACTGAAACCTTGAAATATTGGAATGCAATGGATTAATAAAAAAGCACTGTTTACTTCACCAAGACGCATTTTACTTTTAATTTTTTGTCGTGAAGTTAACAGAAGGTAGGCCTACGTTTCTATGCAGCCCCAAATGTCCATGACACTTGGGGTTTTGAAAACCCGAAAAGCCCTTAACTTATGCATTGAATTTTATATTATCTTCACCGTGCATTCTTTTACAACTCACAAATTATACACCAACAAAATGCACTATATGTTAACTTTATATACTTTATGCTGCAACCCCTACACATGTTTCGGCCTTTATATGGCCATCATCAGGGGGCTCGTAAACTACTTTCACTTCAAAACCAATGATTTTGTCTGTTATCACATTTAGTCCAAATGTGATAACAGACAAAAACATTGGTGAGGTGAAAGTAGTTTACGAGCCTCCTCAAGATGGCCATATAAAGGCCGAAACATGTGTAGGGGTTGCAGAATAAAGTATATAAAGTGAACATATAGTGCATTTTGTTGGTGTATAATTTGTGAATTATACATTGAAATTTGTCTACATGAGAATTTGACGTCTTACGAACACAAAATTTTACAAGTAAATCTACTTAATGTCACTTTATAGGGCCTATAAGACACTAATAACAGCTTGACGTGAGTTTCTTTAATATTTAAACTGCCCAAAAATTCTGTTGCCTTCATCATCCAACTTCTGTTTAAAAAAAAAAGAAGTCATGTTGCCGAACATGCCAAGGGAGGACGCAGTCAATCAGTAATATCTCATTGACTTACATTTGTTTATGGGAGCAATTTAGCCATTAGGAAAATAAGTTTCCTTTATTAGCGTGCACTTAGATAATAATGACCGAAATGACGTAAGCTATTTCGATATAAAATTATCCAATTATAGAATCTCGTCCAGAATGAGAGACCTGTTGTTCCATTAAGGTACATGAGACAGGAAGATACTTAATTCTGAGCACTTAAGACACAAGGTGTGTTGTATGGTCTGAGGTTTGAGAGGAAACTTGTGAGTACCTTCCCACGTAGTATGACCCATGTACAGACAAGGGCACCCCCCCCCCCACCCCCCGGCTACCGAAACACAACAACTGACACTGTTACAAAATGGCTGAAGAATGGTGACGGGAGGGGGCTTGGGAACAGGAGGTACATTTATCAAAAAAGATAAAAATTTTTCTCACAGTTTCGAAAAGCAGCTATTTACATTTTACAGCAATCCATTTAAGTAATTCGTGAGGTATGATCATGGTGATGTGTCAGCGATGGGAAAATTAGTGTGAGGGGTCTTTAAAGGGGAGAAGGAAAAACGTCCACCATTTTGTTGTGCGCCGACAACCATGTAGTAGTAAGAAGACAATTAGATAAGGCAGCTGAGCGTCATTACAGCCTTGTGCTTGTATCATTATGCAACGTGAAAAGAAGAACGTATAAGCCAACCAGGCAGCAACCGGTAGCAAGGGAGGAGTCAAAAGTACGACAACCAATCAGAAGACTAGGAGACAAGACATTCAAAGCCAACTTCTCCGCCCAGATATGAGGACTTCGGAACACACACAATCAGACTTGAAAAGTGATCCCCCCCCCCTTTCTAAAAAAGACCACAAAGTACCAAAAACATATTCCATGTGAACATGACAGTTGCTGGTTTTGTACAGTTTACTTGTAACCACCTCCACTACCACGCACCCTATGTTTAGGTGATTGCTGGAGCACGGAAAAAAACATTATGACAGAAAGGATAAGGAAAAAGAGCGGAAGGAAAGATTCGGATGGTTGTCACCTGGTTGACTTCCCCCCCCCCCCCCTAGATTCTCTTTGTGTTGTAACTTTCAAATTTGACATCCAGGAGATTTCACGCAGTAGGTTTGTCAGCCACATCATAATTAGAAATGTGAACAAGGAAACGTCTATAGGGTGGTTTTTGTAAGACTTACAGTGCAAATGTCAGTGTTTTTGTAAGACTTACAGTGCAAATGTCAGTGTTTTTGTAAGACTCACAGTGCAAATGTCAGTGTTTTTGTAAGACTCACAGAGCAAATGTCAGTGTTTTTGTAAGACTTACAGTGCAAATGTCAGTGTTTTGTAAGACTCACAGTGCAAATGTCAGTGTTTTTGTAAGACTCACAGTGCAAATGTCAGTGTTTTTGTAAGACTCACAGTGCAAATGTCAGTGTTTTTGTAAGACTTACAGTGCAAATGTCAGTGTTTTTGTAAGACTTACAGTGCAAATGTCAGTGTTTTTGTAAGACTTACAGTGCAAATGTCAGTGTTTTTGTAAGACTTACAGTGCAAATGTCAGTGTTTTTGTAAGACTTACAGTGCAAATGTCAGTGTTTTTGTAAGACTTACAGTGCAAATGTCAGTGTTTTTGTAAGACTTACAGTGCAAATGTCAGTGTTTTTGTAAGACTTACAGTGCAAATGTCAGTGTTTTTGTAAGACTTACAGTGCAAATGTCAGTGTTTTTGTAAGACTTACAGTGCAAATGTCAGTGTTTTTGTAAGACTTACAGTGCAAATGTCAGTGTTTTTGTAAGACTTACAGTGCAAATGTCAGTGTTTTTGTAAGACTTACAGTGCAAATGTCAGTGTTTTTGTAAGAATTACAGTGCAAATGTCAGTGTTTTTGTAAGACTTACAGTGCAAATGTCAGTGTTTTTGTAAGACTCACAGTGCAAATGTCAGTGTTTTTGTAAGACTCACAGTGCAAATGTCAGTGTTTTTGTAAGACTTACAGTGTAAATGTCAGTGTTTTCGTAAGACTTACAGTGCAAATGTCAGTGTTTTTGTAAGACTTACAGTGCAAATGTCAGTGTTTTGTAAGACTCACAGTGCAAATGTCAGTGTTTTTGTAAGACTTACAGTGCAAATGTCAGTGTTTTTGTAAGACTCACAGTGCAAATGTCAGTGTTTTTGTCAGATTTACAGTGCAAATGTCAGTGTTTTTGTAAGACTTACAGTGCAAATGTCAGTGTTTTTCAGGCCCCGAATGAGAGTCTTATTAACATAGTTCATAACGGTTTCGTGGGTGGTTATGACACCGTGCAGTCTATTCCGTGGTAGCCCTTGTCAATGATCCTCTGTCTGATTGAAAAACCTTGCGCTAATTTTTAGAATGTAGTAATGAAAAGTTTTCCAGTTTTAGGAGCTGCAGGCCTGTTTTGAAGATCACCTATTTGGCATTATTCACTAATACGACGCTGCGTTTTCTGCAGTAACAGTTCCTCTCTTGAATTCTTAATTTTTCCCCACCGAGGATCTCCGAATATTGCCAAAAAGCAAATTTCACCCTATAACATGCCATGAAGGCAAAGACGGAGAGTAGAGGTATAGCTCTACTCATTCTTTGACCTAGGCGCTTGAAAGGGTGTTGGTCAACACCACGCTCCCGCAACTTTACCCCCGGAAAATGGAACCTGTACCCATTTTACAGGAGGCTTAGTGGGCCTCGAAGCCCATGTGAAAGGGTAAGGAAAGCCTCCGTCGGACTGGGTTTCGAAACCCGGGCAGTCCAGTCTCTAGCGAGTCGCTATACCGACTGAGCTATCCCGGCCTCCTGTTTTAATACAGCACTGTTATAAAATCAGCCCCTCAGCGAGTCAAAACAAGAATCCGAGGGTTTATTAATTACGAGTTCACGCGAACCCGGCACTGGATCCTATCCTGAGCCACATTAATCCATTCCACATTTTCATGCCCTAATTCGAACATACCGTTTCAATATTATCCTCCCACCTACGCCTGGGTCACCAAAGGGGTTGTTCCGTCTCGGGCCTTCCGAATAAAACTGCGATGTCTTTTAGCCTGCTGCATTACCTGACCATCTAAACATCCTTAGATCTGCGATCTTCTGGGATATTACGCGGCGTCATGTGGTAATTGTTTCCCGACGTTTCGGGACAACGTATCGGTCCCATGTTCTTGGACTTCTTGACCCTTGAAGATGGGACCGATACGTTGTCCCGAAACGTTGGTCAACAATTACCACACGACGCCGCATAATATCCCAGAAGAGTGCAGATCTTATTGTTGTGTTTATTCTGTGAATATTGAAATAATGAAATTTTATTCATTTTAGCCCAGGGGTGCACAAATCCCAGGCGTAAGGTCGCCGTGGCCACTAATTATTTTCCGGTAGCGCCTAATATTCGTGGGTCCTCAATATGGAACTTGCTTCATGCCACCCTTCTGGCGTCTAGAATTTTGAGGTGGAAAATTTGTACATCCTTGATTTAGCCTATTATATCTACAAACAGGAAAACGTTTTGAATTATTCATGTCAACCGAGAAGCCTATTGTATAACATGACAATACGATGGGTTGTGCGCGTGGAAAGAAAGAGGAAGACGAGGAATGCTTAATTTGATTTGGTTGTGGATCTGTCTGGTGAAAAATCACTTTGAAGGCTGAGAAGAAGATGGGAGGATAATAGGCCTACCATTTGGAGGCTAGTGGTAACTATATGTACCACCAACTACAATATTAAGAGCTCTTCATTTCACCGCAATGTATGACACAATAAACCGATATTATTTCGCTAAACGAATAAAAAGAAAATATCCCTGTCCGAGCCATGAAGGTATACATATTCTATACAGAAGGCGTAGAGGTATAGCCCCACTCATTCTTAACCTCGCGACTAGCTGAAGGTGAGTGATCAATTTGACGTCCCGGCCACTTTACCCCCGGGAAAGAACCACAGTACATATTTAACAGGGGCCTGGGTGGTCCCCAGAGCCGGTATCGACGTTTCGGAAAAGAGATTATTTCTCAATACAGCATAAATTTGTCTTCATAACGGACTTCATTCTCTGCGAGGTAAGAACCGAATTTTTATGCCATATAATTTAGTCGAACGTCGGTTTTCAGGAGGTTAAATATGCATATTTGACAGACAGACAGACTGGGTAGTGGAAGAGTCTCAGAATAATATCCTGTAAGCTCTGGGCTTTTGTGTTGGCGGTGCCGAAATTTCTGGTCTACTACTACTACTAATACTACTACTACTACTACTACCACCACCACAACTACATTTGTGCCATAGAAATTACATTAGAGGACAGGCCTCTAAACTTTCTGTGGCAAAGGTCCACACCCGTTATTGTGGACTGGTTAGCGGGCCGCACGTGGAAAAATAACAGTAAGTGGTATACCTAACTGCCTAACTTAGTGTGTAATTTTATGGAATATACATAATTTACAAACGTGGCCGCGGGCCGCATAATAGAACCTCGCGGGCAGCGGGTTGGAGACCCATGCATTAAAACACAATGCATTCAATGAATGCAAGCTACCGCTGCAATTAGAGTATGTATTTTACTCTAATTGCTTCATCCGTCCTCAAAATAAACACATTGTTTGGGTTCAAATAGCTAAGGACAATATTCAGATCCAAAAGAAAATATTCAGATCCAAAAACAATATTCATATGCAAAAAGACAATATTCAGATCCAAAAAGACAATATTCAGATCCAAAAAGACAATATTCAGATCCAAAAGACAATATTCATATACAAAAAGACAATATTCAGATCCAAAAAGACAATATTCATATCCAAAAAGACAATATTCAGATCCAAAAAGACAATATTCAGATCCAAAAAGACAATATTCAGATACAAAAGACAATATTCAGATCCAAAAGACAATATTCAGATCCAAAAGACAATATTAATATCCAAAAAGACAATATTCAGATCCAAAAAGACAATATTCAGATCCAAAAAGACAATATTCAGATCCAAAAGACAATATTCAGATCCAAAAAGACAATATTCAGATCCAAAAGACAATATTCAGATCCCAAAAGACAATATTCAGATCCAAAAAGACAATATTCAGATCCAAAAAGACAATATTCAGATCCAAAAAGACAATATTCAGATCCAAGAAGAAAATATTCAGATCCAAAAAGACAATATTCAGATCCAAAAAGACAATACTCAGATCCAAAAAGACAATACTCAGATCCAAAAAGACAATATTCAGATCCAAACAGACAATATTCAGATCCCAAAGACAATATTCAGATCCCAAAGACAATATTCAGATCCAAAAGACAATATTCAGATCCGAAAGACAATATTCAGATCCAAAAAGACAATATTCAGATCCAAAAAGACAATATTCAGATCCAAAAAGACAATATTCAGATCCAAACAGACAATATTCAGATCCAAAAGACAATATTCAGATCCAAAAGACAATATTCAGATCCAAAAGACAATATTCAGATCCAAAAGACAATATTCAGATCCAAAAGATGTGATCAAAATAGTTTGGAGGTAATCACACAGCTGTTCACCAGAACGACACAATCTTCAGTTTCTAGCGGTACAAATTAAGGCACAGTTATTTTTTAATCTTCGGGTGGGCTACAGTAGTAACATGGTTAGAAGACATGTCCAGCCCATGAAGAACTAACGCACCGATCAACACGCGCGCACGCGCACATGCACACGGTTACAAACACAATCTAGATCAGTAATTAAACCGTTATGTATGCCTATCAATACTGGGGATTAAGGAATCCCATTATTTTCCGACAGGTAGGTGGGGTAGGGAGTCAAATCAGGGGCCCTGTCCGCCCAAGAGTAATTTCCTAGAAACAGGGGTTAATAATAGGTAGGGTGAGGTACCTTGTGTCCGGCAAATGAACCCCCCCCCCCCCCAACACCACAGCCACTACCTCATACCCCACTAAAACTCACCATTTCACCTGTGTCTGTAGTTAATACTTCATAACACAAGACATAGGCGTTTTTGTGTAGCAGATAGAAATGTCTGGGCAGGTCGTTTTTGTCCTATGTGATTGGTTGGTTGATTCCTGGGTCATTTAATGACTCTGGGTGCATCAACAGCAGAAGTTATATTGCTTCGAAAGATGGGAAAAGTAACAAGAATTGGCATTTAGAGAGAAGAGGTATTAGTCTTTCTCAACCTAAGATAGTGGCGTTAGCAAGAACGAAATGACACAAATAACAGAATTCCTGATTCAGGCGAATATTCCTACAAGTACAGAGCGCTAGGATTCAGACATAAATCAAGTGAGCATTCCTACTAATTTAGAGGATCAGGGTCCGTAGCTAATTAAAGCGATAATTTCTGAAATTCCAGGCAGCTACGGTCCACAACATCATTATTATTCATTGCATCAAACAAATTATTCGTAAATATCGTGAAAACATGCTCTGGACTGAACAGGATATGGTCGAAGGGCCGTAAAAGGCCTTGGTAATAGTACTGAATTCAATAGCGCTGTCTATAACAAATGCCCTTCAAGGCACTGTACTATGTATTGAAAAGGGTAGAATGATCAAGAGACAAACTGGAAGCAGGAGAGTATCTTACATGAATAGTAAAAGGAAGAGAAATATTTCAAGATTGAGAGGTCTCCTGGAATGGGGTGCGGTGACGTTGATGGCCAAACACCTAGCAAGCACAGCAGATTCACAGACGCTGAGGTCATGTGTGCGGTAGGTTCACCCTGTTGAAAGTAGCGCTAGAAATTACACAATGATTCAGTTTCGTGCATCTTACCAGCAAATTACACAACTGATTCAGTTTCGCGCATCTTACCAGCAAATTACACAAGTGATTCAGTTTCGCGCATCTTACCAGCAAATTACACAAGTGATTCAGTTTCGCGCATCTTACCAGCAAATTACACAAGTGATTCAGTTTCGCGCATCTTACCAGCAAATTACACAAGTGATTCAGTTTCGCGCATCTTACCAGCAAATTACACAAATGATTCAGTTTCGCGCATCTTACCAGCAAATTACACAACTGATTCACGTTCGCGCATCTTACCAGCAAATTACACAACTGATTCACGTTCGCGCATCTTACCAGCAAATTCTCTCTCGCCATTATAAAGACGGTAACGTAACAATATATTCCTCAAACCTTTGTTGCACATCAAATATGACTTTACCTCCAACCTGTAAATACAATTAGCAGTATTATAACCAACAAATGCACAAATGTATTTTTTCAACAATTTTAACAACTTTAATATTTTAACTACTACCAACGAGATACTGTTTTATAACTGCAACCCGCAGTGTTATACCTCGAGCTTTTAACGCAAGACGAACACAACCTGCATTTGACAGTGAACAGAAGCTACAAAAACATTGTGATGACGTGTGATAATTACCAAATGAACCGGTGACAGTGAAGTGAACCTACTGGTGTACCGTGATGATGGCTGGACCACAGCCGAAACATGTGTAGGGTAAAAGTGTAACAGAAATACAAAAAGTGCATTTGTTGGTTGTAATACTGCTAATTGAATCAAAATGCACGGTGGAAATAACGCGAAGAACTGTAAATACAAATTCCACTAAAATGCTTTAAATTCGAGAGGCAGAAATATTTTCATATAAATAAGTTGCAAAAATTGTGCAAGCACAAAACTTTATATCGCTCAATATACAACTCTGCTAAGCATCCTACATAACACTTAAGCAGATGTACAAATACACGTTTACCTTTCTGTCCAGTACTGGTATAGCCAGCCACATTACCGACCGAACAATCAAAGAACACTAGTTATATTTCCATGACTCTACATTTAAATATCCTCGTAATCTACTGACTATCACTGTTTTGTTAAAAGACTATCCGAATTCGTGGAATGGAGACGTGATATCGCCTATTCGTATTTTTGCTTATTTCTAAATATGAATCCAGTTTTCGAAGTGCGTTCTCTTTGTGTGCGTATTCAGTAGCTCACGCAGCCTCACCCACGCACACCAACTTGATCACATCGAGCCTTCAGAAATGCTTACTTTTGTGACTGTGTTAATTGCTGCGACGCTATGCAAGGCCTCTGGACACAGCCAAGCGCCGACATGCACTCCGTATGATTTACTACTGCGTGCCACTGTCGAACACGCAGCTATTTTGCACATACATTCATGAACATACTTACTGAAGCAGTTTGTATTCACAATAAATGTGCAGTGTGTGAATGTTGTGTGTCAGAATTGGCCTATCAGTCCTTTCCTTTCTTCCTTTATTCTTATACTGTGTAAACCCCAGGTTGAATACCACTGTACTATATCACTGTGTAAAAGTTGACCGACAGCAAGCAACCGATACACTTCAAAACACGCATAAAACACAGTCCACGTAACAGGAAACACAAAAAAAAACGGCAATGCAAAACCATGCATATGAAAATAACAATACGCCAATAATAACGTGCAGACATAATATCCCAGACTTCAGATCATAGCAGATCTACAATAAAAGGTTGTAGCCGAACATTATTGAAACATTATTAAATACCATATTGTTGGAGCAGTTCGGCTCTCCCCTCTCCACTCGTCTAAATATAGCTGGAACGACAAGGGACCAGGTGTCCCGCGTCAGTTGGCGGGAGTAAAAGGAAAAGAGTAGACGGATGGTTTTGTGCTAACGTTTGTATTGTAATAAAATAAACAAAGTTAACCTTTTGAAGAGAACAGTCTATTAATTTAATGTATATCAAATTAATAAAAACTAACCAGCAAAGTTCGGTTACAAGGTACACCACACAGCTTCTCTAAGAGAAATACTCCGATATGAAAAACAGGACGCATAATATGAATATGACAAAGTATTATACAATAACAGTGCTATAAGTTTTATAAAAGGTGGAACTATTGCAGGATTACAAGTGTTGACTATTTTAAAAAAAAGTTTTAGTGATTTGTGAAAACTTTATATACGACGAGACCTTATAGGCTCATATCTTATGTGTGTTTAACATATGGACTACGCAACTAAATGTAGTATACCCCTGAAGATGGTCAGGTACCTGACCGAAACATGTCGGGTTAATTAATCTACTATTAAAGTTTTTTTAATAGTGAGTGTGCATCAAGTTGGTTTTAATTTCAATTTTAACGTCTACAAAGCAATACGCGTTATTTGAGGGGAAAGTTTCATAGCGAAATCAGTTAACTACTAAAAGGTTACAAGAACTCAGGAAGGAATCAAAGTGATGTTTGTGGACACGTGGATTGATAAAACGAGGTGGCAGGGTTTCTTGTTGGACAGGAATAAAAGAAGAAGAAGAAAGAGGGAGGAAAAGAATGGCCTCAGTCACCCGCAACAAACACCACAGGACAGGCCGATTTTCACGCCATTGTACTGAAATTTCAACTTGTCCATACTGTTACACCTACCGCCTACCTTCTGCAGCCACACACACACAACCAGCGTGCAGACGGACTGCTATGGAACACATTAAACACTTCAAATTATAATTGTTACTATACGCACTATCTGCTTTAACATTTAATGACTCCGTATCAGGTCCACAAAGTGTTATGTGTTCCGCACAATTCACTTTCCAGTGAACACACAGTGTTTATACTTCGTGGTTCAACGGATTGAAGAAAGAATCATAGCAAGTCTTCTTTCACGTTGTAACGTCCCCAGTAAAGTGCTGTACAGTGTAATAGACTGGAAGTGACAGTGGGTAGAATATTAAATTTATTCCCCCATTTTGTTTATTTTCGTCTTTCAAATACTTAAGATAGCCCAACAATGATACATCCCGTCACAGAGAAGAGATACAATGTAATTAATTATTGTTAGGTTCATTTATTTACTGCTTAACGTATTACCCAATTTCATGTCCTGATTAAAAGGGATTTACGTTTAACTTGTAATATTTTGGACTATTTTAATTCTTTTAGCTTATTTAACGACAATGTGTCAGACGTAAATATTATCGTGTCGAGAGTGAAATTAGAAAATGATCATAATTTTACTCGCAATCCGCTTGCACAATACGGTACAGTCTAAACGAAAGGGAGTAGTTGATACAGCTCTATACAATTCTAACTACAGCATATCACATATTTGTTTTACCAATGGCGCAACAGCCCCTAGTGGGTAACGACCTCCTCATTATCGAGGCTTCACGATCACACTCAGACACACCACAGTCGGTAGGACTCCTCTGGACGAGTTACCAGCCCGTCGCAGAGACCTCTACCTAACAACACACAACACTCACAAGAGACAGACATCCATGATTCCGGCGGGATTCGAACCCGCAATCCCAGCAAGCGAGCGCCTTAGACGGCGCGGCAACTGGGATCGGCATCACAGATTTACAGATATTAATTTTTTGGGCTCTCTTCATCACCCAGACTTTAAATTGTTATATTTTTAAACAGCGGACAGGATACAGGGTCCAAAAACTTAACGCTACAAAGGGGCATGGTTTAGTTCAGTTCACGACGCTGCGGGGTGTTTGTTTCTCGAAACAAATTAAGGAATTATTTCTCACCACGCCTTTCTATTTGTTTAAAATTGCAAATTATGAATCCACTAATTACGAAATTCCCTCCAAAATCCTAATGATGCCTCCATGCCTAACTAACTCCAAGAAACATAGCCCTTGATACACTAACAGTTGCTCAACGAATCAAGAAATTCCCCTTCTTCTAAGGTAACTGAAGATTCTCGACCATATACTTACGAGCCCGCCAACAGTCCCACACACAGCGAGCTAGATCCAGTCCACACCATCACGCTGTATTTCTCCAAGATCCATCTTTACCATCATTCCCACATCTTTGAATACAATTCTGTACGCATTTCCAGTCCCTCCAGTGCACGCACGTCTGTCATCCTTGATCTGATCACCTTCATAATATTCGATGAAGATTAGGAATTATACAGCACATTATGACGAGGGTGTTTTCTGCAACCCCTATTACTTCCACCCTTCTACACTCCTACGTACAAATATTCTCAAACCCCTGATACCCATTTAATAGAAAGCTGGGTGGACCGCAGAGTCGGTCTGGACGTTTTGGGGGTTTGCCCACATACAAAACAAAATTTTAAATCACGTTTTTGTACATTACACACTCAACGTTTTGACAACAGACTGACGGAAAAGATACTCGAATCTGAAGAGCAGTAAGGATTCTCCGAGTTCCGTCTATTCTTAATGTCTTCTGAAGTGCTAGTCTCCTAAGTAATCATTCAAATTTTGAGGTCATTTCGAAGGGGTTATTAGCAGTCTTGCTTTCATAATTCTGACCTACATTCTGGCGGCGAGCTATGAACACAGGCTTGATTCTGCTTGCCTTTGTTCTACACACCCACCCCATCTAGCGCCGAGGTTAAAGAAAGAGTACAGCTATACCTCTACTCCCCGTCTGGGACTTCATGGCCTCTTCTAGGGTGAACTTTACCTTATCTGTTCTACAACAGCCACAAACATAACAACAATAATTATGTTCTTGACAATAAATTCAATATATACATCAATCAATAACAAATTATCTTCCCTTCACCTTCGATGTAAAGCACCGTCTACCTGTATACAGTTGAACTCGGTTATAACGTCATGATAGGGACTGAATATTTTGTGTCGTTATAAACGAGTGTTGTTATAACCGAGGACTATACTGTTATGGTTAAATGTGAGGAATTAATTGGTACCACAGGATATCTGGCGCTATAGACGAGGTGTCACATAAACCTAAGTCGTTATAACCGGGCTCGATTGTAATTTTAACGCCGCAGTAACTTCTGACCTGAATATGGAGACACGTTCCTCTGAAACGTCAACATAACCCACTGCGTGACCTCCAGCTTCCGCCGTGGTGTGAGATATTCTCTCTTCTGGGATGTTACGCAGCGTTGATTGCTAGATATTTACAGACGTTTCGGTACAACCTATCGGTCCCATCTTCAAGGATGAAGATGGGACCGATAAGTTGTCCCGAAACGTCGGTAAATAACTACCAATCAACGCTGAGTAAGTCCCAGAAGAGCGAAGATCTCAACATATTGCAATTCTACGCAGTGTCAACGCCCCAAAACAATACCAGCAGCACAAACTGCAACCTCATATAGGTACAACCCACTCCATTCAATTCCTACGTGATATTCTTGCACCCACTGCTATATTTCCAAGCATAGTTTAAAATAATATTAGAACAGCTCACCTATCACACAAATGTCATTACGAAATGCTTCAGATAAATGTTCCCACATGTGGAACTCCTGAGCAAGGGTGCACAAACCCGGGAGCCAGTTCGTCCGGCCAAATAACTTTTCTATTGTGGCGCTTAACATTTGTGGGTCCTCAATGTGGAACTAGCTTCATGCCATCCTTATGACGCTTAGAATTTTGAGGTTCCTCCTAAATTTTTGGAAAATTTGTTCAGCCCTGTTCCTAAAAACAAATCCTATCATAATGTTTTACAGTTACTCTCGAGAATGTGAAAGCCAGTAAAGCGTTCAAGAATGTGTCTCTGTTTTATGGGAAGGAAAGATTCAACTCTATTCACACGAATTTTATATTGCTTTCACCGTGCATTTTCACTCAGGGGGGTTCCAAGCTACTACACTGTGTAGTAGCTTGTTACCCCCCTGAAGATGGTCTACGGACCGAAACACGTGTATAATATAACCATATAATAACCATGGCTCAACAGCCCTATATGGGCCCGGGTTTCCTCTAGCCTCCTCTTTTCGAGGTTACTAAGTCGTGCGCATTCGTGGCAGTTGGTGACTGGTCAACTGGCCGCGCTAGTGTTCTATCGATCCTGATGTGACCGCCAGAGCCATCTGGCAGGCAGTCAGGAGACTTGGGTGAGAAATTGAGGCAATTTTGCTTACGCAACATCTTTATTCATGCCCGTAAGGTTCTTTTACATGCCGTAAATCTACGACATGGGACCGACGGCTTTACTTCCCCTCCGAAGGAAGTTGTGCTACGGATTTTTATCAAGGTGTAGGGGAATACATCGATATTAATAAAAACTATAAAATAGTTTATGTTTGTGCATTTGTTGGTTAACTGAATCTATTCACACGAGTCTGACACTGGGCCCTGTATTGGAGGAGATGAATTCAGTGCACATACTTGCAACCTCATCCTTTAAGAAACATGAAAAGACACAAGGTGCATAAAATGAACTGCTTAGCTCTATAAATTGCCGAGTACTGTATGTACCGAGAACAGCAAATCAAATTGGGGTCAAAGGTAGTGAAGTCGCTAAACTAATGGGAACAGATGTGAGATTGCAACTCGCAAGGCTCAAACGATAGAATCGTGTATTGGTTAGATAGCTGCTCTCTTGGGAAGAAAATATGTAATCGGCACCTGAAGCCGCCAGCACATAACACAAGCACGTACACAAGAAATGGTGGAAAACTTCTTCAAGTATAGTCACTTTCCTGTGTTATAAATTATGATTACGTATAGAAAACAAGTGCGCGGGAAGAAGGGGCATAACTGAATTCATTCAGGGCACATTTGAATGTCATTGTTACTTGCTACTGACATCGCTGCAGAATTATTTGACTGCAGAACCGAAGTGTGCAACGCTACCGACCGTCACTGGACACGTCTTAATCAGAGCCATCTACTTTCCATCCTCATAACTTTCAATCCCCAAGATCCTTATATGTCACCAGGTCCTGCGATTCGCTATTCAAAAATCATAAATTTTTTCATTATAAACTACTGTCATTGTCATTTTGGTCCAAATATTTTTGTGCACATCTTGGTTTCATATACGTGAAATTTATATTTATGTCTTTACTAGGCTTTTCGTCCATACTTTTGCAGAAAATGTATAACTGTTAAGAGTAGGGGAAAAATTGGTATTACTTTATCAGTGATAGGAAACCCTAGAAAAATGAAAATTGATAAAAG
Source organism: Reticulitermes speratus (assembly GCA_021186555.1). Classification (NCBI taxonomy): domain Eukaryota; kingdom Metazoa; phylum Arthropoda; class Insecta; order Blattodea; family Rhinotermitidae; genus Reticulitermes; species Reticulitermes speratus. The sequence goes on from JAJKFL010000007.1 coordinate 28,860,093, forward strand.
TACGATCACAATACATGCGTACAGGAATAGATGGATGGAGGATGGAAGGAAAAAAAGGAAAACAGACTGCCGAAAAATGTGTGGCAATATTAACTACAAAGAGCATGCGGATGAGGAGAAGGAGGAGGAAGAAGGAGAAGGCGAGATACATGGAACTGATAATGTAAAGTAAATTTGACCCTGTTCATGCCATGAAAGCATATGGAGAAGAATTATAGTTCAATTAATTCTTAAACTCGGCATTACGTGGATGTGGCATCAGCTTCAAGTCCCGACCGCTTTACCATCAGGGAAAAAGCTACCGATCAGTGGCGAATCCTGATCCAGAGGTCACTCTAGCAGAAGGGCAATTGGAAGCCACTGTGTACCCTTCCGCTAGATCTGACCTCCGGATCTGGATTGGCCTCCCGATATCCATTGGTCAGCAGGGTGGGCGAGTCTCAGAGTAGATCTGGGAACCGAATCACATTTCCCCGGTTGTTCAGACCGTAGCTAGTCACTATACCGACTGAGCTATCCAGGATGCTACAAATAAGCAGAAAACACATAAAATGTGAACCAGGATTTGGAAGATGGTGACTGGAGACAGACTGGCGTGGACGTTGAAGGCGGGGAACCCATGAAGAAATATGGGCCACAAGAGAAATAAAAAGTATTTCGGACAAGATGTCCGAAATTTTGACTGGTGTTAAGACCCGCATTAAACCGAAAATTAACTGGAACCCCACCCTGAATATCACTGTTTCCTGGGGTGCGACACCGTACACTCTGGTAAAATTGTACCAAATCTCATATGGGACGAGCTCAGATATCAAATTCCGATGTCGATAAATTAGCTTAAATAAAAAGTACTTGTACTGGGGACCACCGAACTTAAGATTATCGGTACACTAAATATCTCAATTCTCATACATGTATATTGCCTTCTGTGACTAACGGTGAATAAGACGATATAATAGGCCTACTTTAAGACCAACCGGGCACCACACAGCCATAACTGTTCTTCATTTCAAGCTTAAATTCACAACACCGCTACACAAAAATATTAACGAACATGACCTGCGCTAACCGGCGACTAATCTTTACGTACCCTCTCACTGTACTGTTGGTTATTTGACAGACCGCCAGAGAGTGTTCTAATCAGCAACACACCCATGTCATCATATCCACTAATAAGTTATTGTCCTTCCCTTACAGCGCTGATGCTGTAATTGCCATGACAGGATCAAAAAGAGTGACGTATACACGCCTACGTCAGTCTTAGACTGTAACCACATCAAAATCCTCTTGGAATAGCGTTGTGTGGTTACAAACGTCACCAGAGCATGAGATAAGCAAATCGCTCGGTCTCAAAGCACGTACACATTGATTCAAGCCCCCAGACCAACATAATAACTTCACTGTTGTAGCTCAAGATAAAAATAATGATGTCGAAACAGAAAAAAGGTGAGATTTGTGGTTTTATCATCATGAAGTGATTTCATGGCAGTACTACCAGCATTGTTGGTTCCGGTATAGACATCGTTACATGAGAAATCGTAACCAAACTTCACATATAAAAGAAGATGAAGTCTCAGTGCAAGCATTGTTGTTCGTGCTGACTACACATGCGTGTTCTGTTGTTGTTAAGGTGATTCATCACCGATGTGGTTTTAACGTCACAGGATGCAAATCTCTTCCGTCTAAACACAACTACATTCTTACAAATTAAAACTAAAAGCATATACACGTTTGTACTAGCTAGCTAGACATCATCAGACTAAATACGAAGAACATAAAAAGGGAATATTTTAAACTTTACATCTTATTATTACTAAAGCTGTGTATAATTTCTTACATATCCATATATTTTATTTAACATTCCTCGTGTAAATTTGAGATCTCAAATCAGTAATTTCAACAACAAATATTCCCTTTCTATGTTTTTCCTATTCAGCTTAATTATGGTTACCTAGCTAGCCGAAACGTCGCCCTCGGTGGACTAGTGGTTAGCGTGCTCGCCACTGGACCCAAGGTTCGCGGGTTCGATCCCGACCGAGGGCGATGGATTTTTAAGGGTGATAAAAATCCGGAGCACCACTTCCTTCGGAGGGGAAGTAAAGCCGTCGGTCCCATGTCGTAGATTTACGGCATGTAAAAGAACCTTCGGGCATGAATAGAACCAGTAGTGTCCGTAAGCAAAATTCAAACGGCCATTTCTCACCCAAGTATCCTGACTGCCTGCCAGATGGCTCTGGCAGTCTCATCAGGATCGAGCAAAAACTTGTGCGGGCAGTGAGCCGGTCACTCACTACAGAAAGCACACTTACCGACCAGGAAACCCTCGGGATGAAATCCCAAAAGTAGGAGGCTCTGGCCCACCCCGGGCTGTAACGCCATGGAAGAAGAAGAAGCTAGCCGAAACATATAGCTGTTTTTAATTTTAATTTTAGTTTTAATTTGTAAGAATAAAGTTGTGTTTGGACGGAGAGTATTTGCATCACTGTTGTTGTTGTTGTTGTTGTCGTCGATGATGATGATTCTGTACGTCAAATAAAATAGAAGATGATCATGAATGTTAAAAATAGGATCTGAGGGAAGGTGTCATAAGATATGGTAAAGTTGCCTAGTATCGGTATTCGTTTCGACATTCTCAGGACAAACCCAAACAAAACATCAGTGAGGGTCACCGGAAACTGAATAAGAATCAAAAGAGTAACAATCTAAATCCATAGGCAAAATATTATTATTATTGTTATTATTATCACTATTATTATTAAGTCATGAGTGAGAGCCCTTAATTGCATTTTCAACCATCACAATACCAATGAAAGTAAATTACAGTCGAACTCGGTTATAACGTCATTACGGGGACTGAATATTTTGTGTCGTTATAAACGAGTGTTGTTATAACCCAGGAGCATCATTTTAAGGTTAACAGCGAGGAATTAACTGGTAACACAGTATATCTGATGCTATAGACGAGGTGTCACATAAACCGATGTCGTTATAACCGGGTTCCACATTATATGAAATTCGAGTGCATTCTAACCTATGTGCATAAAATAACCACAACAATGTATTGCATGACTGTGAGGTTTGTGAATGTCGACGCAGTTAAAAAAAAACACCCTTTACTTAAAAGGGCGTAAAGAAATTTGGGAAATTCTTTGGTAGGTGGATGGATATGGATATAAGTCACACATGACATGATATCACGATCAATGCGTAATGCAAAATAACAAACAATTTATCCGCGATTGGAACATCTGTGCACAGGACATACAAGCACAACGCTCCACCTCCCCTTAACCTTCATGGTCACGAAGCATGTAAAGGTTCGATGCTCTTTTCATATTACGCCAAAAATGAGTACAAGAAATACCCATCTTCCACGATAGAAGCCCCCAAATAATTATGATTGGTACAGGATAGAAATTGTAATTGCACTATTACTCCTCCCAGCCCAATAAAGAGGTATGGGGCGAGGGGGGGAGAGGACTTTTCAAGTACATTACATAACGCATTATGAGAGCCTAACATTGCTTTCTTGTAACGATAATTACAGGGTAGTGGGTGAACATATTCGAATACTGTAATGTTACGGTAAAACTATGTTATATAAAAATTGTTTAGCCTTACGTTTTATTAGAGTTAATAAACACTAATAACACAAGGCAAAAGCAGAAGCTCTTAAAAAAAAGCCCTTAACTAGCAATGCTTCAAAAAGCTTTTTGATTGTAGTGACGTAGTCAGTTCTGATGTTGGAGCGAGGGCAGGAGATGTCGTGACTTGTAGGAGAAGTGTTTCGCATTGAACTAGGGGAATAGCCGTTGAATTCAAGGCAAAAAGTTTACAAATCTCATCTCTCGATACAGTTTTCATAGATAATCCTTTCATTCATATAGTCTTATATGCCATGTATTGCGGCCCTGATGTCACTCTATCACTGAATTTGCATGCTGTGAAACTGCAAAGCTCCAGATAAACCCTTTACTTCTAATTCATCCCAATTCCCATTTATTAACATGTTATGTTACAAATTTACCAACACATGCACTTTTTTCTATTAAAAATTAATAGTATATATAATATTATGGTAAATTTGTAACATTATATTAAACATGCACGGTATAAGCAATACTAAGTATTAACATGTTAGTTTGTAGCGCTATCACCTATTACAAAATTAGCACAAAATACATACAACACAAATAACATAAACACACAAACATAATTCACAAATTACACACCAACGATATGCACTATATTTTCACTTTTTATTCTTTAACCCCTACATATGTTTCAGCCTTTACAAGGCCATCTTCAGGGGGCTCGTAAACTGCATTTACTTTACATCCATTGTTTATGTCTGCTATTATGTTATATATCACACGTAGTCAAGTTTCATTATCATTTATATATTACAGTTATTTACAATTTCTATATTTAAATATATATAAAACAATATAAAATCCTTAAATGAGGTGCGTCAATTCTTCGTAATAAAATGATAAAAATGAAGCTGTATGTTTTTTTTAGGATGTATCTTCTACTATTAGCTTGTTTTTTTTTTAATTCTGGCTCTTGGTTCTGTATATATAGGTCATCAGTTAAGTAATTCAGGTCCTGTGCAACAATGGTCAGATATCAGCATCGTAGTTGTATTCTAATATTATTACTTTTTTACATGAAGTGTATGCAAATACTTCCTGATGATGGCACCCCGGTGCCGAAACATGGAGGAGTTTTATATTTGCTTATGAATGTATTTTATTAAGTGCATAGGCAGATGTATTAATTATAATAATAATAACAATAATAATAATAGTGACTGTCTTTTCTCGGCCCCAAACCAACACTGTTCAAATCTTACAATTTGAATTAAATTGTGTTTTCATTTTATCACCTATACGCACAATCAACTTCTATAACATTGAACACGACCTCATGAAGTAATATAAAGACAGCCTGATATATAAGGCGGTGTTCCTGTCTTTTTCCGGCAAAAGGTGGGCACTATAAAAACAACCGAAGCATACATTCCACTGGCGTTTACTGCTGCCATCCTTTGGTGCTACCGTATTTGGTTTCCATGAAAGGCAAACAAACATCTCCAAAAAAACAAACACTGCACTGTTTATATTAACCCTTTAAAGCCCAGTGATTACTTTATATACCACCACGCTTAACGTTCAAAAATTCTCCGTTCTAACCACTGTGTGCAATTATGTGTTCTGTATAGATCTCAGAACAAACAGGGATTATTTCCATACACGATATTAGCTGGTTGATTCTTATAATTGAGACGAAGTGTGTTCCCTGCGCGGTACGGACTGAATCTTTAAATATAATTCCGGTTAATCTTAGCATTTAATGGGTTAGTTACACATATAGGTACGTGGTATAGCCTATCACAAGGGTACCCCAAGTGCCAAGCATTGTTCTTCTTAGTATCGGTGAGGAACAGACATAAGTGTTGAGGCTGTGACACAGATGCTGCATTACACACTACTGTCAGGTAGCCTTCTGTAACTTTTCTGTGAAACTGGCTTGCATTTGGGAACAGAAACGGTACAAAATACTTGCATACGACACTAAACGCAAAACATCATTCAGCTAAATAAAAATAAGTTTCATTTTTTAACAATTTCAAATTCAAGAAGTCAAGGTTGTGTACCACGTATGAATATCTGATTGGCGTACTCCAGTGTTCACGGCACACAACAGCGGTCGTGCAGCAGGCGGATGCTAGGCTTAATTGTCCGGATCACACTCAACAATCTAGACTCAAGAGGCTCCTGAGTCGAGAGGTTTGGGTGTGTCGTCATCCAAACAAACCGACTCTCTGTCCGTAGTCCTCATTACACAAGACCACTGCCGGCTCTTCAAACTCTTCAAGGATGCTCTTCAACAATATTATACAAACTTGCAAGAGAGATGAGAGAAAATTTCACAGAAACATGGAAAATATTTTCAAAACATTTTTTAATCAGCAAGTAGTTTGAAAGAAATTATATTTACAAAGAAATGGTCTGTTGGGTTCTTACATCTTGTAGAATACACGTATGCTTCTGCCTATATTTCGGAGGGAAGTTTCGTTCGATACATTTTCCCCTGCAATTGACTTTAACGTCCACATTAATAAAATTCAATCACAACGAAGTCGGAGGCAGCAAGATCATTCGAAATATCACTTGAGCTGTAGCCGCTTTGAAAATGTGACAGCTTCTAATATTGACAGCATTTTGCATGAACATATTTGTTTAGACCACAGATCAAGTAACAAATATCTCCAGTATTTATATTTGCTGACAATCTACATTTATGTGAATTCCCTTAGGATCAGCAACCGAGTTTTTTTTACCCATATAAAAGAAAAAGCAAAACAATAAATTTTTATGTTTAGTAGCACATAATTTGAAAATCTAAATTTACTGGCTGAATTTTATTTGTTTTAGCACCAATGAGGTGCAAATTGTTCCAGTTCAATTCCAGCTTAGTAAAATCTAAATTCTATTACAGTATATCCGATAATGCTTTCCAGTGCGTTTCAGGAGAGCTTTTCGCTTTGTGGTCAAAATTTCAACGACGCTAGACATTTCAACATTTGTTACACCAGACAGCAATTTTGTTTGAATGATATGTGTTTAATCGTATAGCCCGCAAGAACAACATATCTTTAAAACTTGCTATTACAAAAAACATTCATATGTATAAAATTAGGCTTGTATAATCCCTCAATTGTAGACCTTATGTGTTTTCAGAGAGTTGGCTTTAAGACAGCCGCTACAAACAGAAAAAGTAATATATATCTCGAAGGCACATTACGTGAGGTATCGAAAATAACCAGCTACTTGCTATAAATCATAGCCAAGGAAAAAAGATTCTAATTAAGTTAAAACCACTAGTGGGTGTTGTTAATTCTTTTCAAACAGCTGGCTGGGACACCGAACATAATATCTAATGTTACCCGTGAAATAAGTAGGAGGGGAAGGAACAGGGGAAGTTGAATTACGTAGCTTAGTTCAATTTCTGGCTAAGATGCTTACGTAGGTTTCTTATTACCACACGAAACATACCAATATGCGACGAACATACTCATGAAGGACAAAATAAACACAGCTACTAAAAGGTGGGGCCGTGTACTGCACCTTAACTAAATACAAGGTGCTTGTTCTTCCTTCAGAAGCTGATGGTTAATCAACTGGCCAAGAAAGTATCTGCTTCAAGGAAAGCCGAAAATTCATTATTGTGCTCAGAAGAGCCCAGACAAGTCTCCCAATGGACCCCTTCCTGAGCCAGTTCAATCCTACCCACATTCAGTAACTCCATTTATGTAAGATGCATTTAAATATTACCTTCTCACCTACGTCAGTGTCTTTTAAATGATCATTTGATGTTTTCGGATGAAAAAGCTGTACAGTCGTTTCATATCTCCCTGCGTGTTACACGACCCACTCAGCTCTTTTCTCCTTGACTGTTACCCTAATACACACGGCACATAATACAAATTACGAATCTCTACACTGTTTCAACAACATGCATTTTCACCAACCCGTACGCAAAATGAAAATAAATGTATAGAAAAATTTCACAAGAGTCCCGAAATGTGCTAAACACACCATCATCAGGGGAAAACACTGAACACTTAAAGTACAGAAGCTCGGTTATTGAAATTGTTAAAACACTACTTTTTAACGCAGTATATTGAGATGTTATGTCAGCTGGTGATGCGTTGAAAGTTATACGTAATTGAAGGCTTCCGCCGTGGTCGTAATGTTGCTTAAAATCTTCTGGGTTGTTACCCGGCGTCATTTCTTGGTGTATGACCAACGTTTCGGGATCACTTGTTTGTCCCATCTTCAGGGTCTTAGGAAAAAGGATGCCAGGAGGTAAGGAACATGTGTTTATATAGGAGTAGGGTCCAATGGGTAGTATTGAATGGACGAGCCAATCAGGAAGAAGGGGAGGTGTGGTGTGTTATGACAGGTTGATAGATAACAGCATACGCACCTGATATTACCCTAATATTATGTTCTTGATCGTTGAAGTGGATATTTTCTTACTGGTTTCTCCGTCAGATTCTGCAAGCACTTCTTTTATCCCGCACCTAAGTTACATTTATTACACAATCCCATGTGTTGTGTAATATCCTACACTGTTGTGTCAATTCACCCCTCTTGAGTAGTTTACCTTCTGTGTTCTTATGTGAAAGAAACGAGACAATTTACTCCCATAAAATAGTTCCTGTTCACGCCATGAACATAAATAGACGGGAGTAGATCTACAGCTGCACACATTCTTAACCTCGGCACTGTATGGAGGTCAGTGGTCAACTTCACGCATTGGCCGCTTTACCCCTGGGAAATAACCCCGATACTTGTTAAAACAGGAGGCTAGATGGTCGCCCGAGCCAGTCTGGAGGTTTTCGGAAAACAGCAACACATGAGGCCAGATACGCCGAAATTGTGAGCGTCTTAAAAGTGTACGGTACGATATTATTTGTACTGCCTACTGCTATGAAATATCCGTGCAGGTAAAGCTCATGTTATATGCATGTTAAGTCAACTGTGCATAGGAGATTTTTAACTACACAAAAAAGTTTCGGTTGGAAGGCCATATGATAGGTGCTAAGTTGTCACAACCGAAGATTCATTAGCGTCTCACAACGTCGCCAACACAAAGATCCATTAATGAGTCCCTTGTTCCCTATTCATGACGGAAAGACGAAAGACAAGCAAAGGAGAAACAGAGGGGCCAAGTACACCGACGACAACCACCACAAACAAAAGTAAAAAAAAAAAAACATGGTGACGTCGATGAAGACTCGGCAAGGAGATTCGAATGGGAAACTGAGGACTGGGTGGCTGTGTAAAGGAGAGGGACTAACGAATTTAACATGGAGGGATAGAAGGTATGTGAATAAAATAAGATAAAAACAGCAGGACACATACAAGAAACAAAGAAAGAATAGTGGAGAGGGTCAAGACAACGGCGAAGGCACGTTACAGATGGCAGACAAGAGAGAGACGACAAACTGGTCTGCTGGAAGAGTCCAACACCCTGAATTTCAAAGAAGCAGATTCTAGTTTGGAAGCGAGGCGTGCTCCAGATAAGATAGCGTCCTCCAATGAACATGCAAATCCCACAAACAGAGACGCGTTTCTGTGACTGAGCTAAACTTGATAAGTCAATTTCAACATTTCACTGTTGCCTTCAATCCCAGCACGCACATAAAGTACCGACAAGGTTTAGGGTCATCTAGTCTAATACTAAAACGTCAGACAACAGGCCGTACTTGAATTAAAAGCCAAAATAGTAAGTCTTTGGACCATATAAAGCTTTAAAAGCAAAAGAAAATTTGCCTCACAAAAAAATTCTGGCGGTTTCGAAGCTTCTCTGCTTTTACATTTTGGTAACTAGTAATACATATTTGAAATCTGGAGATTTTTAGCCGCAGTGAATAGTTTTGAAACGTTGAAAATAGCAAGTGGAGAAACTTTCGAACTTAGAAAAGAAAATCGAAATTGGCGTTATTCTTCTTCTTATTCTTCTTCTTCTTCTTCTTATTATTATTATTATCATCATCATCATCATAATTTCGCTGTGGTTACACAAAATACAAGAACTTGTACAATACGATCCTAATGTTACGAATATCTAGACATGGATAGGAGACAGGCTGAAAATTTTCAAGTCTATTATGTTGCCCACCCTGAGATGTGACTAATAACTACCAATAATAAGTTACGATGACAGCATACGTACATCGATAATTAATGTGCCTCTTTTAGTTAGAAAATCATGCTTCCATGTGTCCTTAAAATAAGAGATTAACTGAAAATTTTAGGACTGCTTTTAATCCTGTGTATTTATGGCAAAACTTTTAGGACAAGAGCTGACTGCTGCAGGACAGGAGAACACACCTCCAAGCCCTATTCTGAATTCACTTCTTGCACAACAGAGCTACTCAGTTGGTGAATATATTCTCTGCTTTCGTGAAACCCGAAGTTTCGGTACAGACCTATTATTCGCCAAAGCGTCCCAGTGAATGTATCTTAAAATAACCAATACAGTCCCCACCATAATTTTTTTTCGTTGAACGTCTCCCTGAAGATGGCCAAAAAATGTCGAAATATGTAGGAAGTTTACCACATTTTTTATATCATTATATCAAATCATAGTGCAGTTGATGGTGTAAATATGTATGTGTGTGTGTGTGTGCTAAATAACATGTATTTTTTAAAATCTATATGCTCTTAAATTCAACATAAATATTACTTTGGATTTAAATTCCCATATTTTACACAGAAGTTAAAAAGCCTAATACAATGAGGCACATCCACACAAAAGTAAAGTTTATGTACGAAAAAAGAGACATAATGGCAAGAGACTGTCATAAGGAATACTACATAACAACACCAGTAACTTAGATTCAAAAAGTTACCTTTGACTCTAAATCCCCAAACACCTCACTTACTATATTTTCCCACCCGACGTCTGTAAAAATATTATAATTTTAATTAATAACAAAACAACTTCTATTATACATTTTTTAAAAAAAATACAGACGATGTGTTTAACTTTAACAAACCCGTATAAAGCACTTCCAATTTAATGGGTAATTATAATATATTAAAGAAACTAAACAAACAGAACCCTCTCCCGAATGTATCTTACACATCGCAATAAAGTTTCGGCTACTAAAATACATGCACAATGCCACTAGGAAATATTTACGATGTGAAGATATGTAATAAGTACCAACAATATTTCTTTGTTATTTCCTTTACACGCTTTCGAAACAGGTTTTCGCAGAAGCAATGATACATAACCGACTGAGCCGCGGTTTATGTTAAGTATCATTTAAAATGTCCTGCGATAAATGTGCATACATGTACAGAATATATATATATGTATAATGAACTGCAATGGAACTGCGGGCCCTGGCCTTACAGTACACGTGACCTTACACATGTCAGAACCTGAGTATTACAAAGATCTTTTACTTCTAACATGAATAATTGTTTTCATTTGATCGCCTTACTTGCAAATTTTACTAACTGAATTCATGTCTTATATCCTGCGTTCCGCGGCAGCTACTGGCCAGAAGCGTAATTTATACAACATATAAATTACAGTTATCGTCATTACATATTACATGAAACCAGTATACAGACGGGAATATTTAAAATTACGATAACACATAAGAGAAGGAAGGGGAAACTGCATAACTAGGAGCATCTTATCACAAATTACACACCAAAGAAATGCACTATATTTTTTAACTTTTTATTCTTCAACCCTTACATATGTTTCAACCCTTACAGGGCCATCTTCAGGGGATCGTAGTCCACATTTACTTTACATCCATTGTTATCTGCTATTATGTTTCGTATCACATATAGTCAAGTTTCATATTACAGTAATTTAAATTATTTTAATTAAATTACTGTAATATGAAACTTGACGTACATGCAGTACGCATGCCTGATGAAGACTGCATACAACATTTTAATCCAAAACGCATAGAGGGAAGAAGACCTAACCTAAACGTACGTGGAAGGATAATATTAAAATTGATGTGTCCCTAGTCTAGTACCTGAAAAGTACCTACAAGACTATGACCAGCTCTTTCTAAACATCGCCCCACTCACCAACCATGAACATTTTGTCATCTCATTCGGCTCTGCATAACCTTTCCATGCGAAAGATATCACTAGATCGACCTATCCCTGCTACAAACACTTAACACCTTTTTCTTCTGGTACCACCACTACTACACTACTACTACTACTACTACTACTACTATTACTACTACTTCTACTACAACTGCTGGTGGTGGTGGTGGTACTACTACCATTATTACCACCACAGTTTCCTGCTGTCCTCAAAATGCAACACACACAACTGGATTAATCTATTTTTCGTTTTTGAAATGGGGACGTAAATATAAGTTTGGGAATTTCACAACACGATTATGCAACATAGATATATCAGCTGGGAATCGCTGTTTGACAACACCCTATGACAGTGTCGCACGGACGTCTTGAAAAGAGAATGTCTTGAGAGTTTCTAGTTTGAAGATTCAAGTCTTCTGGAGTTTCTGGTTTGAAGATTCAAGTCTTCTGGAGTTTCTGGTTTGAAGATTCAAGTCTTCTGGAGTTTCTGGTTTGAAGATTCAAGTCTTCTGGGATGTGTCACTTCGTGCTCAAAGATGTCTAGACTCTGAAGATGAAAGCATTATGGTCCTTCGAAACGTCGCTAGCATCCCAGAAGACTCTAATATTCAGCAACACCGCTTTGAGAACCTCAAATCTAGCACTGTATCTGGTTTACATACTCGTATTTGATATTTCCCTTTCGAAATCAGTCGTTGTTAAAGATTACTTTAGTGTACACAATTCTGTAACATATTTTCGGATTACTCTATACCTCTTACAATTCACGTAATCATGCAGTCAATTGCGTATTTACAATTCTTGTTCAATCATAAAATTTAAGTGCATTAACAGGAAGTAATTTCTCTGCACATAGATTTTATACTAATAACTGCTCTGCTTACATTTACATTGCTCTACCTAACACAATCTCGAAAACAAAATTTCAGAAGATTTTTACAGAGGACAAAAAAAAAAAGCCAAAAACCACTATCTGACATCAAACACGTTGCAGAAAACTCCTCATATACCTTTCACGGATTTAAAGCCAGTCTATTATCCTTACTTCATCGTGGAGCGAAAATTAAGTTGAACAAATTACTGTAAAACTTCTTTCAATCCCTGGTATATAATATCAGTGTGTTATTAACCAGGCATTAATTCTACGACTACTAATTCTGTTCTGTGAAGATACTGAGACACGTCGATACGTTTTTGTTTTGTTCTTTCTATAAGCCTAGTAATAACCACAGAATGCTATAAACACAGGCTATTAATATTTTCAAAAAAATAATTACATGAAAACATTTTTGGCTTTAATTATATTAAATTCGGTCCTGGGCAAAGTTGATCTTTATCAGACACTGTGCTTCTACCAACAGTTTTAGCCTTCACATTCTCTCTCCTTACACCGTACATTGCCCTTTATAAGACAAGCAAAACATTCTGCAGTAGCAAAGAGGATAACTCCGATATTTCCATTAATAAACGAACACATTTTATTGATACTGTAACAGTAATGAAGTCACGTAAGATAACACAACCTCCTGTTATTGAAGTGTTCATAATATATACAGCAAACGATAAAGGTTGTGTCCACTTCTGACGTATCGTAATTCAAAAGACAGTATATTTCACTTCAATGGAGTCACGTGTATTTTAAGATCAGACGAGTCTGCAATCAGCCTCATAGACAACAACATTCTTCCTCTTCCATTAACAGTGATAATGTGACCAAAAAAAGTGCCTTGAAGGCTGACAGAAGAGAAGTGGCTGTCAGAACAGTGACACTGGCACTACTATAAAATGTTCAGTATTGTGCACTTCTCAGTACAAGCATTACAGATTAAGAAGTGCGCCAAAAAAGGAATACAGAGTAAAAAGAAAGATACAGAAAACGGGGAGATAATTGAGGTAAAATTACTTCTAATAAATTGAAATTGTTGAAGAGAGAAGTGGAATTGACAATAAAAAAAATTGATTGAACATGTGTTTGAATGCATTCAGGGAAGAGCCAGTAAAAGCGGGTTGAAATTACAGGACACCATTACCAGTACCTTTACGTTCAATAACCAAATTTCTTCCCCAAAGTCTCTTTCCTGCATATCATAAGAAAAGTGAAATTTGTAAGGACGGCGCGGTGTCTTTTCTTAGACGTAGGAATAAGATTTTTCACATAACTCAGACGAGCTTGTCTTCAAAGCATTATTTGCTGAAATTAGTGTGATATCTAATTTATTTCCAATCGCGCTGCTAAAGACGCTGTAGAAAAAAAGTTTAAAATTTAATTTCCCTGTTCTTACAAATTATAGAATCATAAGTTAAATTTCCGTAAATACAGTTGAACTGGATTATAACGTCATGAAACGGACCGAACATTTTGTGTCGTTATAAACGAGTATTTTATAACCGAAAAGTATAATGTTATGGTTAACAGTGAGGAAAAAATTGGTACCACAGAATATCTGGCGTTATAGACGAGGTATCGCATTAACCGATGTCGTTATAACCGGGTTCAACTGTGTAATATTCACATGCTAACCACAATTTTACCTCTGCCATGTAAGGGTGCGAAACGTGGTATCTCGCACTATGGGGTGGATTTCAGAGCAGTATGCTAATTAGAGTATTTGGATGAGAAAGAAACAGAAGGCTGGAGAAAACTGCGCGAAAAGGAGCTTTGCAACTTGTACTTCGTCAAAGATTAGGATTGTGAAACAAAGTAAGGGAATCACAAGTAACATGAATGACATATATGTGAAATGCGTGTATTTTAGTTTAGTACGTAACTTGAAGGAAAGAGGCCACGTTGGAGACCTGGGTGCAGAAGAGATAAAGAAATTTACATGCATCTTCAAGAAATATGGTGTGAGGTTGTGGAGTGGGTTCGGCTGGCTGAGGTTAGAACCCAAATATTAGCTTTCAAAGACGGACGCTGCTCTGTGGAGCTAATTATTTACCTACTTATTTGCTTGTTTGTTTTATGCTTTACATAATAGTTCTATATTCTTCAGGAGATGGCAGTCGCAGAGACTGCAACTTTTCATTAAATTTCATTTGTTTTCCATAAATCCTACCGGGAGTACAAACTCATGTGGATGTGGAAATCGCCCTAGCCAGTTTAATCCACCACACAGACACATCCTGCATCTATAGGATCCATTATAATATCATTCTTCATATATACATCAGGTCTTCAAATCAGCCTTTTCAAATTTAGGTCTATATTCTTCAGGAGATGATAGTCGCAGAGACGGCAACTAGCCAGTTTAATCCACTACACACAGACTCATCATGTACCAATACGATCAATTTTAATATTATTCTTCATATATACACCAAGTCTCCAAATAAGTCGTTTTCCTGCATATTTAGAGCTGTAAGTCTCGTCAGCACTTCTCAAGTCATCATTCTAGCGACACGCTCCGTCAGTTTGACTTTCCTTCATTTAATGGCCATGATAAGATTTCGAGAATAGTATAATTACGAAGCCTACCTCATCGTAATAGTGTACCTCTTTCTATTACTTCCTCTGTCAGTTTTCAGTACTGTACTCAGTCCTTGTTCTAAAACCCCTTTCATATATGCTCTGCAATTAGGATAAAAGACCAAGTTTCACACCCATAAGAACAACGGACAATATTATGTCTACAGTTCTGTATATACCAATTACACTTGTTAGGTTTTCAAAAAAGAAGAAGGCAAGGTACAGTATTCTGAACCGATTAGCAACTAACTTTCTACAAAAACACATAATCCAAGCCCAGTTAAAGTAACTTTGCAGTCCGAATACTGAAAATAAAAAAACTGCCTACTCCAAACAACTCCCATTTACAAAGACTCATACTTTTGTCCAATTGACCGTTTATGTAAATCTTTTATACAGTCTATAAGACGGATTTTTTTTCCTGTCTCTCTTTCCCTCTACGCCAGAAATTAATACATTAAAAAAAAAAAAAGCACGCAAGCTACAACCAAAATGAGCCTCCCCTGTTCAAAAAATTCATAACTGCAAGTTCCAGCCAACAACAGGTCATTCCCCGTCATACGAGATTCCTGTAGTAATGGTATATACGAAACGCAATCAAGAGACCTAGCCAATAACCAAACTGCTATACGGGGAGGAGTTTTCAATCGAACAACAGGCATGTCTAACACACACACGCACGCACACACACACACTTCCAGCCTTCTAACCTTGCTCATAATTCTCAGATATAATTATTGGAGGCGATAGCCACTTCTTTACTAATCTTCCATGTTGCTTAAAGTTTCCCAATATTACTTTTTTTCTTATTTTGTTGTTCAACCAATACAAGATCCAATAGCAGCATCCAAGAGAGAGCAGGAAGTTGTCTGTCTGTTTCTTTCTTGTCATGTACGAAGAATATTGAACAGCGGGCAAGACAGAGAGGAGGAACCGATTAGGGACACCTTGGAGAGAAAACTGGTAGTTATTAAACAACACAGTTACTACCCCCCACCCCACTTACGTTCTCACTACGTTATACGTATATACCTTAGGTCTATATTATAGGAAGATAACCAAGCAGACGAGGTAATCTGATGGCTTGATGAACATAGGTTTGTCAAGATCAGACCACTCCCCATTAAAATCCCCCCCCCCTTCTACCTATTTTCAATCTGCTTGCAAACCGCTTTCTTTCCATGCCCACAATATTGCGTAACCGCCCATCTTCCCCCCTCCCCCCCCCCCCCAAAAAAAAAATTTCTATCAATTTTTAAAAGAGAGAGAAAAAGTGATGTGGACTCCTGCAATGCCTGCTGCACGGCCACTTTGCCAATCAGAGTTCACTTGACAGTAAATTGCTTACTTATAATGTGTAAAACACTTCTTTGCACGTAAGTGGTAGAAGCTCAAAAAATGCTTAATGTTCGGTTATTCTAACTGACGAAGCATGTCGATCGGATAAGCTGTGTAGAAGATTATCGAGTGTTTCGGCCACTGTGAACGTTCAGTTGCCTAGCATACGTGACTTACTTAAATAATAACCGGTTGCGAGCTTGTGACAACCACTTCCGCTCAACTTTCCCATCATGAGATTGCTATTCGTACTAGCTCATAATCAAATGAGAAATATTAAATCATAGAGGCGTTATTAACTCAGAACGTACCTCCATACCCAACTGCATGTCCATCTCTCTCGTCGGTCTCATTTATTTAAAAAGACTCATCTTTTTCCTATGTTGTACAATTTAAAAATCAATGCTTCTATATCATGGGTGTCCAATCATTTTATGGAAAAGGGCCACGTGGTGGCACAGTTGGCTGAGGCACTGCGCTACAATCCGGAAGATCGCGGGTTCGATTCCCGATGGGGTCATTCTTCGGGCCGCACTATGGGGTCGACTCAGCCTCTAAAAGAAATGAGTACCAGGGGTATCTCCTGGGTTAAAAGCGACCGGTCCGTAGGGCTGACTACCTTACCACCTGCATGTGCCGACTGTCTAGAAATTATGGGAGCCTCAACCTTCTGGAGCCCTAAGGGTCTGATCAGGCCCTTATAGGGGTAGCTTTATCTTTAGCTAGACACAAAAGAAAAACAAGAATGGAGAAAATCACAAGATAATAAGTTACATAAATCGCTTCCTACACGAATCAATATTAGTGTGATTAAATGAAATTAAGAGAAGAAACATGTAGCATGCATGCGAGATGAAAATGCATGAGGTATTTGTGCAAAGTTTTAGTCGGAAAACCAGAAGGAAGTAAGAAAACTTTATGAGATATAGACGTAGATGAAAAGAGAATGATATTAACATGAATCTTGACCAAGTACAGGGCATACACAAAAGAATGGTGCGGTTTTAATATTGTTCACTATTAAAACCGCACCATTCTTTTGTGTATGCCCTGTATAATGAGAGGTTTTGTGTTGGACTTAATTGGGTCCGAACAGAGAGCAGTTCTGGGGTCTTATGCATACTACAACGAAACTTCCGATCACTAACAAGTTACTCCAGCATGTCTTATTACTATATCCTTAAATATCCTTAAATAACGATCCCCCTGTAAGAGAGTGAAGAATACTGAAGCATAATTTCTTCCTACCAGAAGCTGAAACGACTGCCAACACTTGCGAGATATCACTGACGTGTATTTGGACTTCTTCCGTCGTCACTGATTACACAAACACGACGTTTCGAAAGTAGACTGCTTTCGTCTTCAGGTGCACTACAATGTTTAGAATAAGTAACAATCTAAAAGAACCAAAGACCTACAAATCCATACGTGAAAGACAAAACAATCCAAACCTCTAAATAAAAAAATATTGTATACAAAACTCAATCTACAAATTCTAATAAAATAAAATGAATTATCCCTTATTAAAAATTAAATTCACAGGACATGAACAAGAAACAAAATATTTTTTTTCCCAATAAATTAAAATGTGAGGCAGTAACAACCCAATCAGCACCATCTGTTGGTGAAACCATGCACCTCTGCATCTTTCCCCCCCATGTAATCAACATGAACAACAAAAATTCCCTAGCAAGTACTGTTAACAGAAATACCACGAAATCTGTGCAGTTCGTCAGTCCTTCCAAAAGGAATTGTTTGTGGCCAAATAGCAGGTGATCCCCTCACACAAACCAAGGTCTTTATTCCCGCCGTGCACTTGAAATTGGTTTCTAGAGACCCAGTGAAGCAAACTTTTGGGTAGACCTCTCTCTTTAAGGTTAACAATAGGCAGATGAGGCTCTTGAGGAGGCTGCATTTCTCAAGGGGCAGCTATTAAAGGTATAAACAGGTGTGTGGCAGGTAGAGTCTTTAGAGGTCAACGAAATATAGAGAGATATGTCCTCCGTGACCTGTGTGTGCAGGGGGAAATTCCATCCACTACCATGGTCATTTCGGGCAGGAGGAACGGGTGTAGATGAAAATCAGTACATGCTACGATGTAATTAGTATGTCGCGGGATTTTATTCGTGGCACTATAATAAAGGCAAAAATGTAAATTTGTCCGTATCCACGCCGTGAAGGCACATAATGGGAGTAGACTACAGCTCCACACATTTTAACATCGGCGCTAGATAGATGTGAGTGGTTAACATCACGCCCCGGCCGCTTTAACCCCCGGGAAAGAATCCGGGGTCTGGACGATTTGAAGAAAAGTTTCTTGTCCTTGTCGAGATTCGAAACCCAGACTGTCCAACTCGTAGCCTAGTCACTATACCAACTGAGATATCCGGCCCCCCTCACAGTCACTGTAGCACACCAAACAGTTTATTACTGTAATGCTGTGCGCATATGAATGAATAAATATAGGCCTACCTATGCGTATATCACTTACTGTAAGCAGCAGATTCCTTCACGGAGCCGCGACAGCTCAGTCGATATAAGGACTAGCCTTCCAGCTCAACAACCAACCGATGGTGGTCCTCCTAAATGTCCTGACCTCCTCTGGGGCCTAACCAACCCACTATTAAATAGGTTCCGGGGGCTCTATCTCCGGAGACAAAGCGACCCGGGGCGTGAAGGTGACAACTCACACCCATCAATGCCGACGTTAAGAATGCGTGGAGCTATATCTCCCCTACCTCATTCGCTTTCAAGGCGTCGATAGGGACAACTTTACCATTAGTATAATTCTTCTACACGAGGTAATAGCTATTTAGTAAATCAATACATTATCGCCTTGTCTAGAACGCAAACATTCATTGCCCTGTTCACAAGCCTATATCCAGTGTAAAATTAATACAATTCATATCTTCGTGTTGAGTTTTGAGTTCCACTGTCACATCCATCCACGCCCCTGTCTAGCCTATTCTCAGGGGCCACCAGGGGCCCCGTTCTCCGACGGTAAAACAGCGAAGACTTGAGGCTGACCCCTCACAGTCCATTTAAAATCAAGGTTACGAATACATGGAGATAACCTCCACTCCCGTGCATGCGTTTACGCTCCGTTGTATCGCCACATCATGCTTTACACACGTTGCTGTCAGAAGATGTCGGATTAATTCATAACTTCTAAGCAGTAAGGCCATTACAGCCGTCGGCAATATCTCAGATGCAAGCATTTGAAAGGAAATGAATGGTAGTAATTTGAGCTTATGTTTCTTAAGGGAGAATGCATCTACCGGCCCTAAACATAAAAGTTTTTTTTTTTTTTTTTGCAGTGAGATACCGTGACTCTCCACACAGTGTAATTAAATTACTGCACACAAGGCCGATGCTTAATTCTTGTGGTAGAGGAAGAACAGAGAACCTGTTCAAGTGGGAACATGATTGACAGCGCATGCGTGTAGGTGTGAAGGAATACCTGTCACTGGAGACCTTGGATGACAGATACAAGCACTGAACCGCCTGAGATAAGCCTCTTTTTTTTTTAATTAACCATTTCTCTTACAAGGGTGAAGGATAAATCACTTCTATTTATTGACGCTGTATCAATTCTAGTGGTTATTTGGCTTACAGATATGGAAGGTCGATTTTGGTATGGGAACTTGAAAGGATTGAGACAAGCTGACGTGGCACGTTACTAGGTAAGATGCAGGCATTTGTCTGAACGGATATGAAGCAGCACGACAGAACTCTTAATGATAATACAAATACAACTACATAAAGTAAGTAAAATATTAAAAACCACTGGTGCACAACTGCCGGGCGCCAGGACGCCCTCGTGAATAAATTTTTTTACGGTGGCGCCTAATGTTTGTGGGTCCGCAGTATGGAACTTGCTTCGTGTCAGCCTTCTGGCGTCTAGAATTTTGAAGTGTCTCCTAGGTTTCTAGAAGATTTGTGGACCTCTGATAAAAACAGCCGCACTATTGGTCACCGCCACAAGCTACGGCGGCAGAATAAGCTTCATTGTCAACGTTAAGATGTCAACGCTAAGATGTCAAAGTTAAGATATCAACGTTAAGATGTCAACGTTAAGATGTCAACGTTGGGATGTCAACGTTAAGATGTAAACGTTAAGATGTCAACGTTAAGATGTAAACGTTAAGATGTCAACGTTAAGATGTAAACGTTAAGATGTCAACGTTAAGATGTAAACGTTAAGATGTCAACGTTAAGATATCAACGTTAAGATGTCAACGCTGAGATATCAACTTTAAGATGTCAACGTTAAGATGTAAACGTTAAGATGTCAACGTAAAGATGTCAACGTTAAGATGTCAACGTTGAGATATCAACGTTAAGATGTCAACGTTAAGATGTCAACGTTAAGATGTCAACGTTAAGATGTCAACGTTAAGATGTCAACGTTAAGATGTCAACGTTAAGATGTCAACGTTAAGATGTCAACGTTAAGATGTCAACGTTAAGATGTAAACGTTAAGATGTCAACGTTAAGATGTCAACCCTTCATAATGTATTATTAGCACAGTCGAAGCCCGTTATAACAACATCGGTTTATCCGACATCTCGCCTATACAGTCAGATTGTTTGTGGTATGAATTAATTCTTCACTATTAACCATAACAATATACTCCTCGGTTATAACGACACTCGTTTATAACGACACAAATCATTCAGTCCCTTTCGTGACGTTATAACCGTGTTCGACTGTACTTGTTTCAAGTTGCATTATAAGATTCAAGCCACTCGGGTAAATACCAATCTACAGGGCGGCATAACACAAAACACTAGATTATCTATCAGTACAGACGTGAGAAGGTCACATCTCGCACAGGTAACATTATTTGAATGACAATGGGAGATAAACTGGGCGAAGCAAGTAGCAAACATGGGAGATAAAACTGCGGAAAAGACTGTGGACCGTAAACGTCACGGGAAAAGGCCGCTTGATAACCCCAGTGTATGAAGATGTGAACTGGATACGTCCAGCCCAGGAGGGGGGCTCCTGTGAACGTTACAAAGCGACTTTGGGTTCCACAGAGGGGAAGGTTTACCTTGGCCAGCTCAGCGATTGTCGGCCTCTCATGAAGGACACTGGTCCTCAAACTAATTCATTCAAAATCATCATCCGAACCACAGGTCATGCATTAATTACAGTACGTAACGTTTTAAATGTTGGTTCATGGCTAGTACAAATTCTTTGCTCAATATCTTTAAGCAAAACACGGAGTTAGAAAAGATAAAGGAGCAGAAACCAAAAGTTACGCCTCTACACTAATTACATAATCACGTTTATAGTATTCCTTTTTGTTACACAGTTTTAATTCCATGGCTTCTCCTGAGTTATGGCGTCTAGAAATGTAATTATCACATGCTGTGGCCATTCTTTCGTTTCCTAAAGAAAATTACAGCCAGCGATATTGTTCTTATAATGTTAAATAATTTTTTTTTTACTTGAGAACACACAGTTAGTGTAAAAGTAAACAGTTTTTTATGTGTTTGTATGCGCGCGCAATGATCACGACCATGAGGCTGCGACAGTGAATTATTGGTGAACACCTCTTGCTGGGAATGTGGGCAGGCAGTCGACCAGAACGATTCATCCAGTCGGTCTTCAACAAGGCGTTGATTTTCTAACATGAAAATAGAACTTTTTGCTGTTGTGATAAGGTTACGGCATGACGTTCTGCTGCTGAGCAGGCCCCGACCGTATTTAACCCTCCGAAGACTAAATGTTAACAAGAACAAGAATAACAATAAGAATATTATAATAAAGTTTATGATGATGAGAAAAAGGGGGGAGGATGAAAAAAAATAAGAAAGAATTTGGTATTCATTACAGTATGCATCACCCTCCAAAGACAAAATTAACTCGAGATACATGTGTATATATATATATATATATATGTCCGTACCACACAGTAAACAGACTCCGACACCATGACACAGACCGGTTAATGCCATATGGTGCAGGTGCGCAACCCAGAATTTTTCATTGGGGGAGATGACCCTAAGGCTATACATAATTTGTTTCATTTTAAAAATTACGTTATAAAAATCATGTCGTAAGTATAACTGTAACATAACACTGTTTGCAATTGCATTTATATACATACAGACTTTTATGTATACATTTACATACATACATGACTCACAGTGTCCGATCGTCTTGTTTTTTTTTAATTGTACTAATTTATTTTTCAAAACTCTAATGTACTTGTCATCAGCCGATTTCAGTGGCTGATTTCGGCTGAAGGGTAAATTACTTAAAACTTTTGATATTATCGTGTCTACAAAATCTGTGTTTTTTTTTTTTTTTACATTTCGGTTTTGGGAGGTTTGGGGGGCTGCAGTCCGGCAGCCCCCTCTTGTGTGCGCCCTTGGTGTGGTGAAATAATCACTGTTTTTAGCGACAGTCAATAACCAACACACTCTCTCACCCACTAACTACAAGGTGGAGAGCCTTTAAAAGGCTAATCTTTCCGCAGCTAGTCAAGTTACATATATACATACGAACATTTTTAGGGGAGACCATGACCCGAATATGGGCCCAAGCGACATAGGACACGGATATGTACATTTTATATATCACGTGACTGCCATGCGGTGGGGCCGTATACAATTCAATGGCAGTATATACAAAATCTGTAATGGACAAAGAGGCATGGAGCAGGTTTCCTTCAGAATAATTTTACATTCTACTGTCACTCATCATTCCAACACTGCTGCATGCCCTTCTGTTACCAGCCCCTGAAAACTGCGACCGGTCCGGCCAGCCACCACATCAAACTCTGTCTTTTAGTCCTACAGCTGAGATTTGACTGTATACCAAAGCAAAGAAGCTGACTTTCCCTGTTACTGGAGAACCTACACTGTCCACTGTCATAACAAAAACATGTATGACAGATAATATCTTTCAGAACCACTTGAAGACAGGAGAACGAAAGAGTAAAATCGCAAAAAGATATCACGCTGTTCCGCTGTCTGGATTCGAATAGGCTACCTCCTACAGGCGATTAATACTTCAAGCAATATATGCACTTAATAAAATACAGGGTATACACAAAAGAATGGTGCGGTTTCAATAGTTTTCACTATTGAAACCGCACCATTCTTTTGTGTATACTCTGTATACTTCAAGATAAGTATACAATTCCTACATGTTTTGACACCGCGATGCCAGCATCACGTAGTTATTTAGAACAAAATAATATAAGATCTGCGCTCTTCTGGGATACTACGAGGCGTCGTGTGGTAATTGTTTACCGAAGTTTCTTCTTGACCCTTGAAGATGGGACCGATACGTCGTCCCGAAACGTCGGTAAATAATTACCACACGAAGCCGCGTAATATCCCAGAAGAGCGTAGATCTCATCAACATGACGGCGGAAGCCTTAAAAAAAAGGAGTACAAGTCCAACACGCTAATCTAGGCACACAGTACCTAGATCAGCGTATAGACAATGTTTTTCACCAACTAAATGCACTTGTTATAAAAACATTAAAATATTCTAAAACTGTTAGTTGGTGAAAAACATCGTCTATACTCGAAAAATGCACGGTGAAAATAGAATAAAATAGATTAGCGTGTTGGACTTGTTCTCCTTTGTTCTAAATAACTCCCTGATGATGGCACCTTGGTGCCGAAACATGTAGGAGTTTTATGCTTGTCTTGAAATGTATTTTATTTTGTGCATATGTCAGTTGGTGTATTAATTGTAAGAATATGTACGGTATGAATAACACAAAATCCTAACAGGCAAGTCCGTAGATATACCTGTACCTCTATGCCAATCTACACTGTAGGCCCAGGGTAGAATATCCTTTTAATAAATCTGCTTTTAAAAAAAGACTTTAAAACCTCTGAATTTTCACAGAAAAATACATTAAGGTTACAATATGAAGGTCGCCCTCGGTGGACTAGTGGTTAGCGTGCTCGCCACTGGACCCAAGGTTAGCGGGTTCGATCCCGGCCGAGCTCGATGGATTTTTAAGGGTGATAAAAATCGGAGGGAAAGTAAAGCCGGCGGTCCCATGTCGTACTTTGTTTCTCACCCAAGTCTCTTCATTGACTGCTAGATGGCTCTGGCTCAGGATGAGTAGAACTTGTGCAGTCAGTGGGCTGGTCACTCACTACAGAATGCACACCTCCAGACCATGAAACCTCTGAAAGGAGGCCCTATGCTCCGCAAGGAGTGACAGGAGGAAAACTAACTAAAACTTACAATATGAAGGTTATCAAAAGAAATTAAATGAAACTTTACTATAATCCATGGCAAAATAATTACACAATAGTAATAATACACAAACTGTTTCTGTAAACAGCCGATCTGTCTCCTGTACACGCCTGTCTCCACTCCGCGGTCCCAACATTCACATTTTCTTATTCCATCACAACAAAACGTGATTGGCTGCGTCTAAAGCCATTCTTGCACGGCATCTCTTTATGACTGATGCTACTTTCCAGCTAGTCTCATTAATATGGTTTAGTGGGGTGAAAGGAGATGCTTTCGACCCTCGGCAGAACTGCAACCACCATGAAAAACTATCCCTTGGGCGTGCAACCAACCCTCACGTGGGAAGCAGCTTCGCAGACACGCACGGGAGACGCATGTTGAATGCGTTTATTCTTAACATGGACAATGGATGTTCGTCGTCATGCTCTGTCCTCTTGAAACACACGAAACAGCTAGTAGCAGCTAGAACTAGGTACGGGATTGGGGTGGTGGTTTAGAAAAATCCTTGCTTACGCTAGGGAGTAAACCCTATTGCCAAGTCAACATAGTCACGTTACTAAGCTATATTCTGAATTGATAAAAGATAATGGTAAATTTGTCCCTGTACACGCCATGAAGACATAGGGGGAAAAGGAGTATAGTTCCACTCATTCTTACCTCGGCACTAGACGAAGGTGAGTGGTCAACTTCATAACCTAGCCACTTTACACACGAGAAAGAAACCCGGTATCCATTGAATACGAAGCTGTGTGAGCCCCAGAGCTGGTGTGAACGTTTTGGAAAACAGTAAACCTCTTGGCCCCACCGGGTTTGGAACCCCGGATCGTCAACCCCGTAGCCCAATGTTTATAACGCCTACGCTCTCTCGAATTCCTCCTAAATTGATGGGGAGAATATTTAAAATTGCATTTCAAAAATACGTAACAGTTCTTAAATGCCTTTAACCCTTTAAAGAGGAAATGTGCCTGTTTTATATAAGGACTCAGTGCGTACCGCGCAGTAAACACTCTCCACCTCGCTTATACAACACCAATCTGAAAATGTTGTATAAGGCAGTCGCTGTTTGTTCTGAGATCCATACACAACATACAAAAGCAATGTGATCACTATGTAGAATTTTTGGATGTTAAAACTGGTAACCGCTATGCTTTAAAAGGTTAATGTTGTTTCGTTTTAGATACACGTAACAGTACATCACAGCGTCCGGACCGGCGGAGAGGTGGAGGGGGAATCATCAACCGAGCACACGAACTTGTCAGATCAGAGGACAGATAAACTGAGCTCCAGGTTTACCCGAGCCATTGGCTCACAAAAGCACGCGATCATCCGGTCCGATTTATCAAAATTTTGGCAGCTCCCGTATGCCACTGAAGTAGTTGTTGGGCCCACGTGCGTCAGTATCGGAAAACATTTCGCAATTTTACCTTCCACGCAAACTTCTCCGATTTAGGAACCTCTGTTTGCGGTCACTAGCATATGAAGGGTCATCAGCATTTGGACTATCCACAGTTCACGCACGGCACTCTTGCATATAAGCAGGCAGTTTCTTCAAGGAAGAGCTGAATTTAGTACATTCCTCATCCGATCACTTTAAAATCACTTTTAATATTATCCTTCTATTTATGAATAAGTCTCTCCAGTGATCTCTTCTTTACAGGTTTTCCTTTTAACCCTTTCAAAATTAGTGGTTATTATACGTACAGCCAAGCTTAAAATAACAACACCGCACTTTGTCCACACAGTGTATTTACGTGTTCCTATGGTTCTCACAATAAACAGCGATTATTTCCCTATAGCCTAACCATTCAGCAGTTGATCTTTGTAATGAAAGCATACAGAATCTTGGTGTGTGAGTAAGTCACACCTCTGTTGCCATGCTTATAATACACGACGAGACTGTGTTCTCTGTGAGGCACGTGTTGAGGCCGAAGAAAGAGTTTTGAGACAGTGTGTGCTAACTCTGAGGAAGGATCTAAGGCTGAAGAAATAGTTGAGCATCGGTTATGCAACAAAATACAGCACAACAAGGTGGCAGCACTCCGATGAATGAGATTACCGCATGGTTATCTCGAAGAACAAATAAATGAATGATAAAAAAGACCGTGGACTATCGCGTCATGTGACATCACGTGGCTAGTATGGAAATAATACGTGCTAAGCCTTCGACCCTAACAACAGTACGGGATGAACACCCTATCATCCTTATACCAACCCACGAAAAACGTACCTGCTAGGATATTTAAGTCGCCTGCCGTGTCGACTGACAAACCGTTACGGACGTTTCGAATGACCGTATTGCCATGGGACATAACGTTCCAGAAGATGTTACCGCCGTGAGAGCCTTAAATCTCAAGTCACTTTGTCCCGAATATCATTTGTGTGTGAGACAAATGAAAGAAATATTTTCTGCCATCTCATTTAAGACGACTTCCAGCACATTTCCGCACACTGAATATATTGGGCTCTTCTAAGTTACTTCACATTATGATTTGAATTACACAGTCTATACACACTACGGCACATATGGAAGGGCACATGACCATTAAGGTGTGTAAATCGTGTATCAGGATTTGGAAAGTGACGATGGCAGTAAACTTGAATGAACACAGACGGCATTCTTCTGGAAAGCCTTCAGAAACCTGGATTAGAAGGGCCAATAACGAAGCCAAGATCCGGAGTAGGTATGCTTCTACAGATGTCTAAACATTTACAGATATCTACTCTGTTACGTCTTTCGAAGTACTGAAGAAAACGATGAGAAGCCACAATCAGAAGATTATTTGATTGAAGAGCCCCGGAATAGCAGGTAAGAAGACTGAGATTTACCCGCTAGGTAATAAGTGGTTGAAAAACGTTACTGGTATAGCGACTAGGCTAAGAGATGGAGAATCCGAGGATTCGAATCTCGGCAGGGAAGACTTTTCTTTGTGCCAAACTGTCCAGACAGGCTCTGAGGTCCACCCAGCCTCGTATTCAATATTCAATATTCGTGGTCATTGAGGTCCACCCAGCCTCGTATTCAATATTCAATATTCGTGGTCATTGAGGTCCACCCAGCCTCGTATTCAATATTCAATATTCGTGGTCATTGAGGTCCACCCAGCCTCGTATTCAATATTCAATATTCGTGGTCATTGAGGTCCACCCAGCCTCGTATTCAATATTCAATATTCGTGGTCATTGAGGTCCACCCAGCCTCGTATTCAATGTGAATTACGGTCATTTCCCGGGGTTAAAGCGGCGGGAACATGACGTTGGCCACTCACCTCCATGTAGTGACGACGTTCAGAATGAAAGGAGTCATGCCTCTACTCTCCCCACACGCCTTCATGGCATAGACAAGTACAATTCTACCCTTGTTGCGGAAAACGCGAGTTTCTTCTCGCACGAGTTAACGGTCCTTAAAATGTTGACAAAACACCGATCCATAACATGGTAATTCTATTTACCAACGCTTCCGTCCTTAACATAAGTTTAAGTCAAATCTGACACAAAGTTACTGTCTCCATCTCGTGTCTCAGAAGCGAAGCACTGCTGTGGAAACGCAAAAATACGGTTTTTATTTGACCAGCCTGTACAGAGCAATTAAGAGTGTAAATTACCGGCACAGAGGAGAGAGAGAACCAAGTATAAATGTTTTGGTGCTCAAAGAGGAAAAGAAGAAGAAGAAGATTGTGTCTTTTGTTACTGAACCTGCGGAGGGCGGAGACCACCTAGAATGAAATCACATTAGCATGTGGGTGATGCTGTAACTGGTAGTGGTGGGGATACATACACATAACAACCGTTTCCTGGTATCTTTGCTTTTTCCTTCATATCCCTTCTTCTCAAGACATTTTCTCCTCAAAACTCTTTCAATATTTACATAAAAAGAACAGCGCGGTCGTTCCCCAAGCAGAGAAATGGCTTGACTACCCAGACTGTCCTCAGCAAATAAGAGTTTTATTGTTAACTACTGGAAGGCTTTCAACACTTTTCTCTCCTTACTCTGAAAAGGAGTACCTCAAACTTACTCCCTATTATAAAATACAGCCCCACGTAGCTGTTAACAGCCGTGGAAACTTAAAGAAACATACCTTAGTTGGGGATCATTAAAACATCGCGTTCTTCGGGCAGTTCCTATTTCTGAAGAAGAATAAAGCCCCAGCTATCCATCAGCAAACCTGCATTTCTCACCCTGTTCCACGTGGCAACGCACTATAATACAGCTTCATACTTCACAATGCACCAGTTGTCTGTGTCGAGGTATGGAAACGGATTGATGTGGATTGGATTCAACTAGCTGAAGACAAGGACCAGTGGCGGGCTGTTGTGAACACAGTAATGAAACATCGGTTTCTATAATATCTGACGAATTGCTTCACTAGCTGAGAAACTATTAGCTTCTCAAGAATAAATCTACCCCACGGAGATTATTCCCGCACTGATGGTGTCCCTGTTTAGATATGGCGGTGGGGCTTGCGTGGTCAAAGGATCCTGAGAGCTATGCCGGCGGTAGTGTAGCTACTGGCAGGCTCTCCAATGCCCGGCAGGTCAAAGAAGATGACCCCGAATAAATGGATACGCTGGTCCTCCAGGTTGGGGGATGGACGTGAGCCCGACGACCTCACACTCTAAAAAAGTGTATGTTGAGAAAACCTCAAAGATGCCATCGATGAGACGGATAAATAGAAGACATGACTATAAAGAAAAGGTTCGGACCTGAGTTTTGGCACTTGGAACGCCCGAACACTGTTTACTGGACGCGAGATAGGGATATAGAATAATAGAGGCCCAGAAGGTGGGTCGGTATAGCGCAGACGGTATAGCGACTCGCTACGAGCTGGACGGTCCAGGGATCGAATTCCGGTAGAGGCGAGATTTTCAGCACCCGTCCAGACAGGCCCTGGGGCCTACCCAGCCTCCTGTACAATGGGTACCTGGTCATTGCCGGGGGTAAAGCGGCCGGGGCGTGGTGTTGACTACCCACCCCCATCTAGCGCCGAGGTTAAAAGAATAGTAGAGCTACACCTCTACTCCTCCTCTGCGTCTTCATGGCCTGTTATAGGGTGAACTTTACCTTTACCAGGGCCCAGCAGGGGCTGTAGCGCCATACATGGATGGATGGATGGAGACTATTCGTGTCGAAGGGCGTAATGCACAGATGCAGGTCTGTAGGCAGACTAGAGGACGTTTTGTTCAAGGGCAGAGATGCGTGGACAGCAAGACGTAGATGGGAGTATGAGATTAAGTGTAAGATGTGAGTTTCCACGACGTGGAATATAAAGTATAGTTATAATGTCTTCTGAGATGTTATGCTTGTAGTTTCGGAGGAATATTCTAGCTCCATCATCAGGATAAAAAAAAAGAAAAGTATCTCTCGAATATCTCCTGCCGTTAAAGGTGAAATTCTTACGCGATAACAGCAAACATATGTATTGGAAACCACAAAACTTGCATATTCGTCAAGACTGTGGATGCCCACTATCAGGCCGCCGTCTGTACTGATGACTATTCGACAACAGTTTCTGCCCGCGGTAAGTCATTTTACCCTTCTAATATTAAAATTAATTTACGTTGTGTAAATATTCGGTCCGTAACTCACAGTAAACACAATGAATGTCATACACATAAATAATCCTCGTTTATTGCAAAACTCACATGGACAACGTAAATAAATGGTGTGGGTGGAACAAAGATGTTTTGGTGTTCACCCTGGCGGCATATATCCTAATTATGAGGCTTTAACGCTTCAATAATGTATTTTCTGAAGTACAATATTCCATATTACGAATTACGACCTAAACAACGAAGGCACAAATCACTAAGAAGAATTCGTTGCTCTCCGGTCTAAGAGGAATTTTTCCAAGATAATATACTTACAATTTTCTTCCATTTCTTTTAAAGAAAAAAAGATGAGTGTCTATGCATTACGCAACAAGAGACAGAGCTGTAATCTAAATGGGGGAACACCAAAGCTTTTTAAAGAAAGATTGAAACATATAGGCTATCTATAAGAGTTTCTGATGGACTCATTTTTCAAACCGCAAAACTTTCTTCTATGTTGGTTGTGTTTTTACCAGACGAAAAACAACTAAAAACCCCTACTTAATATTAGCCGTAAATACCTATATCAAAAGACACTAAAACGTTCGTCATCCATCAAAAATAAGACACCCATACGTTAAGTTTATGGCTTCCACCATTCAACGTTAAATATTTTAAGGGTAAGAAAAAATTCCATTGCTATACTTGCCTTTAAGCGTTGGCGGCATTTTCCTCCCAACTAATTTTTTACGACATATAGAAACCCTAATACTACGGTGCTGTCGCTTTGTTATTGCACACCTGCAATAAAGTTTCGTTATGGCCCCAAAATGGACCCCTATATAAAAAAAAATCCCCCCTCCCCTTTGTAATTTTTAAAACAGAATTATCCCTTTTAGAGCCCCATCAAGGCGTTGATGGTTCTAATACTAAATTTTCAAATATCCTTGCAACAGAAATCATGAAACGCTTAGCCTCTGTTATTAAAGTTACCTTCCCGACATATATTGGGAACGTTATTCGCTGTTCAGACAGGAAACTGTGGTTTCTGGGTTTTCCAGAACGGTTGGCGGTGTAAAAAGAAACAGACGAAAGCCGGTCAACACAATATCTGGTATCCATGCTAACTGCTCTCTCTGAAAACAACCATGCAACATATGTTTTTTTTCCCCCAATGGCTCGACAGCCCCTTGGGGGCCTAGGCCATCTCACTGTTCAAGGCTTCACGATCACACTCTGACACACCACACTCGGTAGGACTCCTCTGGACGAGGGACCAGCTCGTCGCAGAGACCTCTACCTGACAACACTCACAACAGACAGACATCCATGCCGTAGGAGGGATTCGAACCCACAATCCCAGTATGTGAGTATTAACGGCATTAAAATCAAACAGTATGAGATGGTATGGAAAATGTGAGAAATGCATGCAAAATTTTATTCGTAAGACCTTAAGGGAGAAGACCATTTGGAACACTCGTCCTTTGAAAGGAGAAGGGTTTATAAAAAAGATGAAGTTCTCCCTAGAACAGGCCATGAAGGTCCAGAGGGTGAGTAAAGGTATATCTCTACTCTTTCTTTAACCTCGGCGCTACATGGGGGTGGGTGGTCAACTCCACGCCCCGACCGCTTTACCCCCGGGGAAAGAGACATGCTACCCATTTTATAGGAGGCTGGGTGGGCCACAGGGCCGGTCTGGACGGTTGCGGAAATCTCGCCCCCCACCGGGATTCGATCCCCGGACCGTCCATCCCGTAGCGAGTCGCGCTATACCGACTACGCTATCCTGGCCCACGAAGGGATTATACAGGTACTGTAAAAGGACTGGGGTGTGAGAGTGTGAAGTGGATACATCTGGTTCAGTGCAGTGACCACTTCTCGAATTCTCGTAAACAGAGTGATAAAACTTCGGCTTCCAAAAAAAAAAGCGGCGAATTTACTGACTACCTGAGATAGAATTAGTTTCTTAGGCAATATGCCGAACCTTGAACTCAGGCAGATAGTTTGGGTATTAACAGAAGTAGGGTGAATTTTGTTACCTGTCACAGGGACCGAGATACTTCAGTCGGTACAGTGCCACCTGTCTACTAGCAACATATACTGAACACATCTCAGCTTGAACCTATACAAGTCCAGATGGGGTTTCCTCAGGTTATATATATATATATTTTTTTTTTTCCTATGGCTCGACAGCCCTATATGTGCCTGGGCCTCCTCGTTTCGTCGAGGCTTCACGATCACACATTTGAGACACACCACAGTCGGTAGGACTCCTCTGGACGAGTGATCAGCCCGTCGCAGAGACCTCTACCTGACAACACACAACACTCACAACAGACAGACATCCATGTCCCCGGTGGGATTCGAACCCACGATCCTAGTAAGCGAGCGGCCGAAGACCCACCCCTTAGACCGCACGGCCACTGGGATCGGCCCTCAGGTTATATAGCACCCAATAAAATTACAAGTAAACAAAGAAGTTGAAGAAGATTGTTGCGTCTTATTCAACACAGTATTATGAAATTTCTAATTTATTAAACCTTTAAGGACAAAGACTAAGTGAGAGTGTTTTTCTATCTGATGTTCCCCGATTTCCGAAAGAGCATTGATTTTAGGAGAGTTCCCAGGCCTCCACCACTTGTCTTTCTGAAAAACCGAAGTACTCGGAGAAAACCTTGTCCCAGTGCCACTTTGTCTACCACAAATCAAACAAGTACTGACGTGGGATTGAACCCGGACCCTCTGGGATGACAGGTCTGCGTCTAACCGCCAGAGCCATGGTACAGCCTAAAGATGGAAACTTAACCTGAATTATATTTAAAGACCCAGTTCGCACCGCGCAGTAAACACTCTCCATCTCGGTTATAAAAACGAACAAGTCAAGTTGCATGACGAAATAATCGCTGTTTGTTCTGACATCCATAAATGCGCTCTGTTTACAGATCGTGGGTTTCTCTAAACTCGGTGGTATTTACACGAACCACTAGGCTTCAACGGGTTAATCAACCTTCTACATCTAGTTCTACTAAGTGATCTATTCTCTTGAAGTTTTCCGACAAAAAAATATGCATCGTCAACTTCTTAAGTAAATGCGAGTGCTGGTTCATATATCGACAAGTTTCAATCGATAGTATCGGTAACACGATTGAGATTCGAACTAATGATTTATTAAATAGGAAACAAGGAAAACAGAAGTTATTACAACTGTATGCCCCTGGCAAAGACAATCAAAAGTAACAATGACTCCTCATACAATTTCCTCGTAAATTCTTTGTCACATCTGTTCCTCCACCTACTGACCTCAGTTACCACTTCGTCTCTGAGATGTCGCTAGCGATCTCGCCACACCTTGTAGTGTCCCCAAGTAAACAGTATCATTAGCTAAATTGTTCCCAGTCACTCAATAAGACAGTTCTTCCTCTTTTTGTGTGGGATGTCCCCGTTCGTAACACGTTCAAGTAAACTGTGTTTCGAATCAAACATAACCGGTTAAGTACAAAAGCGTTTAAAGTCTCATTCTTTTTTGCTGTCCATGTAGTGAATACCATTACAATTACCGCCTTCATATTTCTTGTGACGTTTTAACACAGAATAATGATACCAGATTTCTAATAGTCCACTAACAAGACGAAATATGGGCAAGGAGCTTTGTGAAGAAGTTAACTCCAAATACACCCACCCACATGCTAACGCTGTTCACTATAAATTAGCAATTGTAAGTTTACAAATCTGTAATCCATACATGTTCATAATTCCCGCTACGACATATTATGACGTAAGTTAAATTTCTCAAACAGAACTAAAAGTTTATCATCATCATCACCATATATGCAGTTTACATGTAAAGATAGAACAGGGGTGTCCAACCATTTTTGGCATAGGGCCACAACCGTTATGGTGGACTGCTTCGCGGGCCGCGCGTGGAAAGATCATAGGTAGGTGGTGTGCTCAGCCCCCAAAATTGTGTATTTGATGGTATATATACGTATAAATTAAAAATATGGTTGCGGACTGCGGATTCAACACCCCTGGTATAAAGGAATACGTCACGCCAGATTTGTGTCTCCCTGTAGACGTTAAATTTTCAGCAGTAGTATTTCACTAATTGTCATCAAAACGGAAGTTAAATACAGATTTCGTAGTCGGCCATATTGCTTACTTCAGATTCAATGTCCTAAGCACGGTGACTAGGCATACAGAATTCTTTTTCTGAAACATGACGTCGTGTAACTTTGCAATTACTTACCAAATCTTCGGAGTAACATGCTGCATCCATCTTTAGAACAGAAGAGAACAGCCTATTATCCTGAACACAAAAGGTACAGCATTACTCCGAAATGTCCGTATTTATCTACCAAGCTGCACGAAGTCATATCCCATAAAAGGCAATCCTTATATTATTTATTATTCTAAATTCCAAAAAAAAAAACCGTAAAAAGATATGCATTTTTCAAAAACATATTACGACACAGGGGATACTGTCGCTCCCACTTCAGAATTTCGCACTTCCGCCATGCCGTTATTACTTTAGGTAGGATATTAAACATAAAACGTACAGCCTATACTTCCCTGATTCACATCCCTACGAATGACATATTTTTCTCCTCTCCAAAAATACAGACCCCCTCTGAGGCCCACTCAGCCCCCCCATTCAATGGGTACTGGAGCTGTTTGCCGTGTGTAAAATGGAGGGGGCGCTATGTTGACCACTTGCCTCCATCTGGCGTCGAGGTCATGAATGGGTGGAGCTATACCACTACTCCCCCTATATGCTTTCATGGCGTGGACAGGGACTATTTAATTTTTTTTTTCTTTACCTCATCTTTCTTATAGACTTACACCTTCACATTATCATCCAGTTTGATTGTCTCAAAAAATAAATGACTTCCTTACAAAAACCAGACACATGTTGCTTGCATAAAAGTATAAAAGTATTCTATTATACGTTCCATGTCTTACCTGAATTTATCGGGTCAGTTCAGGTGAATGTGTATACATATAAGGGTGATTTTGAAAGGTGTACCAACATATGAAGATGGGGAGATGGGGTTGCACACAGTATAATAGAACACCTGTACCCTGTCATACTACCCTAACTAACCGTCGCGATAGGGGAGCTTACCACTCAACATAACTTATAACCCAAAAAAGAGATATTAATGACTTCAACTAATTGTACGAAGAAAATTAATGTTGTACTTTCTTGAATGATACTCCTGGGAAATTGCTTCATTGTTCACTGTACATATATATATACGTTACACGGACGAATGATAGGGGTCATGCAACGTAAAGTATCTAAAGTAATCGATATGTCTGGAGATTGTTAGATATCTGAAGGTGAATTACTTAAATGGTATATAGGTAATTATAAATGTACACCTGTGTATATAAGGAAAGGTAGTGTGTCAGGTAGAAACAAAGAGTGGGGAAGAAGAGAAAGGTATTACGAAAAATGAATTAAAGGAAAGGGAAACGAAGCAAGAAAAAAATAAAATAAGGAAAGCAAATAAACGAATAAGAAAGCAAAGAAACAGGAAGAAATAATTGAAAAAAAAATAAAGGTTATCTGTGGTCTTTTGGGTAATTACACGGCGTCGTGTGGTAATTATTTACCGACGTTTCGGGACGACGTGTCGGTCCCATCTTCACGGGTCGAGATTCCTTCTTGGAATCTCGACCCGTGAAGATGGGACCGACATGTTGTCCCGAAACGTCGGTAAATAGTTACCACACGACGCCGTGTAATTACCCAAAAGACCACAGATTACATCAACATCGCGGCGGAAGCCTGAAATCAAAAATAAAGGTTGATTATTTAATTATTACTTTTATTTAAGCTACTTTAAATGCATAATTTCAGTTGTATAAAACAGTACTAATCTCGTACTACAATGGAGAGGCGATAAAGGAAGCAGCTATACCACGCACGGCACAATTTTTGGTAGCTCAGTGGTTCAGGCTACTTGTTTAGTTTGCGGATTTCTATCGCAGGCGCTCATGACACACGGCGTTTCGCCGCCGCACGGAAGAACTAACGAGATCCATAAAGATGTTTATCGGGAAGACCTTAAAGAAGATGATCGTCTGGGATATCGGTGTATTTCGAGAGATTATATTAAAATGGGGTTTAGGAAAATAGGGTGTTAGAAGTGGATTGGATGGGCCGCGATAGATCTGTCGGTGAACTCAGCAGACTACAGGCTGGATGATAGTACAAACTTGGTAAGATATTTTTTCCTTTTTCCAAAGTGTCCAAGCCGGCTATGGGGCCCTCCCACTCTGATACCCAACGAGTCCTTTGGGGCTGTTTCCCCGGGAGTAAAGAGGCCGGTGTGTAAAGCTGACCGCTCATCTAATTCCGAGCTTAAGAATGGGTGGATTTATGCCCCTACTCCCCAATATGCCTTCATAGAAAGCACAAAGACAACACAACCTTTATTTACGCTTACCTGAGCCTGAGTAGGGCCTCCTAGCAGACAATTGTAAATACAGTAGTAAACCGTCCGGTTCCATATGGAAAAGGGAAATTTTCTGACTCAAAGGTCACTGCCTTCTAATAAGGACTCTTTTCCACAGAACTATTTAGAATGCAATCACCGCGTTTAAAAAGGCTAATCATAGCACCTGCCTTAAAAATCCTAATTAAGAACTAAATATCTCATCTGTGTACCCTACGTTCCCACGATCCATATTAATATTATCCCTCACATATACATATATATATGTATGTTTCTGGACTCGGTATTTCACTTCGATACAGTCCAACTGAAATTTTGCATCCATCTACAGTTTCCGATATATTACGCACATCTCATCTCCGTCTGTTTCAACACCATGATAATATGAGACAAACCGACAAATTGCTAACATATTAATTTTTTTATTTTTTTTTTCCATTCACGCATTACGAAGTAGCTACTCTTGGAGTGTTGTGTGGCTGTTTGCTACAACTGACACATTTTTTGTCAGTTCCTCACAACATTTTCTGCATATTTTTCTTCCATTTCCTCCCGTGTCCTTTCAACGTGTGCCTACGTCAAAATCTAGCATGTGTTTCTTGTTTCCTCCAACCCAGAAACAACCCCTCACTTACAACTACACTGTAAAAATAAAAATAAATGTATCCCGCGAAACCGCCTTCATAACATCCTTCAGAGGTACAAAAAATACAGCACGAATAACTTGACCTGAGTGCACACACTTGAAAATGCATTTGCTGTTGACATAGTTCATGAAGTTTGATAAATACGAATGCACATAAACTTTACGTTACTTGTACCGTACATTTTTAATTATATATATCTTACGCAGACAAATGTACACAGTTTTATGTTATTTAACACAATTTTTATTAAATGTTGCCCAACATGTTTCTAGCCTATATAAGGCTCATCTTCAGGGGCTCTTTTGTTGAAATTACAACAGCTATATTATTGGTATATAAAATTCTTAAAATGCCGTTAGATGTGCCTGGTTATTGATATCTGAACTGTAATTTTAATTGTAATCTTATCTTAAATATTTTAACTTAGGGACGTTTTAATATTGTTTTCATATACCAATAACCAGGTACATCTAACGGCATTTTAAGAATTTCAAATACCAATAATATAGCTGTTGTAATTTCAATAAAAGAGCCCCTGAAGATGAGCCTTATATAGGCTAGAAACATGTTGGGCAGCATTTAATAAAAATTGTGTTAAATAACATAAAACTGTGTACATTTGTCTGCATAACATATATACGAATGCACATAATTATCGATGAAACAAAGAACAGTCACAAGCATTACAAAAGGGTATATTAAGGGTGTGCTGTATGGAAGAAACAAATTCATTATGCCAATACAGAGTCGAACTCGGTTATAACGTCATGAAAGGGACTGAATATTTTGTGTCGTTATAAACGAGTGTCGTTATAAACGAGGAGTGTAATGTTATGGTTAACAGTGACGAATTAATTTGTACCACAGAACATCTGACTTTATAATCGAGGTATCGTATAAACCAATGTCGTTATAAACGGGTTCTACTGTGTAATTTATTGTGACAAAATCTACGAAATAAGGAGCGGACCTTTAATTAGTTTTAAGCAAAACCAAGTTACATTATCCTATTAATTTACGAAAATATAAGAACAATGGTCATAGTTACACAAGACCGTAAGCGTTGGATCTTTGTTTTCCTAGTGTTGTATTTGCATCACGCTGTAGAATCGTCGTTCAATTAAGCAACATCTGGCCAAGCTTAAAGGCTACAGAACTCCCGACACCTTCCAGCGATCACAACTTCTCAATCAAAACGCCAATGCATTAGTAATTAGTAACCTTCCCTTCCGTCATGCTGGTAACAATCTATATACCGTTATGTATAGCTCTAGAAAAACTTGATGAATTTAACTTCGAAAGTTTTTTTTTTTTAATAATTTCAAGCGAAGGGACATGCTTTCATTACTCCTAAAGTACACATCTGTTCAGAATACAACATTATACAGCACAAAACATTTTCGTACAAGCTGCTTTGGGCGCAAACGTTTATGCTGACCACAAAAGTGACAATCAAAAATTGTAACTAATGAAGGTGGAATAGAGTATTCGGTGTAGCGTCTCACTACGGGCTGGACGGTCCGGAAATCGAATCCCGGTGAGGACGAAATTTTCCGCACCCGTCCTGACAGGCTCTGGGGCCCACCTAGCCTCCTGTAAAATGGGCACCGGGTCCCTTTCGGGGGGGTAAAGTGGCCAAGACGTGGCGTTGACAACCCACCCACATCTAGCGCAGAGGTTAAAGAAAAAGTAGAGCTGTACCTCTACACCTCTCTGGGCCTTCGTGGCCTGTTCTAAGGTGTACTTTATCTTTACTAAGGAAAGTGCATTTTGCCCACAAGATGTGTTTGTTTCACATGCTTCTCAGAACAAGGAACGTATCTTCCCCTATAACAGCAACAGCCAGTTTTTCTTTGTCATAAAGACGTAGTGTTTTCTGTAAGGAGCTAAGTTAGTTCTTACATGTTAGTGATATAAACGTCAGGTTTCAAAGGGTTAAGAACTTTCCTATACAAAGCCAGAATGTTCCCTGTCCACGCCAAAGAAGGCATATAGGAGAAGAAATCTACGCTCTTCTGAGATATTACGCAGTGTCGAGTGGTAATGCTTTACCGACGTTTCGGGACAACGAATCGGTCCCATCTTCAAAGGTCAAGAAGTCTTAGAGTTCTTGATCCTTGAAGATGGGAACGATACTTTGTCCCGAAACGTCGGTAAAGGATTACCACTCGACGCTGCGTAATATCCCAGAAGAGCGCAGATCTCATCAACATCGCGGCGGAAGCCTGAAATCATCAGGCATAGAGGAGTTCATATTTAGCTCCATTCATTCCTAACCTCGGCGCTTGAAGGAGGTGAGTAATCAACATCAGGCCCCTGCCGCTTTACCCCCGGAAAAAAAAACCGATACCCATTGAATAGGAGGCTGGGTGGACCCCATAGCCATTCTGGACTATTTGGAGAAAATAAAAACTTCTTACTGTTACCGGGAATCGTAACCCCGACCGTCCATCTTGCAGACTAGTCACTATACCAACTGAGCTACCCCGGCTTCCGTATACATTTCATGGCGCACACAGAATTTGAAGATACGATGGTGTCACCTGCGCACGACCCAGTATAACAAGGGCGTCTGCAGAATCTCAGCGCACTTCTCAATCCGTCTGCGTCTTCATTACAGTGTATCTCTAATTAGAACTTGCCGACTGCCGGTAAGGGACGTGAAGCCGATGGTAAGACAGTGACAGTTACCATAAATGTAAACCAGTCTTACGAGCATTACCAGGATGCCATGTGGAAAGTAAGAAAGTCTTCATCTTGGAAAGTTTGTTTCAGTATGTCACTGGGTCGTATATGGATGTAATAAGACAGTAGAAAGAAATTGGCAAAAGATGAATGCAGAAGACCCGAAAATGCATGACGTGACGTAAAAAGGGAAAAGTAAAATAAAATAGAAACGGTGAGGTCACGTGAACAAAACTATCACTGGAGGAAAAGAAGAGTACTAACAACAGAATCACAGGATAATTAAAAAAGTGATGTTCCATTGAGAGAGAAGAGAGGCTAAGAGAATTTGATTCACAAAATGAGTTATTACAGATGGCAGCAGTGCAGAGAATCAGATGCCGCGAGGCCGCCTCAGACAGAGGAATTTTAATCGGCAAGGAATCGACGTTTTACAGTCAACAGACTCTTGTATGAAAACCGCACATGACGATCCGACTTTGTAATGTTCTTTTTTCTGCCTAATACTGTTTGTGAAAAGACAGCCAAGACATGTAGCACGCATAAGCTGGCAAAAT
Source organism: Reticulitermes speratus (assembly GCA_021186555.1). Taxonomy (NCBI): domain Eukaryota; kingdom Metazoa; phylum Arthropoda; class Insecta; order Blattodea; family Rhinotermitidae; genus Reticulitermes; species Reticulitermes speratus. Next base: position 28,900,675 of record JAJKFL010000007.1, read on the forward strand.
AATAAGATATATTTATCAGGTAACGTCAAAGCGGAAGCCGAGATGGCTTAGTCGATAGAGTGACTAGGCCAAGGGCTCAACATTCGTAGAATCGTGTCTGGATTCCTGGCAGGAATAAGAGATATCTCTATTCCAAAACTTCCAGACAATCTGTGAGATTACCCAGCCTCTTATTTAAGAGCTGTCGGATGCATTTTACCCAGGGATAAAGCCACCGAAGCGTTAAGTTAACCACTCACCTCCCTCCAGTGCAGAAGTCAAAATTATGTGGAGCCATAATTCCACTCCTCCATACCCCTTCATGGCGCGTAAAGGAACATTTTCACCGTTACATTTAACTTCAACGCACGGTACCCTGACAGAATTCTAGGCATTGGATTGTAATTTTGAAATGAATTTGAAAAAAAAAAAAAAATTGTGTAGAATTGGGCGAAAGGAGCTCGCAACACTGTTAAAGGGTGGACTTTTGTGAAAGGGTAACGTACTTGGAACATACAATTTGGCATGCCTAGTGACTGCCAGCCTTTAAGAAATGTTCTGCATCGTGGGGTCAATCATTCAGTCACAATAGATGTTATTTTAATTGTCTGAGGTGAACTACACGGAAACACGACAACTGCAAATGACCAATGAACACTGATGACTTCATATATATGTCACGACGGCAATCACGTTTATTGGATTAACGGTTATTACAATGATGGGTGGAGATAACAACGGAATATTAATTCATAGCCCTCTAGCCATAAGGGTGGGTGTCCACTTAAAATACAATTGGAAACCCACCCTAACAAATCTGAGACAAAGGGTGTATATCAAAAACTGGACATCCGCCTTCAGTGTCACGTTGTATACAGCCTCTCCAATTGGGCGGAAGCACATAACTACAAGACAGACAGAAAGTTACACAAGATAGTCTTATTTCGGGCAGTCCCTGTCGGTTATCTCACTACTCTCACCTCCATAAATTCTTTAATGTTAAACGTAAAATTATCCCTGTCCATGCCATGAAGGCATATAGGGGGTGGTAGAGGTATAAATCCACTCATTCGTAACGTCGACAAGAGATGGATGTGTGTGTTCAATATCATGTCCCGCCCGCTTTACCCCGCGAAACAATCCCTGTACCCATTGAATAGAAGGTTGGGTGGGCCCCAGAGCCGGTGTGGAAGTTTTGGAGACGATGTAAATCGCTTTACCCTGCCGGGATTCAAACCCCGGACCGTCCAGCACGTACCCAAGTCGGAGTACTGACTACGCTACAAAGGTTCCACATTTTCGAAAGGGTAAACTTAAATATTCAATAAAACCAACAAATAATCCGTCAACACGACATATATTGTAAATAGTATTCAATAGCTACATGTTTTCGACTACGTGTAGCTGTTGAATGTTATTTACAACATTTGTGTTGACGGATTATTTGATAATTTTATTGACTGAAAACACAACGGGGATGAATCGCCTTAAGGTAAATATTCAAATACCAGACACATTGTAACACAATTAAAGTTCTGATTTTGAAGGTTACGTTTTCGACACTAAATGTACAAAACTGATTACTTAATGACAAGATCGTGTCTGTCCATCCTTACGTCTAGTCTACGAAATTGCTCAGCGGAGCCTCGTGTAATTGGGTACTGGGTGGTTTACACTAAAACTTGTGCGATGAATCCGGAATCCTTTTATACATATATATAGTTGACCATGTGGGCCGGGATAGCTCAGTCGTTATAGCGACTCGCTACGGGCTGGACAGTCCAGGGATGGAATCCCGGTGGAGGTGAGAATTTCCGCACCCGCCCAGACCGGCCCTGGGGCCCACCCAGTTTCCTGTACAATGGGTACGGGTCTCTTTCCCGGGGGTAAAGCGGTCGGGGCGTGAAGTTGGCCACCCACCCTCATCTAGTGCCAGGGTTAAAGAAAGAGTACAGCTATACCTCTACTCCCCTCTGGGTCTTCATGGCCTGTTCTAGGGAGAACTTTACTTTATATGGCTGACTACATGTACAACCAATTTCGACTTGCGACAGAACTCACGTAACGTAACTACTGCCTAAACCAGGGAGTTTCTGTACTCACACCGTATGTCTCTTCCTGTACATGTGTCTGACAATCCGTATGTCTTTTCCTGTACAGGTGTCTGACAATCCGTATGTCTCTTCCTGTACACGTGTCTGACAATCCGTATGTCTCTTCCTGTTCACCTGTCTGACAATCCGTATGTCTCTTCCTGTTCACGTGTCTGACAATCCGTATGTCTCTTCCTGTTCACGTGTCTGACAATCCGTATGTCTCTTCCTGTACACGTGTCTGACAATCCGTATGTCTCTTCCTGTATACGTGTCTGACAATCCGTATGTCTCTTCCTGTTCACGTGTCTGACAATCCGTATGTCTCTTCCTGTACACGTGTCTGACAATCCGTATGTCTCTTCCTGTACACGTGTCTGACACTCCCATACACTGTATTGTGTGGATGCGCTAGTACTGAAATATGAAGACGCTTTTATGGGAGGGAGGATACAAACATATCCCAACCCTCTCAAGCATCAAGCTGCGATTCACCGGGCGTCCACCCCTTACCTTAATCGATATACCCTATATATGAAGCTTTTTTTTTTTGCACAGTTTACGGTGAAACGTGTAAACATTTGACAACATATATTGACTGGTCTCGTTATATCTCTTTGGTTGTAACAGCGCAAGTATTGCTGCTGGAAATGTACAAAGTTCATACTCCCCATTAACCCCTTTGCTTCTTTGAACATTGCTTTGTCCTGCATTCCGCTGACATTTATACACAGCCCACATCTAGTCCTAAACAATTATACATACTGATAAACACCATTAAATATGCCAACATAAGAAAGTGGAAAAATTTAGTGTCCAGTAAATTAAACGTATAAATACACAATAACCTAGAGACATGAACATCTTCATACTTACGAAGTATCGACACTATACGCGCGGTAATAACAGGTACAACCTACAGCAATGAAAACACGCCAACAGCATTATGACGACATATATTAAGACACGAACACATATACCAGTTTATTTCACTTTGTCGTATTCGCGCTGCGCGTGACACAGCCTTTATACAACACAGAGCGCAGTTCTTTACGACAAAGAAGCCAAGACGTCACGTCATGTCATTCTGCACTGACGGCTGGTTCTACCGCGAGTGGCCACTGCACTGCGCGGATCGGGAAACCGTGCAATACATCTGCGCACAACACGCAGGGTCTACCAACATCGTGTCTTGGTTTAACCCTTCAATGTCGGTACACTGTATGGACCTTTATATCTTCACGTTACGGTTGTCATAAAATTAAAACCTCCATGCTTCCTGGGAAGTAGGTGGAATTTGAACACCAGCGTTATTGGAGGATCAAACTGCCTGCTAGAAAGACCGTTTCAGTGGTTTTCCTCAGCATCTCCAGAGAAACGTGGAAGTGTCTAAAATAGGTCAATCAATCAATCAAGATCTGCCTGCTCCTTAGAGCTACATCATTCAAAGGCAAGTAAGAAAGCGTCTATGAGTACAAGATAAGATCAATCTTGTTTATGTAACATTTTATCAGGTTTGTGGCCTATTTAGTCACGGATCATGTAGGATAAGTCGGCCAGAAAGTGGAATTCGCTTTACTGTTGCGTCATAATAAAGGTCTGAAGAGTTACAGTTTCGCCAACCGAGTTAAAGTTGCGTCAAGCGAGTTAACAGTTGTGCCAACCGAGTTAACAGTTGCGCCAACCGAATTACCGTTGCGCCAAACGAGTTACAGTTGCGCCAACCGAGTTACCGTTGCGCCAATCGAATTACCGTTGCGCAAACCGAATTACCGTTGCGCAAACCGAATTACCGTTGCGCAAACCGAATTACCGTTGCGCCATAAGAGTTACCGTTGCGCTAACCGAATTACAGTTGCGCAAACCGAATTACCGTTGCGCCAACCGAGATTCAGTTGCGCAAATCGAATCACAGTTGCACCAGCCGTGTTACAGTTCTGCCAACATATCAAATAACATCCGCTATTAGCCTGTTTTAAGGAACTTCAGTTTCCTGAACAAACTGAGCAAACAATAGCAACTTCTTTGCTAGGAAACGTCATAACCGGGTCAAGATTTCAATGGGCGGCCATCAGAATGTGAAGCAGAGGTGCTAATCACTGCAATGCGACTTTCGAACTCTATATTGCCCCCTGACCTGCGAATATAAACATGACCAAAAGTGTTTTCACTCTAAAAAATCACATTAAGTAAATTCGCTATACTGATCTCAAACAGTTCTTTTATTTTTCGAGTTATTTTACAAATTCGGAAGATTGAAAAAAACACATTTTTTTATTACTTGGATCCATTTACGCCTATTTGCTCTCTCCCAATGAACAAATAAATTTTTAATCTACTAAACAGTTCGCATAAACACTGACGTTGGTAATCACGAAGAATCTTAACATGTAAATGAATATTTATGCAAATTAAAAATTTTAGCAGCATACAAAACTACGCTTTTTTGGTCTTTCCGTACTTGCTACGCCCAACTCTCCCCGTTGCATTGACTAACAATCATCTGTTATCACGTCCACATTCCAATTTTCTGACATCCTTCATCAATTGCCTTTGTCGTCATGAAATATTTCCCCTTGTTCATCACCGAAACTGTCAAGAATTTCGGGAAAATTTCTTTCGAAATTTACATTCAACTGATAAATTCGTTAATAGAAAGATTGAGATAAATTATAACTGGGTCCCCCCCAAAGAGAAGTCATATTTCGGTTACTCATTCAGATGTGTGTGATTCTAACCCAGGCCAACGGGCAGCATGCAGCTCGCAGAACTTTACAATGTGACTCGCTCTCGTTTTGATAATTCTAAACGTTTAGTGTCATTAGCGTACTGCATGAAACACCTAAGCAATCTTGCAATCTTAAACACAAGATATATTTTACACCCTCTCGCTTTTCTACGCGGAAAAACTTACACGTGACGAGCGAAGCGGGAATGTTACGCTGCATATTACAGCCCAATATGTCAAGCTGTACTTCGGATATGGCAAGCAACCTTTTTTTATTTTAACACGCCTGTTCTAAACAAAGTCAGCGAGATGGGAACAATGAATCATTCCAAAACTACAGCTGTAGCATAAACAAAGGGAATTTTACATTGTTTTTCCTCCCTAATGGTAAGTTACTTTACATTATTTTTCCTCCCTAATGGTAAGTTACTTTACATTATTTTTCCTCCCTAATGGTAAGTTACTTTACATTATTTTTCCTCCCTAATGATAAGATACTTTACATTATTTTCCCTCCCTAATGGTAAGTTACTTTACATTATTTTTCCTCCCTAATGGTAAGTTACTTTACATTATTTTTCCTCCCTAATGGTAAGTTACTTTACATTATTTTCCCTCTCTAATGGTAAGTTACTTTACATTATTTTTCCTCCCTAATGGTAAGTTACTTTACATTATTTTTCCTCCCTAATGGTAAGTTACTTTGTGGCCGTGCGGTCTAAGGCGTGGGTCTTCGGCCGCTCGCTTACTAGGATCGTGGGTTCGAATCCCACCGGGGGCATGGATGTCTGTCTGTTGTGAGTGTTGTGTATTGTCAGGTAGAGGTCTCTGCGACGGGCTGATCACTCGTCCAGAGGAGTCCTACCGAGTGTGGTGTGTCTCAAATGTGTGTGATCATGAAACCTCGACGAAACGAGGAGGCCCAGGCCCATATAAGGCTGTCGAGCCATAGAAAAAAAAATGGTAAGTTACTTTACCGGTAACAAGCATGCTAATCAAGAAAGTCCTGGCGTTACCGCTTGCAGGACGGCCAGTTGCCGTCATGACACTCACACACAGTGTAACACGTGCTTGACTGCATGGTGTGACTCAACACTTTGACAGTGACGGGTGGGGAAGTGTGCGTGGGTGTCAAAAGTGCTACATTGCACACGGTTATATGTGCGACAATCCTTCCAACAAAAGCAAACATATCATCAGGCGACAGCAGTTAAAATATTCTGCGGTCATACCACTGCTACCATTTTATGGCTGTCAAGGTAACATTGCGAGGCGACAGTAAATCATATGACACTGGAACTGAATTAACATGTTTCTTACGTATGAAAGATTTGAGTTGACTGAAACCTGTGGCGTGCATTGCAGGTATTATTAGCCGATAACTTTTATTTGAGACGTACTTCGGTGTGCAACATATTTAATGAAATATATTCTTACAAGAAAAAGTTATATGCAGTTTGCCTACCCTCAAGAACAGACGTCACAACATGCAAGAATATTTTGTGATAAATTTGTTTACGAGTGTAAAATTCGGTGCATCCAGGGCATCATTAACATCATTATTATGTCAGTGGGGATACACTGGATGAGAACGATGTGTGTTCACGCACAGCTTGTGAAAAAGGATGATGATTATGCGGATTTTGGTACCAGTGATGGAAATTTTGGTAACAGCTATTGGAATTTTGGTACCAGCGATGGAAATTTTGGTAACAGCTATTGGAATTTTGGTACCAGCGATGGAAATTTTGGTAACACCTATTGGAATATTAGTACCAGCGATGGAAATTTTGGTACCAGCGATGAGAATTTTGGTATCAGAGATGGGAATTTTGTTACCAGCGATAGAAATTTTGGTAACATCTATTGAAATTTTTGTATCAGCGATGAGAATGTTGGTATTAGAGATGGGAATTTTGGTACCTGCGATGGAAATTTTGGCAACATCTATTGGAATTTTGGTACCAGCGATAAGAATTTTGGTATCAGAGATGGGAATTTTGGTACAAGCGATGGGAATTTTGGTAACATCTATTGGAATTTTGGTACAAGCGATGAGAATTTTGGTATCAGAGACGGGAATTTTGGTACTAGCGATGGAATTTTGGTACCAGCAATGAGAATCATACCTCCATGTAGAGTAAGATTCAGTAAAATGGAAACACCGCAATATTCAGTTAACACGCAGTTAATGGAAATACGGGAATGTTTGGTAAACACAATAAATGGGAAGAATGCAATGCTCAGTAACACGCGGTAGGTAATGGGAACACTGCAGTTTACGGTAACACAGAGGAAATAAAATTACCGCAGTCTTCATTCACACTCAGTAAACGGGTGCGCCGAAATGTCTACTCATCACTCTCAGGAAGACTGCACACTCACACTGTGCACAACTTCTGTGCAGGAACCAAGATGACAATATCCCAGGGTGCCAGGGCCGACCAAACGAAGAAAATATCGCCCTCGCCAAACTGACTAGCAAGTTAAAATTACGTGTCAAGAAATTTCATAAAAATACATGGCAACATAATACGTATTACATTCTGAATCATCACTACAGTCTTTAATATATTGCTAAATAAAGAAGGAAATGAAATAAAAGAGTAAAAAAAAAAAAAGAAAAGCGAGAGAATATGTAAAATTGTGTTGTTCATGGATACAAAATACAAGGGTCCTTTGACTATGAGTTTCCTGCCAATGCTAAATAAATGTCAATAAACTGCAGAACTGCAGAAATAAAACCAGTAACTCAGAATGGAGTCAGTCCAGGTCCGAGGCTCTGTATGGTGTTTCGTAACATGGTAATTTTTTACGGTGAGGAGTTGTTAGCACCTCGCCCAACTCCCAAGCTCGAGGACCACCCCTTGTCGGCTGTCCGCGACTGCTTATTCGCAGCTACCCTCCATATTTGGAGGCCGTTCCTCCATCCGCAACCCGAGGACGCGCCATGCCGTGGTGACAGGGACCCACTCTTGTGAGTGCGGTGATGAACCTTCGGGTTCCATAAAATGCGGGGAATTTCTTGACTAGCTGACCACCTGTTAGCTTCTCAAGAAGGACTCTGCTCCATGGAGTTAGTTAGTTAGTTAACTCAGAATGGAGTACCCTGATCGTATGGTAGTAAAGGCCAGGATTCGAACTGCAACGCAAGCAGGTTAGTGTTGCGGTAATGACCCAGAACTTGGGTGGCAAAACACGATCCGCGGGGCAAAAATGGAGGACTGCATGTCTTTGTGTCAGCATCTAACTTTGCCTACGAGTTACAGGGAACAAACGTAAGAACAAGGTTAACGATGAGAAATTCACGTTTTCTGAGATGTTACGCTATGTTAAGAAATCCCGACGTTTCGGAAGACGATGGTGTTTTCATCTTCTAGGACTCCACGCCCTTGAAGAACGCAGTATGGTCCTCCGAAAGGTCTGCATCTGTCAACCCACCTACACGGTGTGAGATCCCAAAGGACCAGAATTTTCAAGGTCGAGAGAGCATAACATTCGACAGGAATCTGACTTGAGTCCTAAGAGCCTGCAAGTCCAACCGAAACTTCGGTATATATCTCCTGGACTACATATGGTCACATCCCAGGAGAGTGCCATTTTTGACAGTCATCGCCTTCGGAGTCTCGGACGTTACTTTGCGCAGATTACATTTACGCTCCCATTTCAGCTGCAGCATTCCAAATAGGCAAGAACAGGAAACTGTGCGGTGGTTTGCTAATTGTATGAGTAACTTCTGGTGTTAGATTGGCTTGGATGAGGAAAGCTACAAAATATGATTCCCAACAGCCGAGAGTATGAGCGATACTGACAGCTGGGTGTTATCTGGAAAAGAACTTCCGAGGGCATAACGGCCACACTAGCCTAATCGGTGGCTTGTGTACACCCCTTGTGAGCATAAAACAGTGCAGCCATGATGATGGCCAGGCTTATGTAGTTGGACAAGACAACCCGGTCTATATCATAACATTCTTATGATGGTAAAATCCATGCCTAAAGTAGACAGTCTTCTGGAAGTGTTATTACAGCTTTTATGACGGAACAAGTTTTCTACTCGTCACGTCTATAATTTTATGCCCTGTTGATATAATTTCAAACAAAGACTGGGACAAGTACAAAAGCTAAACTCGGTTTTACTATAAGAAACATTTTTTTCTTGTTCTAGTAAACTTTTTTTTATAACAAGCAAGAAGGACAGAAACATAATGCGATTCATCTGAGATATTAATTGAAATAAAATATCGATATATTCCACCACGTCATCATCAGTCACTGTTATAATACGCCACGACTTGGTACGCTTTTGTTCTACTGAGAAACAAAACAGTCTTACACATGCTTCCCACCGGAGCTATCCAAGACAAGCATTACTGCTCACACATAAAACCATTCAAGGGTGACTTCCGTAAATATTATTAAAATTCACTGATATTTTAACAATACCTACAGGAATAAAGGCTCTTCAAGTGTTCTATTGACTTAACGACCCCTCTCTCTCTCTCTCTCTATTAGTAAAGCCACTTTTAGAAACAACGGAACATGTTTCTAACCCAGTTTTACCCATTTCCTATTGCACACAAAACTATTTGTCTCACCACAGTCGGTACGGTTAGTGGCTAGGGTGTGGACACCAAGGTTTGACTCGCACAGGCCCTTGGATCACGTCACTCTCCTACACCAGAGATGGCCAAACAGTCGATCGCGGCCGCTTGTTCGGTCTCTATCAATATTTATTTGCCGCCTCACTACGATGAACAGCTCTTCGTTTGACAGCACTTTTTGGATCAACCTACCTCTGCGAGGAAGCCTTCTTCCAGATGAAGATAATTAAATCAAGGTACCGAAACGTCTGACCGATGAACATTAAAATACTGCCTTCACTTGTGCCTAAGTAATTACGAACCGTCTTACAGTAAGTTATCGCAAGATATGCAGTGTCATGCATCAACTTCGCAATAGGAAGGTTAATGAAAAACAACTTTTAATTACGGTAAATTGTTTTAGTTTGAAAAGATCAATTTTTAATAAATGAAATAATCGTACATTTTTATGCTTGGTGTTATTACGCTACTTTACACTTCTTTGTCTAGTTGACCTAATATTAATACATTATCTACTACGGTAGATCGCGAAAGATTTTCTGTCTTTAGAGCAGATTACTGAGTCCAAAAGTCTGGCCACCTATATCCTACACAATGGGTACACCGGTGGCTTTTTCCTCCTTCTCCCTCTCTTCTCCCTTTATTACTTTTTTTGTCTCTCCGTATCACACTGCACTTTGTCTTCCCTTCTCTTTATTCTTATTTCTTTCTATCCTACCTCCGCTTACTCCTCTTCCCTTCATTCTTTTATTCATCATCTGTATTGAGGGGCCGGGATAGACAGACAGACAAGTTGGACAGAAGAATTCTGGTTGCATAGCCGGCAGGTGCAAGAGGTTTAACTCCTCTCCTCTGCGTCTTACTCTGAGACCCACCCAACCTCCTATTCAATGGGTAATGAGGGGCTTTTTCAGCTGGGGCTAAAATAGTCTCGTTGTTAAGCTGATCACTAACCTCCATCCAGCGGCAAGGTTAAGAATGCATGGCGCTACACCTCCACTTACCCGCATGCCTTCATGGGGTCATAGTTAATTACACCCACACGGACAACTTTACTTCCTTTTATCTTTGTCTCCAGTAGTTATTTTCCCCTTCTTCGTTTCTCTGCATTCTTATTTACGTCTATCCTCCTAACAGTCCCTTCTCCCTCTCTTTATCATTTGTTTGTCCACATTAGTTTCTTTCTCCCTTGTTTATTTATTTCTAATTTCAGGCGGTAAAGGGAAATTCTGAACCAGCACACGCCGCCTGTAAATAATTCGGCCCTTTTCACATAAAGCCAAGTACATGTCAGAGAGTCAAATATTAGATCGTACGACTACCGCTATTGCCCATTATAAAACACAAACATCGTAACAGAGATGAGACGCTTAGAGCAAGCCGCGGCAGCAGTAATTACCATCGTAATTGTAAATAACACCTAATCTCGCAGACGGGAGCGGCAGCCCAGAGGTCACACTATATGCTGGATGCACTTATCACCATCTCGCTAACCAATGTCCGGCCTGTCTCCGTCGTTAACAATAGCGAAAAGTAAACAGAAAAACGCCCCATTCCTTACCGGAATCAAAACATTTCACTGAACGTAAAAATGCGCCCATAATATTACGAGCTTTAAAGTTCAGTGCCTCTCATCTACGGACATAGAAGCACATATGTATGTAGCCGGTACAGTGGTAAGGCTGCAGGATTGACGTCTGAGGAACCGTGGTTTGATTCTCGGCAAAGGTCAGAGATTTATCTCTTCTGCAAGGTGTCCACCGAACCTGCTATTCGACGGCTACCAGGGTTCTTCCCTGGTGGATAAAGCGGCCGGGGCGTGAATATGACCACTCACCTTCATATAGTGTCGAGGTTACAAAGAGTTATGCCTCTACTCCAATCCGTGCCTTATGACGTGTACAGGGACACCTTTACCTTCACCTTTTTATATATTTACACTGAGTAAGGGCAGAGACTTAGAACAGCGTCCACAGTAAAATCAAACAAAGCACTTCGCTGAGGTCAACTGATGCTTCTCTGTTTAGCGCTTAGGCCAATATTATTTGTACTTTTTTCCTAGGATCTACGTTTGGCATCTTGCACAATGACACTTTCGCAAACAGACCAAAACCTTTCCTTGAGCAGATCTTCGTGGAATGTTGCGACGTTTCGGGACAGAATGTCGGTCTCATCTTCAACTTGGAAGATTAAGAAATAAACTTCTATAGAATAACTGCAAGTTGTGGATTTTATACTCACTGTCAATTTATGTTAAAGGTTCATTCTTCTTGTCCTTCTTTCTTTCACTTGTTTATATTCAGTTCATTATTCACGAAAACAAATAATTAATTAATTTTTAATTAAGCAAGGGAGAAGCCTTAAATTCTCCCCCACTAAATACAACTCGACTCAACGCAACTAAATGTTCCAAACATGTTATTTCCCTTCCTGCACGTTGTAGCTAATCATCTCTACAATTCTTTTATCCCAATATGCATGTCCACGAATCGTCGAACCCCGTACCAATAGACACTCGTTATCAAATCCTTCATCCCGATCAAAATATATATCAAGTCCTTCTCCTTATATGCCGTAAGTCTTCATTATACGCCACAACCTCCTATCCTGCATCTAATCCGTAGCAAGCATGGCCAGAATCAGCTAGCGAAGCGGGCAACAACTGAAGTCCATCGTTTAATTAACCCGAAAGATCATTTGCCTTTATTATGTTTTATTTTTTGCTTTCATCTTTCTCTCTCTCTCCATATATTTATTATTAATAGTAATAATGAAAGGCGACCTTCAATGATCTTGGTTTATTGCTGATAATCATCCACGATCATAAGGTACGGAGGCATATGAAGGCATACATGCACTGCCATTCGCGCATAACACAAGTATTAGCGTAATTAGTTTTTAAAACTAAAGGAACTAACAAAAATAGACATGAAAAAGAATTTGTTACAAGAGCGTATAAAAAAATCATCCGTCTTGCCTACAGCTCCCTCCTTTCCCCTCATTTCTTTCCCCTGTTCTCCCGTGAACCCATTAATTACTTTGTCCCCCCGCGCAGCCCGTGACCTGACAGAGAAATATCCGTCGTATCCAGTAAGGATAGTAACCGCGATATTATTATTATTATTAGCCGGAATAGCTCAGTCTGTATAGTGACTAGGTTACGGACTGGACGGTCAGGGATTCGAATCTTGGCAGAAGAAAGAGATTTTTCTCTTCTCCATATCTTCGACACACGTCCTGTGGTGTAACCACCCCCTCTTGAATGGGTATCGGGGTTCTTCTCCGGGAGTAAAGCGGCAGGGGCATGGCCTTGACCACCCACCCCTATCTAGCATCGAGGTTAAAGAAAGAGTAGGGCTATACCACTACTCCTTCTCTGTGCCTTCAAGGCAGGTTATAGGGTGAATGTACCTTTACTTTGCCTTTATTGTTTCCTTGCCACCAGGAGGGGGTTATCGGTGTTGTTCAGAACACTGTTCAACTGTTACTGTTCAACAGTTAGTATATCGCTGTTGTTCAAAACACTGTTCAACTGTTACTGTTCAACAGTTAGTATATCGCTGTTGTTCAGAACACTGTTCAACTGTTTCTGTTCAACAGTTAGTATATCGCCGTTGTCCAAAACACTGTTCAACAGTTAGTATATCGCTGTTGTTCAGAACACTGTTCAACTGTTTCTGTTCAACAGTTAGTATATCGCTGTTGTCCAAAACACTGTTCAACTGTTACTGTTCAACAGTTAGTATATCGCTGTTGTTCAGAACACTGTTCAACTGTTTCTGTTCAACAGTTAGTATATCGCCGTTGTCCAAAACACTGTTCAACAGTTAGTATATCGCTGTTGTCCAAAACACTGTTCAACTGTTACTGTTCAACAGTTAGTATATCGCTGTTGTTCAGAACACTGTTCAACTGTTACTGTTCAACAGTTAGTATATCGCTGTTGTTCAAAACACTGTTCAACTGTTACTGTTCAACAGTTAGTATATCGCTGTTGTCCAAAACACTGTTCAACTGTTACTGTTCAACAGTTAGTATATCGCTGTTGTTCAGAACACTGTTCAACTGTTACTGTTCAACAGTTAGTATATCGCTGTTGTTCAAAACACTGTTCAACCCATCTTTGTAAGTTCATATTCCGTCAGTAGATTAAGCACTTGTCTGTGATTCCAGAAGTTCTTTATCGTGCAAAAAATGTCCCACCACTGGACCCTATCCTGAGCCAGCTCCATCCAATCCGCATCATCACATCGTATTTGTTCAAGACAAATTTCTTATAGCCCTTCTACCTACGTCTTTCCACTGCGCTACAAGCCGAAAGATCGCGGGTTCGATTCCCGATTCTGTCATTGGCATTTTTCATTGACATAATCCTTTCGATCGCACTACGGCCCTGGGGTCGACTCAGCCTCTAACAGAAATGAGTACCAGGAATATTTCCTGGGAGGTAAAGGCGACCGGTGCGCAGGGCTGACAACCTTACCACATTCATGTACCGATTGTCTGGAAATCTGGGAGCCTCAACCTCCTGGAACCCTAAGGGCCTGTCCAGGCCTGTAATTGGATTGCTTTACCTTTTACCTACGACTTTCTTTACCGCCTGATCTGAACCCTTTCAGGTTTCCACTACACTTTTCTATGTATTTCTTGTTTCCCCACTCCATCTTATCCCTGATTTGACGCCACAATTTGTAGGAGTTCCTACACGTGACTTTTGACCTGGTTTAACATAAATTATAATACAAAACGGATCTGAGTTACGCAGCATATATCAGCGTCTTTTCTGCTTGTGTTCAAGAACAGAGCACCGAATGCGTATATCTGTCGGCTGCAAAGAGACGTATAACGCGATCCTACTCAGGACTCTTTGGTTGCTATGCATAAACAGCTTAGCATATAAAGCCACCATATAACCATTTAAAGTCTGGTGGTAAATGTAACACCCGCCTTAACAATAAGAAGCTGTGCAGTTTGTCACAGGATGTATTGACGTGTTTCGTATGCGTTTCACAATAAATACAGATCACCTCCGTAAACAGCGTTCAGTGAGCGGTCTTTGTAACAGAGATGCAATGTGTTCTCTGTGAAGTACGAACTGAACTTTTATGTGTAATTCAAATGAAGGCCAGTCTTTAGAGGGAGAGTTGGTATTGATAAAACACAAAATACTCGAGCAATAAATGCACTCTTACTATTTTTAGATATTATATATACTCGTATATATATATATACATATATATATATATAGTGGCCGTGCGGTCTAAGGCGTGTGTCTGCGACCGCTCGCTTACTGGGATCGTGGGTTCGAATCCCACCGTGGGCATGGATGTCTGTCTGTTGTGAGTGTTGTGTGTTGTCAGGTAGAGGTCTCTGCGACGGGCTGGTCCCTCGTCCAGAGGAGTTCTACAGAGTGTGGTGTGTCTGAGTGTGATCGTGAAGCGTCGAAAAATGAGGAGGCCTAGGCACCAGAAAAGGGGCTGTTGCGCCATAGGAAAATATATATATATATATTACAATTGCTGTAAGCTAGACCAACATGTTTCGATCCCCTCCTGGGATCATAATCAGGGACTCTTGTGAGAGTATGAATTACACAAAAGAAACTAACAATATAAGTACATGCTAAATAACCCTGCTACTGTTTAAACTGCTTACGAGTTTAAGATTACTCTAATACACTGTACACGTATTTAGAAGCATTAAGAAAGAATTTACAGAAACCACCCCAACAGGCTTAAGTGACGTCATTCTTTTAGCACATTTAGGAAAATCCCAAGCGATAAACCAGTAGATAAACTCGTCCTGATAAGTGAAACACCCTCTCAGCCCTCTAAACACGAAAGTGAAAGTATTTTTCTATCCAATGCTCACCCATTTCCGAAAGAGCATTGATTTGTGCAAGGTTCCCAGGCTTCGTCCATTTGTCCTGGTAAAAGTAACGTGCAGATGAGTATGGAACATTGGTGGAATGATACTGACAGGGGGAAACCGAAGTACTGGGAGTAAAGCCTGTCCCAGTGCGACTTCATCCACTGCACATCCCACATGGACTGGCCTGGTATCGAAACCGGGCCTCCGCGTCAACATGCCGGCTACTAACCGCCTTACCCATGGCGCGGCCTCTAAAGGTGAAAATTAATAAGAATTATACGTACACAGTTCGTACCGCGCAGTAAACACACGCCGTCTAGGTTGTAAATATCAAACACTTCATGCTGTATAAGAAATAAACGTTGATAAATTTGTACTGGGCTATACGGTGACACACCCCAGAGGTCAATGCTGTTTAAATATCAAGCTAATTATCTGGCCAGTAATTAAAATCATTAAATAAATGACTGTGGAACTAAATGACAAGCTATCCAGCTGATTAATCAAGTGGCTGAAGCCCGAGTGACTAATTACAAGGATGAATATCGAAGTAGCTCACAAAAATATATTTTTTTTTAGTCGTCCTCTTCTACCTACTCCGGTTTCCCGTTTCAGTGTCGAGGTTTTAATTCCTTTTCATCACACTGAGAGACACACCACAGTCGGTAGGACTCCTCTGGACGAGGGATCGGCTCGTCGCAGAGGCCTCTACCTGACAACAACACACAACACTCACAAGAGACAAACATCCATGCCCCCGGTGGGATTTTATTTTCTTTTGCCTGTCCGGGGGTTTTCCCCTTTGATCCATTTTTGTACTGTATTAAATCCTTTTGTCCTTCATGTCACCTATGTTCCATATTAGTCCTTACACAACAAACACAACACAAACATCCATGCCCCCGGTGGGATTCGAACCCACGATCCTAGTAAACGAGCTGCCGAAGACCCACGCCTTAGACCGCACGGCCACTGGGATCGGCGGATTCGAACCCACGATCCTAGCAAGCGAGCGGCCTTAGACCGCACGGCCACTGGGATCGGCGGATTCGAACCCACGATCCTAGCAAGCGAGCGGCCTTAGACCGCACGGCCACTGGGATCGGCGGATTCGAACCCACGATCCTAGCAAGCGAGCGGCCTTAGACCGCACGGCCACTGGGATCGGTTCACAAAAATATTGCGCCATTCAAATGGTTATCTGGCACCCTAACGGCAATCATCTGCAGACGACAACAGGCCCACGTCTTGTGTCAAATTTTATTGCATCAAATGTTATTTACCGCAGATCCTTCACACTCACCGCGTTCTCCTCGTCACCAAAAAAGGGATTCCACTCTGTACCTCCATTACAGAACATTCTGCAGTAAGACGAATTCTTTCTTACCTGAAAAGAAAGACAAAATATATTAGTCTTAAACTTTTAATTGAAAATTTCGAGATCACGAAACTGTACAGTACAAAATTGCGCCCTTATGTTACTCCTGAAAAGAAAAGGATAGGTTCTGCTGCATGTACCAAATATAAAAGAAATTAAACTTCGTGTAGTTTTTGACGAAACGTAACCGAAATTCAGTTTTTAGGAATGGAAAATAAAGCGTGCATCAAGAATCACAGATAATAATAAAACAGTGCGTGGTGCTACATGTTTCGATAACTTTTATTGTAGGTTACACACACACGTGCACGCGTGTATATATACAGAGTTATTCAAAATGATTGTCGGGGTTTTAACAACTTGGCCACCCCGTTCTCCAGATGCAACCCCATGTCATTTCTTTGTATGGGGTTACGTCAAGGATCAGGTTTAAGTTCCTCCTCTTCCCGTAAGTATCCCGGAACTGAAGGTACGAATCAGAACCGCCATTGAAACCATCACCGCTGACATGCTAGAAAAAGTTTGGAACGAACTCGATTATCGTGTTGATGTTTGTAGAATCACAAAGGGTGCACATATAGAGCACCTGTAAGGTGTGTCACAAAAACTTGGAGTGTTGTTCTATTAAGTAAAAAAATACATATACTGCTATCTGAAGTGTATTGTGTATGACAAGTTGCTAAAACCCCGACAATCATTTTAAATAACCCTGTATATATATATATATATATATATATATATATATATGTGCAAAAATGTGGACTATATATTTGAACATAACTTTATAAGAACCGCATATACAGTTAGTCAAATCTTACCTAAATTAGCTATCAAATCCATGCAATAATTTATAACCCTGCTACAAAAGTAAATAGAATCTTAACGGATCAAGCAATCGTAATAATGCTGAATGATTACTGCGAAATGGTGTAACCGAAAGCAACGGGCTCTCGCGCCATCTTGCTCTCTCTAACACCAGTTTACGCCTGGACAGATTATTAGTGTTATAAATGAGAAGTTGAAATAGTTATGATAATTTCGTGATAATTTCCTTTGTATAAGACATTACGCCTCGCAACTAAAGTCGCACTTAATAGGAGTGACTTTATCATTCGTATCCTTTTTCCATTTAATACCGACACGCATAATATTCTCTTAGATTAAATTGTATGCCAGTTGCTTAAAGATTATCATCATCTAATTCCTATCATCTTACGAACGCTTCCATTTATCATGTACTCTGAAATTAAATGAGTCCTTTGGCGAAATATTCACATCTGACACAACTATTCGTTTATCACTGTATACGAACTCGGCACCACTGTTTTGAGATTTTGTCCAAATTACTATGTTTAAAGTGAAAGCAATTTTGGACAACACAGGCAATGTACGTATAAATGTAACATTGAGGCGCGTTCGCGTAACAAATGTCACCATGGAAAAGCAATAAATATTATTTTAATATTCTGAGAGTGTGTCTATAGCCTTAGTTAAGCAGCATGCAAAGCGCATGCGCCGTGTTATATTGTCATCTGTGGCCTGTCTGGCTCTACAATACTCGTATTATTCCGAATTATCTAACAAACGACAAGATTTTCAGAAAAAGTTATTGAACATAACAAAATGTTTTATTCTATTTTCACCGTGCATTTTTCGAGTATAGACAATGTTTTTCACCAACTAAATGCACTTGTTATAAAAACACTAAAATATTCTAAAACTGTTTGATAAAAAGCCCCGACATGTTTCGGCTCACCAGTGACGCAATAATATAGTGCATAATCTATAGGGAGTGTTTTAAAAAAACATATCGGCTTGCGAAGTGATAAAGTAAGATTGGTGAGATAAGACGTTGACCATATAACTCTACAGGGGATTAACATATGTACATGTTTTGAGAACAGACAGTTGTGACCCCCTGAGGATGGCTCATTGGTGAGCCGAAACATGTCGGGGCTTTTTATCAAACAGTTTTAGAATATTTTAGTGTTTTTATAACAAATGCATTTAGTTGGTGAAAAACATTGTCTATAACAAAATGTGTTTTTTTTAAATTTTATCTACAACGTTTGTCTTACAGGCAGGTAAGAAGGTAAAGTTACCCCCTGTTTTAATATTCCGGGAATAAATATGATTGCAAATATGGGAGAAACACATCTCCCTGAGGCAATCTGCAAAGATTTGCAAATATCAAGTTCTCATAAATAATATTTTTAACATTTATAAGCAATAAAAATATAAACGCGTTAGAATTAAAAAAAAAACATATCGAATTACTTTACCATAAATATGAAAATTAAATTTAAAAGACCCTACATTTACGTTTCTGAATCTGCCAACGGTAAATCAGTGGAACTACTTCTGCATTTGTAAGTCTAAACGAATGTTATCCACGAAATGCTGCAAGAATTAGAACACATTTCTGTGCTTAATGTTCGGTCCGCCGTAAACCGATACCAGGAACCAGTCCGGTAATTGCTTTCGTTTTCACGACGCTTCAGGGGTGCGGGGAACGAAAACATTTCCTTATGCAGCGATTGTTATACGTTGCAGCATGCAACTTGAGAGTATTTGGTGCGAGGATTGAGGTAGGGTTGGGCGAATACTCCGGTGAAACCAAGTCAGACGGAGGATCGTTCCACACTAATTGACTGCGGAGCCGCTAGCAGGTAGAGAAGCGGCTAAGCGAGATGAAGGACCCGACAGACGATCAGGAAGTTCGTGTAAGTTTTCGACAGCCAAAGGGCAGAGAGGGCCTTCATAAGACGCTGGAACTCAATCGACTGATCAAAATTCTCTGACTTTAAAGAAGCTTCTTTATTCTGTTCACAGCAGCTCGCAACTGAGCCAGCTTATCCCATTTCACAACTTCACGCATTATTTCCTTCACACACATTTTAAAATTACCTTCTCATCTGCGTCTAGGGCACGTATGCAGGAGAGGAGAGGTGTATACAAGGTTTTGATGGGGGAAACCTGAGGTAAAGAGACAAATTGAAAGACCTAGGCGTAGATGGAAAGATAATATTAAAATTGATTTGAAAGAAATAGGATGAGGGGGCGTGGACTATGCTCCTCTGGTTCAGGATAGGGATATTTGCCGGGCTGTTGTGAAAGCGGTAATGAACTTTCGGGTTTCATTAAATATGGGAAATTTCTTGACTGCCTGAAGCACAATTACCTTCTTAACAAGGACTGTGCTCTGTGTAGTTAGCGCTCTTGTTTAACACGTAGCCCATTCCGTGAAGGTTTACTGCCTAAAACTTTTTACGCATTTGTCACTTCTCCCATACGAGGTACAGGCTTCCTTTATCTCTTCCTCCTGTATTATTGTCACTTTCATCAAATCTGACGAAGAGTACCGAATATAAAATAAATCACTGTGCAAGTTTCTCCATCCTTCTATCACTTCTTCTCTCATGGGTCCATCCGGTTCTGGCAAGTGCCTAAATTCACTTAACCGTAGATTATAAAGCTACATTGTGTATGTGAATGCACGTTACAGGATTTGCCTTGAAAATTCGATAATCGTTCGGCAAACAAATTCCCTCTTGTATGGGAAAATGAATGTTCATCACACGTACCTAAAAACGCGGTATGCAGTCTTTTCTCTCCCCGTCATTCGCACTGACGGTTCGTATAAATATCTCGCCGGCGTTCAAAATCGAAGAGGGCGCCATTAAACAACCAGTCAATCTGGGAATATAAGATACTTGATTTTGTTTCATATAAGCTCTGGTGGCGGTGGCGTAGTTGGCTGAGGCACTGCGCCACAAGACGGGAGGTTCCGGGTTCGATTCCCGTAGGGTCCTTGGAAATTTTCAAGTAGCTTGTAACAGAAATGACTAGAAAAGTAAAGTGCGGCCGGAGCGTAAAGCTGACAACTCTGCCGTCCTAGTTGTGCCGAATGTCAAAGTAAGGATGGAAGCCCAAAATTCCATCCCCCCCCCCCCTGAGTCTTCCTGACTTGTTACTGGAAAAGTCATCTTTTTTTTACCTTTTTAGTATAAAATATTGTGGGCCGCAATAGCTCAGTCGGTATAGCGACGCGCTACGGTCTGGATTGTCCCGAGATCGAAGCCTAGTGGAGGCGGGGTTTTCCGGACCCGCTCAGATCGGCCTTGGGGCCCATCCAGCCTCACATACGATAGGTACAAGGTCAGTCCCGAGGGTAAAGCTGCTGGAGCGTGGCATTAACCACCCATCCCCATCTAGAGTCGAGTTCAAAGAAAGAGAAGAGGCATACTTCTACTCCCCCTCTGTGACTTCATGGCAGGCTAAGAGTATGAATTTTACCCTCTTTTTTAAAATTTAATATACGATGAGACTTAATTAAGAAAATCAGTCCAGCAGAATGTTCGCTGCAAGTGTTGTAGTCTAGGCGTATGAAAATACATAGAACTCAGATGAGAGCCCCATATCGTTTATTTCATAGGGCGTCTTTTCTGACCCATACAGCGTCGAATTATAGATGAGGGATGGTTTGGAAAGGGTCGACCTCGGTGGACTAGTGGTTAGCGTGCTCGCCACTGGACCCAAGGTTCGCGGGTTCGATCCCGACCGAGGTCGATGGATTCCTTCGGTCCCATGTCGTAGATTTACGGCATGTAAAAGAACCTTACGGGCATGAATAAAAATGTTGCGTAAGCCAAATTGCCTCCATTTCTCATCCAAGTCTCCTGACTGCCTGCCAGATGGCTCTGGCGTGCACATCAGGATCGATAGAACACTAAGCGCGGCTAGCTGGCCGGTCACCAGCTGCCATGAATGCGCATGACTTAGTAACCTCGACAAGAGGAGGCAAGAGGAGGCCCAGGCCCATACAGGGCTGTTGAGCCAAGAATTATTATTATTATTACGGATTGGAAAGGATATGGAACGAAGCGGTCCTGGCCAAATAGAGGTACAATTCCTGCCCATAATTCCACTTGCCAAGTGTGGGTTCCTCTCTCCCCATGGCAATACCACAACGATATGATACAGCAACGCGGCAAATGTGATGTACAGACAGAAACAAAACTACGTTAACCACTGAGTAGAATTAATCGTGTTTATCCATCCCGATTCTTTGCGAGATCTGAGGTTCTCATAGTTCTTTCTATTCAGGTCTTCTGCGAAGTGACGCTGTGTCACTGGTAAGTAGTTACCGTCGTTTCGGTGGAACGCGGTGACTCATCTTCAGAGTCGGGCAGTCTAAGAAGACTGGACCGCTTGATACTACTACTCGTACTTACCGACAGACACAACGTGACATTTCAGAAGACACGAAACAAATATACTTGCCAATTACAGACTGAATTTTTTCTATACTAGTTATATACTATTTCACACTGTTGACACCGTGCATCTTCGTCATATTAAATTAAGTTATAGACCAACTGATGCACACTAAAACCACTTTTTAAGTAGCTTTATTATTAAAATTGTTAAAATTGTACCCCTACAATTTTACAATTTTAACAATTTTAATAATAAAGCTACTTAAAAAGTGGTTTTAGTGTGCATCAGTTGGTCTATAACTTAATTTAATAGTTATATACTAGCCTGAAGATGGAGGCAGCACGTTCCTCCGAAACGTCAGTACTTATCCACCAAGCTACATTGTGTCATATCCCAAAAAGCGCAATCTTCAAATTACAATTTATTTTCGCATGACCTATCCGACAACTTAAATATTAATTTCTTTTTCCAATGGCGCAACAGCCCCTTGGGGGCCTAGGCCTCCTCATTGTCGAGGCTTCACGATCACACTCAGGCACACCACACTCGGTAGGACTCCTCTGGATAAGTGCTCAGCATGACGCAGAGACCTCTACCTGACAACACACAACAATCACAAGAGACAGACATCCATGCCCCCGGGTGGGATTCGAACCCACAATCCCAGAAAGCGAATGGCCGCAGACCCACACCTTAGACCGCACGGCCACTGGGATCGACAAATATTAATATTTACGAATCCATAATTGTAGCTGTCACTTTAAAGAGGACATAATTAATGCGTAAAAATTTACGTCGGAAGACCTGATGTCAGTACGAATACACGTATAAAACCTGATGTCAGTACGAATACACGTATAAAACCTAATGTCAGTACGAATACACGTATAAAACCTGATGTCAGTACGAATACACGTATAAAATTTGATGTCAGTACGAATACACGTATAAAACCTGATGTCAGTACGAATACACGTATAAAACCTGATGTCAGTACGAACACACGTATAAAACCTGATGTCAGTATGAATACATGTATAAAACCTGATGCCAGTACGAATAAGCGTATAAAACCTGATGCCAGTACGAATACACGTATAAAACCTGATGTCAGTAAGAATACACGTATAAAACCTGATGTCAGTAAGAATACACGTATAAAACCTGATGCCAGTAAGAATACACGTATAAAACCTGATGTCAGTAAGAATACACGTATAAAACCTGATGTCAGTAAGAATACACGTATAAAACCTGATGCCAGTACGAATACACGTATAAAACCTGATGTCAGTAAGAATACAAGTATAATCTGCACGCAAGCGTTTGAAGCCAGTTCCGCGGTGTCTTCGATGGGGTCCACTGCCTGTCTGTTATGGGCACGGTAACGAAACTCTGTTACATAAACAGACAGATTCACTTGACTAGTTGAGCAAATAAGGGCAAATCTACAGCTTGGAGCCAGTCACATTTCTAGCGTGTCGCTTACTCAGTATTATCGTCTGTCAAGGGTGCATCGCACGGGGATGCAACACCACATAGCGGATGGATGATGTTCTCGTTTCTATATGATTTTCAGGCCTTGGAGGGGGAAGGAAAATATAAAAATGATCCTTTTAAAAAAAAAAACTTGAGGGAAGGGGAAACAGAATCGAAGAGCAATGACATACCGCGCTCTGTCATTAACTGCAAAACCTTCACACGCACATCAACAAAAAACACAGCACCTATATTCAATGTCATTATAAGGATTATTTGGATTGTAGAGTAGAGGAAACCCAGAAAAAGAAAAGTTATGGAGACAGCACGCCTTCATTTTCGTCCTTGAGGAACCTTTTATCCTTAAGGTTCTTTCTCTCCCCCTTCTTCAGAAAAACCTTATAGGGTGTTCAAAAATTATCACACCAAAGATATTAGAAATAACTGTGTAACGGTGTGTGTTCCCAGAGCTTCAAACCAGGGTCATACCCAGTGGAGGGGGGGGGGGGTATGAGGTGGGGTAAGGATTCCATGAAATACCGAGGAAAACAGAGTGTGTTCGCTGACAAAATTACACAGAAACACATTTGGCGAAGACTGTACCAAATGTACGAGGCAATAACACAACCAGATGTATAAATAACGTCCCTGTACAGCAGGCCTGATCAACCTTCAACGCCGTGCAGGTAACTTCGGCAAAATTTCGTCTGCATTCCATACACAGAATGAACAGTGAATTAGTACAGGTAAAATTATGTGCATAATTTTATCTGTGTATTTTCCTGCACATCATGCGCGATAAAAATATACTGATAATAGGCCTAATTATTTAAAATTACAATTCATAGCACAGGCCAAGGTGTCGCAACTTCAACACTTTTTACAAACTTAATTAGTAATACAATATCATTTCATCATTATTCTGTAGTCTGTCTTACGACAGATCAGTAGCCCCTTCCAAAGCGAGTTCTCCACAAGGTGCGATCTAGAGCTTCCTC
Organism: Reticulitermes speratus; assembly: GCA_021186555.1. NCBI lineage: Eukaryota > Metazoa > Arthropoda > Insecta > Blattodea > Rhinotermitidae > Reticulitermes > Reticulitermes speratus. The sequence continues at coordinate 28,925,022 of JAJKFL010000007.1, forward strand.
TTTCAATTTACAGTATCTTCTCTTTTCCTTAAGGTCATCCAGTAGCTGCTTACGCCTTCTTCCTCGTCTTCCCGTCATTTGTATCCCTCCTTCTAACTTTCCTTCAATCACGTGTTTCAGAAGGCAGTTTCTACGCAAGATGTGACTAATCCAGTTAGCCTTCTTTTTATTGTATGTACGATATTCCTCTCCTCCTTCACTCTGTGTAATACTTCTTCATTTCTCACACAATCGGTCCAACTGATCTTATGTCTCCATAAATAAAACAGCTCATAATTTCTCTAAATTGCTTCGGCGTAGTATCACATCTTTACCGGGGAAAGGGTTAAAAGACTTTTTTTTATTCAAATAGCCTCCGCCGGCAACATAATACTGTGTCACGGACAAGGTGTTGCCCGCGATTATCGGGTTGAGTGGACCTGATGTAGCGTATAGGCAAAGGCAATGTTGAACCTGTGCATGCCATGGAGACGTAACGTGGGGGAGTGGATGTAGAGCTTTCTAAGGGGTCCAACCGGAAGTGCTTGCATTTCTCACACCCCCCCCCCCCCCCTGATGCAGTCACCTTATCGACTATGGATAATGTCAAAACGCAAAAAAAAAAAAAGACATATGGGGAGCTGAGGTACAGATCCACCCATTCCTAACCTCGGCACTAAATGGAGGTGAGTGGTTTACTTCACGGCCCGGTCGTATTGTCCCCGGGAAAGAACCCCGGCGGCACCAATTCAATAGGATGATGTGTGGGCCCCAGAGCCCGTCTGGGCGTTTTGGAGAAAAGTCTCTTTCCCTGATAAAATTTGAACCCCAGACCGTCCAGCCCACAACCTAGTCACTATAATGACTGAGCTACTCCGGCTCCCACTGTCCAAAGCATTAGTCAAGTTTGTGTCTACGAGTTATTCTTTATATTTTGTTAAATATTATGACCTCGAAAGACCTTTCATATAAAAGTTATATTTGAGTATCTTAATGATACACATTTTTTTCTCCTATGGCTCAACAGCCCTATATGGGCCTGGGCCTGGGCCTCCTCGTTTCGTCGAGGTTTCACGATCACACACATTTGAGACACACCACAGTCGGTAGGACTCCTCTGGACGAGTGACCAGCCCGTCGCAGAGACCTCTACCTGACAACACACAACACTCACAACAGACAGACATCCATGCCCCCGGTGGGATTCGAACCCACGATCCCAGTAAGCGAGCGGCCGAAGACCCACGCCTTAGACCGCACGGCCACTGGGATCGGCTAACGATATGCATATCATATTGTAAATCTGGTGTATGAATCTTTCATGAGTAAATTTTAAGCAAACTAGTAAAGTTTCATTTGAACTTGATACAGCCCTATAATGCAAATCAATGTGACCCAAAATAAAATACACCCAAATTTTGGTATACGTTTGCAATACAAATATAGCCTAAATTCCTTCAAAAGTTTCAAAGATTAAATACACTTAGAGACACACCGACGAGTAGAACATTCTATCGACCGTGCGTTCATTTTCCTCATCCCCCCTCTCTCCCCCCCCCCACCACCAAAAAAAAAAGAAAACATGTAAAATCGCTCACTAAACTCTGACCAACCCGGTGCATTTCACAACGTAATCCGTGAAGTTTATTTCTTATTTCTTCATAAGGAATTACTTTTACGAGACACCTGGATATTTACGAGTTTCAGAAAAATAGTTTTAAATTTGGAGAGACCGTTCAAGAAAGTACAGAATGAAATTAACTGCTTGCTTAGTGATACTATCGCAATTCAACTTTCTTGTTCCAAACACAAAGGCGATGAACCTCTCTGTCGCGCTCCAACCCGCAAAAAAAAATCTAAAATAAATCAGCGTACCTCACGTGTACCTCCTCCTTTTTGAACGAGATACGGGTTCTAGTATAGGTACATATGCAGCTATTTTGTACAGAAACATAAAGGGTAAAATAAGTTTTCTTTTTTTAGATTAAAAAAAACTTAAATTAAAAGAGACAAGCCTGGATCTTTTCATTATGATTTTGTTTTGTTTTTGCTGCTGTAGACATGGTGGGTGATATAACTGTCCCACCCAACCGAGATGAGGGTCTCAGATAAGAGACCATGAGAGCGACGGAGAAAGAGCGAGCAGAAAACCAATCAAAACTCGATCAGGAATTTCCTCGCGGGACGATCAAAACAGACCGATCCATTAATTACAAGCTCAAGCCGCTAAGCTCCCGCTCAAGTGAAATATATAGGCAGAAATCATGTGACTACATTGACGAGGAAATCCCGAGCATAAAAATGCTACTTTCTAAAGGCAGTTCCTTCTGTAACATATGTCACCAAAGACGTGTATGTTTCTTTTATCATTATGAGAATGCTTAGAATTTACTTTGAAAAACTTCATGGAAAGAAACTACCAGGTAGACATGGCTGTAGATGCAAGCAGAATGTTACAACATGTACTGGAGAATTTGACATTGTCCATTCCGTGTACACGCGTATTATAATAATATATATATTGAAAACAACTCGTACACAAATGATAAACCACAACACTCAAACACCTTTATACAAAACCCAACATGTTTCGATGCAATCCTGTACCAAATTTACTGGGGAACGAAATGTAATATTTAAAAACACGCAAGTACAGTTGTTAAAATGTTTCTTTAAAAGCATTTTAATAAATGTGTTTGTGTGTTTTTTAAGTGTTGTTAAATGTTCTCAAACGCCACAAAACCTATGCCCATCCTCCAGGCAGGGACACCAAGTGCCACACTTATACGCTTATAGTGGGTGGTTTCAGGCTTCCACCGATGTAAATGACATCTTCACTCTTCCAGAATGTTACGCAGCATAGATTGGTAGTTAGTCACCGACGTTTCGGCGCAACTTTTCAGTCCCATCTTCAAGGATCAAACAGTCAAGGAAAAATTCTTCTTTGACTACTTGACCCTTGAAGACATGAGCGCTAGGTTTCCCCGAAACGTCCGTAACTAGCTACTAATCTATGCTACGTAACATCCCAAAAGAGCGAATACCTCAGGCTTATACTGACTTGTTTATAATAATAATAATAATTCTTGGCTCAACAGCCCTGTATGGGCCTGGGCCTCTTCTTGCCTCCTCTTGTCGAGGTTACTAAGTCATGCGCATTCATGGCAGCTGGTGACCGGCCAGCTAGCCGCGCTTAGTGTTCTATCGATCCTGATGTGCACGCCAGAGCCATCTGGCAGGCAGTCAGGAGACTTGGATGAGAAATGGAGGCAATTTGGCTTAAGCAACATTTTTATTCATGCCCGTAAGGTTCTTTTACATGCCGTAAATCTACGACATGGGACCGACGGCTTTACTTCCCCTCCGAAGGAAGTGGTGCTCCGGATTTTTATCATCCTTAAAAATCCATCGACCTCGGTCGGGATCGAACCCGCGAACCTTGGGTCCAGTGGCGAGCACGCTAACCACTAGTCCACCGAGGTCGACACTGACTTGTTTATAGAACAGCAAATAAAATCCTTTATTAACTTCAAACAAGAAATTGAGTATTAGAGACGAAGCATAGAATTCCTCATTATTTATTGACTGTTTGAAGATATCATCTACACCCTCAAGCAATCATTAGTGCCCTAACAAGGGTTACTTTCTACATGTATTATAACAAATCACACAAAGTCTGAAACAAGAAAAGAAAAAGATTTCATATATGAGTCATGTAAAGTCTAATGTAGAAAATCGAAAAGGCAATCAAGATGTGCGATTCCTACAATGATTTTAATTTACTCAAACACTTGTCAACTGCAGAGTCGCCATTTGAACAACTGCACTGACGCTACATTACTTAGAACTTACGATTACAGGCGTCGTTCTATTAAAGCCATCGACCTTGTATCGAAGAACACAGTCACTATTAACCCTTTTAAAGGCCAGTTAATCTATGTAATATTTTTGATTTGGCTTTCGCCGCAGTGTAATTGAAATCTTCGCTATTCTGGAATATTACGCAGCGTAGATTTGTACTTATTTACCAACGTTTCGGGTCAACCTATCGGTTCCATCTTCAAAGTTCAAGTATCACAAAAGATTTCTTCTTGGACTGACTGCTTGACCCTTGAAGATGGGACTGATAAGTGACCCGTAACGTCGGTAAATAACTACCAATCTACGCTGCAGGTAACATCCCAGAAGAGCGGAGATCTTAGTAAGATTTAACAATCAAATTCCTGCTTAAAAACACCGCGTTTTGATCACAAACATCACGCTACCGGCTGAGGCAAATACAGACTTCTTATTGTGAGGATAATTCAAAATCTGTACGCCTAAACAAAACATTCAGCACTGCGCTTTAGAGGGCTGAGCAAGCTGTCATTACGTCACCTCTGAAACTATGACGTCAGTAGTTCTTCAGTTCCGCAAACCATGCTTATCTACGCAGCATCTAAACCTGTGTTTCGACAGGGTAGGGGTAGCTTCAGCTACAACTTCTACTGTCAAACTAAGTAACTAACTCACAAACTGACAAATTAATTTGGTAATTAACTAATTAAAGAAACTATTAATTAATTAAATAACTCAATCAACGTCATATAAACTCAACAATCAGCCAACACATAAACAAGTAACTCATTAACAAAAGCAATGACCAATAATTTAACTCACCAATTAATTAACCCAATCAGCACTAAACTATCTCACTAATTAATAATTCAAATCAGTTCCGTTTTGGTTAGTTAATCTATTAATTAGACCAAAGACAAACAGAAATCAATAATTACCCGAACAATATCACTGTTAACATTAACAAACCATTCACAAACAAATCAGCAAACCAGTTTTCTCAATAACCAAGTAATTATTTCTACCTTATACATCCCCTTTTATTAATATATTATTAAAAAGTACATTGTAATAAATAACTTTTTAAACAACTGACTTATTAATAAATGAAATCACTAAGAAACAAAATGAATTCCTAATTAAACATCTAATCAATAACTCAATTAAACAATGTACATATACCAGCTCGGCCCGGAACATGATCTGTCCTTATCTTTAAGTGTTCACAGCTTCCTGGGTTACTTATTTATTCTTTAACCATCTGCTATACGTACCATCATTATGAACAACAAAAATTTCTATATTCTGCCTGCAGTGTGTGTTTCTGTGTTTCGTATGCATCTGAGAAAAAGGTCACTGTTTTTCTACGCAGCAATACCTAGTTCCCCTTATAACTCAAACAAAGCGTGCTTACTGCGCGGTACGAGCTGAATCTCATTCATGTTAATTTTTATCTTTAAAGGGTTAAGATACGAACCCTTTATTTATTCCTTTCACAACCGGGGGGAAAAAGAGAAAACTGTGCAGACAGCCGGTATCCTGGCCGGTATTTGAACTGAGTACCGCCCAAATAAAGCCTTCAGCCTACTTGCCTGTCGATTTACTGAACACAAAAACTCCGTAATAACATTCTTAGATATAACAAATATTGAGGTAGCATTATGAACAAAGAATTCATCACTTTTATCAATCACCTTAGACTACTGGGGGTTGAAGCACATAAGAATGCCTTCTTCCTGCGAGACACCTGTTGAAATACGCTATAGGCATAACAGCTATTCACGATGTGTAAGGCTGAAGCTCAAAGATTACTTACGCTTGAATTTATTAAACGCATTAATTTATACCTGCTCTACGCAAGTTCACTTCGGCCTACTTCTTTCTCCCTGCCTACATTCTTCTTTCTTTATTTTTCTCCCCTTTTCAATCCTTCCTCTTCTTTCCATCTTTCATTTTTCTGTGTTCCTCCTTCTTTCTTTTGCTTATCTGGTTTCTCGTCTTATTCTTTTTTTTTTTCCTTTCCTCTCCATCCACAAACTAAAATAATGCCTCTAAAGAAATTTTCCCTAGATTTCCACTTTCTTTTTTTCTTCGATAAATAATCTATTTGCTCATTTATTTATTCCATATACTTCGTGCTACGAATGTAACAGAACCACATTTGAAAGTTAATAAAGAAAACTACTGGTTATCATGACAGAATATGAATTAAACTGGTTGTGCTTTATGTAAAGAATAATTCTTTCTTTCTTTGGGCCCCTCATGTACAACGTAATATTCCTAGGTCAAAAAAAAAATATGGGGAATTCTGAAGTCAAAATGAAAGAATACATAAGACGGAGGTTCAATCCTATAATCCCTCATGAACTATCCTTTTAACAGGGCGGCTCAGTAGCCACTGTAGGATGATTAATTCGGTAAGGAATCGCAAATCACAAGGAATTTATATGAAGACACACCAAGTACGGTGACACGGCCATTGCTCATTTGTATTGTTAATACTTGAAATTATGTGCATGCAGTAGGTTATATAAAAATACGTCCTTTCACGTGTACCATGTTAAGTTTAAGCTTTAAGCTGAATGCTCCTCCCATTGTCTTGGTTGTGGACAGACACCAGAATAACGACAAGAGAAAGAGAAAGAGAGAGGGAGACAAAGAGACAGAGAGGGGGAGACAAAGAGAAAGAGACGGTGAAACAAACGATAGGCAAGATGCCAACACCTCAGCAGTTTGCTAACTTGAACAGCTTCCGAAAAAGAAAACAATTTCTAGGTGCAACTGCAGTATACTGCAATGAATGACTGCACACAATGGGAAAGAGAAACAAAAACAAAAACTAGAACAAAGAAACGACACTCGTCCACGAAAATACCTTGTGCAAGTTTGGAATTTCATAAAAGAAACAACACGCCGAAATATGTGCAGGAGATTTTTTAATTTTAAAGAATGAATTCTTCAGCTACAATGTGCATTATAACAGGTCCTAACCTAACAAATAGCATTTACTCTACACTGACTCTGTGTGTCACTAATCATTAATGGGCGTCACTTGGAACTGCGTATAGCACATCTGCCTCGCATTCCATAGGACCTGGTTTCAAACAGTAACTCAGTAACATGCTCGCTATACTGTCTGAGGGTTTCCGTGATGTCGTAACATTTACAGGGTCATGCACTTCAGCACGTAACATCTACAGGGTCATGCAATTCAGCACGTAACATCTACAGGATCATGCACTTCAGCACGTAACATCTACAGGGTCATGCACTTCAGCACGTAACATCTACAGGGTCATGCACTTCAGCACGTAACATCTACAGGGTCATGCACTTCAGCACGTAACATCTACAGGGTCATGCACTTCAGCACGTAACATCTACAGGGTCATGCACTTCAGCACGTAACATCTACAGGGTCATGCACTTCAGCACGTAACATCTACAGGGTCATGCATTTCAGCACGTAACATCTACAGGGTCATGCACTTCAGCACGTAACATCTACAGGGTCATGCACTTCAGCACGTAACATCTACAGGGTCATGCACTTCAGCACGTAACATCTACAGGGTCATGCACTTCAGCACGTAACATCTACAGGGTCATGCACTTCAGCACGTAACATCTACAGGATCATGCACTTCAGCACGTAACATCTACAGGGTCATGCAATTCAGCACGTAACATCTACAGGGTCATGCACTTCAGCACGTAACATCTACAGGGTCATGCACTTCAGCACGTAACATCTACAGGGTCATGCAATTCAGCACGTAACATCTACAGGGTCATGCAATTCAGCACGTAACATCTACAGGATCATGCACTTCAGCACGTAACATCTACAGGGTCATGCAATTCAGCACGTAACATCTACAGGGTCATGCACTTCAGCACGTAACATCTACAGGGTCATGCACTTCAGCACGTAACATCTACAGGGTCATGCACTTCAGCACGTAACATCTACAGGATCATGCACTTCAGCACGTAACATCTACAGGGTCATGCAATTCAGCACGTAACATCTACAGGGTCATGCACTTCAGCACGTAACATCTACAGAGTCATGCACTTCAGCACGTAACATCTACAGGGTCATGCACTTCAGCACGTACGAAGAACGGCCAGCGGCACACACTGTTAAAGTAAGGCGTCGTGGAATATTTATAGAACACTTATAAAGAATATAATCTCGCACTACGGCGTTAATAATAATTAATAAAAATTGACAATAATTAATAATAAATATCACTAAATAATAAAAATCAGAATGATAATGATCAATAATGCATTACTAGTAAACGTGTAATCCTCCACTGACTTTTATCAATATGATTTGGGTTACATTCTAAAATGCTTACTAAACAATAGACCTTGACCGCCCTACAAGAAAGTTACACAATAGTAAGTCTGCTACGTATTTCTCCTGTGTAGGTAACATTTTGTGAAATCTGTGGTCTTCTGGGTTATTACACGGCGTCGTGTGGTAATTATTTACTGACGTTTCGGGACAACGTATCGGTCCCATCTTCACGGGTCAAGATGCCAAGTACATTTTGTGTTCTGCTGCCTGTATAGAAGTTGTGTGTTATGTTGTCCTGTATGTCCTGTAAAAAAAAGTTTCGTGTTACGCTGTCCTGTATAGAAGTTTTGTTATGCTGACCTGTATAAAAGTTGTGTTATGCTGTGCTGTATAGAAGTTTTGTGTTATGCTGTCCTGTATAGAAGTTTTGTGTTATGTTGTCCTGTATAGAAGTTTTGTGTTATGTTGTCCTGCATAGAAGTTTCGTGTTACGCTGTCCTGTATAGAAGTTTTGTTATGCTGACCTGTATAAAAGTTGTGTTATGCTGTGCTGTATAGAAGTTTTGTGTTATGTTGTCCTGTATAGAAGTTTTGTGTTATGTTGTCCTGTATAGAAGTTTTGTGTTATGTTGTCCTGTATAGAAGTTTCGTGTTACGCTGTCCTGTATAGAAGTTTTGTTATGCTGACCTGTATAAAAGTTGTGTTATGCTGTGCTGTATAGAAGTTTTGTGTTATGTTGTCCTGTATAGAAGTTGTGTGTTATGTTGTCCTGTATGTCCTGTAAAAAAAAGTTTCGTGTTACGCTGTCCTGTATAGAAGTTTTGTTATGCTGACCTGTATAAAAGTTGAGTTATGCTGTGCTGTATAGAAGTTTTGTGTTATGTTGTCCTGTATAGAAGTTGTGTGTTATGTTGTCCTGTATGTCCTGTAAAAAAAAGTTTCGTGTTACGCTGTCCTGTATAGAAGTTTTGTTATGCTGACCTGTATAAAAGTTGTGTTATGCTGTGCTGTATAGAAGTTTTGTGTTATGCTGTCCTGTATAGAAGTTTTGTGTTATGTTGTCCTGTATAGAAGTTTTGTGTTATGTTGTCCTGTATAGAAGTTTCGTGTTACGCTGTCCTGTATAGAAGTTTTGTTATGCTGACCTGTATAAAAGTTGTGTTATGCTGTGCTGTATAGAAGTTTTGTGTTATGCTGTCCTGTATAGAAGTTTTGTGTTATGTTGTCCTGTATAGAAGTTTCGTGTTACGCTGTCCTGTATAGAAGTTTTGTTATGCTGACCTGTATAAAAGTTGTGTTATGCTGTCCTGTATAGAAGTTTTGTGTTATGTTGTCCTGTATAGAAGTTTCGTATTATGGTGTCATGTAATAGAAGTTTTATGTTATGCTGTCCTATATAGAAATTTTGTGTTATGTTGGCCTGTATAGAAGTTTTATGTTATGCTGTCCTGCATAAAAATATTTGTTATGTTGTCCTGTATAGAAGTTTCGTGTTATGTTGTCCTGTAATAGAAGTTTTATGTTATGCTGTCCTGTGTAGAAGTTATGTGTTTTGCTGTCCTGTATAAAAATGTTGTGTTATGTTGCACTGTGTTATGTTGTATATGTGAAAGATATGCGACAGGCAAATACACCGTGCCGGGAGTTCTAACAGCTGTCCTAATGTTTCCACGATACAGAGGTCAGTATATGAAACACAGCTCGCCAGATGGCGTATCCAATACAGACACCAGAAAAATAACCATTGTCTGTAGAAACAACGGTTTCCATACACACATACGCACGCAAGCAAACACACGTACACGCACACGAGAACCGAGGTAGCTCGCTTGTTATAGTGACTACTCTATGGGACGGACGAAAGAGAAACTTTGGTTTGTTTCTCGGCAGGTTAAGTGATTTTTATCATCTCCAACACGTCCAGACCGACTCAGACCACCCTCCTATTTAACGGATAAAAGGGGCTCTTTTTCTGAGTAAAGCGGCCGAGTTGTTAAGCTCACCACCCACCTCCACCTAATCCCGAGGTTAAGAATGCGTGGAGCTATACTTTCACTCCCCGCATACCTTCAAGGCGTGATGCTTAATTAAGCACAGGCACATATGTACCTTAACCTACACGCACGCACGCACGCACACACTGTGTACGGCAGTATCTATTACGACTTGTGTTCTGGGAGGTGCCGTCGTGTATCCTGGTAGTTCTTACCAAGTTTCGGAGGAACATTCTGACCCCATCTTCAGGGACAATAAAGGAAAGTGAAGATGAAGAGATCAGTTCTATATGGAACGTTGGCAATACTCTACCAGGCCTGACGCCCGTCGCATTCAACAACCCAGTAATCTCTAACGTGTAAAACACGTAACTACACCGGTTTTATTGTGTCGATATGCAAAAGCAGCTACAATTTCAGTTCCTTAAATATACCTCGCTGGCATAAGAACTGAGGGTTTCGTTTCAGTTTTCATTTACATGGTTACATTTCTTGATTCCAGGCTTGTTAATGCATAAACAAGACTATGTAAGAAGTCACAAACCGCAAAGAACTGCAATTAATCTTTAATATAACTGGTATAACCTACAAACATAACCCGCTACTAATTCAAAGCCTGTTCAAATAAAAAATATTTACGCATTCACAACGTTTATATATGATTTGGCAAACACTTAACAAGACGTGTATCACTAGTAAATCAAGTATATTCAGCCCACCGCTAAGGAGGCTTTAAGTTACCTGACAATTATCATAAACAATTTACATTCTAACGTGTTTCTAAAGGTGGAGGAAATACAAGTCCAATGTGACTTCCTCTAGAGATGCAGCTAGTCTTACTATTTCATGGTGGCTTCTAGCCTGAGCAAGATTTGTGGAGAGCTCGGAGTAGTGTGCGCATGTGTTGGTAGCAACAGGAGATGCAGTGAAAGTGTGCGCATGTGTTGGTAGCAACAGGAAATGCAGTGAAAGTGTGCGCATGTGTTGGTAGCAACAGGAGATGCAGTGAAAGTGTGCGCATGTGTTGATAGCAACAGGAGATGCAGTGAAAGTGTGCGCATGTGTTGGTAGCAACAGGAGATGCAGTGAAAGTGTGCGCATGTGTTGGTAGCAACAGGAGATGCAGTGAAAGTGTGCGCATGTGTTGATAGCAACAGGAGATGCAGTGAAAGAGTGCGCATGTGTTGGTAGCAACAGGAGATGCAGTGAAAGTGTGCGCATGTGTTGGTAGCAACAGGAGATGCAGTGAAAGTGTGCGCATGTGTTGGTAGCAAAAGGAGATGCAGTGAAAGTGTGCGCATGTGTTGATAGCAACAGGAGATGCAGTGAAAGTGTGCGCATGTGTTGGTAGCAACAGGAGATGCAGTGAAAGTGTGCGCATGTGTTGGTAGCAACAGGAGATACAGTGAAAGTGTGCGCATGTGTTGGTAGCAACAGGAGATGCAGTGAAAGTGTGCGCATGTGTTGTTAGCAACAGGAGATGCAGTGAAAGTGTGCGCATGTGTTGGTAGCAACAGGAGATGCAGTGAAAGTGTGCGCATGTGTTGATAGCAACAGGAGATGCAGTGAAAGTGTGCGCATGTGTTGGTAGCAACAGGAGATGCAGTGAAAGTGTGCGTATGTGTTGGTAGCAAAAGGAGATGCAGTGAAAGTGTGCGCATGTGTTGATAGCAACAGGAGATGCAGTGAAAGTGTCCGCATATATTTAGTAGCAACAGGGGATGCAGTGAAAGTGTGCGCATATGTTGGTAGCAACAGGGGATGCAGTGAAAGTGTGCGCATGTGTTGGTAGCAACAGGAAATGCAGTGAAAGTGTGCGCATGTGTTGGTAGCAACAGGAGATGCAGTGAAAGTGTGCGCATGTGTTGGTAGCAACAGGAGATACAGTGAAAGTGTGCGCATGTGTTGGTAGCAACAGGAGATGCAGTGAAAGTGTAGCTGCAGATGTGTTTGGAAACACCGTTAGTTACCGTAACTTGTAGGTAGTCCCTTAAGCCTTTTAAGACAGACAACACTGATTTATATTTCAAGGTTTATTTCGTACCGCGCAGTAAACACACTCCGTCTCGATTATAAGAACCAGTCAGTTAATGTTTTACAGTGAAATAATCGCTGTTTGTTCTGAGATCCACACAAAACACATAAATACAGTCCGTACCGCGCAGTAAACACACTCCGTCTCAGTTATACAAACCAGTCAGTTAATGCTGTACAGTGAAATAATCGCTGTTTGTTCTGAGATCCACACAAAACACATAAACACAGTCCGTACCGCGCAGTAAACACACTCCGTCTCAGTTATACAAACCAGTCAGTTAATGCTGTACAGTGAAATAATCGCTGTTTGTTCTGAGATCCACACAAAACACATAAATACAGTCCGTACCGCGCAGTAAACACACTCCGTCTCAGTTATACAAACCAGTCAGTTAATGTTGCACAGTGAAATAATCGCTGTTTGTTCTGAGATCCACACAAAACACATAAATACAGTCCGTACCGCGCAGTAAACACACTCCGTCTCAGTTATACAAACCAGTCAGTTAATGTTGTACAGTGAAATAATCGCTGTTTGTTCTGAGATCCACACAAAACACATAAATACAGTCCGTACCGCGCAGTAAACACACTCCGTCTCAGTTATACAAACCAATCAGTTAATGCTGTACAGTGAAATAATCGCTGTTTGTTCTGAGATCGATATAAAACACGTAAATACACTGTGTGGGCAGAATGCAGAAAATCTAACTGTTAAACCAAGTGGTAGGAAAGTAACCATTGGGCTCAAAGGGTTATCACAAGTTATGTTTTGAAGGGTTCTAACGAAGGTAAATAACTCTGCCCCTCAATTCCGAACACACAACCTTTTGGAAACTGGATCTCTTTCCATTCTCAGGTAAAAAGCGCTCAGGAGGCATCCTCTGAGTTTGGTCAGACACAAAGACCTGTTCTGTTATTGCATGTCTATAGAAAGATGTAATCTCAGGCACTGGACAGGTCAAGTGACTGAGCTCTTTCTAGCAGCCCCCAAATAAAAAGGTGCCCCCTACCCTCCCTTTACACCGGAGGAAGTAAACAACCATTTCCCCAAACGTTGTGTTCGCTTGCAGTACTTCATGATCGACAGAGCCCAGAAACCACGTAATTATGAATCATATGATATAATTCAGGCGGGCCGGGATAGCGTAGTCGGCATAGCGACTCACTACGAGCAGGACGGTCCGGGGATCGAAACCCGGTGGAGGCGAGATTTTCAGCATCAGTCCAGATCGGCCCTGGGGCCTACCCAACCTCATATACAAAGGGTACCGGGTCATTCCCGGGGGTAAAAGCGGCCGAGGCGTGGCTATGACCACCCACCCCCATCTAGCGCCCCCTCTGGGCCTTCATAGTCTGTTCTAGGGTGAACTTTACGTTTATGATATAATTCAGAATGTATCCATCTAGAAGCAAGTAACAGGAAGTCGTACAAAATTACATAAGTGGCTTTGTGACTTACATCTTTGCCAAATTTCGCTATGGCTGGTAAAATCAACAAAAATAAGGCTGAAGGGACATTTAGTATTCATGGAAGAGATGAGATTGCCTTAAGAATTTTAAAAGGCGGACATGATAAACCAAATTTGGCAACGTAGGCACAGAAGGAAATATTGTATTAAAGGAGATATTAAAGAAGCAGGTGTACAGGTGTATATTATATTCCGGAATCAAACACCCCCTTTCAGCCAGCAGCCATTACTTTATGTAATTAGATATCCCGGACGAAGATACAGAAGACGATGGTGATCTAAATACCATAGCACTGTAGCCTTAAATAATCGTTTCTCAGACTATGATAATATGATGTTGATAAATGGTGGATACGGAGCATTGCTGGAATGATGATTGGCCTGAAACAAACCGAAGTACGCGGAGAAAATCTTGCCTGAATGACAGTTTGACAAACACATTTCTCACTTGGACTGCTTTGGGAATGACCGCAAAACTCTCAAGTGAGACATGAATGCCTAATAACCTTACACGTAACAAGACCACCCTCCCAAACACAAAATTTGTGAAAATGAACTCTACCGACTCTCCTGCGCAGAAACATTTCAGCGGTCTCCATAAAACAACAGCGCTGTATTAGCAAGCAAACTCCATCATCAGAGCCACATTTTTCTATAGAACTCCTAGGTACTTCTATCGGTAAGACATATGCATAAATAGCCATCTATCTTTGTTTCTCCTATGCAGCCAGCAGTTGTGGGATTGACTATAGTAATTAAAAGACAGCAGGTACGTAAGAGCTACTACTGCAATGCAGACACATACAGAAACACACACATATCCAGAGGAAAAGACAGGATATTTGCTAGCACACAGAGTCCACAAAGATCAGTTGTCTTCTATTTTCAATATACTAAAGTACAAGCTAAAATATACATGTGGTATTCTCTGTGCAGAAGACAGTCGGAGAGAATGCGAGCGTCAGTTTGTAAGTCCACCATAGCAAGACGGCATTAATACAAGAACATGTCGACCCTTATAGGGAAATGAGCTCTGACTATTACTAACTCTCGTTTGTTTGCTTCGCCTTTATATACATAATGATAGAGACGGTTGTAACACAATAAGAATCAACTGGACTTGTTAAAATGTATTGTGTGTCATTCAAATGAACCTATGTCACTGTTTATAATACATATCCCTATTTCAGAATGAATTTTTGGTTGAACGACAGTGAACCCGAGAAACGTCTAATGCAAATATGAATTTCAGTTATTTATATTCCCAAGCGGCCTTTCCTTTGATACGCCTCTGTATTCCTCCATTTTGGAGATGACCAGCATTTTGCTTCTTTCAATTAATATGAGTCGCATGGGTAAAGGACCTTCTTACACCGTGGATACGTCAGAATCAGCAGCATCCTGAATCCGAGAATCGGTGTGGGTATTTAACGACCGTCACTACTAATAAACGATGTCCCACGAACTAAATGACCCTACGTCTAAACGCTGTCATTCCTCACTGAAACATCCTGTATATGTTAATGTCACATTCCTGAGAAACGAACCTAGCAATGTGCTGTGTTTGTCATTAAGAGTAAGAGAAATTACTTCTGGCACCCTGGATAGTCTAGACGAGACATATCAAACTCAATATCTACTAATGGTCGCTTAAAGGAACGGTGACAGACAGACATGAGTGGGGAAAATTCAAAACAGCCTGCTTATACTAACTACAAGAATGCTTAAGCTCAAGATGCGGAACCTGTCCCATTTATAGCATCCCTTAGCAAGGGAGATTTGTCGTATAGAAAGCCTCAATCCGCAGGGACACTTGAGGGCTGCCGTTCTCGGGGACACGATAAAAGGGATATGTACTTATTTATTGTCCACAAGAAAAATCCTACGCACATCCATACATGAATGTGAGCGTCCTTTACAAACCTGTACTAACTAACTAACTCCATGTAGCACAGTCCTTCTTGAGAAGCTAACAGGTCGTCAGCTAGTCAAGAAATTCCCCGCGTTTTATGGAACCCGAAGGTTCATTACAGCATTCACAACAGCCCGCCACCTGTCCCTATCCTGAGCCATATCAATCCAGTCCATGCCCCCCCCCCCATTCCACTTCTTGAAGATCCATTTTAATATTATCCTCCCATCTATGCCTGGGTCTTCCAAGTGGTCTCCTTCCCTCAGGTCTCCCCACCATTACAAACATGTACAGGTTACTTAATGAAATATTAAATACCGGTACCTATTTGCGGTGAAATTGAAACATATATCTTAAATGCATTTAGGTAGATGTTTATGCATTTTTGGCAGAGTATGTAATGGAATTTTAATATTTAAAATAAGCAAGTGTTATTCTAAATTTCTATCTTTGCTAAACATCTGATAAAGTTTAGGGTGTACAAGTTTCTTAGTATTTACCGTGTCTTAATTTTGAGCTCATGTAATTTTGAGTGAAGTAGAAGGGATAGCGTAGTCTGTATAGTGAATAGGCTACGGGCTTGAGGACCGGGTTCGAATCCCGGCAGGGATAAAAGCATTTTCTCTCCTACCAAGCGTCCAGCACGGCTCTGCAGACCACCCACCGGGTTTTTTTTCCCCTCACGTAAAATGGCCACGGAGTGAAACTGACCACTCATATCTATATAGTGCCGTGGATAAAAATGAGTAGAGCTGTACCCTTCCTTCCTATATATGCCTTAATCAGGCGCACAAGGGGTAAATTCACCTTGACTTTTGATATTCTGATTACAGAAGACATTTGCAAGTCATCAAATCTTGATTTCTGGGGAGTTTTGTTGGTTTGCGTGCTCTAGACAAGCCTTTCGAAAATGTTTCATAAGATTTTGAATGACAAATTATTTATCCTGACAAAATTTGTTGGCAAAGTATGAAATTCATTAATTCTGATTTCAATGCACATACTTCTTCTAGCGTAAGAGTCACACTGTGGTTCGACGAATCCTACCTGAAGGATAACAGAAGCCTGCCTCTCTACGACAACAAGAAACAAAGCTGTACATAAATAAATGTTTTCGCCAAATATTTCAGGTCTTGTAAGAGGTTCTGGAGCTCACGCTTCAGTGCTCTTGAACTCAGAACCGCCGTGAGAGTCTCTGTCTTCCTGACAGGTAAGGAAACCAGCCAAACTACCTCCTTCTGAGTTGTCCACAAACAGAATTTGGTTTTAAAAGCTTTCATTTTTTACGTGTGGTATATGAAGAAGAGGTCAATTGCGTTGGTGGTGAATGAACGATTATGGAGTAATAGTGAAATGATATTAGCAGGGAAAATCGAAGTATCCTGAGAAAAACATCTTCCAGTGACACTTCGTCCATCAAAATCCCACACGAAACGACATTAGGGTTGAACCTGGACCTCCGTGATGACAGACCGACGATTAATCTTCACAGCCATGACACTGCCTGAATGCTTTCATGTTACCATGCCTTGAAATAACAAGATTTTATTTCGCTGGAGCTTTAAATTAAAGTATTTGAAACGTTAATGTGGTAATGTCAATTGAGAATCCTACATCTTGTATCCATCAGCCTTCATTAAGTTACGAGTCATAATAAAATATTATGAACATACATTTAATTAATAAATTTAAAATTTACTTATAATAATACAGGTGATAAGCAGACTTCTGAAAAGGAGAGGTAATTTGAAAATTCAAGTCTTCTAGGGTGTTACGGCGTGTCAAAAAATAAATAATTAGGTCTAGACGCCTCGAAGCATTATATCACCATAATTTTCATGATCAAAAAAAGGAGATCGGCCCTGAAAAGGACGGCATTTCATTCTTCGAAACGTCGGTAAATATTTACCAGACGACAAGGCGTAGTATCCCAGAAGACTTGAAGCTTTAGCAGCACCGCTATGAGAACCTCACATTTCGAGATATAGGCCCTATTGCTTGGTATTCATGCACTATATTTCCCGAACTGCAGCTAGGATAGCACAAACTTGCACCCAATATTCGTTAATGTATATGACACACTATACCGGTAGTTTCTTATTTATAATTCGTATAAATATTCATTGAGCTTTTCGGGGTGTTAATCCTTGTAAGTTTAACTGAAAGCAGCAGAATTCAGTATATCTTTACAGGCAAAGACATTCACATCTATACGTCCGGTACAAACACTTGCGTGTTTAATCTTAGTGAATACGACCTGTCTCCACCGTGCACGTAATTCCATTATGCGCAATCACAAAAATATTGAGATTTAAAGAAACACAATACAGCTATTTTTAACACTGGCAAACACTTTACTTATGCGCATCACATATCTGCATCCCCAGTACAACACATTTCTAAGGCACACATTCATCAAAATACTTTTTTTTTTTTGTGGTGAGGGGGCCCCGCAGCTGATGCTGCGGACGCACCGCAGCCTTAAGGCTTATTGTGCAACCCCTGTGATGAAGATGAGCAGTTTTTTACCAAGTTTTACAAGTAATGGAGCACCAGTGGAATGAAATTGACAGGGGAAAACCGACAACTCGGAGAAAAACCTGTCCCAGTGCCACTTTGTCCACCACAAATCTCACATGGACTTGACGTGGGATCGAACCCGGGCCTCCGTGGTGAGAGGCCGGCGACTAACCGCCTGAGCCATGGCACGGCCATCAAAATACTTACAAACTAGTAACAGTAAAAATATTAACAAAAATTTCACGGCCGGTTATTCAAAAAGGATCGGAATTTATGAAACAATAATTAACATTTGTTTAGCACGTTTGTGAAACAGTGACTTTTACTTTCACAGAAACAGACTCTTCCAAAAGAGGCTCAAAAATATTTGAACCAAATTAGGTATGAACATCAAATAACTAGACAATTTAGAATATTATGCAGCGATAACGTATTAATTTTTATCAGTCATTTGGTATTTGTTAGGGTAATAAAATGCACAAACCTGTGGGCGAGGGACGTGATAAGGAAGAGACAAGAAATGCATGTAATATTTTAGTAGGGAAAACGATTTAGTAGACGTCCATTTGGAAGACTCAGGAGATGAATATTTTGTGAGGATAGAACATGAATTGAGCTGTGGACACGGTCGTTTCCTATTGCAGGCGTTGCTGCTAGATCTGTTGAAATCTTCTAAATTTTTACACTAATAATTCTGACGTCACACAGTGCAAAATGAGATATGGTGAGACGATTATAAAATATTAAGCAAAAAGGATGCTTGGAAATAATGTTAGCTGCCTACAGTACATTATTTCAACACAACAAACAGACTGTTTTGGAGACAGGACAGTAGTTTGCAAGGTTAAATTCAATACGAAATTATGTCTTATAAGAGCCATTGTGCAAATATATGGATAGGCTGAAGAGGATGAAGACAGGATTCAATGACTGGATTTTGTAAACACTGTGATGAACCATCAGGTTCCATAACAGCACGGAATGTCTTAATGGGCTGAACAAATCGTCTACCGCTCAAGTACATACTTCCTCGCGCCACGTAGCTTTGCTCTCAACAGATTAGTTAAACAATTTTAAAGATCACTTCATTAATGTAAGGACACGAAACATACATATTTTCGACACTTTGTAACTATTAGACAATTGCATATCAATGACGGTTGTTGTTTCATTTCTTTAAACTCTTTAACTGCATTAGTCACCTACAGCATTTGCTGCTTTAAAAGAAGAAATTTGGACTTCAGAATCACCCCCTTATAATAACCCTACAACTTCCACACCAATTGCTTGTGAAGTAGGAAGATTCAATGTGTGACAGTCAAATAACGTTGGGCCTTATACACCACCAAACAGGTACCTAACATCGGTTGATTAATGATTAGGCAATTACGAGATAAGAAAATTGTAAAAAAAAAATAGCCGTGACCTAGGTCATGTTACTATTCCGGTATTTAAATGCAGGATACGGATTGCGTAAAGCCAAGACAAAATTCAACAACTGAAAACCGCTAATTCCATCACAGTAGACGCAAGGAACGGAGGTGATAGTAGAATACAGAGACGTAATTCGTAACATAAGATACAGAAAATGTCCCTTTTACCTTGCCTCTAAGCACGCCACGTTTCAAGTGATATCCCAGTAGATGTAGTATTTCTATGAGACAGAGCTGCCGCGCTCAGAGATACGATAAAAGAGACGTCCTGTATAATTCACGACATCAAATGTGCACGTCTTTCCAAGCACACAATACAATAAGAACACAAGAAAGGTACACACTCCCGAGAACGGTCAGCAGTCTTGCAATAATATGGACCAAGTCAGCAAGAAAAATGAAATCCAAATTGAAAATATTATGTAAGTGAAAAATGATAATCCACACGAAAATGAAATTTTTATTTATTCCTATCATTATTATTACTTGTTTTATCAATAAAAGGTAAAGCAATCCCATTACAGGCCTTGACAGGCCCTTAGGGCTCCAGGAGGTTGAGACTCCCCAGATTTCTAGACAATAGGCACATGAAGGTGGTAAGGTTGTCAGCCCTACGAACCGGCCGCCTTTACGCCCCAGCTAATATTCCTGGTACTCATTTCTGTTAGAGGCTGAGTCGACCAAAGGTCCATAGTGAGGCCGGAAGGATTATGTGAACGAAAATTTCAAATGACACCATAGGAAATCGAACCCGCGACCTTCCGGCTTGTAGCGCAGCGCCTCAAATATCTGCGTCACGGCGTGCCTCCCTGTTCTATCTAGGATTTTGTTAAATTTAAGAACATATCACTCACTGCAATTACAAGGCGCTGTAGTACGATATTTCCTGGAAGATAAAATCTTACGCCATAACATATATCGTGTTTGAAGTACGAAATAATATCCACGTAACCGTTGTACTAATTGAACTGTTTAGTGATATTCGTACGTCACAGTTCGTGTCCCGATCTAGGTAATTCCAGAAAGTAACGCGCGACCTCTAAAAAACACATCGAAAAGCGAAACCCATTCAAAATGTTCCTTCTTACCCGAAAACATGAGTCAAACCTGAGAAACTGGTTTCATAGTCACCAAACACTACGTCCGTCTGTCTCTCAGTTATAAGATCAGGAGCTAAGTGTGTTTAAAGAAAACTACAGGTGACAGGTTCTGAAGCATCTCCACTCTTTTGCCAGTGGCTTAAGCAAATAAATTTAGTAAACATATGCGCAAAATCCGAAAATAGCTAAGCATAATTTTGCTTTTTTTTTTGTAAGACACTTCTAATGTGGCATACAAAAGATGTTGAAGAAATATACGTCTTCAACATTTTTTGTAAAGCGAAGTTAGCCCCATCACTGACTGACTTTAATATCATATAACGACACTATTTAAACTGCATAGGTTGAATAATGACTTTCTTGAGTCCTTAGCGACACTTTTACAACTGTCTGCATTGGTTTTGTTAATCAAAGACGCCGCTTCAGACACTTATGTGGCGTCACATGAGTTAATTTAACAACGTTCCTCCACATAAAGAAATTTTCAGATTTTCAAGGGGGTTGATTTCAAATGATGGTCGCCTTTTGGGGTGTTTATATGATTTGCACAATAAGCATATATTATCTCACGACACAACACTGGCCTGTTGGTCTTTGTAACTTACAATCACTGTCTTTTCTGTGAGGTAGAAACTGAAATATATTATTCACATGAATTTTAATTTTGAGAAGTTTAAAAGAGAGAGAGAGAAAAAAAGAACTGTCTATTAAAATAAAGCAGCACAGAGTAAAAAATTTGTATTTTTAATCTCCAAATTCATATCACCAGTATATGTACAGTGGCACCAGAATTTAAACCAAAAACACTGTATTTTGTCAACGCCGTGTATTTATGTGTTTTATATTATTGTAACAATAAACACTAATTCCCTGCACTGCATTAACCGACTGACCTAATGTTACCTCACTGTGTTCTCTGTGAGGTATGGACGAAACCTTTATACGTAATATTATTCGTTTTAGTGCCCAAAGTGTTTAACGTATTACATGGCTAAGTAACAGACCACCCACAATCCATATAACTGTGACGTGACAAATGCAGAGTTGCAGTACAGGGTCATACGATCAGTGTTCAGATCCCTAATGAACAAGACAGACGACGACCTGTATTATCTGCTTGTTGCCCTTTGCCAGTACTGTTTACGTTTCGCAGCGAAGGAACAGAGCAAGCACACTGATACAAGGTGAGAGGACGTGTAATTATGGTCAATGTCATCGTACTAGTTAATGGTCACTGTAGTGTACAGAGACTGGCGTGTTGTGTATCTTATCCCATAGTCCATTAGAGTCAAGTGAAAGACGCGACGCACAGACGGACGGACATTAGCTACGCTGCGTTAGATATGTGTCACACGTATCGTGACAATGCTATTTCTTCCACCCACACGCGGCTACCGCATGGCAGTGCACAGAGAACCGCCTGCGGATTCTCACACATTTCAAGTTCTTTAACAATTTTAAACATCTAAGGCAAGTTCGTGGTCTATTCTGCCAAGGGATTGCTACCAAGGTTTCTAACCTCATGAATAAACACAACTTGAATCTACTAGCAGCCCGATTTTAGAGAGGATGGAATAGAAATGACGGCACAAAGAAAGTAAGAAGAAGAAAAAAACTATTCACCCATTGTAGGCGCTTTTCGCAAAATTGCAAAAAGCGACTATTAGCTTAGTTATGTCCGTCCGCTTGTAAGAACTCGGCTCCCACTGGACATATTTTCATTAAATTTGATATTTTAGCATTTTTCGAAAAATATGTCGAGAAAATTCAAGTTTCATTAAAATCTGACAAGCATAACGGGTACTTTGCATGTACACCTATGTACATTTATGATAGTATCTCGCTGAATTCTTCTTAGAATGAGAAATGTTTCAGACAAAATTGTAGAAAAAAACAAAATACACATTTTATGCTCAATAACTTTTTTCTGAAAATCGTGCCGTTTATGAGATATGTGGAAAAATGCTGTAGAGCCAGACAGGCCACAGATGACAATATAATACGGCGCATGCGCTTTGCATGTTGGATAACTAAGGCTACAGACACACAGTCAGAATATGTAATACTTATTGCTTTTCCACGGCAACAATGGTTACGCGAACGCGCCTCAATGCTACGTTTATACGTGCATTGCCTGTCTTGACTAACCAATCGTCAAAACCCAAATTTGAGCATCGCCTACCAGATATAAGGTACTGCTCAATACGGTAAAGTATTTACTCAGAATCGAACACTCAATCAGACCGTCAAAAATTTAAACGCGTTATGTGAGACCAGAATGTTCATTACAGTGTTCACAAAAGTAGGCCTCTGGAACCCACCCTGAGATACTCAAATTTAGTGAAAACCCTCAGATTCATATTTCCTTGAGAAACATCTTAAAATTACCATTGTACCTATGACGACATATCCTGTGTGGCCTCTTTCTTTCACATTTTCTGGATAAATGTTTATTAATGCCTATGTCTCCCATGCGTGCTATTTTCCTCGCCCATTACATCATCCTTAAAGTGATACGTATAAAGAAATTATTCCTGAGCACACCATGAAGGCTTAGAGGAAGTGGATGAAAAGCTGCACTAATTCTTAACCTCGACACTAGATGGAAGAAAGAGGTTAACGTCAAGTTCCGGCCACGTTAATCCCAGGCCAAGAGCCAAACAACCGGTCTGGACGCTTTGGCAAAGAGAATAAGTATACGTGTCTCTGCCGGGAATCAAACTAAGTTTCCTCCGTTGTCAACTTCTCATATGATGGTGAAAAAAAATAACTGGAGAAAAGTCCAAAATACGAAACTTCCCATTACGAAATTTCCTCTGCCATCCTGCTACTTTCCTTCCCTTAAGTTCATATATGCTCCTCAGCACGTGTTTTTATATACACTCAACAGGGGTTATTGCTGACGTACCAACGTGGATGCCACGGTTCGATACCAGAACAGTACGTGTGGGGTTTGTGGCAGACAGAGTGACACTGACACGTGTTTTCCTGCTAGCACTTCGGTTTTTTCCCCTCTCATTATCGTTCATTCACCTGTCACAAAAGCTACATTATAATCTTAGCAACTGACAACGTCGTGAAATAACACACTTAAAAATACATCAATACAATATACATTCGTCCCCTGGAGTCAGACGCCATGTTTTACAGTCACACAAAATAAATGATAATGCTATATTAAATTAAGTTATAAACCAACTGATGCACACTAAAACCACTTTTTAAGTAGCTTTATTATAAAATTGTTAAAATTGTACCCCTACACGTGTTTCGATCCTAGGATCATCGTCAGGGGGTTTTTTGCTAAAAGCTACAGTTACTTCAACCACATGATTTAAAATATTTTATCGGCACTTTAAAACATAAGTTAAAATCTTGTAAAAAGATTCGTTAAAAGTTGTAAAATTATAAAAGCACTGTAGATGGTAGATTGCGGAACTGCTGGCGTGTGGGATCGTGGTATTAAAGGCATGTGAACTGTTTTTGTGGGGAGCGAAGTGTACTGCCTGTTGTACGGTGAAGAGTACTACGGTGGAGTGTAGGGGTACAATTTTAACCATTTTATAATAAAGCTACTTAAAAAGTGGTTTTAGTGTGCATCAGTTGGTTTATAACTTAATTTAATATGACGAAGATGCACGGTGTCAACAGTGTGAAATTGATAATGCTATAGTTTTCTATATTCTGTTACATTTTTAGACAGAATAATAACAAGCACTCATCAAATCAATCTTATTTCCTTCTTTAACGTAATTTCGATTTGATCGCGTTTCTGAATAAATGACTAATCCTTCGGAACCCCACAGCGCATCATGCAACGGTGAGTCCTTCGAATGCTTTTTTAGGATTCTATTCCTCTCTCTCTCTCTCACCCCGCCTCCTGCGAGATGAGTTTGGATGAAGCAGGTTCGGGATAACATGATGTAAATAACGATTGTGCCTGTAGTGGAGCAGCAGCATGTGTGGCACAGAGCGGCCTGCAGCCCCGCAGTGTCCCACACCACTTTACAGCTAGTAGCAACCACTAGCGTACCGACACGATACTGTGTGCTCGAAACACAAATCTCATGTCTAACAACACCTAACACACATAAACCCTCACAATTTCATCATACAGGAAGAAGTACACTCCACTAAAAATGTAGTATATATTATCCATCTTTACCTCTCGCCAATCTGACCCAATCCAAGCTGCATTTCAGTATGATAAATTCACCTCTTGCTCTTGTTATCTCTCCTTTTTATGAATCAAGTCCTTAGAAGATACGTTGAAACAAACAAGGAAGAGAAAACATTGAAATAATTTTTTTCTGAAGTATTTAATATAGTTTTATAGCACTTCACTTCACTTCACTTCACTTCACTTCACTTCACTTCACTTCACTTCACTTCTACTACCCTCAAAATTATGGGCGGTAACACAACATAAAAACAACTCTAAAGTTGCTGCAAAACTTAATTCTAATTCATAGAGACAGACGATACGCCAAATACAGTAAAGTAACCACAATACTCTGCCGATCCCAGTGGCCGTGCGGTCTAAGGCGTGGGTCTGCGGCCGCTCGCTTACTAGGATCGTGGGTTCGAATCCCACCGGGGTCATGGATGTCTGTCTGTTGTGACTGCTGTGTGTTGTCAGGTAGAGGTCTCTGCGACGGGCTGATCACTCGTCCAGAGGAATCCTACAGAGTGCGGTGTGTCTAAATGAGTGTGATAGCGAAGCCTCGATAATGAGGCGGCCTAGGCACCCGAAAAGGGGCTGTTGAGCCATAGAAAAAAAATCACAATGCCCTGTCTAGGCAACGCAGTATGACTGTCCACATTAAGTGACGAGATACAGATCGCAGATAGTCGAGTTATAAAGTACAGAACACAAAATCTGTTGTCAGTTCTTTGTTCAGTTAGTTTTTCTAATCGAATAATCGGTCAATTATTCAATAAGTTTGACCGCTAAGTAAGTCAGTGCCTCAGTTTGATTAACAATCATCCGTATTTTGACTCCTACATCACTTAGTAGTACGTACAGGATCGCACAAGGTCACTTGACCTTAGAGGCTACATGTTAAACATCGAGCGACAAGTGACTTTCGCGCCATTCTCTATATCTCCTTAGTTAATGCGTTTAATTAGCAAATAATCTGATAATTTTACTTAGTCAATTGAGTCGGTGTTCCGTTAAGCAATTAATTCGGAAGTTAAGACAATTCTAACAATTATTATTCAGTACATTTACTTAGCTGTAAATTAGTCGATTATCAATTATATTTATAATTAATCAGGCAGCCCATCCCAGTGGCCGCGCCGTCTATAGCGTGGGTCTGCGGCCGTTCGCTTGCTGGGATTGCGGGTTCGAATCCCGCCGGGGACATGGAAGCCTGTCTCTTGTGAGTGTTGTGTGTTGTCAGGTAGAGGTCTCTGCTTCGGGCTCATCACTCGTCCAGAGGAGTCCTACCGAGTGTGGTGTCTAAAAAGTGTCATCGTGAAGCCTCGATAACGAGGACGTCCTGGCCCACTAGGGGCTGTTGCGGCATGGAAAAATGTCGGTAAATCAGTAAGTTAGTCTGTAGGATAATTAGTTAATTACATTTTTACGTCTGGGGGAGACAGTTCATAAGTTGGTTTAATCTATAAATCGGCTGTTCAGAACATTAGTAAATATGTTTAGCGTGTCAGTCAGCCAGTGAAGTGACAGGTGGCGTAGTTTGACTTGTCATTTAGTACATCTGCTATTCTCCATCAGTTATTTTGTAAGTTAATTAGTTACCTCATCTGAGACCAAGAGATGCGACTCCTTAACTATCAACACAACGTAAATATACGTTTATTCTAATCTCTGTGTTGTTACGCACACAACATTAATTCAGGCGCTGCAGTCAGAAAGAACTGCATTTAATTACAGCCGTTTAAGTGACATGAGGCCGACACTAACTAACGCAATTTCTGCAGGAGCCCCATTAACTCAAATAATGCACCAAACAATCTAAAAGCAACGACAAGAAAACTAAAGACTCCATAATAATAACACTGTAAATAAATTTTACTGAATACATGCTATGTGCGTTGGATTGTAGCTATTGGGTCACGACTCTAGTCACAAGGATAATTAGAAGGCTGGTTGGGTGTATGTAAGCTTCGTAACGACAAGTATCCCCTGTACTGTACCTTACACAGAGAAAAAAATATACAGACACAAGGGAAGAAAAGACAAGAATCTCACAAAACCAGATTTGCCTACCTACAGCCAACGTCAATATATCACCACCTCCTACTTCTTTCGATATATCGAAGTAAAAGCATGTGCTGAAGACATGTGCTTGCAGAAAATGTTCAAACAACTGGATGGGTATCTATCTCCTTTATGCAGAAATGTTTAGATTTGTTACACTATACTATAATCAGTATCGCATGTTGGAATGCAACTTTATCCACAGTATTTATCACTTATCCTAAAATCAAGCATCTTCTCCTTTTTTGTCTCGGTGTTTGTAATTTTGTTTCTAAAATACTGGAAATCCAAAGAAGTGGGCTTCGTACAGCTTATGTTTTTGAAATGTATCCGATGCGAGTTCAAAATATGCTTTACTTTTGCACATTTTCCCAGTTATTTAATATATTATTATATTTCATTACTCATGGATTTCAAACACTTTTCGATGTTTCCTAGCTTCCCTAAAGTAAGTCTTCTAGAAATGTGTACCTCATTCTAACGACCCACATGTGACAGATAACAGGATTGGCCCACTCTAAAACATTTTCCCTTGTTTAAAATGTATTTTTATATGAAAAGAATACCTCTCTATTTCTGTCCGATATCTTTGCTAACATCAGTCTTCATTTTCCACTCCACTTTTCTTCCGCTAGTTTTCAAAATAAACCTTATTCTATGAGGACGAAAGCGGCATATGTGCATTACATTTCTAAGAAGAGTGAATCTGAAATTTGACTGCCAACTGCCAGTAAATGCAGACAGCCAAATCACTAGGCCTACCCATATGAGGGGCAATTTCATTATTACACATTTCATTATTTACGCTATAATGGAGTTAGAAACCTTCGGCTGTCGAGCGACAAAGAGACTGAAAAGTATGACTTACCGTGCAAACTGCAATTCAAATGTATATATGTATATAGATTATGTGGGTATGAGCTTCAAACGTAAAATACAGTAACAGACGAAGAAGAAAGAGAAATAATTTCTTTCTATCTTCCTCCCTTATCATTCTAGTTTTATTCCAAATCACCTTCACTATTAATACCTATCATATATACACAAACGCCAATGCTTCATTTTACGCCCGCTTGTTTTAAGCCTGTTTTCTTTAAAGCCCCTTGCCAATTTACACCACTTCTTAAATTACGGCCTGTCTCTTTCGGTTTAACGCCTTTTGGCTAGTTTATTTCCATTTATTTAAGTGTTTTTTTATGGGAGTATCATTTTTTATTTACGCTTTCTTGATTTACTCGCACTTTTTCAAGAAAAAAAAACGGTGTAAAACAAGGCCTTGATGCATATGTATTTTATCGATATTCTATAAATATTTTTAGTGCTTGCTGGAGGCTTTTTACCTGGAATAGAGCTGACCACACAACTACATCTAATGCCAAGCTTAAGAATGTGAAAAGTTATACTTCTATTCCCTTCTGTGTTTTCATAACTTAGTGCTTCATTAGGCAGAGGGAAAATTTACCTTCATAATATAGGGTTAGAGAACCATTTCCTCGAAGCCATCTGGTAACAATTTACAACAGGAAAACAGTAATTAAATTCACTTGTAGTTTTTACATTCTTCTCCTCTTTACCGCAAAAAAAACCCAATTTAACATTGGCATTCTCAAAATCTTAAAAGATTTCTCAAACACCCCTCTGACAGGGATCAGGGCAGCTAAACTGGCAGAAGAGTTAAATCAGTTACAAAATTTCTTTACACAGCCATCACTGTGCCTAAGCACACGGCAATAAATGTGTACAAGATACGGATATTCACGGCTGAACCCCAAAACAATTCCCAACATAGTCGCGGACAGCTGCATCTTTATTCTCACCACGAAATAAAACCATCGCCTTCGAAACTTCGCCAGTGACTTTAGTTACACAAACCAGTCACCACAGGAAGGGGAATTCAAGTCACAATTCCCGTGTGTAAGTCCAATGTCTGTTTGAAATAAATTGTAATATAAATATTTATTTCACAATAAATATAAAAGCAAATTACTCCATGTGCACGCCATGAAGATGTAAGAGGGACTGGAAGTATAGCTCCATGCATGCATTCTTAATCTCTACACTAGATGGAGGTGAGTGGTCAACCCCATGTCCTGGCCACTTTAATTCCGATAAAGCATTTACTCTACACGCCGTTCCAAGTCTTGGTTTACAGAACGCAAACGAAACAGAGAACACGCAGCTACACGTACATTTTGTATTGCAGAGGACATAAGCACCACTAAAAATAAAGCAAGGCTAATTGGAAGACGGAACATCTGACGACAGAACAACGTTGTGGTTGAAAATTTAGGTTTTCTTGGAATATGCCGTCGTGTGGTTTGGTGGGCGGTTACCGATGTTTCGACGATCGTGGTGCCCTGAACTTCAACACTTAACGGACCAAGAAGTCTTAGTACACGGAGTCACATCCTGTAAGATCCGAATCCTCTGTAAAAAAAGGTAAAGCAACCCCATTACAGGCCTAGACAGGCCCTTAGGGTTCCAGGAGGTTGAGGCTCCCAGATTTGTAGACAATCGGCACATGAAGGTGGTAAGGTTGTCAGCCCTACGCACCGGCCGCCTTTACCCGCCAGGAAATATTCCTGGTACTCATTTCTGTTAGAGGCTGAGTCGACCCCAGGGCCATAGTGCGACCGAAACGATTATGTCAAGGAATTAATTCCAATGACACCATCGGGAATCGAACCCGCGACGTTCCGGTTTGTAGCGTAGTGCCTCAACCAACTGCGCCACCGCGCGCCCCTCCGAATCCTCTGTACTCGATCTATTTAACAACATCATTTCATGTACCGCTGACCACTCCCCATTCTTTCCCAATATTTGTTGTTACCTGAAATTTACACTCTCACTCCAGCATTCAATATATATTCATTCTGTCTTTTTAACGCACAAAATTAACACATCTGCCATGCTTTCTGTACGCACAGCCGCCATGTTCCTTCGCCACTACACAGAAGTTCAATGACATTGCCTTTGCAGAATACTACTTTATTTCCGAATAAGGAAGGAAGACGAAGAATAGGTGGAGGAGGTTTAAGGACGACCCATATGTATGATGCTATTGTTTCACAAATAGTGAATATTTTATAGGAGGATTGGAATAAGAAACTGCGACCGTTACAGTAAGATCTACGTTACAGAAAAAAGCCAAAACATTACTTGTCGTAGTACAACGGTACAATTGCATTAGCAGGCCATGTACCGAACAGGTTAGCAATGCGGTAACTCCACTCGAGTATATCAGGAATCATCGCTGAAGAAGACCGTCTAACTTGACTGATGGTTTTCAGACCGAACGTCACTTCCTGCAACAACTGCTTCTATTACAATAAAATAAGCTACTGATTCATTATTCAGAATCTTCCTTCGTGGTTTCTGTCATTCAGTCAACATCAGGAGTCCCCAAATCAAACACTATGAGGGCCAAACGTAAAATTTTGAAATTTAAGCCGGGTTGCACGTCATTAAGTAAAAAAAAAAAAAAAAAAAATTGGTATTTTCATCAAAATTAAAGGCATCATTAAGACTACGTCATACTTCCAATAACAAACTTAAAATATGTTGACATTACTATATAACATTTTAATGCATTGCTATTTCTGCTGACGTAAGCTGTACGTAACTGTCTAGGGAACCTTCAGGCCAAACACGAAAAATATTTAGATCAAAAATTTTTCGAAAATGACGCGGGCCTCATTCTTTAATCGAAATAAGGCCAGTGAGAGGATCATATAAAATAAACTGGCAGGCTGTATGCATTCCGCTAGCTGCATATTTAAAACATCTAATTTTTTCCCCATGGCGCTACAGCCCCTAGTGGGCCAGGACTTCACCATTATCGAGGCTTCACTACCACACTCAGACACTCCAGACTCGGTAGGACTTCTCTGGACGAGTGATCGGCCAGACGCAGAGACCTCTACCTGACAACATACAACAATCATACGAGACACACATCCGTGTTCCAGGCGAGATTCGAACCCGCAATCCCACCACGCGAGCCGCCGCAGACCCACACCTTAGAACGTTCGGCCACTGAGATCAGCTTGAAACTAGAATATGGCAAGTCTTACCAGACCTGCTCAACCCACAGTTCGCGTGCAAAATGTTGCGCGCGATATAGAGTTATGTTGCCCGTGGAGACATTTCAAATGACAAACATTTAATACTTTCGCATGCGAAGCCAAAACAGAACGCCGAAGGAATTTGGAAACTTACGAGATGAAATCTGTGGTCTTCTGGGTAATTACACGGCGTCGTGTGGTAATTATTTATTATTAAATTATTTAATCATATTATATTAAATTATGTAATTAAATTATTTATTAATAAATTATTTAATTATATTATATTAAATAATATAATTAAATTATTTATTATTAAATAATTACCACACGAAGCCGTGTAATTACCCAGAAGACCACAGACTTAATCAACATCGCGGCGGAAGCCTGAAATCAAACTTGGAGATGTTTCTTTAGGACGACATACATTACATTACAAATTCATTAGTAAAAATGTGCTAAAAATAGAAATACGGTAGTCTAGGTTCTGAACTGAACATTTTAAAAATAAATGTTGCTTATTATTATCAGTATATTTTAATGCACAAGATATACAGAAAAATACACAAGTAAAATTATACATATAATTACAGCATACTTAATCATTCTTCACTCTACGTATTGAATTTCATGTAGCCAGCCTGCGGACGAAATTCTATTGAAGTTGCCCGCACCATGTAAAAGGTTCACCAGGCCTGGTATATACCAAAGGTGAGAGGTAAAAATTTTCCCAGTTCTTAATTCAGCACCTCGACTTGAAGGCATATGGAACCACAAGTTCCAAAACTCGATACTAATGGAGGTGGCTGGTTAAATTTAAGCTCCAGTCACGAACCCCACTGCAAAGAACTTCCGGTATCAACCGAAAAGAGAGCTGATTTGGCATGAGTCGGTTTGGTCGATTTGAAGGTCACAATCTCTTGCCCTTACCATAAATCGAACCCTATTTCCTCTATTTCCATCACTACACCGACTACGCTACCCAGGCTTCTTACATTATTCCAAAATAAACCAAAATTAAACTTACGTGAAAATTTTTGATACAGAAGCGAAATCAAATATTACATCAAAATCCATAAAGTTATTTTTTTTTTCCAATGGCTCGACAGCCCCTTGGGGGCCTAGGCCGCCTCATTTCTTCGAGGCTTCACGATCACACTTTTAGACACACGACACTCGGTAGGACTCCTCTGGACGAGTGACCAGCCTGGCGCAGAGACCATAAAGTGATTACCCAGAAAAAGAACTTGATGTGTGGAGATATACCACCAATACACGTACATTTATGTGACAGATGGAAAGTTCGCACAATAATAGAAGGACGTGTGCCACTGCTACCTTCAGTTACCACGCTGCTTCTGTTCACTGAACAATACACTTGCCATAATTTAAGGATTGGTTAGTCCTCGGACGGAGGTAGCTGTAAGTTACACACGTCTAGAGGAAGTAAGTGAATGCAACTTATGATTGCTCTTGCACTGTACTTGCCGCAATAGCATACAGAACAAAACCCCACCCGTGTTCTTTCGTGAACAGCTAGAAGTTCTGGCCATTACTTTCTTACATACTTCCAATGAAATAATGACTCCACGATCGGACGGCATGTATAAAGTTTGTTTTCTGTACTAAACACGACGTATCAGAACCATAAATAATGTTCTTAAATTTTGAATGTTAAATCTTACATGGCTCATATATCACTTTTCTCGACAGGATATCTGTAACATCAAGGGTGGGAAGTAATATACTAGCGAGCCGGATGGTGCTATTAAAACTGACAATAGGCCGGAAATATTAATGTTTGAAGTTTAGCTATTAGGCCTACATAATTTTGGCTGTGACCTTCTGAGTTGAGATACCATACAGACTTATGGTATATACCAACTTTTCAAGGAACATCTTGCCTCCTTCTTCATGGCCGAAGTTAATTGGTTGAGGCTGAGGATTCAGTTTATAGCCTTACAGGCAAGGAAAGGCTATGTATTGTGAAAAGTCAAAAACAGAGCCGAAACGTCTGTATATGTTCAAAGGCTATGTATTGTGAACAGTCAAAAACAGAACCGAAACGTCTGTATATGTTCAAAGGCTATGTATTGTGAAAAGTCTAAAACAGAGCCGAAACGTCTGTATATGTTCAAAGGCTATGTATTGTGAAAAGTCAAAAACAGAACCGAAACGTCTGTATATGTTCAAAGGCTATGTATTGTGAAAAGTCAAAAACAGAGCCGAAACGTCTGTATATGTTCAAAGGCTATGTATTGTGAAAAGTCAAAACCAGAGCCGAAACGTCTGTATATGTTCAAAGGCTATGTATTGCGAACAGTCAAAAACAGAACCGAAACGTCCGTATATGTTCCATTACGATACACAAAACATTCACAAAAACTTATTCCAACAAATGCACAACAACAAAAGACAATACTTATAAATATATGACCTTCCTTCTAAATGTTTCGGCCTACAATGTCCATCTTCAGGGAGGTGGTTATCAAATGAAAGGGTAGTTGTGGCTAATTATGTTAGAGATGTTTAGATATAAAGCTAAAACACATATGTTAAATAAATTACATGACAAAATATTTCTAGCTTGGAACATATTACATGTATTCACATGCACACAAACACATATGTCAAAAGTATCCATCTTGTTGTTCAGGGTTCGCCCCTGTGTAGACGTGACTGTTTCGTTGCGATGGATAATTAAGTGCTGGTTTACTGCACGATATATGGTATTGTTAAATGTAAAAAGAAACCTTATACATTGATATCATGAAGACTAGACAATATTGTCAAAGTAATTTTCTGTCAAATGCATCCCAACGTTAAAAAAAACCATTGATTTTTCAAGGTTTTCAATCTTCGCAAAATTCATCTTCTGACAAGAGCGCCGTGAAGTTTAAGACGAGTGCAGAACATTGGTGGAATGATACAGAGAAGCGAAAACAGAATTAATTGGACAAACCGCCAACCCAATGGCACTTTATCCGCCAAAAATCTCACACGGATTGACATGGGAAAGAATCTGGGCATCCGCGATGTCAGGACGTCGACTAACCGCCTGAGACACGGCATGGCAACTAAAAACAATGACAGTACTTTTATATCCAGTGCTCCATAATCCCCCAAAAAACATTTTTTTTTCGTAAGTTTCCAAGGTTTTGCCCATTGGACCTTCTGGTAAGGGCAATATGAATATGAATATGGAGCATTAATGGAATGATAGTGATAAGGGGAAACACAAGTACTAGGAGAAAAAAAACCTTCCCTGTGTCACTTTATCCACCAAAAATCTCACATGGGCTGGCCTGGGATCGAACCCTGGCCTCCATGGTGAGAGGCCGGCGACTACTAACACTGTAAAAGGATATAAAGGTTCAGTTCTTACCTCGTAGAGAACACAGTCCGCAACCATTAGAAAACCAAATGACGGAGGATAAACGTGCCTGTTCATTTGTGTGGACAGACTTAATAGATTTCAGTGTTCAGCTTGGCGCATGTAATAACCAATGTGCTTTAAAGCGTTAGTGTGATATCCAGAGGCATGTTACAGGACTAATGAATACGGAAAGTCTTGGAATCCTCAAACGCTAATGTATGGCAGTCATAGAAAAAAAAAAGTTAATCAGAAAGTATTCTGCAGTAACAACTACTGAATACTTTTGCTATCAACCTACTTAATCCAAATTTTTATTCAAAAACACATAAACATGCAAAAAGAAGAGATTACAATTCCTGTCTGCATATATATATATCTAACTCGAGAGCAAATCGTACAAAAGCTGCGCGCGCACACATGCATAGATTACTATCGCTGGCCGTAAATTGAATCTGGAAGTCAGGTCGAGAGGGAGGGGGGACTGACGACGATAGGCAGGTCACCTCCACTTGTTCAGTTCAGGGTTCGGAATATTGCGAAGAAGGCTCTGAGTTGCAGAAAATAAACGAAAACATGTGAACAGTCACAAGAATGTTTCTAATCCTTCGTGGGCTCCGTTTTCCTTTTTATGTCCATCCACATCACCAAGCATGATGGAAATGAGAAATTCGTAAAATAATTTTGATGAACAACTGGGAACAAATGGGGCAAATTAAGTATGTCTGTAGAAGGACGGTAAGGTAAAGACGAAGTCTCTTTTTTGTATATTTTTCATTCCGTGCATTGTCGATAAAGGTAAAGTTCTCCCTAGAATGGGCCATGAAGGTCCAGAGGGGGAGTAGAGGTATAGCTCTACTCTTTCTTTAACCCTGACACTAGATGAGGGTGGGTGGTCAACTCCACGCCCCGGCCGCTTTACCCATTGTATAGGAGGCTGGGTAGGCCCCAGAGCTTGTCTGGACCTTTTGGAGTACAGAAAAATCTCTACCTCTAACGGGATTCGAACCCCACATCACCTAGCCCGTAGCCGAGTCACTGTGCCAATTACGCTATCCAGGCTAAAAAAAACTGCTGATTGTGATCAATAGATGTCAGCACGACAATCGGATTTACAGTACCGCAATAGGAACAAGAAAATGAACATTTCTAAATGACAAAAGCATTATCTGTAAGAAGGAAATATTGCATTATGCTGGTGTACACCTTCTAATTCTTAACATAAAATATGCTTTCGGTAATGCTAATCGAGACTAGGACTGTGTTTACTGTACACAAAGAGATATAATGTTTGCTTCTATAACGTTAAAGGCACACCACTCTGCAAAACAGAGAATGTTTCATTTAAAACCGGCCCGCTTGCAAGGCAAAATCAAGAAAGCAGGCTGGTTTTAAGTGAAACACCCTGCATTAAAAAACTACGTAAGTTAATGATATGCAGTTGTAAGTCATGGGATTACGTATATAATTTTATTTGCTTCAGATTTTGATGGAGTTCGATGTTAACTTCGCAGTAAATCAAATGGTCCTACTACAGTGATATTTCGGCCTCAGAGGGACGAAGTGACTGGAATCTGGAGGAGATTGTATGATGAGGAGCTTCGTGGCCTGTAATCGTCACTAAATATTATTCGGGTGCTCAAATCGTGAAGAATTTGATAGCATGTGGCACTATGAGGCAGAGGAGAGGTGCATAGAGGCTTTAGTGGGAAAATCCCAGGGAAAGAAGTCACGTGGAAGACCTACGCGTAGATGGGAAGATAATATTAAAATAAATCTTGCAAGAAACAGGATGGGGGCATGGATTGGATTGGTCTGGCTCAGGATTCGGAAAGATGGTGGGCTGTTGTGAACATGGTAAAGAAACTTCGGGTTCCATAAAATGCGGGGAATTGCTTGACTGGCTGAGAAACTCTTAGCTTCTCAAGGACTCTGCTCAATGCAGTTAGTTAGTTAGCTAACGTACCGTCTATAAACACAAAATTTCATCAAAACCCTTCGATAATTTAGAACACACGGCATGCAGAAACGTACGAAAAATGGCTTTCATATCGTGTGTCCATTTAACGCACTTCACTGGAAAGCGCACACAAAACCAGCAATATGAGAGTCCCATTTAACTGAGTGTACACTGTTGACATCCACCTGTTGCGTGCCTAAAACGATGGAGTAATGCTTACCAGTGTCATTAGTGGCAATTCTTTTATTCAAACTTAACACAAACCTAGACACCTAACAACTACAAATCATCAACTAACCAATGGTATTGTTCCTTTCATAATGCATGGAAAAGCTACTGAAAGAAAGTAACCGCTTAAGTAAAGGAAACTGACCAGAGAAAAAAAAACGCAAGTAGGGGGAAAAAGGAGGAAATGGAACAAAGAAAACAAAGGTAAATGACAAAGAACATTACACGCAATTAGACAGACGTGTAATGATCATTACGGACGTAAGGTTGTCAATAAGAGGGAGTAATTACACAGGGTAGCTACACCGAAGTCGCATCAGGCAGACTTTCAGAGCAGTTTAGGGCCAAGGAAGGTCCTTTCCTGAACCAGAGAAATACTTCATCAAATTGTTTTATAATGCTTATACAGGGATGGCCGATGTTTACAGATCAGTGTGGTACATTGACCCACACAACGTTCAGACAGGTATATTACATGCAAAGCATTTTTTTTTCCAATAGCTCGACAGCCCCTTGGGGGCCTAGGCCACCTCATTTTTCGAGGCTTCACGATCACACTCAGACACACCACACTCGGTAGGACTCCTCTGGACGAGTGACCAGCCCGACGAAGAGACCTCTACCTGACAGCACACAACACTCACAATAGACAGACATCCATGCCCCCGGCAGGATTCGAACCCACAATCCCAGTAAGCGAGCGGCCGCAGACCCACGCCTTAGACCGCGCGGCCACTGGGATCGGCTACATGCAAAGCATATAGTCCTATTAATTATAAAATATTCAAAGATTAGTATAGTCTACATTCCTTATTGGCCGATCCCAGTTGCCGCGCGGTCTAAGGCGTGGGTCTGAGGTCGCTCGCTTTGCTGGGACTGTGGGTTCGAATCCCGCCGGGGCATGGATGTCAGTCTCTTGAGAGTGTTGTGTGTTATGAGGTAGAGGTCTATGCGTCGGGCCGATCACTCGTCCAGAGGAATCCTATCGAGAGTGGTGTGTCTAAACGAGTGTGATCGTGAAGCCTCGACACTGAAGAGGCCCTGGCCCACTAGAGGCTGTTGCGCCATGGAAAAAAAACATGACAGGACAGAGTAGTCGGTATACCAACTCGCAATAGGTTAGGGTTTCGAAACCCAGTTAGGGGGGGGGGGGGAGGACAGACTGTTCGTCACATCTTTAAGGACCAAGCAGTGCCAGAAGAAATCTTCTGGCACTGCTTGACCCTTGAAGTTGGCACCGATACGCTGTTCCGAAACTCCGGTAAATAATTACCAACATACGCTGCGTAACATCCCAGAAGAGCGAAGGCCTCAACTACACCGCGGCGGAAAACTGACATCTCGCAAAAGATTTTCTCCTCTCCACAGCCGTTCAGACCAGCCACGGAGGTCCACCCAGCCTCCTGTGCAATGGGAACCGAGTGTGCTTTCCCAGGGGTAAAGCGGCCAGACCGTGGCGTTGAGTGGATCTACACCTCTACTCCCACCCTGCGTCTTCCTGGCACGTTACGGGCTGTTATCTCCGTCACGGTCATACGAAGTTTTCCACTTCTACTTTCTCAAATTTGACTACAATATAATTACGTTTCTTTTATACGATGTTAGGGAAAACAATTTACAATTTACTCGTTCGCATAAAACTTACACAATTTTCAAATTTATCTGTACATACAGCAGAATACAGAAGAGCGGGCACCGCAGGGACCTGTGCACTTCGACCTAACTGAACGTTGTGCAGCTCTGTACATTATATATGGGCTATAAAAACTCAGTTCGTACCTCACAGAGAACATCGTATGTTTGTCTTATCAGACTAATGCTGCATAGGGATATAATGGTCGTTCATTGTCAAAATCATAGAACAAACATAACTACATTGTGTGAGCAAAACAACGAAGTCTGAATGTTATGGAACATACAGGGTGTATCTAATCACATATTATTTTCCTTCCTTCCTTGTTGCTCTCCTTGCCAACGGAAGAGCTTCCCTTACTGCAATGTATTCTCATTCAGTTATTAGCAGCATTATGAGGAGACTGAGCTCTGTCATGATGCTGCCAAAGTGTGGTTAATGCTGCCTTTGTAATGCGAGATGTACTTACACGTACACAAAGACAAACTGACATGAACAAGTCACGTAACAATTCCGACAGCATGTAACTTTGATTGAGAAAGGAATTGTTGAAAAAACAGGCAGTTCCAGATGGATAAAGCCTTTGCAATAAATTGTCCATATTTTTTACGTGTAAACCTAGCACATAAAAGTTGTCCCCCTCCACGCCATAAAGGCATATATGGGGAACAGAGGTATAACTCCACTCATTCTGAACCTCGGCGCTAGATGAAGGCCTGTGTTGAACACCACGTCCTGGCCGCAATATCCCCAGGAAAGAACCCCGGCTGGGTGTTCCTCGCAGCCCGTCTGGACGTTTTGGAGAAGAGTAAAAGAGCTCTTTCCCGAGCTGGGATTCGAACCCCGGACCGTCCAGCTCGTAGTATAGACTGTGTACCGACTAAGATATCCCATCTCCGAACACAGCAAATTCGGCTGACAGTAGGTTTATATAGACAGCTTATTTAAACACGTTTCCTTATCGGCCGCGCTCTTATCGTATCTGATCGGGCTGCATTGTCCTGCTACACGTTACAACACTTGTGTTATATAGTCTATCACAGCACTTCCCCATCATGTTTAATTTTAAAAAGCAACGATCAGTTATCAGATTCATCCAAATAGTAAATAAAAATTCTCTTCCTACCTTAAACACAATAAAATGATTGTCTTTTAAAAAGACCAATCGGTTAATATTTTGGTAAATAAAATAACTGATGGTTACATAAGGAACACAGAAATATGTGTGGGCAAACTGCAAAGTTTTCGACCGTTAATGCAGCTGGTAGGTGTAGTAACAATTTAAGTTTTGTTGTTGTTTATTCTTCGTTGATTTTAGATAAAATCAATAACAAGAGAGGGGGTCAGTTGTTTGTTGATATGCTTGTTTCACAGCAGCAGCGATCTGGGCAAGCTCAGAAGACGAAATTCGGTGTTTCCGAAATTAAGACGTGTCTTCTGGGATCTGGCGACATGTGACATTAACAGACCACACGTCTCACATCCCAGACGAGCATAATCTTAATTTTCATCACTGTTAATACCTTAAAGAGCTGCCAATTACACGCACCAACTGAACAAATATAACAGACCTATCAAAAGAATAAATTATTGCTACTTCATTCGAACACGATACACTAAATTGTGATCACATTCTCCCATCCAAGTACGTAGAATCATGCAAGATCTGATGTTCTCACAGCGGTGAGGTTGGAGATTCATGTCTCTTTATAAGTCAAACCATTCGGTGTGTAATTATCGACGTTTGGAATGATCGTAGCGTCTTCACGAAGTCGAAGAAAACTTTCACTGCTTGACCTTGAAGATAAAGTCACTAAGATCCTTCGAAACTACGATAAATACATACCAGTCGACACGCCGTAAGATCCCACAATACTTGATCTAGAATCCTGCTTCCTAATAATAACAGAAAGAACGAAGGCAGGGACTGCAAATACCATACTGGAACAGCAAGCCACAGGAAGAAACGGAAGAAATAATGTATATTACGTATTCCAACTTCCTGCCACTCACCTTCACATTAACACCTCGTAGGTAGTGCAGAGTAAAAACTGTGACTGTCTGTCCTCACATTGCGGATCTCAAAGAACTACAGAATTGTTTCTTACCTGCAAAGAACAGAAATAATATTTTAGTTTTGAATGAAAAAAAAGACAACAACCAAAAATTCCCAGAGAGCAGATAGTGACTGTGGAGTTTGCAGTTGACCTTGGGAGAAGTTTCGGCTGGGCAAAGCTGTCCTTCCTTTGCTTGTGAACAGTAACTCATGTATTCCATTTTAAAAATCACACTGGGCCGAAATGCAGTCGTGTTTTGTGCGTGTGAGAAAATACAGTTATATTCTGTACTGTTCAGTGTGTTTTCAGCTGAGCATAAATTCATTTCAGGCTTGTTACAAACAAAACACTTAAAAAGTGGCAAACAATATTTGTTAAAAAAAACTACATCATGCAGTGATAGAGACTCGTATTTTTGACAGGATCTATATGTTCTCCCCAACTGTCGTCGCGAGTGTTAAGGGACTCTACCCACGCCGTGCAGGTCAACTGCATTCTCTTGTGTAAATGACATTAGTTCGTTCGTCACAAGGTGTACATGTCGAACAAATGCATGACAAAGGCTCCCGCATCTTATAGGAAAGGCAAAGTATAAATTCCTCGCAAGAAGACATGTAGGGAAAAAAACGTAGTCCAGAACGGTCCTCTAAGTCTGCTTGTCTCTACCGAAAACGAAGGAAAAGTGGGAGAAACAGAAGAGGGCAGTGAAGATGAGGGGGGAAAGGAATGGAGGAATAGATGAGAAAAAGGGGTGAAGGGAGAAGACAAAAAATGTTAAATCTGGAAAGAAGATGGGATGCAGATGACAATCATCGGAAACTCCAGTCAAGAGGCTTAATATCTGATGTAAATCGTACAGTTGTGCATATGCGCCTGGCAACAGCGGTTACGTTCCTACACATCATTAAGTTATTGGTGAAAAAGCATGAAAGTACTTATCTATCCAATGCTCACCGATATGGCCACGAACATTTCTGTTTTGTAAGATTTCCAGACTTCGCCCATTTTTCCTTCTGGTAAGACCAAAATGTAGGTGAAAATGAGTATGGAGCCATGATGCAATGATATTCACAGGGGAAAACAGAAGTACCCTGAAAAAATCTGCCCCAGTGCCACTCTGCCTACCATAAATCCCGCGTGGAATGCTGTAAGCATTTCCTAACAAATTCAAGACGCAATAGACGGTGTGCCTGGCGAAGCAAAGCCTAAGGTTATACAACAACCAATTATTTGCACTGACCACATCAAACTTAGGCCAATAACGCTATCATTAATAATAAATTTAAGTATTAAGGGCTGTCACATTGTGTCGGCTAGTAAATAGCCATCATTCAACATGACGTAAGAATCAAGTGGACTTTGAATTTTCAGCATCACCACAGCATTAATAACAATTAATGCTACGTAATGCCCTGAGCTCTTGAGCAAGGTTCTGATGACGTTAAAACAGACAACAAACGTAACTTGGCGTGAAATCCACTTCATTGTCTCAAACTCTTAAATATGTAATGCAAATTTATAACGAGCAAATACATGAATAAGGGACCCTTGAACGACATTTGAGGTGCTGGTGACAATTTCCTTCTTGTGGAATGTAATACCATGTAGATTGGTAAATAGGTGCCAGCGTTTCGGAGAAGTTTACAGCCTCCATCTCCAGAGTAGATCAAGAAGGTTAAACTGTGCGCAGCTGAATAATGAAGCAGAAAACTCCTCAGAGACTTTGGTACCCAAATCTCAACCTACACAGAGTCGTATTTTAGATTTGTAAATCTTTAAGCGACTCTGAAACTTGAAATTACTTAAAAAATATTGACTCATTTATATTTTTAGTGCAACATACTTAATTTCCACAGTAAATGCATAATAACAGGGAAAGAAAATGTAAAAATTGATAAAGGGACACACGTGACTGGACATGAGAGCTGGGCACATTGGATATTTTGGCAAACCCTATTAGCACCATCACTCCCCTTCCACCCCTCTTACGCATTCCTCAACGGTAACAAATACAATCTTCTAAGATGTCACGTTGTGTTTTCTGCTACAAAATTTACCAAATTTTCGAAGGAACCAAGCATTTTCATGTACCCTGAAGAAAGACACGTTACATTCATCCGAAACGCCGGTAAATCATTGCCAAATTGCACATCGTCGCATTATCTCAGACGACGGCATTCTTCATAGGCACCTCAGTAAGAATCTCAAATTTCATGTCACCAAACATGTTGGTTGGTGCGTTAGAAGGAAGGTTAAACCTCTGAATTAATTCATATTGTTGTAATCGGTTTTCCCGCCCGCTAATGTAAAATGATCAGTCACCAGCACAAACATATGTTACAAATATACGCCAGGTTTTTCTCGAGTTCTTTTCAACCACTGTAAAAAAAGCAAATTCATAATGCTGACGTCACTACGGCTAATAGTACGAGTAGCAAATCTACATCGCACTAATCACCAACAAATTTAAGATTTGATTCTGCATGAGTAATCTACACTGAAAGGTATGGGAATATTGTTCTGTATAGTATTGATATTGTTCTGTATAGTATTGATATTGTTCTGTATAGTATTGATATTGTTCTGTATAGTATTGGTATTGTTCTGTATAGTATTGGTTTTGTTCTGTATAGTATTGCTATTGTTCTGTATAGTATTGGTATTGTTCTGTATAGTATTGGTATTGTTCTGTATAGTATTGATATTGTTCTGTATAGTATTGATATTGTTCTGTATAGTATTGATATTGTTCTGTATAGTATTGATATTGTTCTGTATAGTATTGATATTGTTCTGTATAGTATTGATATTGTTCTGTATAGTATTGATATTGTTCTGTATAGTATTGATATTGCTCTGTATAGTATTGATGAGATATCTAGCTCCGAAGCACAGTACTTTTCGTGACGCTAATTTTACGTCAAACAAAAGGTAAAGCTTTCCCGTAAAAAGTCCTGGAGACTCAGAGGGGCAGATATGTCAGCTCTACGCGCCGGCTGAGTGGACCCCAGAGCTACTGAATGCGGACAGAAGGAAGAGGTCACTTGAAAGTTTCCAAGGACCATACTGGGATCGAAACCGGAACATCCAGCCGAAGAAATGTTCCGCATTTTACGAAACTTAAAAGTTCATTACTATATTAACAAGAGACCATCACTGTTCCTAATCTCAGCCATGTGTATCCAGTCCACAACCTCTCATGCTATTCCTTCGAGATCCATTTCAATATCCTCCAAGTGTGTTTTCCTCTAAGTTTCCCTACCAAAACTCTACATGCACTCGTACGTCTTTCTCGCCCATATGAGTCACATGCCCCGCCCAGCTGTCTTTCTTTTTTTGGTTCGAGTA
Source organism: Reticulitermes speratus (assembly GCA_021186555.1). Classification (NCBI taxonomy): domain Eukaryota; kingdom Metazoa; phylum Arthropoda; class Insecta; order Blattodea; family Rhinotermitidae; genus Reticulitermes; species Reticulitermes speratus. The sequence goes on from JAJKFL010000007.1 coordinate 28,968,505, forward strand.
CCCTGATAACATTTGGTGAGGACTACAAAACCACTTATGATATACACAAAGCCAGGTAATGGCCAAATTATTCAAATTTTACGAAAAGTTATACTCAAACTTTACCTGCCTTCTTACAAAGCACTCATCCTATGTGCCTGTAAAGCTTACAGTATTCATTTCATTTTTTTCAATAATATAATCTGTGACTGTGGGCCGGGATAGCTCAGTCGGTATAGCGACTCGCTACGGGATGAACGGTCCGGGGATCGAATCCCGGTGGAGGCGAGATTTTCCATACCCGTCCAGACCGGCCCTGGGGCCCACCCAGTCTCTTATACAACGGGTACCGGGTCTATTTCCCGGGGATAAAGCGGCCGGGGCGTGGAGTTGACCACCCAACCTCATCTAGTGCCAGGGTTAAAGAAACAGTAGAGCTACACCTCTACTCCCCCTCTGGGCCTTCATGACCCGTTCTAGGGAGAACTTTACCTTTTAATCTGTGACTATGTTGTACAGCATCTCTGTTAATGGCTGTACCTGTAAAATATTTTACCTGCAATAAATTAATATCAAGACAAATTAACAACAGCTTATAACATGGAACCTGTGCAGTCTACGGTATGGCTGGCCTCATTCGTTGTTACTTCCATGCATTGCCCACAACTAGACGATTATGCTCCTCTAATTCGTAGAAATGGTGTTGCTGGGACTTTTTTTTACGGATTTTTTTGGAGGAACCATGTTTTCACAGCAAGGACACACACACACACACAATACACACTACACACGCAACATGCGATGGACCGGCATGCATCGCGTTCAAAGAGTTAGACAAAAGAAAGATGGCGATAGAGAATCGCTTCTCTGTACTCAATCACTGCTGTGCGCCTAATTAAGGCCTTTTAAGGTCAACCACGAATCCCAGCGCAATTTAAATAACAGGTCACGAGAGTGATAGAAGAATCGTTGGTTGCGCCCTTCATTAACAATAAAGGTGTGGGGTTAGATGTCATAGCACTGTCCAACCGACTGCAAAATTCATTAATAAAACTAAAACAAAGACAGTAAACGGCTGTAACATAAAAATAATAGAAGGTATCTCGTCTAACTCTTTCTAAACATTTCTAGATTACGCTAATGACTGCAGTCTCCACAGAATAATAAGGACAGGGTCTGATGTAGAGTGATGTTGCTGTGTATTGAATTACACCCCTTGAGATGTATGTCCGATGGCATGATAAAGGCATTCTTTTGGCTAGGTTAAGCCAGAAAATAAAAATGAGGATCAAATGTTTATCTTTACTGCTGTGCCTGTATCGGCTGTCAGACCCAAATACCTTGCCATTCAGTAGGCACTGTCGGTTCTGTCAGTAGGCCGGGATAGCTCAGTCGGTATAGCGACTCGCTACGAGCTGGACGATCCAGGGATCGAATCCCTAGCCGATCCCAGTGGCCTCGCGGTCTAAGGCGTGGGTCTTCGGCCGCTCGCTTACTGGAATCGTGGGTTCGAATCCCACAGGTGGCATGGATGTTTGTGTTGTGTTATACGGTAGTATGGAACATAAGTGACATGAAGGACGAAAAGGATTTAATACAGTATAAAAATGGATCAAAGGGGAAAAACCCCGGACAGACAAAAAAAAAATCCCACCGGGGACATGGATGTTTGTGTTTGTTGTAAGGACGGTAGTATGGAACGTAAAGTGACATGAAGGACGAAAAGATTTAGACAGTACAAAAATGGATGAAAGGGGAAAAAACCCGGACAGGCAAAAAAAAAAATCCCGGTGGGGGTGAGATTTTCAGCACCCATCCGGGCCAGCCCTGAGGCCTACCCAGCCTCCTATACAATGGGTACACTGGGGTAAAGCGGCCGAGGCGTGGCGTTGACCACCCACCCCATCTATCGCCGAGGTTAAAAGAAGAGTAGAGCTATACTTGTACCACCCTCTTGGTCTTCAGGGTCTGTTCTAGGGTAAACTTTACTTTACTTTACTGTCGGTTCTGTCCACGGAGAAAAAACGGCCGGAAAGCAAAACTTCAAAAATCTCAAACTAGTTCCGGGTTTATGGGTTAACCTTTACCTTTTCTTCCCTGTAAACAGGCATATCACTTCGTTCAGGAGGAATAGCGTTCTTCAAATGATAAGAGGTAAGGGAACAGTAAGGCAGGAAAATGATGGTAAATATAGGTTGAATTGCCCCTATGCAAGCCACGAAATTACATGAGAGAGTGGAGGTATAGCTCCACTCATTCTTAACCTCTACGCTAGTTGGTCAGTGGTCAGCTTGACGTCCCGGCCTTAACCCAGGTACCAATGAATACGAGGCTGGGTGGTACCCATAGCCGAAATAGATGTTCTCTAGAAAAGAAGAACCTCTCGCCCAGCCAGACATCGAACCATGATTCCTCGGTTTTCCAGCCCGTATCTTAGTCACATTACCGACTGAGATACCGCAGGACCAGTAAAATAGAAAAATAAAAACAACTTTTATTACTTAATGGCAGTCCGTACTGAAATTTATGGAGGTGAAACATACGTTTAACAGAGGCTAAAGCAGGATCCAGTCTACTGAAATGAGAGTAAATAGCAAGTGTTACAGGTAAACACAGCACTGCAGTATTACTGCATAATGACAAGGCTGATTGCCCGGTTTCATTGCACATACTTGCCCCGAGAGCTCCAAGGCGTTAAAATGTTAACCCTTTCCAGCACAGTAGTAACTACATACAGGCCTGCCACCTACTTTACAATTAAAAAGCTCTCCATTTGGTTCTTACGATCCTCACAATAAACATTACTAACTGACTTGTCATTTTAATGGTGATGCAGAACAGATTGGAAGGTCCTCACAGCGGTATTGCTGAAGATTCATGTCTTCTGAGATGTTAGGTCGTATTGACCGTAAATTTTTACCGACGTTTCGAAGGATTGAAGTGCCTTCAAGAACAAAACAGCCTCTTCATCCTTGTAATGTGGATCTGTCATGATACTTCCACGTTCACTTCTATAAAAGTTGCATTATTATTATATTAGTGGCGGTAGTAGTAGTAGTAGTAGTAGTAGTAGTAAAAGTAAAGGTAAACGGGAAAACTATCCAATTACAGGCCTAGACAGGCCCTTAGAGCTCCAGGAGTTTGAGACTCCCAGAATTTGTAGATAAATGGCATAAGAAGGTGGTAAGGTTGTCAGCCCTACGCACCGGCCGCGTTGACCTCCGAGATGATATCCCTGGTACTCATTTCTGTTAGAGGCTGAGTCGACCCCAGGGCCATACAGCGGCCGGAAGGATTAAGTCAATGAAAAATTCCAACGATTCAATCGGGAATTCGACCCGCGAACTTTCGGCTTGCAGCGCAGTGTCTCAACCAACCGCGCCACCTCATATCCCAGTAGTAGTAGTAATAGTAGTAGTAGTAGTAGTAGTAGTAGTAGTAGTAGTAGTAGTACAGTCAAAACTTCGCAACCTATCGATCAGGTGTCAATTATCATTGAATCCTGAAGATGGATGCGGACTTTCTTTGGTAGCCCTAGAAGTTTGATGCTGCTATAAACATCCTGCGGATTATAATTTCTATGTGAATTGCGTACACTTGATTTAGCGCCCCCAAATGCTTTATTTCTTCCATTAATATTTCCTCACTCTTCCTTAGTATTGCTGTAGGTACCTGTGTGGAGGTATAGCACCAATCATTCTTAACCTCCGCATTAGATAGAGGGCAGTTGTCAGCCTCAAATTCCGCGTGGGCGCCACAGCCCGTCTGGACATTTTGGAGGAGAAAAAACTCTCTTGTCTCCACCACGATTCGAACCCCGGATCGTGTACAATGTAGCTTAGTCACTATAATGACAACGCTATCCCGGCTCTCGGCATTATTATTATTATGATTATTATTACCTTCTTTATCATCTTCATCATTTATGATTATCATCTTTATCATCGTCGTCATTAGCAGGGAGAACATACCCACACCTCCTTCGAGCTAAGAACACACATCGCAGTGAAGCATGGACGTACGTGTCTGGTAACCAAGCCGCACGCATTTCCAAACAGACAAGTTGTTGCGGTATCCATTATGCACATTTTAAGAGTTAAGCAGTAGAGAATATCAAGTGTCAGTAAGAGCTGTGCATTCACCTCCCTCTGGCATGCGCGCAAATGTCGACATTCCTTGCAGTAAGTTTATTAGAAATTCATAACCTCTTGCATTATTCGAAAGCTATTAAAAGGAGATAGCCCGATAACTCATTGGAAACTCCACACAACATAATGTTCTAATTCCAAATCTCTTTACACCCACTTACCGAATCTTACGTCGGCTGAAAAAAAGTTAATAAATTCGGGCTGTTTCTTCAGAACCCAGTTCCTTTCTGGAATACTGCTACTAACGTTCCCTCAAATTTTTTTTTTTACAGCTGCGCGGAACTGCTACTGCTCTGAGCAGAAAATTTTTACAAGATCTGACGACAGCGCGGCAATTTAAAAGTTTTTTTTTTTTGTAATATGCATAATAAGAAAATTGCAGCTGCGCGACGACAATTCAATGTGCGCGGAAGTATTTCAATTATTACGCGGCCGCGCAGCTTAGAGGGAACATTGACTACTACTGAAATAAATGTCTGTCCGTATCCTCACTCAACTAAATACAACTTTTCTTGGTGTCATCAACCTCAATTAAATTAATTGGCTCATTATAGGGTCAAGTGCAGGGGTGTTTTGAAAATGGCAATAAACATTCGGTTTCCATAAAACTCAGGGTAAATCTTGACCAGGTAGAGGACTAGTAGCTTCTCAAGAAGGACTCTGCTTCATGCAGTTAGTACTTTCAGTTATTAAGCACCCTTACAGGTAAAAGTAAAGAGAAGACGTAAAGTTGTCCTTGTGCTTAATTATCAATAAGGACGTAAGAGAAAGAAGGTAGAGCTCCACGCATTCTCAACTCGGCATTTGAAGGCGAGTGAAAAGTTTCACGTCCTGATCACTTTACCTCCGCGGGAAGAGCACCTTACACCTACTGAGCAGAAGGCTGGATGTGTACCAGAAACAGTACGGGCAGAATGGTGAAAAAATCTAACCCCTACCGGGACTCAAAATTCGGTGGTCCAAACCATCGTCCGGCTCCACTAGATAAAAAGCTGCAAATCATAAACTACATCACGTGATTTTCTTCATCACTTTTTACGTGTACGTAATATACTCATAACCTCTTCACGCGCTAAATTTAAATGTGTAAAGTGAATGGTAGTCATTTGGAAATACTTCATAAAGGATATGATATTTGTACATATCGATAGAAAATAAACTGCGTTTGCACCTGTTACTGAAGTTCGGATGCGTGTGTTTATACACATGAAACGGAAGAATGTCCTTCCCGTGTGGACTTACTATCACTTCAAGCACCGTCATGTTACGCAGAAGGAATACAGGAAGGCGGCAAAGTAAGAGAAATTGAATGATGCAATAAAGAAAGAGAAACATGGTTTACATGAAGCTAAGCTCAAGAAAAAGAAAGCAAGGACGAGAAAGAAGAGAGAAAACATACACATATTTATTATTCATTATTCACCTGAAACATAAGAGGTTGTTTGACTGCGAGTTTTGATGTTAGAACAATGGTCTAACTGAGGTCTGAGGTCTAACTGAGGATGCAGGTCTTCTGGCATGTGACGCTGCGTCGCTGGGTAAGAAGTTCCCGACGTTTCGAAGAAACGGGTCGCCTTCGTCTTCAAGATTCGGGTAGTCTATGAATAATGTCAAAGATGAAAGAGACATGTTCCTTCGATAGGTCGGGACCGCACTACCAACGACACAGAGGCACATCCTAGACGACGGAATCCTCGACTGATTATCTGCTTGCCTCAAACACCAGAACAGGCCAAGTTTTCAACTGCCGTAAGTAATTTTACATGCGTGATTTCAGGCTTACACTGCGGTGTAAATGAGATATTCGTTCTTCTGGGATGTAACGCAGCGCAGATTGATAGTTACGTTAGCGACGTTTCGGCACAACCTATCGATCCCAACTTGATCCTTGAAGATAGGACCGATAGGTTGTCCAAAAACGTCGGGACCTAACTACAATCTAAGCTGTGTTATATCTCAAAAGAGTGAAGATCTAATTTTACCTCTTTACATGCGGTACCAAGTTCCGAACTAAAATGTCCCTCACATATCCGGTGAACAGTCACTAACAAAATTAACAAGATTACGTAACCATATAAAGTAGAGACAAACTTATTCCCATGCTTAAGCAGGAAGGTGGAGAAGCGCCTTACATTTTCTTAATATAGGCAATAGATAAATGTGAGTGGTCAACTCATTCTTCGGCCTCTTTTCCATCAATGAAATCGGAGTGGACAGGGATTTATACCTCACTTATATGACAAATCCTTTTCAGCCACAAATGGTATCAAGACGTGGTTGGACGACTGTGAATGGCAAATGGAAAGATCTGGAAATAATCGGTCGTGTCCCACTTTAAGGTAATGTGAATGGTTTGGCTTGGAAGGCTTGAGAGGGCAACCCATCTCTGGGACGAAACTTGCACCCAGAATCTAAAACATGCAAAAGTGTGCCAACCATTAAACCATGATGTCCATATTACGATAAATGGTTTCGGGGTCTTTAAAACCCTAATATCGATACCGGTCATGTCCCACTTTGCTGAAGGACCGATGCACAGTAGTCATTGCCGCAGACAGATACAGTGAGTACCGCCTGCATTTCGAATGCTGGAGACATCAGTGGCTGCTGGAATATGTATGCATAAGGCAGCACGTAACGTTGTATGTGACAGCATGTGCACTGTTTTGCCCTTCACACAGCAGAGGCACACGGCGCTCTTGGAACAAAGAACCACTGACCATCTTGTGTATTTGGCATTAAATGTGTTTGCTCAAAACACATTTTTGCCCCTCTAAATGCGAACATTCAGAGAGCCACACTGGAAACGCACACAGAAACACAAGGAGGTATTTATGTTATCTGCTGTAAAAAAATTGGAATAAATTGACGTGTTTTAATAATGCTAAGCAATACATATAATGCCGATCCCAGTGGCCGTGCGGTCTAAGGCGTGGGTCTGCGACCGCTCGCTTACTAGGATTGTGGGTTCGAATCCCACCGGGGGCATGGATGTCTGTCTCTTATGAGTGTTTTGTGTTGTCAGGTAGAGGTCTCTGCGACGGGCTGATCACTCGTCCAGAGGAGTCCTACCGAACGTGGTGTGTCTAAAAAAGTGTGATCGTGAAGCATCGAAAAATGAGGCGGCCTAGGCCCCCACAAGGGGCTGTCGAGCCATTGGAAAAAAAAAAAAGCAATATAATATTTCAAGAAAATCCGTTATAAATAGTTTTTGAGTTGACATTGACGATAGATGAAAAGAAAGACAGACAGACAGACAGACAGAGGAAGAGAGGCAGAAATGGCGCAAAAAAACTGTGCATTTCTGCAGCGTTTCTTTGCAAAACTCCAATTACATTTGATGTGTTAGCAACGTCATCATAATAGATTCAAAAAAAAACACACTCAACTTTTCTGGTAATCTAAGGCATTGGTTGTCATTTGCGGCATGTTATGACTCAGTTGCAACCTGATTGGATATTCTGTGCTTCTACATGGACGATTAATCCGTAATGCTGCCCGCACAGTGTAACAGTGTCCAGGCAGAATGCTATGGTGTTAGTTAGTGACTTTAACATCAGACGAACATTTAAACCGTCACTGTCAGAATGGACATGGCATTTCAAGACAACTTATTACTTTGTGAAAATTCCAAAAAATTTTACCTTCTAAAATCCCATCATACAAAGTAGAAATTTGTGTTATTTGGCTCCAGTAACAAAAATTATACCTATTTGAAATAGATTTAATTGTATCCATCGCGTTGTGTTCAATCGATCATGCAAATACACACTGTTCCGTGTAACACAACTTTTTAGGCGTTGTTCCGTCTAACACAACACCTAAAAAAGTGTTGTATTAGACGGAACGGTGTGTATTTGCATGAAAAATTATACCTGCTAAAATCCTATTATACAAAGTAGAAATTTGTGTTATTTGGCTCCAGTAACAAAAATTATACCTATTTGAAATAGATTTAATTGTATCCATCGCGTTGTGTTCAATCGATCATGCAAATACACACTGTTCCGTGTAACACAACTTTTTAGGCGTTGTTCCGTCTAACACAACACCTAAAAAAGTGTTGTATTAGACGGAACGGTGTGTATTTGCATGAAAAATTATACCTGCTAAAATCCTATTATACAAACTAGACATTTGTGTTACTCGGCTCAAGTACTGACAGATGGTTCAGCTTTCGTTTAGCGACTTTCATGATAAAATTATAAATATTTAAGAGTTCTCTTTGAAATGCTAATAGTCATTCAAACAGTAACAAAAAAATCCCTGCATTTTATGGAGGTGTAAGTTTCATCGCCTTATTCAACAGGAGCCCGAAAATTTCTAAAACCTTGAACACCATTTTAAAACAAGCTGTTTCTCTTCCGGCAAGAAACAGTAAGGAGGACCACCCTTTGTCGGTTGTCTGTGACATGTTATTTAATACATTTAAAGGCACTCTCAATATCTGTAAGTTTTCTCCTCTATCCGCAATTATGTGTATGATGCTCTATCATAGTAAGATGAGACCCAGTTAACACGGTCCAATTTATGATATGAATTTAATATGTATCTGCGTGCAAATGGTACACAACTCTATGTATTGTTTAAAGGCACAGTTATTATCAACTTCAGGAACTGTTAAGAGCAGAAATTAATGTTATTTTAACGAGATACTTCGGTCAGAACACAGAAAATTTCAACAGCTGTTCTTACACAATCTGAAAGGTGAAATATGAGGAAGAAAAACACACAAAATTTTATGTAACAGGGAGCCGAAGGGAAACATAACATACACACAGGATTTAAATGGACATGACATAAGTACTGCATCTTACTTCAAGACAATATTCAAGTGTTTGTTTGAGGGAAGTGAAGAAAGCAACAAAACTTGCAGTCGAAACAGGACTTCTCAGATATAAAATTCTACACTGCAATCTCCATGATGTAGCAATGACTGTAGTAGCAGCAGTAGTAGTAGGAGGAGGAGGCGGAGGTTGAGGCTCCCAGAATTTCCAGAGAATCGGCATATAAAAGTGGTAAGTTTGTCAGTCCTACGCACCGGCTGCCTTTACCACCCAGGAGATACCCCTGGTACTCATTTCCGTTAGAGTTAAGTCGACCTCAGGGCCGGAAGGATTAAGACAATACAAATTCCCAATGATCCCATCGAGAACCGAAGCCGCTACTTCCGGCCTGTAGCGCAGTGCCTCAAACAACTGCGCCACCTCGTGTCTCAGTAGTAGTAGTAGTAGTAGTAGTAGTAGTAGTAAAATTTCTCGCGGTATTAACTGAAAGCTGCCTCAGGCTGTGTTTCAACCACACGTCAAAACAAACCATCACAATTAAACTAAAGATAAAATATAGTGGGCGATAACGGAACTCGTCGAAAGACCAAAGCGTCGGCCACGAATATGATTTTGCACAGCCCTGATGTCACTTCTTGTTTTACGTCACTGTGCAATTTCTTAAAGCATTTGGCCCAAACTTTTTAAAAACATTTTTTATTTCAGGAATCTCTATGATTACATCTCAGACTCAGTGTCTTTTAAAGTTCAAGGTCATTACCCAGAGATAAGCGGATGCATGTTCCTTTACACACTTTGACAAGACTAAAGCATTCTTTTGAATATAAAGATGTCGCACCTCTGAAATGGTGTAAATATTCAGGATCTAAAACGGAAAGAAAGAGAGAGAGATACAACAAAGAGCCTTTAGGTTGGTGGCTGCAGCATTAATCGCATTCTTGCAGGGTTTGTAGAAGGCAGTGGCGGATCCAGATTACTGGGGAAATAAATTCCCACTGCGACAAAAGTTAACACCCCAAAGGAGAGCAATCTGGAAAGCTAAAATGACTCGAAATACATCTTACTTCTTCGAGTGAGAAAACATAGCTACCTGTTGCCCGCGTACCAGCGGACCCACAAATATTAGGCGCCACCGTACAAAATTTAGCCACCCTGTCGCCCTGAATTTGTGCACCCCTGGTACATAGCATCACGAGGAACTTCGTGATTTATTCAGGTCACAGAGTTTCGTTACGACAGTAAAATCTACAAAGTTATGACGATTTGACATGTGGCTAGGATATGGAAATACAAGGATTTTATAAACAATTTTTTTTCGAAATTCTCCTGTGAAACGGCTACATCGCAATCAGGAAGCACATGGGAAATAATACTAAGATTGATATTAGGGAACTGAGTTGTGAGAATTTGTGGTGAATGAAAATAGCTCAGAATCGTGTTCAGTGGTAAGGTTTGATAAAACGGATATCAAACCTTAGGGTTATAGTACTAGAGAGTTAGTTTTCAAGGCCTTCATCACGTAATTTGAAAATTTCGAATCAGGAGCAAAAATCTAACACCATCTGACTCAACATACCAGTCCTGTCAATGTAGAAGCAAGAAAACGTATCTTTCGCACGTACTTACCCTTCAAACATCAATTCAGTTAATATCTTTTAAACAGTATAGCATGTCAAACTTAAAAAATATATCTGCTATGGTCACAAAATTTCGATGATTTCAGTTTCGTTTCTAAACGTAAGTAAACCTCTATAATAGTTTAAAAAAAATTACCAACAAAATAAAGAAAACAGAATGCCACTCTAAATTACAGTAAACAAAATTATAAGTAACTAAAGAAAGTCTCTGGTTTCTTTTTATATATATATAAGTGTACCTTCTGACTTAAAGGAAAAGAATTTTGCTTTGCGTGTTGGTCATGGAAACGCCCAGGCAAGTGGTTGAAGACGGACCGGGTAGAAAACATGGCTACTGAATGCATGTATAAATAAAGTATGCACAATGCCTGGTCTTATTCTACATTCAAGAAACTCCTCACTTTCTCACTCACTGACACACACACACACACACACACACACACACACACAGCAGTATCGAAAACTCCTTCGCCCGTCTACAACTGCCTACCAGAAACAAATTCCAGAAAGAAAATTTGTTTTTATGTTAACCGCAAACAATGTAATTACATGAGTTGTTTCTTATTGATCAATTTCCTTTAGTACTGCACTAGCTTTACATGTAAGACGGTGCTTTACGAGCATGTATCATTCTTTCCGTCGTGGTGACAGGGAAAATAGAGTCCAGCATCTCAAAGCGTACTAAAATAGAGTTCGGCATCTCAAAGCATAATAAAATAGAGTCCACCATCTCAAAGCATAGTAAAATAGAGTTCGGCATCTCAAAGCATACTAAAATAGAGTCCAGCATCTCAAAGCATACTAAAATAGAGTTCAGCAACTCAAAGCATACTAAAATAGCATTCAGCACCTCAAAGCATACTAAAATAGAATTCCGGATCTCGCAGCATACTAAAATAGAGTCCAGAATCTCAAAGCATACTAAAATAGAGTTCAGCACATCAAAGCATACTAAAATAGCATTCAGCACCTCAAAGCATATTAAAATAGAATTCAGGATCTCGCAGCATACTAAAATAGAGTCCAGCATCTCAAAGCATACTAAAATAGAGTTCAGCATCTCAAAGCATACTAAAAGAGTCCAGCATCTCAAAGCATACTAAAATAGAGTTCAGCATCTTAAAGCATAATAAAATAGAGTCCAGCATCTCAAAGCATACTAAAATAGAGTTCAGCACCTCAAACCATACTAAAATAGCATTCAGCACCTCAAAGAGTACTAAAATAGAATTCCGGATCTCGCAGCATACTAAAATAGAGTCCAGCACCTCAAAGCATACTAAAATAGCATTCAGCACCTCAAAGCATACTAAAATAGAATTCCGGATCTCGCAGCATACTAAAATAGAGTCCAGCATCTCAAAGCATACTAAAATAGAGTTCAGCACATCAAAGCATACTAAAATAGAGTCCAGCATCTCATAGCATACTAAAATAGAGTTCAGCACATCAAAGCATACTAAAATAGCATTCAGCATCTCAAAGCATACTAAAATAAGAGTTCAGCAGCCCACAGAACGCTTAAATAGATTTCAGCACCTCGCAGCACATAAAATCACGAATTACTGTATTATTATGTATAAGAGTATGGAAGTATGTATACATTTATAAAATTACGGGGATGTTCGTATTATTCTTCATATTCCATTACGCCGTGCTGTTATATTTGGTAATATTCGATAAAGGTTATAGGATGATGTGACATAAATATTTCAGGAAGACATAATAAATAAAAAGAAGCGCAAAACAAAAAGATTTTAAAATTAGAATTGCAACCGCGAAAGATCAATTTGCTCTCCGTAAGCGAAAAATATGAAGAAACGCTGAGGCAGTCACAAACAGAAAAACGAAACAAGCAGCAAAGACCGACGGCGTGAAAAATGGCATGGCTTTAATAACACTGTAGTTAATATTCTACTTGTCCTGCCGCTCATTTCTATTGTAGAAATACGCGACACTCTTATTAATGTTGGACAAAAGATAATTCCATCGTTCAACAGAAATAAAAGCCAGTGTCACTGATAAGGCGCCGATCCCAGTGGCGGCGCGGTATAAGGCGTGGATCTGCGGCAGCTCGCTTGCTGGAATTGCGGGTTCGAATCCCGCCGGGGGTACGGACGTCTGACTCTTGTAAGTGTTGTGTTTTGCAAGGTGAAGGTCTTTGCTTCGGGTTGATAACTCATCCAGAGGAGTCCTACCGAGTGTGGTGTGTCTGAGTGTGATCGTGAAGCCTCGATAATGAGGAGGTCTAGGTTCATTAGGGGCTGTTACTCCTGTGTTTGTGAAATTATTTTTGCCATTAAAAAGCAATAAGTATTACACATTCTGAGTGTGTGTCTGTAGCCTTATTTATCCAGCAAGCAATACGCATGCGCCGTATTATATTGGCATCTGTGGCCTGTATGTCTCTACCATATTTTTCCACATTATCTCATGATAGGCACGATTTTCGGAAAAAAAGTTATTAAACATAAAATGTGTGTCTTGACTTTCTCTACAACTTCTGTCTGAAACATTTCTCATTCTAAGAACAATTCAGCGAGATACTATCATAAATGTGCTTAGGTCTTCATGTAAAGTACCCGTTATGCTTGTCAGATTTTAATGAAAATTGAACTTTCTCGACAGATTTTCGAAAAGTGCTAACATATCAAATTTCATGAAAATCCGTCCAGTGGGAGCCGAGTTGTTCCATACGGACGAAAACAACACAGACGGACAGGCAGACATGACGAAGCTAACAGTGGCTTTTCGCAATTTTGCGAACTCGCCTTAAAAACAATTTTCTCCTGATGTCTGTATTGTGTTTGTGATCTTGTCTCGTGATACTCATAATGGTTGTAGGAACCCCAAGGACGCAGTGTCGTCTTTCAGTATTCCCTTTCCTCAAATATGCCTAACCACAATCTCTTTGCACATACCTTACATAAATCTTTCTGTACGTGGCCTTTTCAAATGGAGATCGTTTGGTATTTTATGCACACTTTGTACTCAGCACATGAAATAAACCAATTTTATTGAGACTGTGTCTATTTGTCTATCCGTCTGTATGTTACATCACCGAACCTATTCAACAAGACGTCCATAAAATTTGGTGTTAGGATACGCATTGAAAGTACTCGTCTTTAATGACTGTTACATTGATGGTCTATCTTGATACCAAGTAGAGAACGTATATAAATTTAATTTAAGCTGTTTCTAGTAAAAAAAAAATAAATTAAATTGGAAAATATTTGTTTTAAAACGTTAGGTGTTTTATATTAAGATCCATGAAGATCCAGCCAATCAGAAAATTACATAAGTAATCTTCAAGGACATATAAACAATTGAACAAGGTAAAATCTGCGTAGCATAACTCCTGTCTTATTGCGGCAAACTGCACTTTGGGTACAGCTGCTGAGGACCTGTGCCGGGTGAATATGACAATAAATCTATGGGTTAAAGGAACTGTCTTTGCTGCTGACAGGCCAAAGTGGAAGGGCCTTCTAAAGTCCAATGCAAAAGAACGTCTACACAGTTGTACATGGCAAAAGAAAATAAAGAAACATAGAAAAGAAGGAATTGATAAATTTAATCTGCCTTCGCTTCGTTTTTCGAAAAGACTTCAACTTAAGCCTGTATCGGACAGATGCTCTGTCCGATAATTTAGGGGTCTACACACGCATGAATAAGAAGTTGGTTATGAAGAGATGATAAGTGGTATATAAAATGGCAGAGGATTTTTCCGTTCTCAGACGCAGGCCCCCAGTAGCGAAGACAGAGGAATGCTAGCAAAGACAGCCAGTACTTGTTCTGCTCTGTCTTGCTGTTAGGATATTCAAATCAGCCGGGCGGTGGAAGCTGACTCGAGCCGCTCCTGTGTCATGCCAGTGTTACCAAAACCTTTTTTGTGCGCTGAATTGCACGAACGGGGAAGCCACCTATATATGTGCGAAGATAGTCTTCTGGGATACAATGTGGTATAACTTGGTAGCAGTTTGCAAAAAGTGGAGCCTCGACCTCCTGGAGCCCTAAGGGCCTGTCAAGGCCTGTAAAGGGTTTGCTTTTACCTTTTTTTTTCAGGGTAACATTCTACCTCCATCATCAGGACAGAAGAATATACCACGTGTAACAAAGCACAGCAACCAAACTACACGGCGTCACATCCCAGAAGACCAATTTTCATATTCCCATCCATCAGAACCTCAGATCTTTAATGCATATATATATATATATATATATAGATCACGAGGACAGAAAGACAGTTTGAGGTTTCAAATTGATGTAAACTGTGACCATGTCCATCTGTTCTGAACTAGTGAGCGGATGATTGATTGAACGAATGAGTGAATAGTTGATTGCGTGATTGATTAAGAGTGTGATTGGGCGACGCGGTAACAGAGCGACTGGGTGGATGTCTGAGTGCTCGGTTTATTAAAAAATAAAGTCAATGATTTAAAGATCAAATGACAGGAATTGCACGATATATTGAAGGACTGAGTGTGACTGAATGAACGATTGAAGGAATGATTGCCTGACGGAGTACTCTGTAGACAAGACGAGGTACTGCTAAATTTTAAATGGTAATCAATGTAAATAATCAGTCAGCTCAATACTATACCGTATGACTACCTAAAAGTCACTAAAGTGATTGACTATAAGAAAAGTTAGCTATCTATGTGACTAACGACCTAACTTGTCGACCAACTAGCCAAGCACCCACTTAACAAACCAACGAACTATTTGAACAGCTAGCAAAATCTTCAACTGTTTTAGTAAATATGTAACTGTCTGTCTAACCACGTAACAAATATATATCTGACTAAATATTTGACAAATTGGTAAGAATTATTTTACTAATTAACAATTTGGTTGACTGCCTAGACAGCTAAATTCCTAACTGGCTAAGTTTTAACTTTGTATCTAAATAATTGTTAAACTACTTATAAAACTTTGATTTCAGGCTTCAGCCGCGATGTTGATAAGATCTGCGCTCTTCTGGGATATCACGCAGCGTCGTGCGGTAATTAACACACGACGCTGCGTGATATCCCATAAGAGCGCAGATCTTACTTACAAAACTAACATTCTGGTAATACAGGAGTCCGTAAATGCTGGACTGCCCGCCGTAGAGCGGACGACATCGATGCTGCATAGCGCCCAATGACGTCCGCCGCTCTGCAGTTCTCGGTCCCGAGGCAAGAGAGAACTCCCTGTAGCCTACAAGGCAAATGTTCTACTTAATAGGAAGGCTAAGCGGCCAGGCGGAGACGCAAAGAGAGCGGAATAAATAAAAGGACACTGAAAAGACTGAACAAAGCAAATTCATAATGCGTGCTAATCAATGAACATTATCTGGGAGAGCAAATCAGGGAGATGAGATTAGAAATGCACGTTACGTGCTGCGAGAAGGAAGGCGCTTACGACTGTAGAACAAAACTTTAAATAGAAGGGACCATTTGGAAGACTTAGGCATAAATGGCAGAATAATATTAAAACTGATCTAAGGTAAATGACGGGGATTAAAATAATGTGGTTCAGAATAGGGTCTAACATAAGGCTTTTGTAAACACGGTAATGAACCTTCGGATCAATAAGAAATTCGAGGAATTTCTTGCCTAGCTGAGAGCTTCTCATATAAGTAATTGCTTCACAAAGTGAAAAGAGGCGCCGTGATCAAAAGCCGATAAACATAGCCACAATAGACTGTACGGGTTGTGTGAAATCCAGAGACATTCCGTCAAATTAGGGGTTCGTAGGAACTGAAATGCATCGTTCCGAAAGACAGTCACGGTAACCCTCACAGAAGTGCTAAAACGTGTGTTTGGCACCTAAGCAGTTGAGGAGCCTCGCACTGTCTGACATTACATTGACCGATGGTCGGCGGGCAACGGTCGCTGTGGAGTTGGGTTTGGTATCCGGCTCCACTGCAGAACCGTCAAAACGCAGAACGTGACCTCCATTGTGTCCAGTGGACAAGGATTAGTTACCGGAATACAGAAGATAATTAGCTCAGGTTTTCACAAATTTTCCAAAAAATCTAGGAGCCATCTCAAAACTCTGGGCGCCAGTATGGTGACAGGAAGGAAGCACCACGCTGAGGATCCACAAATATTAGGCTCCCGCGATTTGTGCCCCTCTATCGAAAGCTGATATCTAAAATGCGTAAATTCATTTTTTTTATTTATTAGATGCCTGTAAAACGTAACCTCGAATGTTAGTTTGATTTGTGAATGATGAACTGAGAAGGATAGGAAAGGAAGCGATCTCTGTATACTTTAAGATAATATTAAACATGATAAATCAGCATGAGCGGGATGTCTGTCTCTTGTGAGTGTTGTGTGCTGTCAGGTAGTTCTCTGCGTCGGGCTGATCACTCGTACGGAGGAGTTCTACCGAGTGTGGTGCGTCTAGAAAGTGTGTGATCGTGAAGCGTCGATAATGAGGAGGCCCTGGCCCACTAGGGGCTGTTGCGCCATGGGGGGAAAAAAAATTCAGCATGGGCGAACTCAACCAATACTTAAATACAGGTTTTATCGAATACAAGAAAGAGGTAACTACTAATCAATGGTGGGATTTTCCGTCAGAATGCGTGGAGTTTCACCTCCCTTTCCCATGTGCCTTCGTGATGTGATGCTTAAGCACAAAGAAAAATTTCCGTCTTTTCAATGCTTGGCAAACTCATGATTTCTTGTACAATCGATCACTTGGACAGATGAAAACTTATGTCTGTTATTTTAGCGTTAGAATTCATTTTGACCTACAACAACTATCCCTGGTTATCACATAAACCACAAAAAGTATAAGCTGGGGAATGATATGTGGTAGGAACTACAATGACAACAGTTGTTTAAAGCTGGTTACCTGATGGTGCATCTCGTTCGTAAGTTCATTAAAGACGAAGTATCAATTTAACAATTCATTTATAGTGCAATGTGACGACAGGATTATAGTGAACGGTACACTGTCGTGGCCTATTTCAAGAAATTATCGCGACGACCGATGTTTGCGGTTTACACACTTGCTTCGCATTCGACGGACCACGAGCACTCCATCAAGACAGCAGCTACACAAATGAGGGGCTCCATTGTCTCGATCTGTATCTTAAAGTAGGTCACGGCCACTTCTTTTCATACCTTTTCCAACATATAATTCAACAAAAAAAAAATTTCTTATCTGACGTCACAGGCTTATCACTTACGCAGAGGAGAAAGTGTTGATAAATAACTAAACTAGATTCATTGCATTTGCCTGTCGTTACGAGAAACCCCACATATATTCTCAATCGGGTCGTGTTTTGACAGCGAGTCGAAGCTAGAACCTCCCTAATATAGATCAGCGGCTCTACTGTTCACAAATAAAAATCGCGCTAATTAATTGAATTATCTTAACCCAGGGGTGTATAAATACCGGGTGCCAAGTCGCTCGGAAGACTGAATTTTGCACAGCGACGCCTAACAATTGTGGATAATCAGTATGGAACTTGCTTCACGTCACACTTCTGTCGCCTAGAATTTTGAGCTGTCTTCTAGATATTTGGGAAATCTGTGTACCGCTATCTTAACCATTGTTGGTAACGTTTGTATTGACATCAACAGCATATTTTCGTTACAGGACAGCAAGTTGTAAAATATTTAAAATATTACAATTTTGCTTCCAATCTCGTGCTTGTTACAAGCTAGACACCTGCCATTGACAGGCATGTCATGACAAAGGGTTAGCAGGCCGTGCAGAAAGAAATATTAAATTTTTATAAAATTTAAAGCAATATATAAGGGCTACCAGTGTCTTGATAGTCGCCGATCCCAGTGGCCGCGCGGTCTAAGGCGTGGGTCTTCGGCCGCTCGCTTACTGAGATCGTGGGTTCGAATCCCACCGGGGGCATGGATGTTTGTGTTGTGTTTGTTGTAAGGACGGTAGCATGGAACGTAAAGTGACATGAAGGACGAAAAGGATTTAAACAGTACAATAATGGATCAAAGGGGAAAAACCCCGGACAGACAAATAAAAAAAATCCCACCGGGGGCATGGATGTCTGTCTCTTGTGAGTGTTGTGTGTTGTCAGGTAGAGGTATCTGCGACGAGCTGATCACTCGTCCAGAGGAGTCCTACCGACTGTGGTGTGTCTCAAATGTGTGTGATCGTGAAACCTCGACGAAACGAGGAGGCCCAGGCCCATATAGGGCTGTCGAGACATAGGAAACAAAAAAAAGTATCTTAATAGTCGCGTAATTTCGACACAATTTACAATTGAGTCATACGAAACTTTACTTTATATCCAAGATTTAAAGCTTTCACGGTGACTACAAGCAACTGAACATTCCGAAGCGATCAGCTGAGAGTGCTGATATGATGAGGGACACTGGTCAGACGCCATTAGCCATAACATTAACCACTGACGATGGAAACAGAGGCAGTTAGCGAAACGCTGGCTACCAACTCCATATTCACACGGAGGTAGGCACGGGAAGGCAACATAGCACAAGAAACACAGTCGAACCCGGTTATAACGTCATGAAACGGACTGAATATTTTGTGTCGTTATAAACGAGTGTCGTTATAACCGAGGAGTATAAAGTTATGGTTAACAGTGACGAATTAATTGGTACCACAGAATATCTGACGTTATAGACGAAGTGTCACATAAACCGATGTCGTTATAACCGGGTTCGACTGTGTTTAGATGTTATTCAATGACGTTCTCGATCGCTCAGCTGTAGTAATTACGTCGAATGATTCGATTAATGACTAATGAACTGTAAATAATGAGGTGGGACATTGACTAGAATATGGCTAGACGTCTGAAGATAATCGACTCCCGGCAGTGTCACATTTCCCTTCTCCGCGGCGTGTAGACCGGTTCTGGGGTACAAACAGCCTCCTATTCTATAGGTACGGTGTGCTCTTCCCCACATTTAAAGCGGGGAACCGATCACCCCATCTAATGCCGAGATAATAATGAATGGAGCCATACCTGCATTCCCCCCAAACGCCTTCATGGTGTTCACAGTGACAACTTGACATATACCCTCAAACAGTTTGAAAGTTATATCGAAGAAATTTCATGCATAGAGAATCTGTATTCCATCAACAAGTTCTTCACAAAAAAAAAAAAACAATAAAATGTAACAATATTAATAACAAGCCTGAAAAAAATATAAATCTATGCAAAGTTTAAAATTACATGAACATCCGTCCAGTGGGGACCGAGTTGTTCCATGCGGACAGACGGACATGACGTAAAATTACATGAACATCCGTCCAGTGGGGACCGAGTTGTTCCATGCGGACAGAACGGACATGACGTAAAATTACATGAACATCCGTCCAGTGGGGACCGAGTTGTTCCATGCGGACAGACGGACATGACGTAAAATTACATGAACATCCGTCCAGTGGGGACCGAGTTGTTCCATGCGGACAGAACGGACATGACGTAAAATTACATGAACATCCGTCCAGTGGGGACCGAGTTGTTCCATGCGGACAGACGGACATGACGTAAAATTACATGAACATCCGTCCAGTGGGGACCGAGTTGTTCCATGCGGACAGAACGGACATGACGTAAAATTACATGAACATCCGTCCAGTGGGGACCGAGTTGTTCCATGCGGACAGACGGACATGACGTAAAATTACATGAACATCCGTCCAGTGGGGACCGAGTTGTTCCATGCGGACAGACAGACATGACGAAGTTATCAGACGCTTTTCGCAATTTTGTGAACGTGTCTAACAACCAGCATTCCTATAAAGAATGGAACCAAAACTACTTTGTCCATCCACAACTGACTTTGTTCAATTGGCAAAATTTGTGACTTCTGTTCATGAGATGGACCGTTTGAACCCCGATCGGGACAAAGAGTATAATTACGAAGGTTTTTTCTTTCCCAAATTCCTACAAGAAAATGTCCAGATTTACCCCTAGTTACAACAGGATCTCCTCCTTCCGAACACCAAGTACATCCATTAATCGCCTTAAAATTCGATGTTATACAGCGTGTTTCTTTTACCACTGTCCTCAGCACGTTAGTTGTCATAAAAGTCCTTTTGGATTCAGGCTTTGTACATGATGAAGCTGTCAGCAGACAGCAGAAAACACTGTGCACCCTGAGCTACTGACAGCATCGTTACAGAAACAAGAAACAAAAGACCGCGACTACAACAGCACCGTCACGTGTAGGATTCTGCAGTGACGGAGAAGACAGACGGGCTGAAAGCAGAAGGGGGACCCCCGCCGAAGTAAACAAGAAGGACCATGACATACCATCCCAGCAGGGTGCACTCTGGTTAACAATACTCACCCCAACTCAACACGCACGTGGTCAGGTGGGGGTGCAGTAGCTATGGGGGTTGTCTGTCGGCCGGTATGTGATTGATAACAGACAAGTACGAAGTCATTAGACGGAACAAGTTGCAGTATCGTCACTATAGCGAGAGAACATGGATCAGTCGGTTGCATAACTCACAGCCGCGACCAGATGGTGAAAAGGCAAAGTACATTCATACTCACTCCAAAAGTACGTAGTTGTTTTCAGCGTCTATTGTTATATAGACTGATTATATTTCTCTAATTATAAAGGTTACTTGCCCATATTAATTACGTGTAATTAGTAACAGAAGCAGTAATACTCTGAAACAGTGGAAGCATTTCACTCTTTATATTATTGAAAAAGTGTGCTGAAATAGCTCAGTCGGTATAGCTACTCTGCTACGCGCTGGACGGTCCGGGGATCGAATCCCGGCGGGGGCGAGATTTTCCACACGCGTCCAGACCGACCCTGGGGCCAACCCAGCCTCCTGTACAATGGGTACTGTGTCTTTTTCCCGGGGATGTATCGATACACCTAGAATAATGTACAAATCCACTCACAGTCAACCACCACACCCCATACAATACACATCATACAGGGACGGGATCCAAATTTCATCAACGAATAATAGATGTTTGTACACAAAGATTTAATTAAAAAGCAAACACGTATAATTTTTAACTATTTTAACCAACAAACTGTAATGAGGTTTCACCGACATTATATCATATTAATCAGAACCTGTAATATTCTGCACTATTTATACCACAACGTATGTAACCTTATTGTGACCTGTTGTATTGCTGTTAAGTTTTATAGAAACTTTGGTGTCAGCTCCCTGAAGATGGCGACACAATAACGCCGAAACATGTAGCAGCTATGTAAAAGATGGTACGAACAAAATATAGATGATAGATAGTGCATTTGCTGGTTTTACATACGTTTCTTACTTTATAAAGATCATTTTTATATAATTTTCTGTCTAAAAACTAACCATTCTGTAACAGATATAATTACTGTGTGACAGACCTTAATTGTACAGTATATTATGACTAAACGCACGTTGCATTATTAGGACTTGATGAAATGTGTCCACCGCAGTCCCGTTATGCATGAAGATACGTCGTAAAAGCAAGGTCCTGCCTACTAAATCGATCTTCATGAATCGCTACATGAAAACAATGATACACCGAAATTCCATAACACCACGTGCCTCCTAATACTACGCGGACATTTTGGAATCACCCGAGTATAGATTATAGAGTAGATCCGAAACCCTTGGGACTTCTCAGCGGGAGAATTAACTCGCGATAAAGAAAAGGCCGCTTCTTGGTCTAGCAACATCAAAAAGAGGGGCGTAAGAAAAGGAAAAAAAAAAAAAAAGAAGATGAATGTGAGAAGAGAGGGAAAGAATACCTCCAGTTTAAAACTTTTAATTCATTGTAGATCGTTGAACTCGCTCATTCTATGAAAAGCGACATTCGTATACAGACTACTTAGGAGTCTTAGGTTCAATCAGCATTGAGTCTCCCAGCTAGTGCAAACGAAGTCTGCAAACTCATTTTCTTGTATAGAATCTTACAAGAGGAAGTGTAAGAACCTTCTAACGTTTTGCTTTTATTTTCTTCCTATTTTATATTATAGAAATACAACTTAGTGAACATTCAAATACAATCAAGAAACAGATCTTGCTGTTTGTAATGTCGTCTTTCGTACTTCTTTTATTTTTTTCTTCTTCTTTCCTCTCTCGATATGAAGAGACAATAGTTAAAATGTTTCCCCCGTCATGCACCGCGGGAGGGCAGGCACGACATCCGAAACACCTCCCACAAACATGAAAGCATGGACGGTGCAGCACCAAGCTGACGGTTATCACAGTTCTGATTCTATTTGAAAACTGTTCAAATCACTGAATGATCTGAAATGAGGCTGACATCATTGAACACTTCAGCCGAAATATTTCACTGATTTGGCGAATAACAGATGCAGTCTTTTGAAATAACGTTTATGAAAACTACCGTTATCGGGGGCACAGACAATCTGCCCGATTAAGTTTTGTGCAAATGATTACGGTGGAAAAACATCGAGTAAAAAATTATGCAGTTAACACGTGACAAGCTGTGTAGGTAGGTAACTAACTATACAGACAGTCCTATATTTTGGTAGTTCGCCTTGGATATACAATGTCAAGGACTGTCACGTGGTCATTCTAAATCAACCAGTAGCACAGTCTTAGCTACTGCTACTGAAATGTACCGTGATATTCTGGATTTGTATAAGTGAAATTGTTTCTTTGCGATCAATAAAAACCAGGTTTTGAACACATAATGACAACATTGATACCAGGGATTTGGTTTTCAAGGCAAGTGAATATATTAAGTGGGGAAGGAGAAACTACTGGACCTGTCCACACTGCAACGTAATGGATCTCTCTCTGTACGGCTGTTTGCCTTGTTATGTACGAAAAGTTAGAACTTAAATTAAGCTGATTCCTTGATAAACTGACAGTTAACCTGCTTTCCAAAAATTTGAACGTCCACTGTCATGTAGGAAATGCAAGTCTTACACGCTGTAATGATAAGTGCAACTACGTATTTGTGTTCTATAGTATAAGATATGTAGATTGTCAATCCATTGCACACTTACACTTGAAAACTACCGGTAAACCAAAGCAGAACTGTAAATATACACTCAAATTTGATTGTCTAACAACTAAAGCCGCATGACAGTTTAGTGCCCCCAAAGAGACCAAGGCTGCTTCCTTCCAAATCCATACCTAATAACCCTTCATAGTCCCATTCTGATCCTATTTGACGATGTTTTAACCTCTGTAGCCGAAAGGTATCGTTAAATAGCACAGGAATCACAAATTTATTCAGTCCTGCTTTTAACCAATTTAACCAATTTCACATTTTCACAACATTCATCTTCTCCGTCCAAATATACTGTTTTGATTAGTTATTTCCTGTCCGAAATCAAGATACTATGGATCATGATACCATAGATCATTCCACCTCTTGCTAAGCCGTCTCTGGTTCCTTCGTTACGTCTCTGTCCCCCATCTACTCTGGGTAAGCAATATGCATCAGTCGCAGTGGTGACACCACACAGCTACCGCACGATACGGACACAACGCAGCGCACACAGTATATACAGACGATCACTATACGTCAAATTAAATGATACACCCAACGGAATGCAAAACCAGTCTGCCAATAATTTAAATAGATCTTAAGTCATGTAATTATTTTAACAATTTTAACACCTTTTAATAATATTTTTATTATTACACAATATTGTATGAAGTTTGACATTAACTGACTGCCATTTGATGTATCACATTTTATAAGGATGTAACGACGTATTCGTGATTGTACGGTCTATGCTAGTAAACTCTACGACCCCCTGAGGATGGCGTTTTGAGACGCCGAAATACGTATAGGGGGCAAAATAAAATTATTAATATTATAAGTTTATGTGCATAAGTTGGTGTGAAAATAAACAACTTTAGTTGTCATAAGATGCACGGTAAATACAATGTAAAGTTCTTCTTTACACTCTTACACGTAGGTCTTTACCAAAAGCGTTTCAATTCTCAAGGTAAGATAATAATCACCCTTTGTCTAAGGGTCACGGAGAAGACAGACAGACAGGCCATGTGCGTATAAACGTAACATTGAGGCACGTTCGCATAACCATTGTTGCCGTGGAAAAGCAATAAGTATTACATATTCTGAGTGTGTGTCTGCAGACTTAGTCATTCAGCTTGCAATGCGCATGCGCTGTGTTATATTGTCATCTGTGGCCTGTCTGGCTCTATCATATTTTCCCACATTAATTTATAAAGGGAACAATTTTCGAAAAAAAAAATATATACTGAAGTCAAAATGTGTGTTTTAATTTTCTCTACAATTTTGTCTGAAAAATTTCTCATTCTAAGAAGAATTCAGCGAAATATTGTCATAAATGTACATAGGTCTTCATGTAAAGTACCCGTCATTCTTGTCAGATTCTAGTGAAACTTGAGTTTCCTCGACAGATTTTCCAAAAAACTTGAAATATCAAATTTCATGAAAATCCGTCTAGTGGAAGCCAAGTCGTTCCTTGCCGATGGACAGACGGAAGACAGACGGACATTACGAAACTAGCAGTCGCTTTTCGCACTTTTGCAAAAGCACCTAAAAAATGGCACACATCTAGGGCAACAAAAAAATCCGCAATACTGAGGAGCCGGCATTGCTATCAACATCGCGCAATAAAGCCATATCTATAACTGCTCCCTTTCTGGTATACATCAGCCGGCATTGCTATCAACACCGCGCAATAAAGCCATATCTATAACTGCTCCCTTTCTGGTATACATCAGCCGGCATTGCTATCAACACCGCGCAATAAAGCCATATCTATAACTGCTCCCTTTCTGGTATACATCAGCCGGCATTGCTATCAACACCGCGCAATAAAGCCATATCTATAACTGCTCCCTTTCTGGTATACATCAGCCGGCATTGCTATCAACACCGTGCAATAAAGCCATATCTATAACTGCTCCCTTTCTGGTATACATCAGCCGGCATTGCTATCAACACCGCGCAATAAAGCCATATCTATAACTGCTCCCTTTCTGGTATACATCAGCCGGCATTGCTGTCAACACCGTGCAATAAAGCCATATCTATAACTGCTCCCTTTCTGGTATACATCAGCCGGCATTGCTATCAACACCGCGCAATAAAGCCATATCTATAACTGCTCCCTTTCTGGTATACATCAGCCGGCATTGCTATCAACACCGCGCAATAAAGCCATATCTATAACTGCTCCCTTTCTGGTATACATCAGCCGGCATTGCTATCAACACCGCGCAATAAAGCCATATCTATAACTGCTCCCTTTCTGGTATACATCAGCCGGCATTGCTATCAACACCGCGCAATAAAGCCATATCTATAACTGCTCCCTTTCTGGTATACATCAGCCGGCATTGCTATCAACACCGCGCAATAAAGCCATATCTATAACTGCTCCCTTTCTGGTATACATCAGCCGGCATTGCTATCAACACCGCGCAATAAAGCCATATCTATAACTGCTCCCTTTCTGGTATACATCAGCCGGCATTGCTATCAACACCGCGCAATAAAGCCATATCTATAACTGCTCCCTTTCTGGTATACATCAGCCGGCATTGCTATCAACACCGCGCAATAAAGCCATATCTATAACTGCTCCCTTTCTGGTATACATCAGCCGGCATTGCTATCAACACCGCGCAATAAAGCCATATCTATAACTGCTCCCTTTCTGGTATACATCAGCCGGCATTGCTATCAACACCGCGCAATAAAGCCATATCTATAACTGCTCCCTTTCTGGTATACATCAGCCGGCATTGCTATCAACACCGCGCAATAAAGCCATATCTACAACTGCTCCCTTTCTGGTATACATCAGCCGGCATTGCTATCAACACCGCGCAATAAAGCCATATCTACAACTGCTCCCTTTCTGGTATACATCAGCCGGCATTGCTACCAACACCGCGCAATAAAGCCATATCTACAACTGCTCCCTTTCTGGTATACATCAGCCGGCATTGCTATCAACACCGCGCAATAAAGCCATATCTATAACTGCTCCCTTTCTGGTATACATCAGTTACATTCTTAATACACATGCATCTATAGACATAGTACAGGACTCCATAAAACCGCCCTGTAAAATTTGTTTTTAGCCTAATTTCCTCCCTAAAATAGGAACAAAATTAGACTTTTGACATCACCATGCTGTGAGTGTTATCCCCCATTTCATCGTCTGAAACACTTGTGCATTATCACAAAATTTGATATGCCATTTCTTTGAATTTCCAACAATCAGTAACAACAACATGGTGGAAGCGCGAATGTGTGAGGTGAAAGAGGCACTATCGAAACAAGATATTTTAAGATTATAAAAAAAACATGATGGCGTCCGTGCGAATAAGTTCTTCAGCTTCCGGTTTGAATGAAATACCTAATAAACCACTTGAGAACGGAATAGGAAATTTGGGATGAACAAAGGTCATAAACATAATTACATTTTGTATAAAAATTACTGTTTGTAAGTCAAGAATTATAAACATGGCGACGATGCGACTCGCTCAAGTTATATTCGAATATTCAGAATTTGTATTAATCAATTTCTTCAAAAAATAAAGTATAAGTAGTAATAATAATAATAATAATAATAATATTAACAAAGAGGCCAAAGAAATAGGTAGATATATAAATTTAAGCAGATGATAGTAGGCTGTGAGTTCCAATTTATTTTGCGTTATGGTCCGTACTCTAGGTGCATGATGTGATAAAATACTGATATAATTTATATTACTATATTTTATAGAACACAGATAAATTGAGTACAGTTTAGTTCACCTTGTGTCTATTTTTTTATTTTTAACACTGGAAGAAGAACAGCCCAAAAACTGTTCAACTCTAAATGTGATTCTATATTTTTTCCATTCCGTGCATTACAGTTCTTTTTCTTAATATCAACTAACAAATGCACTCAATTGTCAGAGATTCACAATAATATTCGTGCTATATTTTCATAATCTTTCTCATTTCTTAATTTAACATATTAGACATTTTACATTCTTCTTCAGGTAGGTAATAATTTTATAAATAACCAAATACTAAATATTTCATATTTTATTTTATACATTTATATTTTTACATTTTAACTTTCAGTTTAACACTTCACTACACTTAAAAATTACCAGCAGTTCCTCTACATACACAATTGGACAAAATATTACTAATTGTTTTATGCAACGACTGATGTACTTCCTGATGATGGACCAGTAATTTCCGAAACAAGTAGGAGTGTAATGTGTTTTTTGAATATATTATTTTGAATCTGTGACAATCTGATTGCATTTGTTGGCTGCTATTAAAAAATCTAAACGTGATATGACGTCTTCAGAAACCTACAGATTTGCAAAAAAGCTTCGCGGAATCTAAAACTCGTTTCCGGATAAAGGTGACGCCAGTCTCACACGCCGGCCCGCCTTCTTCTTCTTCCATGGCGTTACAGCCCAGGGTGGGCCAAAGCTTCCTTCTTTTGGGATTTCATCCCGAAGGTTTCCTGGTCGGTAAGTGTGCATTGTGTAGTGAGTGACCGGCTCACTGACCGCAAAAGTTTTTGCTCGATCCTCAGAAGACTTGGGTGAGAAATGGCCGCTTGAATTTTGCTTACGGACACTACTAGTTCTATTCATGCCCGAAGGTTCTCTTACATGCCGTAAATCTACGACATGGTACCGACGGCTTTACTTCCCCTCCGAAGGAAGCGGTGCTACGGATTTTTATCACCCTTAAAAATCCATCGCCCTCGGTCGGGATCGAACCCGCGAACCTTGGGTCCAGTGGCGAGCACGCTAACCACTAGTCCACCGAGGTCGACCCCGGCCCGCCTTATCACCAGAGAAATTGGCGAAGTACGCTTTGCACAGCAGGATCATAGAAACCAAGAGCCCATATGGACATGGTGAAGAAAAGAAAGCTCCTGCCCCACCCAAGAATGGAACCCCGGTTTCCCATCTCACAACTGTCACTTTACCGACTCAACTCTCTGACCCCATCACAAGCATATGGTCTAACTTACTGTCAGGTTTATTCAGACAGCAATATCAGTGTCACAGATTTTATCAACCATTTGAAGCGATTGTTAGAAGACAAGAAACCTTTAATCTTGAAGCCGATTGTGGTGTACATTGTGAAGAATTTATTTTTAGTTCGTCACCCACAGCTCTTAAACTAGTCAAAGTTCAAAAGAAAATACAATTTACACCTTTTATAGTGAAAGCTTTCTGCATCAGACATAGAAAGTTACTTACTTACTAGCGATGTAGGTAAACATACCGGGAGCCATACTGTCCGTGTGTATATTTTGTGTCTTGAATTCTAAACTGCAGTTAATAGCCGACTAATCCAAAGGAAAGAAAGGATAGAAAAAGCTACGGTAAGAATGCGTCAACCCAAAATAGAATAAAAACACTTTTCAAACCACACATATCTTATGAGGAATTTTTACGACTGATGGCCAGAGAAACCGCATGGCAGCTCTTAAAGTGTCCATAAAGCAGACACTTGGCTTTGACACTGTTCCGCCGTGCTCCGAAGACTTGGCTTTCGGACTCTGCAATTTCTGACAGCAAACAAAATTACATGCACAAAGAAATTAAGAGCACATTAAATGCAGAGAATACTTACTGCCACTCTGTACAGAATACGCTGTCACGCCATCTAAATATATGGAGTACAATGGCTCTAGAAAATCTGTTAGTCGCTCAGATACTCAAGAAATACCCCCCAACCCTTTTATAAAACAAGACGGTTCATTACAGTAGTCCATATCCTGAGCCAAATAAATCAGTCCACTCACACTGCAAATCCGTTTCAATATTATCCTACCGTCTACATCTAGATCTTCCAAGAGGTGTCTTTACTAAACTTTTTCAAACATTACGAACGCTCAGCTCTGAGTAATATTAAAGAAAGGCAAAATCTACGTGCCGGGTGATTTAGGAATTTGTCAGTGGTGGGAAACAGTGCTGCTTCTAAATATTAAGTCTCCATATTTTATGTCACCAACGTGTGCCGTACAGCAGTGACACGTCTTCGAAAAGTACTTAGCGTCATGACGGTGACTATTTTGTGGTGTGTGAAACAATATGGTGGTCATTCGATAACACTCATCCAGCCTTCAGTTCGACAGCCACGACTGAATAGTCATGGATTATTGAAACTATTAACATGAAATTTTAACATTATAATGTTTATAGAACAACGAAAATATTGGCGTCGATGTGAAATTTTTAAGAAATTTCACGTAGAAACAATCTGCACTTCTTCTTCTTCCAAGGCGTTAAAGCCCGAGGTGGGCCAAAGCCTCCTTCTTTTTGGGATTTCATCCCGAAGGTTTTCCTAGTCGATAAGTGTGCATTCTGTAGTGAGTGACCGGCTCACTGACCGCACAAGTTTTGGCTCAATCCTCATGAGACTGCCAGAGCCATCTGGCAGGCAGTCAGGAGACTTGGGTGAGAAATGGCCGCTTGAATTTTGCTTACGGACATGGTTCTATTCATGCCCGAAGATTCTTTTACATGCCGTAAATCTACGACATGGGACTGACGGCTTTACTTCCCCTCCGAAGGAAGTGGTGCACCGGATTTTTATCATCCTTAAAAATCCATTAACCTCGGTCGGGATCGAACCCGAGAACCTTGGGTCCAGTGGCGAGCACGCTAACCACTAGTCCACCGACCACAATCTGCACTTATTCTCTTCAAAAACAGAATGCTAATACTGACACTAATATTAATTATAACAGTAGTGGCTGCAAGAATTGGTAATAAATTTTTCAACTGCAAGCAATATAAAATTCTAAGAGTGGGGTTTGATTCTGTGACAGTAAGTGTGTCAATCCTAACAGTCAATGTGCAGTAAAGTGCTGGAGTACAGACTTCCGTTAAGATGCATTAGGACATAACCAAAAACGTAAAATCCATCAACTCTGAGGTTCTCCTAGCGGTGTTACTGAAGGTTCAAGTCTCCTGGAACGTTACACCATGTCGATTGGTAAATATTTACCGATGTTTCCAATGCACTACGCTCTTTCGAAACGTCGGTAAATATTTACCAATCGATAGGGCGTAAAATCCCAGCAGACTTCAATGCTCAGAGTAATATGTCAAAGACTAGAATGGCTTATGATCCTTACATTGTTAGATTCAGGGCATTATTAATTTTTATTGGCGTCGGAATACGTGATGTTTAATTAGCGCACTGTCTGGTAGTGTGGACAGAGAGTAACGTCACCTTTTTAAATACTGCATTCTTACGGTTCATGTGAAAGGCGAATGCTCTTTGTACTTTTTACAAACTCTTTTAGACTCTCTTCTCACACTTACAAAATCTCTCCACGTCCCCCCCCCCCCCCCCCCCCCCCCGCACCATCTGGCGACATCTCAATATACTGGTGTGTGGTTAATATATTACATTTTACTGCTAGGTTCCATTCACATTATTTTCCCATCTACGACCGCCACCATGTCCGCAGAGTACAGCAAAACTAACCGCTTAAACAAACACAGGGTCTATTCTTTTGCTTCTACACATAGCCAAACTTCATCTCTTTCGTTTTCAGTACTTTGATTTACGACACGCGGATGAGTTCCGACGAAGACAATTGAGAATCGGGATGATGCAAGGGGCGGTATATTACGACCCGTTACGGATGTAGAATTGTACATTATTATTATTATTATTATTATTATTATTATTACTCGTAATTTTAGCAATTCGTCCCTGTTTCTGTCACTCATAAAAACTCTCCCATCTCTTAGGTGCGTTTCGTCTGCTAACCTTGTGTGAAAACATGTCGACATATTTAGCTAACCCACTGCTTCTGTACTACATTGTGACATTCTCCAGGAAACCCATTGCTTCTGTACTACTTTGTGACATTATCCAGGAAACCCACTGCTTCTGTACTACATTGTGACATTCTCCAGGAAACCCATTGCTTCTGTACTACTTTGTGACATTCTCCAGGAAACCCACTCCTTCTGTACTACATTGTGACATTCTCCAGGAAACCCATTGCTTCTGTACTACATTGTGACATTCTCCAGGAAACCCATTGCTTCTGTACTACATTGTGACATGCTCCAGGAAACCCACTGTTACTGTACTACATTGTGACATTCTCCAGGAAACCCATTGCTTCTGTACTACATTGTGACATTCTCCAGGAAACCCACTGCTTCTGTACTACATTGTGACATTCTCCAGGAAACCCATTGCTTCTGTACTACATTGTGACATTCTCCAGGAAACCCATTGCTTCTGTACTACATTGTGACATTCTCCAGGAAACCCACTGCTTCTGTACTACATTGTGACATTCTCCAGGAAACCCATTGCTTCTGTACTACATTGTGACTTTCTCCAATCAAGTTATCATCGTTTTTCACTTTTAGAGCTTTCGTCCCAGCACTTCATTCATGTTGCTGTTTCCTCACTGTCGATGTATTTGTTCTTTTTGTTTTGTGTTCCGTTTTTGTGTATTTACATTGTTTTTGTGTCGTATTTGTGTTCCTGTGCTGGCTTTATAATGGTAACTTGTGCCGTCCAGTCTGCATGTTAAGAAACACTAAATGAATTGAATAATAATAATAAAAATAATAATAATAATTGCCGATCCCAGTGTCCGCGCGGTCTAAGGCGTCGGTCTGCGACCGCTCGCTTGCTGGAAATGTCGTTTCGAATCCCACCGGCGGCATGGATGTCTGTCTGTTGTGAGTGTTCTGTGTTGTCAGGTAAAGGTCTGTGCGACGGGCCGATCACTCGTCCAGGGGAGTCCTACCGAGTGTGGTGTGTCTGAGTGTGATCGAGGAACCTCACAGAGGAGGTCTAGGCCCACTAGGGGTTGTCCAGTCATGAGAAATAATAAAAATAATAATTATTATTATTATTATCATCATCATCACCATCATCATTAGTTTCATGAATTTCAGAGTAGGCAGTAAAGTGTCTTGGATCTGAGCATTAAGATCCACCCATTAGGCCCTGCACTATACACTTACATGCAAGCACAAAATTTCATCGCAATTTTATGAGAATAAACTCATTGCATAAGGCGTACATGGTCTTAATGACTAATGTCAATTGATTTCATTCAAAACATCTCTAATTTCCTTACATTTACATAAATACCCTATTTCCGCCTTCCAAGATATCAGTCTTCACATAAAAAGGAGTATCACAACGTTAATGAAGTAAAAATAATGAAGGCATAAGGTGAAATAGGGTAGAATCGGAAAGGAAAAAGAATAGAATAAACAGGAGTAGGAGACCGTGAAGAAGAACAACAACAACAAAAAGAAAAAAACGTGAGCGAATTTTGAGGTTATCGCAGCGTCGTAACTGCGGATTCCATTCTTCTGGGATACGACGCTACGTCATGTCCCAGAAGATCGTAATCCTCAACCCAAGGAAAACTTCGATTTCAAATTCTCACTCCCAAGCAAAAAAATTCAGCAGACGTTTCTAAGTTAGAGTAAGCAATCACGCATATAAACAACCAAATCCCAAAGGAATGCAAGCAGATTTTTCGCCAAATTCCAATTGATTGTTGAACCGCAGAGGCAGCTACCCCAGTATTAACATAGCGTCTACACAATGTCATAGCAGGAGGGATAGAAATGAGCCAATGAATTTTATTTGCTACACAATTGATACTGCTACAACAACAAGTACACAAAACCCATTCGAGATAAAACATCTTCTGAAGGTACACGATATTAAAACGCAATTTACGTCGCTAAAATACAAACACGCAGTTCAAAACAAACTTGAATAGAAATTATTACTAGGTCTAGTATATGCACTATTATGCCCGGCACTAGCAGGACACTGTGTTTGCTTATCGTGCGTCATGATTTTGAAGTTTGGTTAGCAACACAAAAGAAGAGAGCTATATACCATCAGATGTTGATGATACAAATAATGCGGAGTTCAAAGACAAGGGAAACAGAGAAGAGCAATAATTCCATAAAAGATTAAAAAAAGAAATCTCAAGGACACATTTGTCCTGCCTGGGTGTCTTTTGTGTGCAACATTCATCGCACGTAAATTTAAGGTTAAAAATCTGTTGAGGCGTTACAGGGATATCACATTATACCTTCTGAAATATCTACCTCGATATATCCTGAACTTTTATTTTTTCCATGGCGCGACAGCTCTTAGTGGGCCTAGGCGTCCTCATTATCGAGGCTTCACGATCACACTCGGACACACCACACTCAGTAGGACTCCTCTGGACGGGTGATCAGCCCTACGCAAATCTCTACTTGACAACAAACAACACTCACAAAAGGCAAACATCCATGCCCCCGGCGGGATTCGAACCAACAATCCCAACAAGCATACGGCCGAATACCCACGTCTTAAGACAGCGCGGTCACTGGTATAGGCATCCTGAACTGTTTTTTTTTTACATGGTAAAGGGCCCCGCAGCAGATGCTACGGACGCACCACAGCCTTAAGGCTTTTTGTGCAACCCTATGATGAAGATGATGAGCAGTTTTTTTACCAAGTTTTCCAAGTAATGGAGCACCAGTGGAATAAAATTGACAGGGAAAACCGGCAACTCGGAGAAAAACCTGTCCCAGTGCCACTTTGTCCACCACAAACCCCACATGGACTGACCAGGGATCGAACCCGGGTCTCCGCGGTGAGAAGCCGGCGACTAACCGCCTGAGCCATGGCACGGCCTTGCTGAACTGTTACTTTTATTAAATGTTCGCGGTACAAAATAAAGTAACACATTTAGGTGACATCATGTCCATCGTTCTGTCATATTTCAACTCCGACACTAGTAACAGGATTACATTTGGTATGCATCTAATGCAACTCCTACTTTACACAAACCTAATATAAACTTTGAATTTCCCCGAAGCATCGTCACACTTGACAAAGAAACAGTTGGCTACACAAACCTAAATAAGATCCACAGCCTTTATTTGAATGACACCTGTAACATTACCACACGTTTATTTGAATGACACCTGTAACATTACCACACGTTTATTTGAATGACACCTGTAACATTACCACACGTTTCCTTTGAGGGTCGTCTGGGTTTTGACACCAGTTTGTAGGAAGACACCTACCCGTAATCACCTCAGCGTCAACCTGAAAGTAATTCCTCAATATGGAAGCAGCTCCTATCCCCAGCAAGTCGGCGTCAACCCACGAACACTCACATAGTTTCGCAACAAAATATTTTATTTTCATTACATGAACATGGAGATCAATGAAGCGTACAAAGCGAACTGTACCATGCATGGAAAGGTATGAGTACTCCTGAAAAACGTGCTTCTCCATTTTTTGACGTTCAGAGTTCTCCAAGATTCAAATTTCACAATAAGAGCGAGCGGCAGACATGGGAACCATGTGGCAGTGGATATGACTCTCCGTTTCTTCAAATGGAGTACACGTTTCATTTCCTTTTAATTGTAGTCTCCACAGTACTTTCAAGACAGAGATAAAATGCCCCCCAAATCTCATTACACAACTACAAGAGCTCGAAACTTGAGGAGATAGCGCCATCCATGAAAAAAGATGGCCAGTTGGTATAATCCCAGGATTATTTGACGAATAAAGCCCATTATACAGTGTACCAATTCAGTGCCACGCACCAAACAACCTGCATATGCAAGACGTGAGTAAAGAATTGTAAAATTTAATTTAGCTTTGGGTATGGATTAATTTTTGACCCTCCTCTACTTCAAACAGTACTGTACAAAGCATACGTGAATTCTGACACTCTTGGCATTGTTTAGAATTGAATTAGGGGCATTTAGATAACCGGGATACTTCAGTCGATACAGTGAGCAGGCTATGGACTGGACGACCGAGAAATCTTGGTTTGATTCCAGGGAGGGATGAGAGAGTTTTCTCTACTCCAAAACGTCCAGACCCTCTCTGGGGCCTACCCAGCCTCCTATTGAATGTGTAAGAACGCCTCTTTTCCCCTGGGGAAAGCGACAGGGACGTGAAGCTGTCTACTAACCTCGAACTAGTGCCAAGTTTAAGAATCCATAGAGCTATAACTCCACGCCCCTACATACCTTAATGGCGTACACAGGGACAATTAAAAATTTTCCTTTGCTAAGGGCAGGCGGGCGTAGCAGTTCCACGTGTAGAGAAACTATTCACTGCATGTATTGTATTCTTTTAGTGCCCATCTGATTGAGTTTGGCGCTATAAGGGATAGCAGTCCAGGGTTAGCCAAATATCAACATCAGGCAGACAGTTTGTCGTTAATGGAAGGTGGAGAATACGTAGAAAATTAAAACAAACACAAATGAGAAAAAGGATAAGACATGAATTTAAGAACAAAGGAAGAAGAAGGAGGAAAAGAAGAATACATTGATGAAGGTGGCGGTTATAATTGTTATGATGAAAACGAAGAGGGAGCAGAAAGAGGACGCTAAAGGGAAGAGTAGAGGTATGTTGGTAAGAGGAGGGGAATGGGAATAAATGAAGGGAAGACAAGAATAATAAATGAAGATAATAAATAATGATAATAATTATGGGGATATAAATTCGATTCAGTTCTTGCTTATTTATTTAACGTTTAAACAGCTGAGTAGCCACTTACAAAACCAGCACCAATATAGTGGCAGTAGTAGCAGTAGTAATAATAGTGGCAGAAATAGTAGCAGTAGCAGCAGCAGTAGTAGTAGTAACAGTATTAGTAGTAGTATTAGACATTTCATTCATCTTATATCCTCTTCAAATAATTTGTTCATAACTAACACTTCACAAATCTACAGTCTTCATGTAGACTAAGCCTGTAGTTTAGCCAAAGAAGTCAGAATACCCCCTATGCCAAGTAATAATAATAATAATAATAATAATAATAATAATTATTATTATTATTATTATTATTATTATTATTATACAATGAAACGTACGTATAACGGAACCGCAAGGAACATAACTTTTTCCGTTCCAGAAAATTTCCGTTTAAGCGAGGTACTTGAACTTTGGATCACCGGGACTACAGATCCTCGGGACTGTATAATTTTTCCACTAAAGAGTTTTCCGTTATGCCCAGGTTCTGTTTAAAAAAAGTTTCACTGTACTTCAAAGCATTACGACCCTGAGGTCAGAAAGTAAATTTTCTGCCTTAATGTGGTATTTAGGAGTAGGAAAAAGAAGTACAAATAAAAATGGGTTCTTTGCAACAATAAAATTCGCTTCCTTTCATTAAAACGTTAAGAGCCACATATAAATACTAACAAAGACAAATCAAATATATTTATAAACATTAAAGACTTGCATCCAAAGAAATTAACTAAGCGATTACAAATAAACAATTCAATCCCTTCAGAAGCGGAAAGACGCAAGACGCTTGACAACATACGCAGTCAGTTCGAAGCTCGCCCAAGGAGCTTTGGCCGGAGGTGAAGCTTCGACCGCCGGTAATTGTTTTGGCCCGTGCTCGGAGATTCGCAGTCTACTGGCACTCCCTCTTGAGCTGCAGTTGTTACATTTATTTGTAATGTGCGACGCTCGTCGTCCAAGAACATGAATTTCTACTGTTCAAGTACTATGTCCTGCACTAATAAATACTTATTTCCATTTGATTTTCAACGCCTGAATGTTCCGTAGACAATTCCTCGCTGTTCTGTGATATTTACAGCCATTTTTACCGCTTATAAACTCGTCTAATTTGTTTCAGTACTTTGTAATAATACAAAAAACTAGCGTTGTCTAACTGCCCCACAAATTACGTACCGTCTCCCACATGAATAAGGCTGAAACAAAGAAACTTAAACGCGGCGTGTTCTTTAGCCAAAGAACAAACCAGTAACTTCACTTTATATTCACCGTGCATCTTTTTATAATTGATTATTTGTGCCAACAAATGCACTAAGACAGTTTTTTCACTGTTTTCTTTATTATAAGACCCCCTGATGATGGCAAAATAATTGCCGAAATGCGTATTGGGGCATCCTTATAATAAAGAAAACAGTGAAAAAACTGTCTTAGTGCATTTGTTGGTACAAATAATCAAACCAGTAACTATTTCTCATAAAAATGATAAGAGTAACACCAGGTTTGGTACTCATTCATGTCGGTATAAAATATTCATTTCCTCTCTCTTCTTTGTTTAGTTCAATCACTTGCAACGCTTCGCCAATGAAAATCTCACATTATTTACCACGCATATTACATAAAAACTAAACAAGAATCAACATGGCAAGAGTTAAGGAATACTATATATATTAAATGGAAATGTGTCAAGGGTAGAACATACATCTTCTTCGTAAACAGGTATTTACTGTTCTGAGATATGTCATGTTCTCACAGCCGTGTTTCAGAGGATTCGCCTTGGACTCCTTGACCCTTGAAGACGTAGGCATTATTTTCCTCGAAACTTAGAAAACCACTAACTCAGCGACGCAGTGTATTTTCCCCAAAACATTTGCACCCTATTTACTATCTGCAGTCATAAAAATGACTCTAAGCAGAGTTTACATAATCACAGTGTGTGGCATCCTGATGTGTTGCCTAATATGAAAGCAACAATACCGTTGTGAAACAATCGACACAAATTCATTGGTAAACAAATTATTTTTTTACAATAAATAGCTACATGTTTCGTCTGTTGTACCAAACTCTGTTCTTTTATAGTGTTTTAACTTGATGATGGCTTCGGTACAAAAGCTGAAACACGTAGCTAAGTATTGTTGACAGACAAAACTTATATAAAGTTCTGTCGAGTGATTTGAAAAGAAATGTATTTTTTGCTTCAAAGAATTTTAAAGGCTAAGATATTTCAGTATTAAACTGTTTAGTTGCAACTTTCAGTCAAAAAGCCAAGGCAGTGCTGTGTAAGATAATTACCAAGGTCATGTATTTAAAGTTCTGTTATTGTTTATTAATTTTTGATTTTCCAGGTGTTCTCTGATAAAACATGGTGCAATTAAACAAACTGCCTTTATTCAACTGAATATTATCAGCATGTCTTTGGTTGTCAAATTATTTAACGAAGCCATATCAGCTGCAAGGGTAATTTAGAAACGAATAGACAGAATAGAATAGAAAGAAATAGACAATGTGCAATAAACGTGATAATATGGCATTAGTTTGAAAGAATCGAGGCAACACTCACAAATACAGTACCTGACCCAACAAATTGTACAGTCAATAATAATAATTTGTCACTTGTGTTCCTCCTGCATGTTTCGACCTCTACAAGGTCATCATCATGGAGGTATAAACA
The DNA here is from genome assembly GCA_021186555.1 of Reticulitermes speratus. Taxonomy (NCBI): domain Eukaryota; kingdom Metazoa; phylum Arthropoda; class Insecta; order Blattodea; family Rhinotermitidae; genus Reticulitermes; species Reticulitermes speratus. Next base: position 29,007,195 of record JAJKFL010000007.1, read on the forward strand.
AAGGCATACAAGTACAGTAAATTCTGTCAAAGATGTGCGTGTGTAGAATTAAAATACGCTATTGTTATTTAAGATTATTAAAAATGTTTAAAATATGAATCAATTATATATGTTTACAATTCTGAACAATATTTTATCTTCCATTGCCGATAAATACCTATGTCAATTTTTGTCAGCTATAGAAGATAAAATATTGTTTGAAATTGTAAAAAAAAAAATTTGTTAATTGATTTATATATTAAACATTTTTACTAATTTCAATTAACAATAGCGTATTTTAACTCTACACACGCACATATTTGACAGAATTCACTGTAATTGTATGACTTTGTTTATACCTCCATGATGATGACCTTGTAGAGGTCGAAACATGTAGCACGAACATATGTAACAAATAATTACTTATTATTAATCGTGCAATTTGTTGGATCAGGTAATGTATAATCTATCTAATGCAACAAATATATATTACGTCAAACTCACAAATACCTCAAGTTGCAAAAATCGGCACTCTATCCTGACTTTTAGTGGCATGATTAATATAAAAATAATTTTTAAATAAATCAGTTTTGGAAGTTAGAACTGGAAAGCATTGACAGGGAATAGAGACCTATGGTGGATTCTCGCGAACACGGTAATGAAACTTACCGTATCACAAGATACGCGGTATTATATGACCTGATGAGATACTAGAAGGTTTCTCGAGAAAGGTCATGTACCGTGAAGTTAAGCGCTTAAAAAAATGCTTTATCTGTGTTGCCTGATCAGTTCATTTGACGTTAACATTTCCTATGCGTGTTTTAAAGTCAAATTCTCCTGATGGACGTTTCCTCAAGACCGCATTTAAGAACGATTTCCATAAACAGTACATCTCAAGGTCTCTGGGAACACAGGTTCATGATGCGTTCAGGGTTTTTATTGAGCCAATTTGTTCCTACGTTTTTACTAAATACCAACCGCTAATAAAATGCTATTCTTTATACTGACATGTCAAAGCTTCCACGTTGAAATATTCTGAAAATAGCAGCGTAAACAGCTGGAATTATAAAAGCTGGCAGTAGCAGTCCTTTTATAGACACCGTCAAATTCCAGATGTGTTCATATTAAAATACGATTTTTTCCAAGTTATAAATATACTCAGCATTTCACAGCACAGGTAAAAATTAATTCTTATGCACCTGACCACCCTCAGCACAAAACGCGGTGGTAAATGATTTTGTTGGCAGTGTTATTGATGATCTGACTGAGCATAGCGACAAGTGGCGGGCTGTTGTGAACACGGTAATGAACCTTCGGGCTCCATAAAATGAGGGGAATTGCTTCACTGGCTGAGGAACTGTTAGCTTCTCAAGCAGTACTCAGCTCCATGAAGTTCCTTTCTGTCGGTATAGTCATACTTTCCACTTTAGTAAAGCGACAGCCAATTAAATACCTGCATCTTCAGCAAAACCGCTGTGAAGCCCAAAATCTTACCAAACTAAGTTAGAGTCGAACCCGGTTATAACGTCAAGAAAGGGACTGAATAATTTGTGTTGTTATGAACGAATGTCTTTATAACCGAGGAGTATAATGTTATGGTTAACAGTGAGGAATGAATTTGTTCCACAGATTATCTGTCGTTATAGACCTGGTGTCGCTTAAACTGACGTCGTTATAACCGGGTTAGACTGTACACTCTACTTATTTTCTACGAGCCAAATAATATTAAAATGAATACATAACAGCTTCTACGAGCGAATATTTCGATTAGAGTATTCAAAGTGTTTTATATACTTAGTAGACATATTGTCATGCACAGCATGTCGAAAATCCACTTGGCTGTTAAAGCTGGCTGTGAAGTCAATAATTATATATAATTATATATATTATATAATATATATAATAGTGTAGTCGATATAGCAACTCGCTACAGGCTGGACGGTCCGGGGATCGAATACCGGTGGGGGCGAGATTTTCCGCAGCCGTCCAGACCGGCCCTGGGGCCCACCCAACCTCCTATACAATGCGTAACGGGTCTCTTTCCCGGGGGTAAAGCGGCCGGGGCGTGGAGTTGACCAACCACCCTCATCTAGTGCCAGGGTTAAAGAAAGAGTAGAGTTATACTTCTAGTCCCCCTCTGGGCCTTCATGGCCTGTTCTAGATGGAACTTTACCTTTACCTTTTAACATTTTATTCACTCCCATTTCTCCCTTGCTCCCAAGATGTTAGATATTACTCAGAAAAAAATATTGTCATAATCGGCACGATTTACGGGAAAAAGTTATTGAACATAAAATGTGTGTTTTGATTTTCTCTGCAACTCTTGTCTGAAACATTTCTCATTCTAAGAAAAATTCAGCGAGATGTCATAAAGTTACTTAAATCTTCATATAAAGTACCCATTATTCTTGTCATATTTTAATAAAACTTGAATTTTCTAGACAGATTTTCGAAAAATCATCAAATACCAAATATTAAAAAAAAAAATCATCCAGCAGGAGCAGAGATGTTCCAGGTAAACAGACGGACGGAGAGACAGACACGACGAAGCTAATAGTCGCTTTTCTAAATTTTGGGAATGCGCCTAAAACACGTAAATACACTGATTGGGCATAATGTAAAATTTTTGAATGTTGAAACTGGTAGTGCATATTGTTACCGCTAGGCTTCGAAAGGGTAAACAACCAACTCCCAAATAGCTGTGTTGTCTCCTGGCAAGTTGCACCGTGTCGAGTGGTAAAGAGATACTGACACTTAGAATGATCATAGTGCCATTATCTTCATGGTCAATTGGCCCCAAAAAAGCGAGTAAGATTCGCTCTTCCTTGGACTCGTTTGACCCGATGAAGGCACGTCGAAAGGTCTGAACAATTTACCAGTCAACGTGGCGTAACATCGCAGAAGACTTGCATCTTCAGCAAAAGGTCAAATCATGCATCAGCGTAACTCTTCTAAAGCAATTAAACCCCACGGTGCGCATTTGACCCAAATTTCTTTCCCGTAACACGAGCGAGAACTGATGTGTGACAGATTTATAACTCAGCTATAAAAGCTGATGGTAAAGTTCCCTTCTGTGCCCAAGAACCACAACGGCATACATCAAGGAAAATATCCCCTTCATGATTAGTCTCCCATTTATGACTATGTCTCCCGTATGGACTCTTCCCTAATCAACAATCCAACTCCTCCTTGTTGTAGGTACTTTCCTGAAAAACTGATAGTTGCACAGCCACTGAAGAGACTTGAAAATTTATTACTATGTTCATATGACACTACTATGAGCCATTTTAATCCGGTTCCATATTCACAGTCTGTTACTGCAATGTCTATAATGGATTGTTCTTTCGTTAACGTCTAGGTCTGTCTCCAGAAAGTTCAATGCAGCTGTACCGACCAGCAGCACTTTGTATGTATTACTTATCCCTTTCACGATCCTCCTCTAGCAAGGCATATGGAATGTTGAAAAAAAAAACAATAAGTTATATTCTTCTGCAAAAGGGCAAAATGCACGTATGAAATCCCATTTCTATAAATTCGAACGTAAGAAATTATCGAAGTTAATAGTGCGGATCTCAAAAAAAAAAAAAAACTTTATTATATTACAACCAATTCGACACGAGAATAAAAGGACAGCCCATGGAGCTGGCGAAGATTTGCGGCAAACAGTGCCACAGGCAAGTATCTCACTGACGTCACAACTATGCATGTTATAGGTTTCTTTATAGTGTTTCATGTATTAGATCTGCACAATTTATTTTCATGCTATTAGTCCTAATTTGTCTGCAAGACACACCACTAACAGAACGTAATGTCAAAGACACAATTCTTACGCTCTTAAATAAAATCAAATTAAGCCTTCGTATTATTTTCTCAGATAACTACAACTCTCAACAACTTTTTTTTTTGCAAGCAATAAAATGTAGAAACCAAGGTAAAGTTTAACATCATTGAAGCAGACAGAACAACCTAAGCAGAGTATGTTCCGTATACTTTCAAGACTTTACACTTCTTTATCTAATAACACAATGCCATTCTTTATGCAGTCCAACGGATCATTACCGTACTCACAATATTACTTCCTCTGGAGATTACATTAGTCCAACTGAATTCAGCTCACATCCACATATCATGTTACTTTAAACTCCGTTTTGACTCCTATCTACCGAGAAGGACTTTGCTCCAGGAAATTAGTTACTTAGTTAGAAGGTCAAAACAATCTACGTATGCATAAACTTCAGATATTTTTCTAAGGAAACAAATTCTCCGGCTGCCAAAATCGTGCAACTAAAAGTGTATAAATAATCGTATTAAGAGAGAGAAGAAACATTTTGTGGGTGTGATTTAGAGATAATGCTCGATACGCTAAAAAAATCGCGTGTCATATTGCCATGAGAAGTTAATGTCAAAATTAGGAGAAAGCTGCCTTCTGGAGATACGAACGCCAGATTAGAAGTAGAACATTTATGGAGATATCAACGTGAGAGTAGACGTGAAACTTCAAAAAATGACTACTGATTGAACACATCAATCAAATACTTCACCCCACAATCGGTATTCTAACCTAGGTGCGTCATGAAACAAGAAATACATGTGACATTTTAATTGGAAAATATTAAATAAAGAGACTTACTGAGAGAACAGGCGTGGATGGGAGGACAATAAAAGCAAAGGGCGAAACGTATTCTCTCACCCTAATTACAGGACACATGTGGGGGTGTTTGAGAAAGAACTGCTTGAGAAAACTTTTTGTTACTAAAGATGATGTAGAAAATGGCTCGAAAAAATTGCGATCACATAAATACGCCTTATAATTCTATTCTTCTAAGTCATAAGGGCGAACAAATCAAGAAAATCAAATCAGAAGCGCAAGTAGCGTGGGGGAACTGATAAACGCATACAAAATTTCGGTCGGAAAGCACCAGAGGCAGAGAGACAGAAAAGATAACATTAAAACAGATCTTAAAAAAATTATCACTTGAAGGAGTAAATTATATTTAGCTGCACCACGATAAAACATCAATAAGAAATGCTGATAACACGAGGATTTCTTACAGGCCGGACTTTTCTGCATCAGCTAAATAGCTACTAGCTACTAAAAATAAGCGTATGTTTACAAACGGACGCTAACATTGAGAATATTGGCAAAAAGGATAGCTGCTTTGGACCTTTCCTTGACATGTATAGGATACTACATTACAGTGATTATGGGACACATTTTTGGTAGCACCAGAATGGTTGTGGGGGGGGGGGGGGAGAGAGTTGCGGGAGTGGTTCGGGAGCAACATGGTTAGGAAGAGGTGGGGACGGGGGGAGAGCAGTCGGACGGTCACTACAAGAAAAGTAGTTCCACTCCTTCTAACCTCTGTGATGTTTCTGTACTTTGTTTTGGGCTATCTCGTCATTCAAAGCATAAAAATTTCAAGCGCATCCCCTTTCTCTCCTCTCTCTTTGAAGAGAGTACGTAATACTTGAACGTGTGTTGCTCTAATATTGTCAATAACTCAGACGATGGAGCAGGATGAGAGCTGTTGAGTATGATGGAAGAGCTGGCCTCGGCCAGAACTTCTCCTACTCCTGCTGCACTACTTTATTGCTGCGGTAGGAGAAGACAGAGAGCGAGTTAGAAGGCTCCCTTAGCTTGCGGCTACAGCCATATTTTATGTCGTCTGCCGCCCCAGCTCGGTACAGACATGGTTGCCACATCCTCTTTTAGTACCGCTTCAAGAAATCCAGCTATAACATGTATAGAGGAGAGAAGCAGAAAACAGGACTCTGTTCTTTTTTGTATGCAGAGAAGAAAGAGAGATAAAAAGAAGAATACAAGAGAGAGTTGAGGAGTGAGGTAATTTTTGTGCTCTAGTGACGAGGAGGTGGCCAAACGATGAAGGGGGAATATCATGATAGATATGATAGTCTTTAAAACCTGAAGGGCACATCGCTACTGCTACCGTTTCCAATACGAAGCTAAATTGTGATACAGCATCTTTATGTGACGTGACGCGGTCCGTATGAGAAGGGAACGGGCATAAATAAAGACAGTTTAACGGCATCAAGACCCGCGGATGTTGTTTTGAAGTGACTGAAGAAACATAAGGTATAAAACAAGTTTCCCAAACTGCTATACAGACCAGTCAGTTTTCTTAGATATAACAACTTCGAAAATTTTAGTATTACGCAATAATAATGATATGAGAATAATCATTACAATGTGAGAGTTTAGGTTTCTGCGGCGGAAACTACGGAAAATTCTGTCTTCCGGGATACGGCGCGGTGTAGTGTAAAAATTCACCAACATTCCGGACGAAGCTCCTGCCTCCATTTTCAGGGTAGAAGATTAAATCATACATGGGGTTCTAGACAACTTTTCTCCGCTCCTATCCGATCCCCACTAGCATTCGGGACCATTTCTGACACTTCCTTTCCTCCACTTCCCTTTACATCACCACACCCTCACACTTCTTCCTCTGCCCCTGTATAAATATCTTGTGAGCACCTTTGGAACACTAGATGCTGTCCTAACACCATCGGCTCCCGCATCGCCATTTAAGACCCATCACCTCCTATTGGCTAGCCTAAACCCTTTATTGTGTCCGCCTTTTGCTTGTGTCCTTCGCCACTTTTCCATTGCGTGTTATTTTTCTACCCTGAAGATGGAAACAGCAGATTCCCACAAAACGAAGGTAAATTTCCATCAAAACACACGGGATCACATTCCAGAAGGAAAGTCTTTGCCATCTTCCTTACACCACTGGCCTTGATTATCTTACTTAAAAATCTGATCTGGCACCACATCACTCATCACTGCTTGAGAAACAGAAATTTCTTTCTCGTTTGTTTCCTTAAAAACGATCGCCAAATTACATTTTAAAAATAAATGTAACGACATTAAAGAGGTCCATATTTTGTGTCGGGTGACTCCTTAACTTTAGATGAATTTTTTTTTCCGATAATTTGGTGCACTTGGATGTAAGCTTCAGGCGTCCTTATTCGTCAGACATAAGGCAATACAGAACTTCCAGTAGCAAATTTAATCAAAATCCATATGTTAATTTCGTAGTTGAAGCATGTGTGCAGAAGGATGTGTATGGCCTACTAGTTGGTATCCATTCACGCACACCAAAGCATTGCGACAAAGAAACATAAAGGTAAATTTCTCCCTAGAACAGGCCATGAAGGTCCAGAGGGGGAGTAGACGTATAGCTCTACTCTTTCTTTAACCCCGGCACTAAATGAGGGTGGGTGGTCAACCCCACGCCCCGGCCGCTTTACCCCGGGAAAGAGACCCGGTACCCATTGCATATATCCTTTAGAAATATCTGATCTAAGGTATTCACACCGTTGGTAATGAACATTACAGATTTCTGCTATATGACACAGTGTTAGAGGGTAATTTGTTACTGACGTTTCAGAAGATCTTGCTGCCTCCATCTTCAGGGTAGAGGACTAAGTCTCTACCCTGAAGATGGAGGCAGCCAGCTCCACAGAATATTCGGTTAAAAATTACCTATCAACACAGCCTCATATCGTAGCAGACTCTAACGTTCATATAAAATGTCCTTTTAATTAATTAACCCTTTCAATTATAAGTGTCAAAAGTACAACTGAACTGCTAATTAGTTGTCATAATTGCCGTGTTATATCCCTACGTTCTACTTAGTCATAGATTCCTTTATCAGATCTAGAAAGAAGAAAAGACATCTTTATTTCTTCCACTGATATTTAAATAGCAGTCTCATTGAGAAGTAAAGATAATAGAGTTTCTAAACGCTATACCTCGAGTTTAGCATTTAAAGCGTCTAAAGAACTGATGACTCATTCTACTTTTCTCGAAATTCTTTGACATTCCAGTTCGTGGCTCTCCCCGCATTGAAGTCTCCGCGACATTCACGCTCTGTGGCCCGAAGGAAAATTCTTCAAGGGTGAAAAAAAAAATACATAGTCAACTATGATTACGAAGAAGGCGTGTTAAGCAACTAGAACACAGGGACAGACAAATACGCTACTGAATCTTACTGCCAGTAATTGACAGTTATTGTAAATCAGATACAACAGTATAGGACTACATCATTTCTTTCGCGTCGCCAACCAACTCAAAGGAAAAACATTTTCTGTTTCTTTAAAGTAAGTACATTTACACCTTTCGTCAATGATATTTCAGAATTTCACTGCGTGCGAGTTTCATAGAGTTTCACAGACGTGCAAGCAGCAATATGACGAACACTTATGTACCTAGCTACATGTTTCGTCTTATATTTTGATTCACCATCAGACCCGATAAAATAGCCATAACACTCTTTTTGTCGAAAGACAGGGTTTTAACTTCTCAGTTCTAATCTTATACGTGTATAATATGCACAAAGGAATGCCCCATTTCAAGGTGAAGTTCCATATTTTGGTCTCGTGGATCATGATACCTTACAGTTTCCAAGGAGATCAAGGCGATATATTCCCCCAGAACAATGGCCGAAATTCTAAAGCAGAATCACATGTTACATTCTGGCCGAAGAAATCTAAGGGCAGGAATATCAAAATTCTTTCATTTGTTGCTGTCACAAATCTTGTTATTTTTGTTTTTGTCGACGCCGCCGTCGCTGCTCCCGTTATTGTTGTTAGTGGTGGTGGTGGTTATCGTCTTCGTTACACACTTCACGACTGTCCGTTGAGTGGCTACGGGTTGGGCAGAGGTTATACTGCGATGTTATACTTCCCAACCTTTCCCCTTACAACGATGCCCAGAGGCCCTGTCCACATATATATTAGATTTGGTACCAAAAGTACTGTTGAGCTGGAATGCAATGACCGAGGCATGGCAACACATCGAGCATAACGCAGGAATTCAGGAAGCCAGCCTTCATGGCGCGGTGTTAGGTACAGGAAAACTTTTACAGTTACAAAAGTACAGACCCTGTACAAGACATCCACATTATGCTGTCACTATAGGCGATACAATAATAATAATAATAATAATAATAATAATAATAAGTAGAGGTAAAACGTAAAGTTGTTCTGTTGCATGGCATGAAGGAATATAAAGCAGTAGAATTACAACCCCACACATTCTTAACCTGGGCACTTGTTGGGGATGAGTGTTCAGCTTTACGCCCCGGCTGTTTTACCCATGGGAAGGAACGCCTTGTGTCCCTTCAACAGCCTGCTAGGTGGACTCGAGAGCCTGCCGGGACATGCTGCGGAAGGATAAATGTATTTTCCCCTACAGGAAATCGAAGCACTATTCCGCGGAGTTCCAGCTCCTAGCAAAGTCACTATGCTGAATAAGCTAACCCAGCTCCCCAATATAGTTGTAGCGGCAGTGAAAATAGTAGTAATTCAGTTCTTATATATTAACTTGCTAGTTTAAGAAGTGCTTGAAAAGGCCTCGAATTTGTACAGGTCCTTGGAATTGAATAAATGTATTCAATGGATCTTAAAGCAAGAGGATGGGAAGGCATGGATTGGATTCATGTGGCTCAAGATAATGACAAGTGGCGGGCTACTGTAAACACGGTAATGAACCTTCGGGTTTCATAAAATGCAGGGAATTTCTTGACTAACTGAGGAAAGAGTAGCTTCGTAAGGACTGTGCATCACGGAGTTAATTAATTCGTCAGTTTCATGATGATGATAATGATGATGATGATGATGATGATGATGATAGTTTAACAATCGACACGGCTTAATATCCCAGAGTTCTTGACTCTCGAGTATGTATTTCTTGTCTCTCTTTTTCATTCCTTTCTGGAGAAAAACAAAGAAGGAAGAAACAAAGAAAAACAAGAATGCAATTTTTAGGATTGCTATTTCGTCAATGAGGAAGTGCTGTTCATGGAAGTGACTGTCACTTCTTTAATGTCAATTAGAGCGATCATTCCAGAAAACCTTTCGGGCATGATATTACGGTGTAAGGATGTTATTCCAGCCACAGTTTGGAGGCAAGACGCCAGCACAGCAATGTACTGCCTGCATATCGTCGTAATGTTACCATACATTATCACAAAGTATGACAGAATTTTACGGTAATCCAACGCTGGTAAGTCAACGATAGTATGACACCGACTTTCGCGGATGTCGGCTAATTAAGTGCATAATACTGATACATGAAGGTGAACCAGGGGTATTGGGTTCAAGATACGTAAAGAATTCAGAAGACTAAGGAGAGAAGCCAAAATATCATCAAATGTTTCAAGTCACGTCTTATATTAAAAAATATGAAGCTGACGTCCCTGTCCCCGCAATGAAGGCGTATGGGGGGAAGAAGAGACATAGCTCCACATATTTCATATCAGCAAGCCGGAAACAGAAGAACGACTTACACCCTATTCCTTACGGGATTCGACGACAATTTTACAATCGAATTATGAGCGAATTATGTTACATTTATTCAGGGGTACATACACTTTCCAAAATTCTAGGAGCCACCTCGCAAGTTCTAGGCGCTAGAAGGGTGACATGAAGCAAGGTCCATACTGAGGACCCACATGTATTAGGCGCCAATGTACAAAATTTAGTTGCCACAAGGACCCTGCGCCCGGGCTTTGTAAATCCCTGCATTTATTAAATACTTAATAAGGCTGATAGCATCGGTGCCTGAATCGGCCGAGTCCTAGAAGAACTGTACTGTTCGTAATTTTGTAATAGAGCAATTAAACTTAATCTTTCCATTTTAATTAAATTCATTCTAAACCACGGGTCTTCAGCCTTTTTATGACAAAGGGCCATATCTGTTACAGTGGGCTGTTTCGCGGAAAGCACTTGCAAAAATAACAATAAGTAGTATGCCTAACCGCCTAAATTACAAGTAATTTTAATACTATACAGGGCATACACAAAAGAATGGTGCGGTTTCAAAAGTGAATAAACAATTTATGTCTCACATTACACGGGCAGAACATACACCGTCAGCGGCGACAACTGTCCAAGTTTCTCATGCGCTACCAGCAGTTCGCTTCTCATGCTTTCATGCTCATGAAATTCGTGATCGGATAACGCATGCACTGCAGGCCATTACAGCGGACATGCTACACCGGGTCTGGGATGAGTTTGATTACCGTGTGGATGTGTGTCGTGTGACCCAGGGTGCACAAATTGAAGGATTGTAATTACCAAATGAGAAACTTTGACAGTTGCCGCCGCTGATGGTGTATGTTGTGCCCGTGTAAGGTGAGAAATACATTTTTTATTCACTTTTGATACCGCACCATTCTTTTGTGTATGCCCTGTATATAGAATCTTCGCCAATCCCCGTGGCCGCGCGGTCTAACGCGTTGGTCTGCAGCCGCTCACTTGCTGGAATTGTGGCTTCCGCTTGTCCGATATTTGTCCGATTTTAAACAAATTTGGAATTCCTCCCGACATATTTTCATAAAAGCCCTCAATATCAATTTTCACGGAAATCCGTCCATTGGGAGCAGAGAGAAGAACATGAAGCTGATACGCGTTTATTTGTGACTATAAGAAAAACTATTGATTTTGACCAAAGAATTTAATTATTGTGTGCTTCGTTGGAGTTTCATAAGAAACAGCTGTTATTTCTACATACATCAGTACCCGATAGTTCTTTGTAATGGAGATACAAAGTTCTCTGTGAGGCAGGAACAAATTATATCAGCCCTAAGAATGCTAAATCATCTCAACTAAACCGCAGTAACATTCCAGCCATATTCTCCACTACCGTTCTGTGAACTTATATTTCCTAAACCCTAATCCCAAGGAATGAGTATAGAGAAGAAGGGCGTCTCGAAATATTTACTGGGATTTGCACATATTTTTCATCGAGGAAAGAGAAAAACGACAAGAAACCTCAGTGAGAATAACAAGTATTTGGCTCGAATTTCAAATCTGAGATAAATGCAATGTAAAACAGTGACATCAAATTGCATTATAAAGCATACGAATTATATCTACGCGGCAGAGATAAGGAGTGAAAAAATTAATATCATCTACAATATTAAAATTGAAATTAAAACCAACTTGATGCACCTTCACTATTAAGCATTTTAATAGTAGATTAATTAACTCTTAATTAACCCGAAAGGTTTCGGTCAGGTACCTGATCATCTTCAGGGGTATACTACATTTAGTTGCGTAGTCCATATGTTAAACATACACAAGACATGATCCCACAAGGTCTCGTCGCGTATAAAATTTTCACAAATCACCATCTACAATACTTTGCACGGCTCAAAATACGTAGTATTTCCCCTTCACAAGAAATGAATTAATAGGAACTTTTCGAAGTTTCGAATCAAGGACCTCCAAAGAGCTATATAACTCTTAGTCATACAGGTACAACAAATCTTATGGAAATCAGGACTAAGGGTTAAACAAAGAAAACAGCATTTAAAACCCCCCGTACTAATAACGCATGTTTAAACTGCTGTACTATGCAATGTAAGATTGGTTTAGAAGAAATGTTAGCCCGCAACACGCAACCAGCTATGCAAAGTTGGATCATAAGTCAAGTTAAAACCTACGCCTTACACTAGCTCTGTGAATATTGGTAGAAACGCTATTATTACCGCTGCAGATACTGTCTACTGGTTACCATGGTTACGAGGTTCAGACGAAGGATGGACTACCTGAGAGTAAGAGAAGAAATGTGGCAACACTGATAATGATGGGGAACGAGATAGAGAGAGACGGACATAGATGCGAAGACTGGGGGTCCTCTATCTCTTCTCCATGCCACATCAATGAGAAGAGGAGGAGGAGAAGAAAAGTTCCAACAGAATTTTGTGTATCTTTGTCTCTGTCATATTCTTTACATATGTGAATGCTCTTCTTGTCCTTTTTTTTTTATATCTCGTCTTTTCTCCAACAGCGCATTGTTCAAGCAGCATCTTCACTATTTCTTTACTATCTTTCGTCAAACTATTTTCACCTCGATCCTGACACCGGAATTACATCAGTAGCTTATATTTCATTCACGTATTTATTGCTGTTAAGAACAAATATCTTAATTAAAACGCACTGCAGAAGATTATTAACAAATAATTATTTAGAAATGTGTGAAGGAAAATAACTTGGCAGATTCTTCAAGCCACTGACTGAAGAAAACCCCGAAGACCTAGACAGAACAGCCGAGATTTGTCGCAAACAATCCTTACCGTATTAATACATATCACGATATTCTTCCCACCTAAGGCAATGTTTTTGAAGACATTTCCCTCATGAATTTCTCCACCTAAATTGCAAATACTTTATTTTTGATTCCACGCCTACATATCGCTCCCATAGCAACTGCCTTTTCTTTAATACTGTGAAATGAGTACCAGGAGTATTTCCTGGAGGTAAAGGTGGCCGGTGCCGATCCCAGTGGCCGTGCGGTCTAAGGCTTGGGTCTACGGCCGCTCGCTTACTAGGATCGTGGGTTCGAATCCCACCGGGGGCATGGATGTCTGTCTCTTGTGAGTGTTGTGTGTTGTCAGGTAGAGATCTCTGCGACGGGCTGATCACTCGTCCAGAGGAGTCCTACCGACTGTGGTGTGTCTGAGTGTGATCGTGAAACCTAGAAGAAACGAAAAGGCCCAGGCCCATATAGGGCTGTCGAGCCATAGGAAAAAAAAAGGTGGTCGGTGCGTAGGGCTGACAACCTTACCACCTTCATGTGCCGATTGTCAAGAAATCTGGGAGCCTCAACCTCCTGGAACCCTATGGGCCTGTAATGAGATTGATGTACCTTTTTACCTTACTGGCTAACTACGAATTAAAAAGCCCATCATTTTGTAATCTTATCCATTCCCCTGTTGCGTCATCTTCTGTCAAAATTCTGCGTTCATAATTTTGTTCTGAGATCCCCTTAAATTTCATTAAGGTAAAGAAGACAATTTGATATTCTTATAGCGTTGCTGATAAAAATTGCATTCAACCCGGATATGCCTTTTAGACTGACGTCCACACGTCTACGAAAGTCACGGCAAAGTATTGGACTACCCTGAAAATGGAGGCAGCAAGCTGTTCTAAAACGTGAGTACCTATATACCAGTCTACACGACCTTATATCCCCCAGAAGACTGGCTCTTTTTCTGGTGAAGGACCCCGCAGCAGATGCTACGGACGCACCGCAGCCTTTAAGGCTCATTGTGCAACCCTGTGATGAAGATGAAGAGAAAGATGATAAGTTTTTTCCCCCCTAATTTTCCAAGCAATGGAGCACCGGCGGTATGAAACTGACAGGGTAAAACCAAAGTACTCGGTGAAAAACTTGTCCCAGTGCCATTTTGTCCACCACAAATTCCACATAGACTGACCCGGATTGAACCTGGGTCTCCGTGGTGGGAGGCCGGCGACTAACAGCCTGAGCCAAGGCACGGTCTTCAGACTGGCATCTTAATCATAACAATGTTTCACTGCACCGATGTACATGTGAGTGTCTCTCGGTGCAACAGCATCATTCATATGTTGCATCTACTTGGATTAAGAAGCGGGGGCAATTAAAATGTAATTAACTATTTTAAATTTGCTAGTAGTTGTGAAGACTAATGACTGTACTAGTTAACCGGGCAGAAAGCTATGATTTATTAAAGGATCTCCTAACTGCTTCTTGCGTTTTGAGGTTCTTGGCGAAATTAGATATTGAGATATGTGTTTGATTATCCAACACAAGCAAACAAAGTCGTGTTAGAAACCTCTATACTCATTTAAATAGTCTACAACTATTTTAAACCGTCTAGCCTCAGACACGCCATTTTCAGGTACTAATATCTGGTATCTGTTTAACATTCAATTAACATAATGAACCAACAAGCCTCTGTATTATATCTATTTTATTTACTGCAGCTAGATATGAGTTATATAAACCCGTATCAGCATGACGTTGGATGGTCTTCAAACAATTTTAAAATTGCTTAAAATTTTACTGTCTTTACCATTTACAAATTATTATAAATTCACTTACCTATCTTACATTTACGTAAGCATCTCTTATAATTTCAACTGTTCCTCTTGTAAGTCGTTCTTACACATACAATTAAACCTTAATGAATACTTTCCTATCAAATCTAAAGCCGCACGTAAATTATGCCTAAAACAATAGACATCTCACTAATCATAATGTATCAGTTTACAATACTGTAACATAGGTGGCATTTCAAACCTCCACTCTGAGCCAACAATCTCAGATTTGGAGTGCATACATTTTCACGAATGTTTTCCTTACCTCTTCGCAAATTTCACTGACCAAGATGCTCATATTGAAAATAAAAACCTATTACTGCATGCCCGTGTGTCTCTTTAAATTCTCAGCGTACAGAAAATGTTTAAGCGAAGAGTTGTAAATCTGTACATCCCATTCTTTCTCGGCGTGACAGCGTTTCGGTACGTTTAACATTTTAAAGACTGGGTTTAACCTGAATTAAATTTAAAGACCTAGTTCGTACCGTGCAGTAAACACACTCCGTCTCGGTAACAAAAACTCATTTAATTTTGTATAGAACAAAATTCGCTGTTTGTTCTGAGATTCACACAAAACACATAAACACAATGTGTGGGCAGAACGTAGAATCTTTTAATGTCAAACCTGGTGGTACATAAAGTAACCACTGGGCTTTAAACGGCTAAATAGACAGAACATTCACTAGTATAGTTTAAGCAGCTAAATGTTCAGTAGTATATTCTAATGTACCTTAAAATCCATAAAAATATACGTAAGATTGAGATAATAAAGTAATTCATCATAAAGGTTTTGACAAACCAATTGTGAATGTATACCAATAATAACGATTCAATGGTGAGTTGATACCTATCTGGTACTGAGGAATAAAAAATGTTATTAAATTAAATAATTTGGGTCATTTCGATGGAAAAACTAACCCACTAATTAATACAAGCACCCGGTAGATATGAACACAGCTAAAATACTGTCATGGAGTTTGATGTGGACACTTCCAAAACACTCAGCGTTTTCATTCTTGCCCCCTGCGTGCTGCGGCAGTAAAACTGTGTGTTCTAAATGTTGTTCCGTAATCGACGAAGTGAAAGAAGTGGACCAAAAAAAAAAAAACAACTTGGCCTCCAAGAAGTTTAGATTTTTACACCGTGGATTTTCTTCATGTGGAGAAACACGTCCGTGAAAAACGTTGGCTACGCTGACAGGGTTCGCGTGATTTACGTCATACGCGGGAGAAACTTTACGAGGCTGAAGCGACAATAACTCTGGACATGCCCCATCGTGCTTGAGTCGAAATCGAATACCGCTTGAATGCCTGCAAAGCTACAGACACTGCTCACACTCAGACTCGTTAATAGTGGAAGAAACACTTCGGGGTTTCTCCTCCAGACATTGAAAAGAAGTACAGTTGAACCCGGTTATAACGACACCGGTTTATATGACACCTCGTCTATAGCGTCAAATATTCTGTGGTACCAATCAATTCCTCACTGTTAACCATAACATTATTCTGCTCGGTTATAACAACACTCGTTTATAACGACACATTCAGTCCCTTTCACGACGTAACCGAATTAGACTATTTTGTTTTACTTCATATCTCACAATTTAAAGCGTCTTAAATGTATGGCGTTCTTTCCAACAAGCCTTACATTACTATCTCAAGTATCTAACAATTTCAGTACTCCAAATCTCTCTCTGTTCCTCCTAGTAGCAACTGAACCTACGCGAGAATTCGTGGAACCTGGTACAACCATCAAGGCACTAGAGGTCACTGAACCTATCCATGACTACTTCTATCTTACTGTAGTCACACAATGACTAGGTCAAGATCTCGAAGTCCGAGCAATCGTGGTTCGCTTCCCCGTAAGGACAATAAACATGTTTCTTCTCCAAACCGTCTCTACTTCCTCTGAGGCCCAACCAGCCTACTATCGAATCCGTACCGAGGTCTCTTTCCCAGGGGGTAAAGTGGCCGATGCATGAAGCTGAAAGCTTACCCCACATCTAGTGCCAAGGTTAAGAATGAGTAGTTATAGCTCTACTCCTCAATCCATGCCTTCATTGTGTGGACTGGGTCAAGTTTACTTTCCATGTATAACATACTGTGGCCGCGCAAATTTCCGGGATAGAAGCCACTTAATACAGAACCCGGGACTATTTTATATTAAAGATTTAAAAAGAGCTATTGCCTATTGTTAGAGTAACCATGACGTTGAAATAACCATGACGCTGAAGTAACCATGGCGCTGAAGTAACCATGACGCTGAAGTAACCGTGACGCTGAAGTAACCATGACACTGAAGTAACAATGACGCTTAAGGTAAAAGAACATTGAGACGGCGCAAAGATATGTTCAGTTCTGTCGAAATACTGAACCAGTGCAAATTAATGTCAAATTGTGAAATAGCTCAGGAATCTGCCTAAATTTACGCGAAAGACATGATTTGTGTCTTAAATGTTACTAACATCGCGATAGTGTGTAACTTTGAGGCTAAGTCTGATAAATGTAAGGCAGCTTAAAGTTGTACAGCAGCAACAATTATATACATAGTGGATAATTAATTGTAAAAAGGTTCAAGTTATCCCTCTACAAAAGATTAAGGCACATAGGGGGAGCTGAGGTATAGCACCACTCATTCTTAACCTCGGTACTAGATGAAGGCCAGTGCTAAACTTCAAGCTCCGGCCGCTTTACCCCGAGGAAAGACACACCATACCCATTGAATAAGAGGGTGGGTGGGCCACAGAGCCGGTCTCGACGTCTTGCCTATGCCGGCATTCGAAATTCAGACCCTCCAACCCCTAGCTTGGTATATATACCAGCTACGCTATTCTGGCTCCATAATTAATTACATAATTATTAATTTGCATTTCCCGTTAGTCTCAAGACAGACTGAAGGACATGAAGAAATGTGTCTGAAGTTCTTCCAAAACGTGATTTCAGGCATCCGTCGCGGTGTAAATGACATCTTCGTTTTTCTGGAATGTTACGCAGCGTAGAGTGGTTTTCACCGACGTTTCGGAACAACCTATGAGTCCCACCTTAAAGGGTAAAGCAGTTCAAGAAGAACCTTAAAGATGGGACCCGACAGGTTTTACCGAAACATCGGTAACTAACGACTAAACTATGCTGCGTAACATCCCAGAAGAGCGAATATCTTACTCCAGAAGCTTATATGTTCTCAGTTCACATGTACAAAACCACAAAACACTTTAAGAAACCGAAAATGGGGTGCAGTGTTTATGAAAGTTCACAATTCCTAACATATTTTATAAAAGGCAATAAAAAAAACGTCAATGAAAGGCGAGGCGAGATCTCAAAAAACTGTTCGAATCAGAATAACATTTTTCTGTTGGTGCCAATTAATCTGCCATCTATACACACACACTTTCCCTCCCTGTATGGGTAGAAGCAGTAATAAAAAGTACAGTAGGTAGGTAATGTTCAAAAAATAGTTGTCGTGTGGCTGTGAAAATCCATTCACACCTGGCCGCTAAACTGTCAGACCATGAAGGAGCGGTTGTGTTGGAGACGAGGGGGCGCAGAGGCTACAGACTGACCTCCCGCAACACAGCAACCACCCTCTCACGTCTGGCCACAAAAATGAGTACAGTACAGCTTTAGAGCCGAGATAGCTCAGTCAGTATAGTGACCAGGTTATAGGTTGCATGTTTAGAGCCGAGATAGCTCAGTCAGTATAGTGACCAGGTTATAGGTTGCACGTTTAGAGCCGAGATAGCTCAGTCAGTATAGTGACCAGGTTATAGGTTGCACGTTTAGAGCCGAGATAGCTCAGTCAGTATAGTGACCAGGTTACAGGTTGCACGTCTGAGGAACTGTGGTTCAGTTTGCGACAGAAGCAAGAGAAGTGTCTCAAACCCAAAATTCCCAGACAGGCTCTGTAGCTCATTCAGCTTGCTAGTCAACGGAAAAGATTTTGCTGAGGTTAAAGCGGGCGAGGTCGGAATCTGACCATTCAGCCCTATCTAGTGCCGAGATTAAGAATAAATGAAGCTACATCTCTACTCACGCATACGCAGTTGTTCAAGGACACCTTTACTTTTTGCTGCATAGGTTTGCTGAAAAATGTGCGTAAAAGTAAGTTCAGGTCCGACGCATGTATACCTTTCTTTCGAAAACTATATTTATTGATATAAAGGCAATGTTTTCCTTGTCCATCCCATGAAAGAATATTGGGGAATAGAGGTATAGCTCCACTCAATCTCAGCCTCGGCGCTAGACGGAGTTGTCAACTTCACGCCCGGGCCATTCCACCCCAGCGAAAGTACAACGGTACCTTTTGAATATGAGACTTGGTGGGCCCCCAGATCTGGTCTGGACATTTTGGAAAAGAAAGAAAAATTTCAAAATATTTATTGATAAATGTTCCTAAACACCAATGTAAGAATGCCAACACATTAATAAAGTTGTTTCAAGCGGTAACTGTATGGTAACTCCAGAAAGCAGAGTTCCTTTGGAGAAGCTAATAGTAGCTCATTTAGCCAAGAGATCCCTGCACTTTATGCAATCTTAAAGAACATAGCCGTGTTCATGACACTACGCCACTCGTCACTATCCCGAAGCAGAAGAATCCAATCCACACCCTCCTATCCTATTCCTTGAAGATACATTTTAATATTACCCTCCCATCTACGCCTAGGTCTTCTAAGTAATCTCTTTCCTTCTGTATTGTTTCCAAAATTCTGCATGCATCGCGTGCTTTTAAATAGTTAAAAAAAAAACATGTGTACAACTAAATGTTGTAAAAAGAAGCCAGCCTGCATGTGTGCCACATTTGTTGCTTGCTGAAACTGGTTACTTACAATACACATGAACTTGATAACATTAATACAGGGTATACACAAAAGAATGGTGCGGTTTTAATAGTGAACACTATTAAAACCGCACCATTCTTTTGTGTATGCCCTGTATTGTTAAGGTAGGGTTTACAAATGCCCCTGAAGATAAACACGTAGTCTTCATCTCCTGTTTATTCGCATTACCCTGGGCATAGAGAAAGACGACAAAGCTCAGAGTGTGCTATGTGGGTAGCTATGTGGGTAGCTATGTAATCCATTCGTCATGCTACCTATTCTACATAATGTTCGCGTGCCTAAAAAGAGGGAAAGAGAGAGAATGCAGCTCCAAATTTCCACTGGAAATCGACACCCTTAAATGCCTTCTTCTTTATCTAATACGATTAAGTCCGTTGACCTTTAATGGCTTCTAAATTTTACAATTTACCTATCCATGTTTTTAAAGGCAAAAAGAAAGTTGGCTCAAGCATTAAC
Source organism: Reticulitermes speratus (assembly GCA_021186555.1). Classification (NCBI taxonomy): domain Eukaryota; kingdom Metazoa; phylum Arthropoda; class Insecta; order Blattodea; family Rhinotermitidae; genus Reticulitermes; species Reticulitermes speratus. The sequence continues at coordinate 29,027,353 of JAJKFL010000007.1, forward strand.
GCCTCTGATTTTTAATACGGGAGTGCCATCTTTAAATCTCCCTCAAGAAAAATGACAGGATAATACCTTAAATTAAGCCAAATGATGTATTCATTATTCATTATTACCGAATCATTCATTGTTACAATATAGCCTCAGTCACTGACAGCGTCGTCGAATAAAATACAAAACTCAGGAAAATCTGCACATGCCTTCTTAAACAACTTTTTGGTTTTTTATTTCTATTATAACTCTTCATATAAAACCTACTCCACAGGAAAACGATAACCATAAAAGCCTAATTAATAATCTCTGACGCCACGCACAAACAAAGCTCTGTCATAACCATGTGCTGTCATCTGGTGGTGCTCTGTTAAGTAAATCAAAATGTCATTTGGTTTCCATGGCAACCAAACAAACAACTCTGTGGCGTCACGCACAAACCAAGCTCGATTTTAATCACGGCAACCACGGCGAGACTCACTCGGCTACACACACAAATGTATTTTATATACACATAAATATTGTTGTTTTGTACAAGATAATATTAAAATCTATCTTAGAAGTAGATTATAAGGACAAAGCGTGACAGGAGTGACACAGAATCTGAATTATTGGTAGGCCTTTGTATCACCAGTATTAAATTTTGGGCTCCGATACTAAGAGTGTCATTTAATGTTTACCTTCCATCACTCGAATGTAATTATTTTTTATATAGTCAATTCTCTCATTCAGCTTAAAAAGTGCTTAAATATTAATTTACACTTACAAATTTTGTGTCTGCCTAATAACCTCACACTACCAATATTTCTCAGTCAGTCAGTTCTACAATCTTACCTTTCCCTTTATTACGTCCTATCTTCACCCACGGGGGCACGCGGTGGTGCAGTTGGTTGAGGCACTGCGCTACAAACCGGAACGTCGCGGGTTCGATTCCCGATGGTGTCATTGGAATTTTTCATTGACATAATCGTTTCGGTCGCACTATGGCCCTGGGGTCGACTCAGCCTCTAACAGAAATGAGTACCAGGAATCTTCCCTGGAGGGTAAAGGCGGCCGGTGCGTAGGGCTGACAACCTTACCACCTTCATGTGCCGATTGTCTAGAAATCTGGGAGCCTCGACCTCCTGGAACCCTAAGGGTCTGTCCAGGCCTGTAATGGGATTGCTTTACCTTTTATCTTCACCCACATTACAACTGCAAGGACATCGGGAAGAGCTGGTATTATCTATAGGCAAATAAACCTTCGGGTATTATTTCAATGTAATTATACAACATTCGGTAGCCCACATAATTCAAGCCTGCAACATGTTCAATAATTTCATTATTTATAACATTTTAATCAGTGGCCTCCGGGCGATGCTTCAACCTGATACTTACTGAACAACACTGAGGTGCCAGAAGGCTTCGACGTAACGCGGGTCAGTAACTGCTGGGCTGTCAGATATGTTTCTAACATGTCACCATACAAAATTAATTTATCAGATCATACCCATTTATCATATTGTCATAAAGCCAAAATGTTTCACGCAATCACCTGTTCATTTCTCCTTCCTTTCGCATACAAATTTCAGTAATAATAATAATAATAATAATAATAATAATAACGCAATTTCCCACGTATCTATCAACAGTCTGTGCCACGGCTCAGGCCGTTAGTCGGTGGCCTCTTATCGCGGAGTCTCGGGTTCGATCCATGGGAGATTCATGGTCGAAGACGTGGCACTGGGACAGGTTTTTCTCCAGGTACTCCAGCTTTCTTCTATCAGTATCAATCCACCAATACTCCCTACTTACACACTGATCAATCACAGGCGTTTTATCATGTCAGCAAATGGTATCAACATTAAATGACACTTAAAATAGTTATAACTCGAGCCTCTATTTTGAATTTCGTTGCTGTTATTTACAGTTCTCGCTTGCAAGGCCGCCATGTTGGTATCGTTGCATTAACAACTACAGAACGAAGAGGAGTTGGTCAGTACAGCTATTCACGAATGGTGGGCCTACCACCGATGTCTGTAACTCGCTGACCAAAATTAAAATAGCTTGATATGTTAAGTGAATATCTGCACAGACTTGAGAAAACTACAGAGTTGCGGCACATTGGTGGGCCCAATGCACCGCATTAAGTTTTGTTACACAAATATGCGGCACGTAACTTCATTAAATGCCTCATTAAGCGAGCAATGGAAGTCGAGTCTGCAGAGGTCGCCACAGGCGAAGCGTGACCTCACTCAGGGTAGGCGCTTTGTGCGGGTATTGGAAAAAAGATATACGCCGACTTGCCCCTACGTCTAAGCACCATGCCATACAGTTATATACAGACCACATGCTCTAGACATTTTACTCCCGTACCATTTGGATAGGGGCTTCGATGAGAGGCGAGGACAGAGCTGGTATGACGTGATAGCGAAGACAGAAATGTCGGCTCTTATGGGGAATAGACACTGGGCAGTCACAATACTGACATATTCTGCCGGGTGTACCTGAAATATAGTTAAGGTAAAGGTAAATTTCTCCCTAGAATAGGCCATGAAGGCCCAGAGGGGGAGTAGAGGTATAGCTCTACTCTTTCTTTAACCTCAGCGCTAGGTGAGGGTGGGTGGTCAACTCCACGCTCCGGCCGCTTTACCCAGGGGAAAAAGACCCGGTACCCTTTATATAGGAGGCTGGGTGGGCCCCAGGGCCGGTCTGGACCCTGAAATATAGTTACATGCTTTAAACGTTTTGCAATAACAATTCCATAACTTCGAAATACTGACCTTGAAGGAAGAGATTGGAAGGACACGCAGCACAAGCAAGCATATAAATAAATAATGAATAAAATAAATAATACATATAAATACATTAAATACGAGTATTTCGGATGGAAAAGACCAGCGAAAATGACCTGGCGGAAGAACTAATGATGTGGATGTGACGATAATTAATATTTAAACATATCTTAGATAATGATAATGCAAAATGATTTCTCCTCTATCATTTTAGGGTCCTACAGCAGACTTTTGCAAACATGGCGATGAACCTTCAAGTTGCATAAAGGCCTGAAATTCTTTATTGGTTGATAACTATACAATTTTCAAATAAGACCCCACCATCACGGTAGTAGATATGCTGGTTTATTGCCTGGTTGTTTGGTCAATTAGTCAGTTAATCAACGGTTTTGCGGTTGATTCATCGGCAGGTTAGTTGATCGGTTCTTTAAATGCCGGTAATTATGGTCGGTTTATCCGTCGATGAGAATTCCACCCTACTAAGCTACTGTGTATCACTTAAAACACGTAAATCTCTGCCATACTAACTTCTTTAAAAAATACTTTTAAAATTACTGGAAGTTCCATTAACCCTTCATAGCTTAGTGGTTGATGTACATAGCACCACGTTTAACATTCACAAATTCTACGTTCTGCCCACACAGTGTATTTACGTGTTTTGTGTGGATCTCAGAACAAACAGCGATTATTTCACTGTACAACATTAACTGACTGGTTTGTATAACTGAGACGGAGTGTTTACTGCGCGGTACGGACTGTATTTATGTGTTTTGTGTGGATCTCAGAACAAACAGCGATTATTTCACTATACAGCATTAACTGACTGGTTTGTATAACTGAGACGGAGTGTGTTTACTGCGCGGTACGGACTGTATTTATGTGTTTTGTGTGGATCTCAGAACAAACAGCGATTATTTCACTGTACAACATTAACTGACTGGTTTGTATAACTGAGACGGAGTGTTTACTGCGCGGTACGGACTGTATTTATGTGTTTTGTGTGGATCTCAGAACAAACAGCGATTATTTCACTGTACAGCATTAACTGACTGGTTTGTATAACTGAGACGGAGTGTGTTTACTGCGCGGTACGGACTGTATTTATGTGTTTTGTGTGGATCTCAGAACAAACAGCGATTATTTCACTGTACAGCTTTAACTGACTGGTTTATATAACTGAGATGTAGTGTGTTTACTGCGCGGTACGGACTGTATTTATGTGTTTTGTGTGGATCTCAGAACAAACAGCGATTATTTCACTGTACAACATTAACTGACTGGTTTGTATAACTGAGACGGAGTGTTTACTGCGCGGTACGGACTGTATTTATGTGTTTTGTGTGGATCTCAGAACAAACAGCGATTATTTCACTGTACAACATTAACTGACTGGTTTGTATAACTGAGACGGAGTGTTTACTGCGCGGTACGGACTGTATTTATGTGTTTTGTGTGGATCTCAGAACAAACAGCGATTATTTCACTGTACAGCATTAACTGACTGGTTTGTATAACTGAGACGGAGTGTGTTTACTGCGCGGTACGGACTGTATTTATGTGTTTTGTGTGGATCTCAGAACAAACAGCGATTATTTCACTGTACAGCATTAACTGACTGGTTTGTATAACTGAGACGGAGTGTGTTTACTGCGCGGTACGGACTGTATTTATGTGTTTTGTGTGGATCTCAGAACAAACAGCGATTATTTCACTGTACAGCATTAACTGACTGGTTTGTATAACTGAGACGGAGTGTGTTTACTGCGCGGTACGGACTGAATATTTATATATCAATACGTTTAACATTCACAACTTCTACGTTCTGCCCACACAGTATATATATGTGTTTTGTGTGGATCTCAAAACAAACAGCGATTATTTCTTTACGTAGAATTAAGAGATTCGTTTTTATAACAGAGCTGGAGTGTTTACCATGCGGCACGAACCGAATCTTTAAATATAATTCAGGTTAATCATAGTCATTAAGGGGTTAAATCCTCATCGTGCCATCTGCTTTCAGAGACATACCGGTCATCCTCTTGTGTACACAGCTGCACTGACAGTTTGTCACTTCTTGGAAACACAGGAGATAACTCAGCTATGCCTTACGTTCATGGAACAGATCAGTTACGTTGAATGGAGACATTCTGTTGCTATGCTTCACATATATACGTGGTCTGGGAACGGATGAAGATAGATACATTAGAAGTCATGATGGCCGTACGCTAATTCCTAATATGGTAATGTTTAAACTTAAAAACAGATGTTCAAATGTTAACTTAAAACCATTTATCTGTTACCATAAAAAAAAACAAGACAGTTAAAAATTATCAAATTTACATCAGTGACAGCATCAGATATGTGCACGTAATTTAAAGGGCTTATACAACTTGTCTATTAAATATGGTGGTTCTAGTTTAAATTTGCTTTAACTACACGCCGTTTTCCGAGAGGAAATTCAAACCCGTTCAATATGTATGTAGTTTCTATGTACTGAATCATACCCTATGTAAAGTGCTTCCACTCAATGCAATTAATCGAGGAATATTTACGGCCATTACATTTTGTCTCAGCCATCATTCCCAACACTGTAACCTACGAATGTTATGTGCAAAAAGCAATAAGACCTTGAAGAATACGCAAAATATCTGCAAATTTTATACCTATTAAAAACACGTGGTGGCGAGTAAATTTATTAACTTTGTGGACTACTTCAATCGTTTAATATATTAAAACTAATCTAATTATATATATTAGCTTTAGTATATTAGACGATAAAAAAAGTTCACAAATTTAATTAATTGTGATATATTATCGTCAGCACGCTACAGAAAGATACTTTAAAAAGTTGTTATAATCACCATGAAATAAGTTTTATAGACTATTTCTTTGCGAAATGTCATTCTTTAAGATTAATTTTCAACAAGTAATTAAGACGCAAAATTAAAACAACTACTTTCCTATTGTACAGAGATCTGGTGGTAATAATAATCCTGTTTTTAACCCTTTGAACACTAAAAAATCGAAGTACCTTTTAATCCAATGCTACCCCATTTCCGAAACAGCATTGCTTTTTGGAAAGTTCACAGGCTTCTAACGTTTATCCTTCTGGTAATAGCAACGTGTAGATGCATAAGAGTTATGTACCATTGGATGAATGATAATGACAGGGGTAAACAGAAATACTCGGAGAAAAACCTGTCCCTCTGCCACTTTGTCCACCACAAATCCCACATGGACTGATCCGTGATCGAACCCGGGCCTCCGCGGTGAGAAGCCGGCGACTAACCGCCTGGGCCATGGCACGACCCTGGAGGATAAACTTAATCTAAATTGTATAAAATAACTCAGTTCGTATCTCACAGAGAAAGCAGTGTACTTCCCTTAGCGAGATAAATCGGTAAATATATAGGAAAATAATGGCTATTAATTGTTAGAATCATAGGAAATACATAGATACGCTCTGTGAGCAAAATTCAGAGGCGTTAGTTAAACCTGGCGGTAGGTACACTAACCACTATCCGTTAAAGGGTTAATGTCATAATATGTCACCATGCAGCATGTACTGTACCTCACGAAACTTGCTACGAATAAACCATCAAATTGCACACAGGAATTCCTCACTTTTAACGTGTTAAGCAATATGATACAGAAACTGATTTAATATCCTACGTAGTCTGGAAGTACAAATATCCAAACATGCAGGAGAATTCATGGCGACAGGTGTCAATACGATATCCTGTATGAATTTGAATGGTTCATTCATACCAAGTTTACTGTCATATGTAGATAAGCAATGAGGATGCCTGAGGATGGGGACGGAGCTAGTCCCCGAAACGTTGTATTCAAACGAATTGACGCGGCTGTGCGCCCGAGAAGACTATATTGTATTAAGCAATGTAAATTTATGACCTTACGAAATTTATCGTCTGCTCGAAATTGAATCCTGTGACGAACCAAAATATTTTCATTGATTGCAATTCCCATCAAGGGTCAGGCTTAACCCTTGAAGATGGGAAAGATAGGCTGTCCCGAAACGTCGATAACTACCAATCAAAGCTGCATAACATCCCAGAAGCGGGAAGACCTCATTTACACCGCGGACATTGCAAATTTTAGAAGTAGTAGTAGTAGTAATAATAATAATAATAATAATAATAATAATAATAGTAGTAGTAGCAGCAGGATCAGTATTTCCATGCGGGAAGAAGACATTACCGAAGAACCCATACTTTCTAAGTTATACAGTCGAACTCGGTTATAACGTCATGAAAGGGACTGAATATTTTGTGTCGTTATAAACGAGTGTCGTTATAAGCGAGGAGTATAATGTTATGATTAACAGTGACGAATTATTAAATCAAGTTACAAACCAACCGATGCACACTAAAACCACTCTTTAAGTAGCTTTATTATATAATTGTTAAAATTATACCCCTACACGTGTTTCGATCCTAGGATCATCGTCAGGGGGGTTTCTTGCTAAAAGCTACAGTCACTTCAACACATGATTTAAAATATTCTATCTGCACTTTTAAACATAAGTTAAAATCTTGTCAAAAATTCGCTAAAAGTTGTAAAATTATAAAATCACTGTAGAACTTATGTTTAAAAGTGCAGATAGAATATTTTAAATCATGTGTTGAAGTGACTGTAGCTTTTAGCAAGAAACCCCCCTGACGATGATCCTAGGATCGAAACACGTGTAGGGGTATAATTTTAACAATTATATAATAAAGCTACTTAAAGAGTGGTTTTAGTGTGCATCAGTTGGTTTGTAACTTGATTTAATATGACGAAGATGCACGGTGTCAACAGTGTGAAATGTATAAGTGACGAATTAATTCGTACCACATAAGATCTGACTCTATAGGCGAGGTGTCGTACAAACCCATGTCGTTATAACCGGGTTCAACTGTATTTCCTTGCCGGACATAACCTCAAATTCCTTATAGACACCATGTCCGATAATGTTTCTTTGTAAATAACAGGTTATTTCAAGAGGTACTTAACTGTGTTTGTAACCTATTTACATGCCAAATTTACACCGCCTGGCACAAACAGGGCATCAGATAACGCCTTCAAACATAAAGCCAAACATGGATTTAACACAGCAAGCACGCTGTTTCCGATTCAACACAAACTTAACAAATATCGCCGCAATTTCTTATATATATATATATATATATCTGTTATCACATAACCTTTCTGGATCCTATATCAAACGACGATAGTGCCATCGCCATCATCGACAATTCAGTCTCATAATTAGGTTAGATGTCAATCTATAAGCTACGTGACCAAGCGCGTACTAAGAATTTAGTTGAAAATTTCACATACTCAGCCGCCTTGTAGCCTGCAGCTGGGTTAGGAATGTGGGCTGCCTGAAGCAAGGTGCCGGTCGGGCCGGACGGCGGAGCGGGCAGCAGCCAGACACAGCACTGCAGTGGCCGCAGGGCCAGTAGGTACAACCTGGTCTGCCTCGCCACGGCAGGGTGATAGTCGGCCTCTTGTATTACAATACTCTTGAGAGTGGAGTTACCGCTTCAATCCTCGCAAAATTTCTGGCTTCTTAGGACACACACGAAGAACTACTACACTCTGATGATCTGACGTCAAAACGCATTACAGTTACGTCATATGCCTCGTAATTGTAAAATTGACAAGTTTCATACCGACAACGTAAAGTTGTTTTATATTATTCATACAGTGCGTTGTCATAAATCAAACATAAAACACTCAACCAACAAATGCACTCTTATTATTAATATTATTCACATATTATATATTATAATCCCCGTAAACCAGTACAGCATGTTTCGATCTCTTTCTGGGATCATCATCAGGGACACTTATGGGAGTATAAATTACATAAACTAAAACCAACAATATAAGTACATGTTAAAACTATAAAATGTAAAAACGATGGTTAAAATTGTAGGCGATCATTTCGTGGTATACTGTCTTATCCATCCGCATATAAACAATCTGTCCTATCCATCCGCATATAAACAATCTGTCCTATCCATCCGCATATAAACAATCTGTCCCATCCATCCGCATATAAACAATCTGTCTTATCCATCCGCATATAAACAATCTGTCCTATCCATCCGCATATAAACAATCTGTCCTATCCATCCGCATATAAACAATCTGTCTTATCCATCCGCATATAAACAATCTGTCCTATCCATCCGCATATAAACAATCTGTCCTATCCATCCGCATATAAACAATCTGTCCTATCGATCCGCATATAAACAATCTGTCCTATCCATCCGCATATAAACAATCTGTCTTATCCATCCGCATATAAACAACCAATTCTCTTTATACAGTAGACCACTGGAAATTTCTGGACCATCCAAACTTTTGTTTGTGCTGCTGAAGCAAAGCTTGGGGAGGTAGCAGTTTACACAGTTATGAGGAAGTGGAAATTATTGTTCGTGAATGCTTGCGAATGTAAGGGCCCGATTTCTCGCAACTGAGCTTTTTTTAAATTCGTGCCAAGATAGGAAAAACGCATGCAAGAGCTTAAGGATCGTGTTAAAAAATACTGACAGTTTGCTGAGATAAATGACCTACATTTAAGGGAGTAATTAACATTCTTTTAATTTTTATGACATGAGACTCTGCTTATTGAACATCCATTGTAGAAAGACGCTGAAACTATTTTTACGCCTGATATTGTATATACCGTGCATTATTGTGATAATATATTACTTACATAACCAACATATTGCACCAAAATGTAACTAACTAAGAATGTCACTAACCCTACATATGTTTCGGCTCAAAATGAGCCATCATCAGGGGTTTCTATTATTATAGTGCATAGTGTTACAGTGTCCACACCATGGCTCCAACAGAATTCACAGTACATGTTTTTTAAATTATACCGAAGGAAGTGATCAAGTGGAAGCTAAAAAACTAGAAACCCCTGATGATGGCTCATTTTGAGCCGAAACATATGTAGGGTTAGTGACATTCTTAGTTAGTTACATTTTGGTGCAATATGTTGGTTATGTAAGTAATATATTTTTACGCCATTTCAATCTTTGCGGGATTTTTATTATCCCTGGCCCCGCCTGCGTGTTACGCAGAAACCTCCATTGCGGGAGGAAGAATGTAGCGCTGTTGTCAGACGGCGATGTGTGAGGTTGCAATCTCAGGCTCTAACAGCACAGAAAGAAATGTCGTGGTATTGGAACAGAATTCATAAGTAAAGCACGTAGTTAGCAACGCGCCTGACCAACACGTGACTGTTGGCCAATATTGTTGAGCACCAAGCGTCAAATCATGAAATACCAGATCCTGAAGAAGCAGTTAAGAAGTTCCCCCGAAACGTTGGTAACTTATTACTTGGACAATGCCCTGTTTTCAGATAACCTTACTGTAAGTGCGTGATTCGTATTTATAACGCATTAATTATAAATTAGACACTAGTGACGACATATATTTCTATTAAGAGATTAATAAACTGAAAAATAATAAATTAAACACTGTTAATCGGTTAAAATATTAATCTACTGACTCCCAAACAATTTTTTTATTACATTGCCTTTTTATTCAGTATTTTTTACCTTATAAAACCGACTTCATTATAGTTTAAATTAAGACGCTTATGTTTTATTTTTCACTGCCCTTAATTGAGGCAGGAAATACCGATCAATAATTGAGTTTTTGCACAGCAATGTTACTCGAGTGCTGAACACATTTTCCACATACCTTTACACCAAATATCTCATATAAAGATTACGCATGGCTGAAAGACAAGAGAACACAACTGAAATAGCAGCTTTTTCTGCTTAAGAAGGCAGCTTTTGCATAACACGTTCAAATTAATTCGTGTAACTCGGGACAGGACGCGAGAACTGTCGAACCAGTCGTTTAAGGCACAAGTCATTAATATGATTCGGACTCTGTGGAGTGTCTTTAAATATTCGTTTATAAAGATGACGTATAACGGAACAAATTGGTGTCATTTCAGATTTTCACAGCGTTGTTAATAAAGACTACAAGTCTTCTTCGATATAATGCTTTGTTGACTGGTCATTTTCAGACGCCTAGGAGGAGCTTACTACCCCCATCTTCTGGGTAATATTACCAATCGACAACCAACACGTCGTCACATCCCACAAGACTGTAATTTTTAGAAACAACTTTGATTCCATATCTCCACGTCTTCACCATCTTCACTTCCCCCTTTTCTCTCTTTCAACCTCATTCTCCCCCCCTCTTTCTATTCCTATTATTCATATGTCTTCTTCCCCTTGTCCAGTGTCCTAACCCATACAAATGTGCATTCAAAACGCCAAGAGAAAGGAGGACAAAGCCTACTGTGTTAGCTATTGCATTTGGCTGTTATATGAAAAGATAGAGGTAAAGGTAAAGGTAAATTTCACCCTAAAACAGGCCATGAAGGCCCAGAGGGGGAGTAGAGGTATAGCTCTACTCTTTCTTTATCCTCGGCGCTAGATGGGGGTGGGTGGTCAACGCCATGCCCCGGCCTCTTTACCCCCGGGAATGACCCGGTACCCATTGTACAGGAGACTGGTTGGGCCCCAGGGCCGGTCTGGATGGGTGCTGAAAATCTCACCCCCACCGAATTCGATCCCCGGACCGTCCAGCCCGTAGCGAGTCGCTATACCGACTGAGCTATCCCGGCCCACGAAAAGAGAAGAGACCAATCTGAAGTTACAGACCTTTGAGTCGAAACAAACTCCTTGTTTGGAAAGGTACTCAGTAATTAAAATTCATTACACGAATGCCAAGGAGATCTTACACATCGGTTTACCTAGGACTGGAAGCGACGCATGCGTACAAATTGAGTAAACACGCACCTAGGGGTTACGAACCCGCAGATATCATGTGTCAGAAAATTTATGGCGATTCTTTCCCTTTTCTCTATCATTCCCCCTTTCGTAATTAATGTCTTTCTTTATTAATTATATTTTGCTGTTTATTTATTATTCTCTTTCAATGTACACAGATCTTCGGTGGGAAAACTTGAAGGAAAGCGAACACTTTGAAAACCTAGGCTTAGATGGCAGGATAATATTAAAATGAATCTTAAAGAAATAGGCTGGTAGGGAGCAGACTGAATTCACTTGGCTCGGAATAGGGAGAGTTGGCTGGCTCTTGTGACCGCGGTAATTAGCATTCGGCCCCCCCCCCCAAAAAAAAAAGTAAGGGGAATTTCTTGACCAGCTGAGGTACTATTAGCTTCTCAAGAAGGACGCCACTTCGTAGAGTTAGTTATCTGTCGTCCTTTATTCTTTCTTTTGTTTATTCTTTGTTATTTTTTTATTCAGTCTTCCTCAACACCCATCTTTTCTTCTTCCTTTCTTCATATTCTACGTTAAAGTGATCAAACCAATAAAGAAAGAAGAAAAGAAAAACAGAACGAAAGAAAGGCATAGGCAAAACAACGCTTGTACCTAAGAAGCCTTGTGCGTTTACTTTTCAATGGTCTGTCTTCACCTAAACTTTTTCGACTGTTTGTGCCCTAGCACCTTGACTTAATAATCTAAGGACTTAATTACCGCCCGTTACATTATGCTGACCCCTACTTGCTGTTAGTTGCTAGTGTATCGTTTATTTAATGAGCCTTAATTACACATCAGTATGACAACTGAATACTAAGTCCGTGGTATAGGGAAGCGTTTCTTGAGGAGCTGACAGTTATTTAACCGGTCAAGACGTTATCTACTTTTATGGAACCCTGGAACGTTCATTGCCGCGTTCCAAAAATCAATCTATATTCTAATATTATCCTCAAGTCTAGGCCTTTATGTCTTAAGTGGCATTTTAAACTAAGGATTGCAATCAAACCAAATTTTTGTTCATCCATAAATTTAATAATGCCCATCTGCCTCTGAAAGCAATCAGCTTGTTTTTCAGCTATAGGGTAATAGTACACATGGAACATTTGCAAAGAAGACTAACAATAAGTCTAACGTGTATTCTTTCTATATTTAGTGCGTAATTTAATGGTGATTATGTGTCTGTCTATGTTTCTTTAGACAAATATCTGTTCCAAATGACTGAAAGCATCATTTGTATATAGGTCGTCCAGCATTGTTTAAATACAATGCCACATGTAACCGGATATTACATTACTTTAACTATATTAACCCTCTGAATACAACAAAAAATCCCTTCAGACATTATTCGCTCTTCCTTTGAATATATTTATCTAGGAATGCTAATAAAAAAAAGAGAAGGAGAGACGACCTTATTCACGAATTATAATCCGTGACTTTTCAAGGATACGAGCTTTCAATTATTAAGCAAACACCCAGATGAAGCCATGGAAATGGTGAAGAAATGTCAATGATTCTGAAAATATTCGTATAATATTTCAAATATCTTCAGGAGCTTTCAATGCATATTGTGTAATCTCACGGCTCTCTCTGTCACATTTCTTGAAGAAAGCAAATATTAAACGTAGTTATTATCGAAGAGTTTCTTTGTTTGATTCAACGTTATTGTACTTTGTTATGCACGCTGTTTCTTTTCCATGTTCCATCAACAAAGACACACAGCGCACTTCCATATTCTTTTGAAATGAGGGATCTACATACAAGGTTGTTAAGACTAATTCAATACGGTTCATGACCCAAAACTAAATACCGTTAATACATTTTAACACCGCGTACTTTCACACGACCTCCATGTTTATAATGCTGAACAAAGATGTTAAAAATTTACTATAGGTACAGAATTTACCGGTTTGGTTCCGAAATAAGTATTACTAAATAAAAATAAGTAGGATATATCAGACGGTGGAAATTCTTAGTGATAACTACAAGGTTGTTAAAGTATTTACTGTAAATTTTAAGGATATTAATTAAGGCCAAGCGTAATTTCAGGCTTCCGCCGCGGTGCAAATGATGTCTTCGCTCTTCTGGGATGCTACGCAGCGTTTATTGGTAGTTAAGTTAAAGACGTTTCGGTACAGGCTATCTGTTCCACCTTCAAGAGTCAAAATTCCAACTGCTTGACCCTTGGAAGATAGGATGGATAGGCTCCCCCCGAAACGTCGTTTAACTGCCAATCAACGCTGCGTAACATCTCAGAAGAGCAAAGACCTCAAATTAAGGCCAATATTTAAAATTTCCCTTTTCCCCTATGGTGAGAGTACAGTCATCAATGAAAGCAAGGACACTGGCAATACTGTCTGTGAGGGAGGGAGGAGCCTGATTGATGTATCGGTAGTACACACGACAATAGAGAGAAGTCATTTCTTGTAGCTTCTAACCGTCTCTGACATTTACAGTTACAGTTTCCATCTCTCTCCTTCAAGAACTAATTGTGCTGTAGCAAAGCATTGTCAAACGACCAACTACAGTTGAATACAAACGCCTATTTTCCTGCAAGCTACAAATGTTGTTAGCTTGCAGACAATTCAAGCCGAAATAACGTCTGGATTTCAAACACAAGAAGATTTAAAAAGAAGAAAATTTGCTAAACTGAAATTTTGTAATAATTTTTTTAACCATTTCCACCTTTCCTACCAGACATCCGGTACAAGACCACTGAGCCTTCTATTCTTAATTTATTTTGCATACAAAAACATCAGCGCAAGGAATGTCTCCATCATAACCAAAGAATTACTGTTAAATAAAATAGAGAAAAACCATGATATGTAAATTTCACACTGTTATCAACGTGCATTTCTATGAATCAAATTATCCTCACACACTCCGTAACGTACAGATAGCACAAACAGCACCGCATCACAATCCCACACAACGTAAGAATACACAATCCACGATAGCCAGTAGTTCCGTACCAGTGGACTTCATATTCACGTCTTATAATTTTAATAAAGTTTAACCAAATATAGACATATTTATGTTCTATAATTTTATCAAGATAACTCTACCACAATAGCGGTATACAAGTGATGTACGTTTGTGTCAATATGAGCTTGTTTTAGTGGTTTTTAACACTGAGACCGCATGATGATGGACTTTGAGTCCGAAACACGTGTACGGTGATACAAGGACACTACACTAAAGTAGTTAAATAGTGCATTTGTCGGTCTTTTTATTTTAATTTAACATGATATGTAAATTTCGGTTCCTATTTCCCATCTCAGATTATACCACTGGAATTCATTGGCATGAATCTGAACTTTTAACCACTCAACCACAAATTCCACATCTTTGAAAATATGATTACCAAGAAAATTCGACAGGTTAAAGGTAAAGGTAAAGCACTCCCTGTAGAAACTCCCGAGGGTTCCAGGAGGTTGAGGCTCTCAGATTCCCAGACAATCGGCACTTGAAGGTGCTAAGGTTGTCAGGCGTAGGTACCGGCAGCCTTTACCCCCAGTAAATATTCCTGGTACTCATTTCTGTCAGAGGCTCAGTCGACCCCAGGGCCACAGTACGGCCGAAAGAATTAACTCAATGAAAAATCCCAATTACACCATCGGGAATCGAACCCGCGACCTTCCGACTTGTAGTGCCTCATCCAAATTTCCATATGAAAATAAACATATTTGGTGATGAGCTAAAGAGATATTCATTACTTCCAAAACATATTTTAAAATACGATATTCCAATTTCATCTCATTTCTAAACTACGAAAGACTGACAAGGAAATTTCCCCCCACCCCACCTCTCATGACGTTTCGCGGCAGAAAGGGAAAAGTAGCATGAAGTTACGGAGAGATGCTGTTGGCATTTATTGTAAACCGACTCCCATAACTTACGTTACACACACAGTATAATATATACAGAGCCAGAGGGCGTGCGGGTATATGTGTGTGCAAGTGTATTCATAATGCAAGACATGCGCACAGAGAAATACACAACGGCCCAATAGCAATGGGAACCTCATCTCGCATAACCTACAGCAATAAATAACTCTGTTTGTATTCCGATCCTTAGGAGCACGTCCTACCTTAAGAGTATATCTTACAGTAATTACGCATTTTAAACAATTTCGCACGGTCCGGTACAACGAGCTTCCTCACATTTGCATGATAAACTGTCGCAAGGTCCTTGGGAAGAAACCCTGAAAACAGAATTATATTCAAGACACCCCCCTCCCCCCCCCCCCAAAAAAAAGAAAAAAAAGACGAGGTTAAATTTGGGGAATGTTCACTAATATTTAATTTAGACTGTATTATTTGCCCCTGTCCTATCTAATACCTCATTACGAAGTACCTAAAACAGAGTCCTTCTAAAACTGACAGTCGCTTAGCTGCTCTGTGTTTCCCTGAACCCGGTGTCACATCGTGTTTACAAGACCCTCCTATAAAATCGGTACAGGGTCTATATCCCGGGGGTAAAGCGGCCGGGGTGTGGAGTTGATAACCCATCCACATCTAGTGCCAGGGTTAAAGAAAGAGTAGAGCTATACCTCTACTCCCCCTCTGGACCTTCATGGCCTGTTCTAGGGAGAACTTTACCTTTTACCATTACTCCGGACACCATCCTGAGCCATTTCAATTCACTCCATACCGTCAAAACTATAACCGTCTTTAATATTGTCTTCCGGCCTCTATCTTCTTCTCCTACTGTCTCTCCACTTAAGCTCATTTGAAACGAAAATTGTACGTGTTCTAGTCTACTTTCCTTCCCACACAAGAAAGAGAATAGATCTATCGAGACCACCATGTGTGTGTGTGTGTGTGTGTGTGTGTCCATTTAAATTTTGCAGCCCGCTGACCGATTATTACGAACGTGTGTATTAATATCACCCCAATGGAAAACACCACAGCGCCATACTTATCTCATTTCTTACAAGCACTAAAAACAACATGGCGTACATGCGAACTTTTGAGTCGATACCGACAATAGCGAAACTTACTTTGGGGCCCTGAAATGATGTATGATGATCTTGGGAAAACATGCAATTTTTGTTTAGGGTAATATTTGTGTGGAACGGTAAATAACGAGCTGGCAGCCGACAGAAACTTTCGTTCTGCCTTCAGTTTGGTGCCGATACGTAATATAAACAACTGACGGTAGATAAGAGCAACGTGGTAACAGAATAAACAACAAACACACCTACACATTATGTAAGAAACCTTCTTTGTAAGTGAAAAATTACGAACATGGCGATGAGGCGAATCTTTGATGTTGTTTCCGACAATTTTAACATACATACATACATATACAGAATGTGTACTTAAGTAATATAGGTTAAGTTGTCTCTGTCCACGCCATGAAGGCATATAGGGGGAATAGAGGTATAGCTCCACTCATTAGAACCCTGACGCTAGACAGAGATGAGTGGTTAACATCGGACCCCCGCCCCTTTACCCAACGAACGAAACCCAATACCAAATAAATACGAGGTTTGTGCCGGTTCCAGAGCTGGTCTGGACGGTTTTGGAGAAGATAAAATCTCTTACCTCTGCCGGGATTCGAACGCCTGACCGTCAAGCTCGTAGCTCGTCGCTATACCGACTACGGAGAAGAATGCACAACAAGGAGCTTCATAATTTGTACCACTCGCTTATTTATTAAAACAGGTAATGGTGTGGGTTGAATACAACTGGCTCTGGACAGCATCCAGAGGCACGCTTTCATTAACACGATGACGGCCTCGATTTTCAGAATCATGTAATTTCTTCACCAGCAACTACAAACTTTTCGAGGAAGACCTTCCTTCATGCCGTCACCTGGGTAGTAAGTCCATCAGTTTTCTCTCTAAATTTCAATCTCCCATAAAGTTTCGACGTTCGTAAGCATGTTAATGATGGCTGGGATGACGGAAAATGCGGAATACAGAAGAAAACAGTCGCGAGGACATAAGAAAATTTCAAATCAATGTAACTGAAAACAGAAATTGTATTAGGCCCCAGCAGCTTAGATTAATATGCCGCCTGTCTCCAAATTTTCGAGATCAGAATGTTGGCAACTCTCATATTTGCTGTTTCGAATTATGAATCCTAATAACACTCGTTTCTTCTGTTTCAAGCCACAAACAGTCCCATCACCCCTAATACCTACAAGTTGGAGAAATTCTGACTTCATTAAGAGTCGACACCCTTCCCTTTCTTCTTCAAAAAGTACCTTCAAGAAATTTATAAAATTTGTAATGAATAATAGATCAGGTGGGATGTAAAAATTCCTCAATTATGAGCAATATATGCATTACTTGCAAACATAATACAAACATACACCAGACACGCATATATGCACTTACATAAGTTACATGTAATGGTCTATACCACATACAAATACAAACATGTATCATTCAAAGAGTTAAGCAGTACATGCAATATAGTACGTGCTAACTGGTAGGCAAAGGCTACAAAATGAAAAGAAAAGAGAATAAATTGTATTACCATAACAATATATCATCAAATAATGGCTTTGTGTGGTAGTAAATACAACATGAAGATGACAATTACGATGAAGAAGTCTTGTAGATTACTCAGTTATGGATTAAACCAAAACGAGAGAAGTTCCCAGTGGCAAATTAAATGTGTAAGACACCAAACGTTGTATAGGCTACAATACTCGTTCTTGCACACATATGTGCTACAGCTCCAATCGTCTCCACGGAGCAGATTGCTTCTTGACAAGCTAACAGTCTCTCACCTACTCACTAAATTCCCGTATTTTATGAAACCAAAATATTCATTACCGCTTTCACAAGAGACCCTCACTGGACTCCATCCACAGCCAAACGAATCAGTTCCATGGCATTCCATCTTATGTCTTTAAGATGCGTGTAATATTATTCTCGAATCTATACCAAGGTCTTCCAAGTGGGCTATTTCCCCCCGGGATCCCAGCAAACTCCTGTATGCATTTCTCTTCACCCCCGTGTATATGCCCCACCTCTTACATAAAGGTCACCCTAATAATGTTTGGCAAGCAGAATAAATCAAGCAGCACCCCCCCCCCCCACAATGCAATTCTCTACAGCGTCAGTTATTCCTTCCCCCTTAAGCCATAAGTCTGCGAAACCATAAAACGCAACACTTTTAAACCGAGTGCTTACATCTGTAGGACAATTAAGTACCTCACCGGGGACCGAAATAGTGCATCGGACCTCCTAATTAGAAGCCAGTCCTGTCCGTTCACAACTCATCACAACACATTCTGCAACATTATTGTTAAATATAACCTCAGTGCTTGAAATAGCGGTGCTGAACGACCAGTCTGAAAGCTCCATACATTTTTTTTTTCTGAAAGATACATATTTTCAGACGAAGCGCAGACAAGTGACTCGTAGCAGGGGGGCACAGGTACAGCCTCTACACAACAACAACTGACCACTGTAGCTGAATTTCAAATCCGGACTTCAGCTGTGTAAATGAGTGCTGGACCAAATGGGAATATAACAGTTAGTTGGAAGGTTACTTATCCATCACGCAGCAACTGATGTCAGCATGCTTTCCATCCTTAAAATAATAATGCAGGTTTATGAGACCATGCCTCGGTGTGTCTATCTGTGTTTCTGCCCCCACACCGCAACTTTTCAGCTAGTAGGCTAATTTTCACAAAGTACTAAATGTACCTCTTACACTTAAATTGCCCTAAATCAGTAATAACAACATGGTGGACACGCGAAAGTTGTGATGTGAAAGCGACACTAGCGACACTTACTCCAGTGTCCTGAAGTAATGTAATGGTAGCAGACGGTTTAAAGGAAAAGCCAAATATTTTAAGGTAGCTAATATTATTATTTTGCACAATACAAGAATTACAAATATGACGACCGTGCAAAATGTGGGCTTATATCGCATGAATTTTGCGTAAACATAATTTGTACTTAATAATTCACACATTACCCAACTCATGCACTTAATAAAATACATCCAGAAGTACAAAACACCCATCGGAGTTTTGTATTTCTGGATGTATTTTGTTAAGTGCATGAGTTGGTTAATGTATTAATTATAAGAATATACAGGGTATGAATAACATAAAAATTGTACTTAGTAAGTGCTTGAAGAAAATAATAATAATAATAATAATAATAATAATAGTAATAATACAGGTCATACAAATTTGACTGGATCGAACTCTGATTTCGTGTCCATCTGTGCGAAAGTCCACGCCCGTCAGTCACAGAATCGCATTACTAGATTACAAACATAGACCTATGTTATGTAGATATGGCATTAAGAGCACAAGATTTGTAAGACTGAAGTCAGTGCAATAAAAATGGGCAAATGCGAAGAGAACATACTTATGTACAGTCCTGCTACCGAAACAGAAGACATATATTTAGGAGATTCCATTTTTCCCCCTGATTTTGGAAACAGCACTGCATAGTTTAAGCGCCCCCCCCCAAAAAAAAATTTGTAATTACAAAAATGTGGGATTGGATTACACAATATGATAATGTTCAGTAAATGCTGTATAATGGTGCCGATAACAATTTCGCAACGCACAGTACAGAAAGATAACACAATGTGTAAAGCATAAAGTAATGATGTCATTGGATTCAGCAAGTCTGCTTGCACGTTGCAACCTTTTGTTTTCACAGTCAGCAAGGCGGAAAGTCAGCAGCGAGCTGAGGAGGCGAGCTTACCCGTCGGATTACGAAGAGGGATTTACTTTTCTTTCTTGACACAGTTACTTCTAAATAAATATCAAAGTCGGATTAATGGCAAATTACGTTACTTAAAACTGAATAGTGTATATAATTTCGCAATGCGTAACAAAACAAATTGTTTGCCTGAATAATAGCACCCAGAGAGGTAGAAAACAGCTTAAAAAGAAGATGCATACTTTGCACTCTTCACCACGTACTTGTTAGGTTTATCAAATGGAGGAAAACGAAAAACTTGGCGCATGTGTAACGCATTGCAGAACAGACAATGGCATGAAATATTCGAGTCGAACAGTCTGAAAGCAATACACAACTTGGAAGACCTAGGAGCAGATGGGATGATGGTACCATAATCTTCTTCTTCTTCCAATGGCGCTACATCCCCCGGTGGAACTTGACCTCCTCAATGACCTTCCGCCACTCCTCTCTTGACTGTGCATTAAGTCTCCAATTTCTACATCCAACCCGTGCGACGTCCTCCTCTGACTCACCTCACCACCTCAACTTTGACCTGCCTCTTTTTCTTCCTCCAATACCTGGTACCACAATCGAATAGTAAAATGTCTTGAGAGTGCGGACAGAATCTATCTGGTTCAAGACTGGGTCCATTGGCAGCGTCTTGTGAACGTAATAGTGAAATTTCGGCCTCTATAAAAGGCTAGAAATTTTTTGACTAGCTGAGCAACTCGTAGCTTCTCAATGAGTCCTCTCCAACTCTTGGAGTTATACAGTTAAAGCAGAAGATGATTGAGGTGATTGAGACTAGCTTTTTCAATTGGACCAAACTGAATAGGCATCACCTGAAGACGGAGGAAGATCCCTTCTCCGAAACGTTGTGAATTTTATAGTTTTTTTTATATATTTATATTTTAAATTTTTATATCACATTTTATTCACATTAAAGACGATGGACAAAGTCCAAAAAGCAAGTGGTTCAGAACAGAAGAAAACAGTTTCATGTGTAACGTGCAAAGTAAAAATATGTGTTCATGTTGGCATATAATTTTACACTGTCGTTTCTTTGGTTTTCCTTATCGATGAGGATTGTGGGGGAAGGGATCTACAACGGGAAAAGGAAGTGCATATGTCTCTCTGGATGAGATAATAGTTTTACTGCCCTTTGTCATACAGAACAATGGACTTGGATGTGGTTGTTGTATAGTCCGGAACCCAGTTTGCGAGTAAGGAATGCGAGCCAGACTAATCTAACTCACATTTGAACACCATTTCCGCAGCTTCAGCATTCGCAGAGCTGAGTGCCGGACTCCAGTCGTTGCGTGCCGACTCGACCTCTTAATATCTTCAGGCTTCAAAGATGTTAAAATGCGAATATGGGAAGTGTGACGACCCACGTTATCTCCTGGCGACATTCCACAGTATTACTCAGATATGCACACGTCGGGATATTTGCCTGTGACGTAAACTACGGATGTTCCACCCTCTTCCTCAACAAAGACTTGAAGAGGATACAGAAGCCGTCCAACTGGCCGTGTGGAAACTCTTCCAACGCAAAGACACCAAATGCACACACACACACACACACACACACACACAACTTCCATAGATATTCTAACACATGTTGCGAGACTTGAAGTTCTCACAGTGGTGTTGCTGGAGATTCAAGTCTTCCTGTACGCTACTTTGTGTGGACTGCTAACAGTTACAGATTTTACAAAACGTCGGTAAATATTTAGCAGTCGACATAGCGTAACACCCAAAAAGGTTTGAATCTTCTCCAGTGCTGGTTATTCAACACACGAAAAGTTTCGTTCTCTATTTATGCACCTATAAATCTGTCCATTCATTAATATACACATTTAAATATCGACATATATACTTATACGTTGCAAAAAAAAACGGTTTTATGTTTAGGAATTGGTTTACAAGGTTATTTGAAAGAAAACTTAAATTTCAAGTAGTATCAGTTAGCTGAAAACAGAGAGTGTTAAGTCTCAGAACGCAAAACCAAACGACTCAATTACTTATCAAGCCCGATGCACTCCAAATTCAGTTTCATGCTGAATACAAAATACTAATGTCAAGCAAAAACAGCTGAAAATAATATAAAATACAGAAGGTATATTAGTATACACCCACAAACACAGTAGAATCAATATTTTTAACGGAACTCTAACAACTGGTGAAGTAAATCTTCAATTTTAAGGAACCATAACATTCATCACAGTGTTAACAAAATCTTTTGTTAAATCTTATTGTGAATCAGTTCAAACCATTTCACTAATATACATCCTATTTCTGTAAGATCCATTTTAACGTTATCTTCCGGGTTAAATATAGTCTTTGACACCTGCTTGCTGTGTGTTCTGCCAAATTCATTCTTCATGATTTGGTCACTCTGAACACATCTGAAGTGATACATTTGGAGCACAGCTTGTTATGGTGCTGAAATTTGTACACTTCGGAAAAAAAGATTAGAAATAACTTGAAAGTTTTAAAATGTGGTGCTGGAGAAGAAGGGAAAAAATTAGTTGGACCGATCGTATGAAAAATGAAGAAGTGTTACATAGAGTCAAAGAGGAGAGGAACATCCTACATACAATAAGGCAACGGAAGGCCAAATGGAGTGGTCACTTCTTGCGTAGGAACTGCCTTCTGAAACACGTTACTGAAGGATAGAAGGGAAGAAAAGATGAGGAGCAAGAGGTCAGCAGCTACTGGATGACCTTAAGGATAACAGAAGATACTGGATACTGAAAGAGGAAGCACTAGATTATACTCTGGTGAACTCGGTTTGGAAGAGGCTATGGACATGTCGCAAGACAGACTGCATGATGATGAATGAAATATGTTTAGTGAGGAGAATCAATTATGAAGCTTCTCTTTATGCAGTTCCCTATAACCGTCTGTTAACTCCTCTCTCTTAAGCACAAATATTCACCCTAGCACAATGTTTTCAAAACCTGCAGACAAAACTTCACACATATACAATGAAACAAGTGAAATTTAGTTCCTAAAACAGAAGAAGAAAATGCCATAATGAATTGTGTGTGAAATTCCCGTCATTTAATCCGTCACCAGTTTCATTATCTTTATCATTTTAATTAATTTCTGTAATTTTCAAGAATCTAAACTTCTTTTCAAGCGGTTTATTAACTCTTCTTAATTATAGATTTGTTCTGTAAATTCTGAGAGAAATACTAATCGTCGTTAGTAAATAGAACAAATCTCAACAGACATTAAAATCTGCTTTATGCCTGAATCGAAGTAAATGCACAATTATCACATATAAGAATGCTTGCGTTATAAGTTACACACCTTAATGTTCAAAACCCGCTGAAGAATTAGGCTTAACACATGGTTCTCTATAAAATATCCATCAGTGTCAATCATCTATCACATTTCACATTCATTTCCTTCGCTGTCCGTCCTGCAGGCAGCTGCATTTACATTAACTACAAAATAAGAAGTCAAAATTATTGGTTCTGTCTGACACATAATGCACTCACGTTGTCATCCTGGTTACAAACAGTCTGCATTAAGCAAAGTATGTACGAGAGTGTGAGCACGTATGTGTGTAAACGCCTACTTGCTCTTTCAGTATCTCTTTTCATAGACAAGATACGTACATAAAAAAGAAGACATTTACGAGTGTCTTCTGAACTCCCCGTAGTTACTTCTTGAAATCCTTCTAGCGGATCACCAAGGTAAATTTCTGATAAACAATATTCTGTATTTAATATCACTCAGATAAGGAATGAATAACTCCCATTATCAACACAGAAACCACATTTAAGACTTGGAAAGAGGATGCAACGATATAAGTCGCAGGATTCAGCAAGAAATTGCCAAACATAACGACTGGGAGACACTAGAAGGAAGTCTGTAAGGATTATACACAAATTTAGGTATAGCCGGAGTAGCTCAGTCAGCATAGTGAGTGAGCTAAGGGTTAAACGAAAAGAAAATTCATGTTCCATTCCAGGCGGAGGTAGAAATTTTTCACCTCGCCACCGCGTATACATCGGCTCCGGGTGTCACCCAGAAGGAAAGCTTTACACCCAGGAAAGCAGCCCCTGGTACCCAATGAACAGGACGCTGGATGAGTCCCAGTCTGTTCCCTCTAAACTGTGCGCGTGTGCGCGCGCACACAGTATGAATTAAGCGCACATAGGAAATCTAAATGTGCACAAAAAATTAAATTGCAAAAAAAATACGATAACAGTAAACGAAATGCGGTCGTTAATTTTATGAAATCAAAATTTTGCAGATTGTATTGATATTTATTTGCATTATAAATTTTATAACATAAAAATGAAACAATGATGATAGCAATTCCTGTTTATTTTTTATTATTACCCTGTTTATTTCCTGTTTTGTTAAAACATAAATTTACAATTTTCGTAGCTGTGAGAATGACTGTATTAACGAAAAATAATTTCAGGTTTATAGTTTTACATACACTCCATTTAGTGCGCACAGGATTTCGTAACTGGGAATAAAATACTTGCGTTACTTGAAATTTTTGCGCACACATTCCATTAAGAATTACAGGGAACATTGGTCCCAGAGTTTGTCTGCACGTTTTGAAGAAGAGAAAAATTTCTTGCCACTGCCTGGAATTGAACCCAAGTTCATCGGTATTCAGGTCACATAAATGTAGCGCTAAACCTCATGCCATGTTTTTAGAAAATAATATGTTAAGAAACAATGGTTTTCGTAAGATAACACCTTAAAAATCACAAATATTCCATACTGTAACAGAACATTCGTATATAGAATTGAAATAATGCTATTCGACATACTGTAACAGAACATTCGTATATAGAATTGAAATAATGCTATTCGACATACTGTAACAGAACATTCGTATATAGAATTGAAATAATGCTATTCGACATACTGTAACAGAACATTCGTATATAGAATTGAAATAATGCTATTCGACATACTGTAACAGAACATTCGTATATAGAATTGAAATAATGCTATTCGACATACTGTAACAGAACATTCGTATATAGAATTGAAATAATGCTATTCGACATACTGTAACAGAACATTCGTATATAGAATTGAAATAATGCTATTCGACATACTGTAACAGAACATTCGTATATAGAATTGAAATAATGCTATTCGACATACCGTAACAGAACATTCGTATATAGAATTGAAATAATGCTATTCGACATACTGTAACAGAACACTCGTATATAGAATTGAAATAATGCTATTCGACATACTGTAACAGAACATTCGTATATAGAATTGAAATAATGCTATTCGACATACTGTAACAGAACATTCGTATATAGAATTGAAAGAATGCTATTCGACCCTGAGCACTCTGAAGCACACCATTATATTTCACTTCACTTTGCTTTTCCATTTCTTAACTTATGAAAGACTTCAGGATAACATAGGCCTAACATAACCGCCTTTTGGAATAAATATAAGTATTTGCCATGGCACGTGTATGGGTGCGCGTAGGGGGATAATTTGAAAGAGTTCAAAGTCTTGAACAACTGAGCATGACATGGCCTTCAAGTCTGTTACGCTGTATTTTGATCACGACCGCAAGAGAAATCAAACCTGTTTTTGTAATAGGACTTAATATTATTCAATGAAACCACACAGAAACAATTGCAGCAACGAAATAGAACAAAATTAAAATATTGCATGCCAAATACAAATTTTGAGGAGCCGGAAGAAAATTCTGCATAAATTAATTTCCAATATGCGGTAATGTAAACTTGTTCTTAATGCAACATCATTAAGTTTTAAACTAGCACGGAAGAACTTTCTTTGTTATTATTTCTACTCCAAATTTTTAAATTTAATATTCGCCATGGAATGTATATAGGATATTAACATGTTTGCAACTCAGCAGGCCCGTCTACGAGGGATGAACAGATTCTGCAGCAACGGCATCTCGAAACTGCACAACCGGAAACGATATATCGACTACTGATTGATATTTGATTTACTCAACGTCATTTTCAAACACGTTGATTATTCGGCGTCTTGTATTTACATGGTGCAGAAGGACAAATTGGACAAAAAAAATGAAGTAATCGCAGCCTCTTTCACGGTATAATATAACAAATAATGCAGTCTAACACTAATATTTAAAAAAAAACAATGTTTTTTCTATAAAATTGTATAACGCAGTGTTTATTATATTGCATTATATTATTAATTCATCCAACACAACGGGATGTCTTCCTTCAAGAAAATTTCCAGATAATATCACAGAAAACAGAAGAAGAACAAAATGTTCCCGAATATGACACAGATGTAGCGAACATATCGAGATTTCTGTTCGACATATCGAAATTTAGTCCCTAAAATATTACTGAAACACAGCGGCAGCAGGAGTGACTATTAAATCCGTTGAGTTTATAATACTGGAAGGTCTGTAGTTTCTTCAACAGCGCTGTCGTACTGCAGACATTATATAGCACCGCTACTTCGGAGGTTTTCACAGCGGTGTAGCTCAGGATTCCGTTTTTCTGGGATATGATGACGTGTCACTGGATAATCGGATCCCAAAAGAAAGGAATCCTGATTATTCAACACTCACTGAACGAGTATAGATGATGATTATGTGACGTAAACAGACGAGAACGTAAAATAAACAAACCGTAGCCTATTTCAAAACATTCTGAGATATTTAGTGGGCGGATTTTGAGAGAAACAAGTTAGGATAACCAAGAGAATGGTCGAAGAACGACCCGCACAATGCCGCATAGAGGTCAGACACTTTACAAACCTGTTAGTGTAATATTGAAATAGAGAAATGTCTTTTACAACTTCATTCGTTTGTAGATTCGATTAAATTCTATGTTACAAAATAACCAGACTCAATTTCATTTCCCAGTGGTCATTCCGTTATCCCACGTGCATTATACAGCACAATAGGCATTCACCTGCGTCACATAGGAGAGGGTAAATGACGATGATATCCAATTACTTTCATAGGCAGATCGAAACGAAGAGAAAAATAGAGACGAAAATAATCATTATCGTTATGCCAAGAGAGAAAAGGATGGATGAAGCTGTCTCGGATGGCAGTTCGCTTTCTTACCCAGCTTTCGAATCTCTCACGACAGAGAAGCCTAATCTAGTCTTTAAATAACACGGGCGTGGATAGGAGAAGTCTTGTCAAGATTCATTCACTAACAAGATTCAAACGGGACTGAGCTGTTCTGAGTGCAGACGATGTAGACTGCTGCAACCTGAAAGGTGTCCTCTAAGTCTCTTCTGGTATGAATAACCTTTATAATTACGTCTAGCCAAAATGACTTCTTTACACGAACCGTCAAATGGAAAGCATACGTTTCTCCATTATGCCATATGCTACATTGTTACAGAGCGACTATCAGACTAGCAACATTTTCCACTACTTATTTAACCTCTCGGCTGCTGGAGTTCCTTCTATAATAATAGTGATAAAGCAAAAGTTTTATTAATTCTGATATATGATTTGGAAGAATATAAATGACGGGACGACGAGGGAGAAGATGTAAGCAGCTACTGGATGACCTTAAGGAAAAGAAAAGATACTGGAAATTGAAAGAGGAAGCACTAGATCGCACCCTGTGAAGAACTCGCTTTGGAAGAGGCTACGAACCTGTCGCAAGACAGACTACAGAATGAATGAATGAATGAATGAATGAATATGATTTGACCATGATGGTTTTCAAATACAGCTTATGTTGTCCGGAATGTTTTCCAAAACGTCCAGATTGGCATTGGGGCCCACCTCGTCTCATATTCAATGAATAACGTGGGCCGGAGCGTGAGGCTGACCACTAACCTCCATCTAGAGTAGAGGTTAAGAATGGCTGGAGCTATATCTCCAACCTCCTTCTATGCCTTCATGGCGTGAACAAGGACAATTCTGCCTTTACATTTTGACTCGTTTCTCTTTAACGTTCAGTTATATTTCTAAAGTAACAAATTTTTACTAGTTTAAGAGGAGGCTTGTGATAGCACCATAACCGTGTGTCCGTCAGTTCGTCTGTACTTCTATTAACAGACATCACAGGCCATCCTCCTCTGCATATTCAAATTTCCTACATTGAGCAATACAAAAGCCGCGGTCCAACGATGCGAGTTCCACATAGTGTACTCTCTAAATCTCTGTATTGTACCCCATGCAGTAGAGTAATTAGCCTAAGGGCTGAACGAAACATTTCCTTATATTTTCAAAATATTAACACAGAGGTCCTGCTAGACTTCTGAGTCTTTACCTGACAAATTGAACGAAGTCAGACTACGTAATAGTGGACGCCATGCTCAGAAGTGTTTCAATAGTTGTGCAATTATTAATTTAGACTTCTTCAGCGAAAAGACTAAAGCACTTTGAGAAATGTTGACGTCACAATTTGGTACCAGAGTTGCTTGCTTTTCTTTACACAATTATTACATCCGTTATGGTTTTAGTGTACAGTAATAACTGGGTCAGGCTTTTGTTTGCAACAAAATATAATTTTTATTTTTTATATTTTTTATTTTTCCTTTATGTCCCCCCTTCTTGCACCTGGCGGTGGCTTCACTTTCCGGGGCCGTTTTACCTCAGTGTACCCTTAGGCAATTCGACTTCTTTCCTCCTTTCGCCCTCCTTCACACGCCACTAACCTTATTGGCTAGCGTCACATTCTCTCAGAACCAATCACCGCCCACACCATCCCCTATATAACTGCGTACCTAAGTGTTCACGGCACTCTTCTTTGACTCCTTGACCCTAGAAGATAGGACCCATAGATTGCCCCGAAGAACAGTAACAAACTACCATACTACATTGCCTAAAATCCCAGAACAGCGCAGATTTCATTAAAACAAATTCTACTTATGTTTCGTTTCCCCCCCCCCCCTTAAATTCTATGGATTTAAGTACTTACCTCAATTAAATACTCTGAACGCTGCATGAACATAAACTAGCTAGGATATAGCGAATCTGAGTTACACGTTTTCCATATGTAGGTCTCCACATTCACAGCAAACTATCCTGGAATGTGTCATATTCATTAAAATGATTTGGCGACTTACAGTGAGGTCATATTTTAAAATACACCTAATTTAGAACTATACAATAAAGGTCATTCACTCTTGTGACCTCACAAGACATCCATTTATGAACTGCTAGCTGTGGCTGCTTTTTAACATAACTGTTCAGAACACGTAACAAAATCAATTTTATATGGTCCATATTCCATGCATTACTCAAGTGAATACAATATCAATAAATATCAGCAAATGCACAATAGTATTTTGATGTAGTTTTATTACAGGGTAGCTTTCAACATGTTTCGGCCACTTATGTGGTCATCTTCGTGGGCCGGGATAGCGTAGTTGGTATAAGACTCGCTACGAGCTGGACGGTCCGGGGATCGAATGCCGATCCCAATGGCCGTGCGGTCTAAGGCGTGGGTCTGCGGCCGCTCGCTTACTGGGATGGTGGGTCCCACCGGGGCATGGATGTTTGTGTTGTGTTTGTCGTAAGGACGGTAGCATGGAACGTAAAGTGACATGAAGGACGAAAAGGATTTAAAAACAGTACAAAAATGGATCAAAGGGAAAAACCCCCGGACAGAAAAAAAAAATCCCGGTGGGGCGAGATTTTCAGCACCCGTCCAGACCGGCCCTGGGGCCTACCCAGCCTCCTGTACAATGGGTACCGGGTCATTCTCGAGGGTAAAGCGGCCGGGGCGTTGCGTTGACCACCCACCCCCATCTAGCGCCGAGGTTAAAGAAAGAGTAGAGCTATACCTCTACTCCCCCTCTGGGCCTTTACGGCCTGTTCTAGGGTGAATTTTACCTTTATGTGGTCATCTTCGGGGGGGGGGGGGGGGGGGGTATAACAAGAATAAAAGTGTGCATTTGTTGGTATTGATACCGTATTCACGAAACAACGCGTTTCGTATTTTGAAAGTGGGTTTTAATAACAAATTTTGTAACTCGCTTTGTATCACTAAGTATTAAATTTCCTAGTAGTTTAACGCAAGCGTTAAACACCACTATCATCAAAACTCTCCTGAGCTAATAACCCAGAGGTCGTCAAATTTCCCAAAAAATCTAGGAGCCACCTCAAAATTCTAGACGCAATAAAAATAACATGAAGCAACTTCCAGACAGAGGGCCAAAAAAAATTATTAGCTGCCGTGGTACAAAATTCAGTCGCCCCGGAAGTGATTTTTTGCACCCGTGTAATAACGCATCTAACCAACGTCGTAATGCACATGTCACAACAAAAACACCAATTGCTAAAGGCAGTAGGACTTCACACAACACAAACTTCCAAGATGTCATACGTAACACACCACTACATAAAGCTTTGTACAGCGGGTTACCTGTCTTCATAGAAGGCCGATAATGCACATTACAACTATTCACACAAGGATGGCACAACTTAAACCACATTTCATATAGTTTTTCCTCCTTGCAGTACGGATCTAATAAAAAGCATAATCGGCCAAAGCTCTTGTTCTTTCAGACACCATTATAATACCTTATTTAATAGCTTAGGATCTTTCCGAAAGTGTTATGAAGATATCCATCAGAGTAATCAATCATCCTTGTGAGAGAGAGACTTAAGACCCTATTTTAAGCAGATACTTTACACAAGTCACCGACCTGGGCCAACACAGCCCACAAGAGTAATTCATACAAGATCCTACTTGTCCCCACTCTCTATCCGTGTGACATGTTTCAATATAATAGGATCAAAGGGCAGACCAAAGGCCGACATGTACCAGGAAGAGGGGTGAAGTTTCTAGCTGGTATGAATTCTTTACAATGTGTCGACAGGTATGTTTTAAAGTAAAAGGGGGCACAAAAGGGGAAGGATAGGGGGCCATGTTGTAGACAACAAAGTATATTCTTCTTTTTTTTTTACCTTCCTCCCCAGTCAAGAAACGCATTACATTATGGTATTCTGGCCTCCAGTTTTGACACGATGGGTGGTCACTATCTACCTGTAAATGTCCGTAAGGACGGCTTCCCTTGTAAACTACAGACTCTCACTGCCACTCCAGAACATAACAACAAACCACAAAACTGATTTTACCTTCCTTTTATACTGACAAATACAAGAAACTGGAAATGCCTGCACTAATCATTGAGGGTTAGTTTACCAGTTCAACAGACTGTTTAAAATCGAGTCAATAATCAACTGACATAATTCTGGATTTCTTGAATACGAAGTGCCAATATAAAATCAATTCAAGCTTCAAAATAAATGCTTAAAAATTATAGCAAAACTTCCGTACAAACTGAATCTGTTGTCAAGTATAGCTTAAGTGTTGAGGCTTTCACTCGGTGTAATTTCATGCCTGTCAATGCATTTACCTAATGTTTAGGCTCCCGCCTACAAAAAGAAGCGAGCGTCTTGGAGCCCTAAAATGTGTTAAATAAACGAATAAATAGTGTCACTTAACCAATAGTCCATGGATGCAAGTAACAATGTTCAACCCCACAGTAATTTGTAATTATACACAGTTATAGTAAAATGTTAAGAAGAACACTTGGTCAAAAGCACTAAAATGTGATTTTGTTCCAAAAGCCAAAAAAAAAAAAAAAACACCAGTATAAAGGTTCGTTTTCGAGAGGCCTTAACATTTTCCATTCTAAAATCACTGGACACCGAGAAGCTTCGTAATTAAACAGATTATAAGATTGCTAGAAACAGGATATTTTCATTTTTAGTAACTTTATGATTAAATTCACTTCATTGCAGACAAATCAGAAGCCAACGTATTACATTCTGCTTCATCTTACTACCCGGTTAAAGTATCAGGGCAATCTATGTGGGATCTGTGGTTGGTAACTTACAGCGAGGGCAAGTTACCATCCAATTAGCAGTTATCATTCCACCGATGCTCCAAATGCAAGTGTTAAGTATAACTCGAACTGGCATAATATGCCAATCTGAGGCTGCAGATCTAAGGGATAGCGTCATTCTGCTCGTACGTCATTAAACACGTTACACACCAATAAATTTGGAACCATCTGTAACTTTTAGTGCGATCTGTACACGAGTATGAATGGAGACAATTCCTACCTTAAGAATGCAGCGTCCCAATGGCTCGTTCTCCGCGATGGACACGTTGTAGAAACTCTGGTCGAAGATTGGTTCGTTGTCGTTGACGTCATGAATAGTGACAAGTACAGTTGCGGACGAAGAGAGGGGAGGGGAACCATTGTCACGGGCCATCACAGTCAACTGGGGCACAGGATCCGTCTCGCAATCGATGTGTGACCGGGTGGTGATTAGACCAGATCGGGGGTCGATCTGAAACCACGTCGAGTGAGTGTCAGGGGTATCTATGATGGAGTACGCCAAAGCAGAATTATTTCCTTCGTCGCGATCTATTGCATGGATCTGAAACACTGATGTGCCGGGGTCGGCCACTTCAAGCACATTCGCGTAATACACCGTGCGCTCAAACTCGGGAGCGTTGTCGTTGATATCTGTCACACGCAGATGAAACGTCCGAGAGGCGTGCAGCGGCGGGTTTCCAGTGTCCGTTGCGATGACGCTGAGGGTGTAGTTTGGCTGCAGTTCCCGGTCCAAGGGCAGTGACACAATCACGAGGTAGATGATGTTATCTCGTGTCGCCAGACCAAACCGACCGTCGCCACCTTGCAAGGTCACATTCACATTAGAATACTCCGTCTTCGAGTCCGGATCATTCACAGAAATGCGAGCAACAAACTCGCCCGGCTGAGCAGACTCGGAGATCTTAGGAGTGGCATCATCGCTGAGGAAGATTACGTTGATGGTCGGCTGGTTGTCATTCACGTCAGTGACACGGATGGACACAAATGCGGTAGTTTCCAGTGGCTGCATTCCATGATCGCGGGCCACCACAACCAACTCATGCACTTCCTTGGTTTCGAAGTCTAGAGGCCGATTCACAGCGATGAGCCCCGTGCTGGGGTCTATTCGGAACATTCCTTCACGATCACTCTGCCGCCTGTTAATAGAGTACACGACTTGGCCATTTTCCCCCGCGTCCGTGTCTGTCGCAAATACCTGCAACACACTTGTGCCCACGGTAGCGTTCTCGGGAATGGTCGCGAAGTATCGACTCTGGTTGAATATCGGTTGGTTGTCGTTCACGTCTTGGATGGTGATGTTGACGGTCATGGAACCTCTAAGTGGCGGGTTCCCACCATCTAGAGCCTCTATCAACAAGCTATAAGCCGCTGTTGTCTCCCGGTCAAGAAACCCGTTTATCTGGAGGTCCAGATACAGCACTCCGTCACGTTCGCGGTGCGAAGATAACCTGAACGCATTATTCACATTTCCGGACACGATATTGTAACGCTGTGTGTTATAGATCCCCAGATCCAGGTCCCTGGCGGGATGAAGAGTTCGTTTAACATCGCGTGGAGTGTTTTCAGGGAATTCTATGACCATCACTTGCGTAGGAAATGTCGGAGCATTGTCGTTCTCGTCCAGCACTCTAACCACAACCCGCACATTCTCTCCACTCAACGGTATCGCCACTAGCGAGTATGAGGACCTTGTCTCTCGGTCAAGAGGAACTTTAGTCCGAATCTCCCCCGTGGTTTGCTCGATGGCCAGGTCAGAATCTACGGCACTTCCTGGCACGGGGACTATAAGGTATGGGGGCCCACTGTCGCTGGAAGAACCGTCCCCGATGTAGCCGACTCTAGTGCCCACGGGGGCACCCTCAAACACCTCCAGGTCGCGGACATGTTCGGCGTGTGTCCCCGCTGCAAACAGAGTCCAAACGCCAATAACAGCAGCAGCAGACACATCCTCCTGCAGCAGTCCATCGGGTCAGCCGGCCACCATCCTGTCAACATAACCACAAGACGGTATCAGAAACAAATGCTCACGTGCATCCTAAACTTGCGGATGCAAAAAATAACTACTATCTACGTAAATAAATCCCTTAACCTTCTATTTTCCACTCGGTACACATCTCGCGAAAAAAAAAAGACCCTTCTAATCCGAACGCATTTTTATGTCTGTCATCCTGTTGTGTTGATTGCAATGATGAAAAAACTAGTTACCGTAAAACTTACTATTTTGACCCAGTATGGTCATCAGGAAAATAATATAAAATTCAAAAAAGCACTGTATACAATTGTATTAAAATATTAATATTTGATCTAAAATATTAATCTCTCATTAAATTTTATACAGTGCTTTTTTTATCACAAATTTCAACCAACACATGCACTACAACAGAGCAACTACAGCCTTCATATATAAACATTCGAGTGAAAGGGATAAAGTGCATGTGTTGGTTGAAATTTGTGATACTATATTAACATGCACGGTGTAAGCAATATCAAGTGCTTTTTTAATTTCATATTAAAAATTAAATAATTAAATAACACAAAATTCATAAAATCACTGTATATAATTGTATTAAAAGATATTATTTGATCTCAAATATTAATTTCTAATACAATTGTATACAGCGCTTTTTATTAATTTTATATAATTTTCCTTAAGTTGGCCATATTGGGTCAAAATGTGTTGCCGCAATAAAGTACATAATATACACTAGCTTTCTTCGACGGTAATTAATTCCTTCATTGTCGAACTCTCCGTGTGACGACGGCGGAGGGAAGAGCACGCTTCACCATTACGGAAGATCTGCCGAAAAGGTCATGTGATCACCGCACTTCATAGACACACTGGTGCGCGTTGTGTATATACTTCGCAGTTTGAACACACTTAAACGTCCTACGATGTCACAACACGTCATGCTGGCGTTGAAAGTATTCATCACTAACCGCGCACTTACAATGCAATACTAATCACTAGCCAGCAATAAGCCGATTCCAGAGGCCACGCGGTCTAAGGCGTGGATCTGCGGCCGCTCACTTGCTGGGATTGTGGATTCGAATCCCGCCGGAGGCATGGATGTCTCTCTCTTGTAAGTGCTGGATGTTGTCAGGTAGAGGTCTCTGCGTCGGGCTGATCACAGGTCCAGAGGAGTCCTAACGAGGGTGGTGTGTCTGAGTATGATCGTGAAGCGTCGATAATGAGGCCCTGGCCCACTAGGGGCTGTTGCGGTATTGGAAAAAAATATCAGTAATAAAGCACCACAGTGCATCACGTTGTCACACAGTTTTATTCGTGCATAAGATGCAATAGTAGACTATAGCAATAAAATACTTACAAAGACTAACCTACCAACAACTTCTCACTCCATTTCGTGTACCGTAGTGTTATATGTGTAACCTAGCTCTGCCTTCTTTACATAATTATGACATTAGGTGACGCGTATAAAAAATGTAGTGTTCCCTGTGTCCAAGCCTCAAGCCATAAAAGCCCATAAGAAATTAATTCCATGCAGCATATAACTTCTGGAAAAGCTACGTCACTCAGTTAAGAAATTCGCCGCCTTTAATAAAACCTGTAAATTAATCACCATAGTGACAAAAGGCACTACACTGAACGGCACTAACTCGGTTCCCAGCCTGTCTTCGTTTAAAACCCAATGTAAAACCATCCTTTCACCCAGGGGCGCACTCAAGGGGGGGGGGGCTGCCGGGCTACAGCCCCCACCCCCTCCAATCCCGCCAAAACCAAAATTTAAAAAAACACAGATTTTGTAGATATGATATCAAAAGGTTACGTGATTTACTCTTCAACCGAAATCAGTCACTGACATCGGCTGATGACTAGTACTTAGAATTTTGAAAAATAAATTAATAAAATTAAAAAGAAACTAGAAGATAGGACACTGTGATTGAGTCATGGAACGTAGTTATATTCGTATGTACAGGGCATACACAAAAGAATGGTGCGGTATAAATTAAATAAACCATATAAATCGCACCATTCTTTTGTGTATGCCCCGTATATAAATGCAGTTGCAGAAAGTGTTATGTTGTACTTACGACATGATTTTTATAACATCATTTTTAAAATCAAACATAAATTATATATAGCCTCAGGGTCAGCTCGCCCCAAGGAAGAATACCGGGTACTCACCTGCTGCCACCTACACCTATATGTCCTAAGTTGTTTCTTGCCTTCGGATTTTCCGCCTAACATTTTTTTTTTGCATTTCTGAAATAAATGCGAAGACGATAGCTTCGCACTCCGGTCGCTTTATCCCCGAAAAGATTTCCCTATGCCCACTGTATAGTACATCGTGTTAACCACAGATATCGACATGATGGCACAGACAAAATATCTGTTTCGCCTGGAAATCGAAACCCGACCAACTATTGGACGGCCAGCTACTTTGTTGCATGATACATCCCGACAAAGTGTAAGCCAGTATCTGGGCCGCTTGTAAAGTGAACTAAATACTAAAAAAAAAAAATTCTGACCTGATGAACTGTTGTCAGAAGGTTTAGTGTCGCTACGTGAATGACATTGCCTACCAACAGTTGTCAGACCTGTTAACAATCGTGCTGACTGACCTGCCACTTGCACATAATCCCATACCGCCACACACTATCTGCATATACCTGAATGAATTTCACACTGTCACTTTGCATTTCTTAATTATTAGCCGCATCAGAACACAGCGTGATGCTGCAGTGTCGCAGCACGCAACTCTTCATTTTAACGTCTGTTGATATTCTTGTCACATGGCGTTCATATCGAAACCAATCAAAACTCAATCCAATCTTTTATCTCTAACTTGCTATTTTCTTAACCGATACACCAATAAACTTCTTTTATTTTCTGTCAATTATTCGTTTTACATTTAGGTACAAATTTACTTGTGTCCCGTTCATGCTACATGCACTGTCCATCTCCTTCACACAGACACGAGTGGCAATCGGACATATTGCCCAATTTTATGTGTCCATTTTGTACGAGATACACAAATTGTGGGGAATGTTAACACTGCAATAACAATACCAGCAAACATAAGTGTAAGAGAAGCAATTTATAACAACAACCACAACCCCGTATCCGTCCAAGTAAACACGACTTCTGCATAGTAATATTTAAACAGTGATACTCTTATTTCTGGTATCATTGTTTAATCTCTTAATTAATCTGTATATGTCAATCATTTCTGATGACAAAACACATACTACAAAAGTTTGTCCATTCTGCAGGTTGCATAAACAAATATTTGTCTATATCTTGAGGAACACCAGCCCATTTATGTGATTCAACTCGATAAATCCTCTGACATACTTTCCAGCTATATTTGCACGGCCATTACATTCACTGCGCTGCACAATGACATTTGTAGAACACGAATAGAGTAAGATCAAAACGCTCCATAATAGAGTTCAAATTAAAGCTTCAAAACATGATCCAAGTTCCTACGTCATCACACGTAATGACAATTAAAATAAGACAAATGCACTTAGGAATTCAATTGACTTAACAGTCGGAGGAATAAAAGATAAACTTAAAAATAAAAGTGATTAAAAACAGATGTTTGATTTAAGAATGATACTAG
Organism: Reticulitermes speratus; assembly: GCA_021186555.1. Lineage (NCBI taxonomy): Eukaryota > Metazoa > Arthropoda > Insecta > Blattodea > Rhinotermitidae > Reticulitermes > Reticulitermes speratus. The sequence goes on from JAJKFL010000007.1 coordinate 29,065,037, forward strand.
AAAAATCACGAATACAAGAAGCACTCTATTCGCTAAAGAACTTAATGACTCAACACAGTAGACTTTATACCAGCCATGAAACGTGAAGCACCATAAAACAGCTCGTATAACCTCTGACACAGAGTAATAATCACGGACGACGCATCGAAGTTTACCACATTAAGAGTTCGGCGAATGGGCACGCTGTGGCGCAGTTGGTTGAGGCACTGCGCTACAAACCGGAACGTCGCGGGTTCGATTCCCGATGGTGTTACTGGAATGTTTCATTGACATAATCGTTTCGGTCGCACTGTGGCCCTGGGGTCGATTCAGCCTCTAATAGAAATGAGTACCAGGAATATTTCCTGGGGGGTAAAGGCGGCCGGTGCGTAGGGCTGACAACCTTACCACCTTCATGTGCCGATTGTCTAGAAATCTGGGAGCCTCAATCTCCTGGAGCCCTAAGGGTCTGTCAAGGCCTGTAATGGGATTGCTTTTTTTTAACTTCGGCGAATACAGCCATGGGCCACTGTGGGGTACTTCTGACCGAACAACGAAATAACTAATCTCCAGAAGATGTCAACAAACTTCTAGTCTCATAAAATAAAAATTTTCAAAATCATCCTCATATTCTAATTCCAAATACTGACGCAAGAGTTCGCACACCGTCACAGTCTTTTAAGAAAACTGTAATGAACACTTTCGTAAGTTTAAAAAATAAACATCTCTTAGCAAATATTGGCAGAATTTGTGACGAGGTTAAGAATGGGTGGTGCTATACCTGTATTCCCCCTATATGCCTTCGTCGCTTGGACGGCCAGCTTTTACCTTTTACCTTTTACCTCTTTACTCTAGGGCAAAGGCCGTGTATGGTGTGAAAATGAAAGAATGTGCTATGATACTTTATTACTGAATGAATATAACTACTTATTTCAATTTCGTAACAAGTGTCATGTCTTGAATACAAACAAAAATAGAAAACAAAAACCTGTACGTCTTACAATGGTGTGATTAACATTTCTGTGTCAGTGTATTGGATTCAGCTACAGCCACCTTATTTCGTACGTGTTAACGAGAAAAAAAATGTGAAAGTAACTTTTCCTGCTTAATTAAATACTCGAAGACTCAGTACCAAACATTAGAATACTCAAGTCTCTACCCCTCTTAAGTAGTTAAGGATCAGCCAACAGTTTACGTTGGCCTACTACAGGGTCCAAAGGTTCATCACCCCGACACAAATATCCACCAGTTCAACTTACACCCGGTGAGTTAAACAGCCTTCAAATTTCACAACACAATTCTCCAAGACCGATATTATGAAAGTTCGTTACAGGACGAGAATAAAGTAAAAGCATAATAAAAAGGCACTGTGCATCTTTCAGCAGGGACTACTGGAACTTCTTTTCTAACACAATCACTAATTGAGACTGCTAAAAAATTTCTCTTTTAGTTTTATCGTCCAAATACACTAATAACCCCATACTTTATATAAAGCTCAATAAAATGTGCATTTTTCAAACAAGACCATTTCACTGGTACACAAGTACAAAGAGGAAGCACTAGATCGCACTCTATGGAGAACTCGCTTTGGAAGAGGCTACGGACCTGTCGTAAGACAGACTACGGAATGAATGAATGAAGTTCTTCCATTTGAAATATACTTCAATATAGCCCAGGGGTGCACAAATCCCGGACAAGTCGCGGTGGCAACAAAATTTTGTTTCTCATCACCCTTCTGGCTCCTAGATTTTGGGGTGGCTCCTAGATTTTTTGGGGAAATATGTGCACCCCTGATATAGGCCAACATTTAACAAAATGCAATGCAAAAACTGCACGCTTGTTACTGCCACAAGAAGGCAGCGCAAGTGCAGACAGGTAAATGTATTACCTCTCCATTATGTATTCACTTTGCACACTTTGTAAAGTTGTCCCTGTAGTTAAGTAGGATAGGATGGCGTTGAGTGTATTCTTCTGGCTCAGAATACGAACATGTGGCGGGCTCTGCTGAGCAATGTGTAACGAAACTCTGGGCTCTATAGGCCTACAGTGCGAGGAATTACATGACTAGATGAGAAACCATTAGCTACTCGAGGATGACTGTGCTTCGTGAAGTCAAAGTTCGTTAAGCCCTGTGCCTAATTACCATATCAGGAATAAGACTGAGAGCAGTGCTAAGGCTCCGCGCATTTTAACCACTACAGTCTTCATACAATTCTGTTTACAAACCGAAGTAGTGAACGAGCTGTTTTTGTGCCCCGCGAAAAACCTGCAGTGCTCCCAAGTTGTTACAGCGGTCAGACGAAGGATCTGTTCTCTTTTCAGCTGTACTGGGTGGATGTCTGGTGCCCACGCAAACAGAATATAAGCCACTGCTACCTACACTATTCAAACAATAGAAAGTAAACATATTATGTCACCAATGTTTGTGATATTTCCATGGTGGAATATTTAAATGTTCTGTAATTTTGTGCACTGGAAAGGGGAAGGGGGGGGAGTTTCACAACATTGTGACCATAAATCCAAACACGGCGATTTCCAAAACTGAGACTCCCGTTAATCAAGCAAAGAATGAAGCAACTATTAGCAATCAACTAATCAGACCAACAAATTAGACATTTTGAAAGGTCTAATTATTAACTAATAATATTTTAGGTTTTTTAAATTAGGAGGAAAGAGATGAATGGAAAATATAGAATGCATCAATGAGAATAGCAACGGAAAGAGAAATATGTTGGAAAACTCACCGAAGACCACTAAATAAGCATGAAAGAATACTGTTAAAATAAACATTAGGAAAATGGAGTGTGGGGTTCAGGGATGGGTTTAACTGAAGCTGGAAAATGTCTAATTAAGGACGTTTGTTAATAGGATAACGAACCTTAAGGATCCACAAAGGCGAGGAATATTTAGACCAGTTGAGCGACTATCAGCTTCTCAATCACGATTCTGCCTAACTCCGTGGAGGAGAGACCTTCTTGAGAAGCTAATAGTTCGTCAGCTATTCAATAAATTCCTCTCATTGTATGGAACACTCAGATTCATTACCGTGTTCATGACAACTCTATCCAGAGCCAGTTGAGATTACTTCTTATGCCCACGTGTGTGCTACATGTCCAACCTGTAACTCTCCTCTATTTGGTCTCCCTAACAAGTGTAAAAGTTACGATTCCCAACATTACATCATTTTCTCTACACTCCTGTCCATGCCTACATACCCTACGTTATTGTATGACACAGACAGGACCAAGTGATCCTTGTAATGGAGGTGAGGTACGTCTTCTTCGAGATATATAAACCAAATTGTTAATAATTAATGAGAAGAACTTTAAATGTTAATGTACACGACATGTTTCAACATGAATGGAAGCTACGAATCCACAGGCAGAGAAACTGAACAGTGCAAGACGAGACTTTCATTAAGACCAGGAACCAGTGTCACAATTTGCATTTCTACAATTCACAAATTTGAAGCTGTACTACAAACCGACTATATGGGCGGACAAGTATGAAACACGTTATAAATGTGAAAGTAGTAACGGTACCACACACTACGAACAGCGCTGTCAATAGGCCAATACAGGAACATTTACTTTTTTTATGAATTGTCACCGTAAAACAGGGTGGGCTTCGTGTGCTGTCATTGACAGATTTGAACTGTGTACCAACACAACAAGCACCGTCCCTTTGCTCGAGGGAATTCTTCTTTTACTTCCTGCATATCGAGAGATAGATGGTGTTTAATCGGGTCGGCTATCTGACTAGCTACTTTCTCTCCACGATGCATTTCACTTGACTGCATGGAATCTGGCCTTGTCAAAGAGTGGGCAAAATATTTTTTGCCTTACGTCTTCAAGTGAAATCGCTTTTGTATACGGCCCCGAAGCATAAAAGTATCTTCCACATATGTACACAGCCTGCAGCGTCTTGGCAGCAGGAACTTGACGTTACAACACTACTAGCCTAAGCTGGAAGCTTCCTTGTAATGTATGGCTTCATGAAGGAGGAAGATATATAGACATAACATATCTGATATTATATAACGACTACGTCTGTCCGCTGAACTAGATTTGTACTGTAAACATGGGATACAAAAAGCGTCATGGGTGTCTGGACGTCCTCGAGGTGGAGTGGTTGACGTCGTTTTTCTGGGATGTGACACAGTGTCGTTTCCCGACGTTTCGAAGAAATATAGTGCCTTCATCTTCAAGGATCATTATAGGTCCTTGATGACGACACGTTCCTTCGAAACGTCTGTAAATATTTGTCATTAACACGGCGTAACAACCCAGAGAATTTGAATCTTCTGCAAGAAATTGTTTCTGTGACCTTTACTGCGAATTACAAGACCAGCTCACAAACGAAATGCAAACGTGAAGAAGAAATATACCTCAATAATGTCAAAGGGAACTGAAAACTACCAAAAGAACTGGCCACAGCACACAGAGAGAACGAGGATAAATAAATTTGAAATTATCCATGATCCGTGCAGTACAAGTCACCATATATATACCAACAGCGGCACTATTATTAGACACTACGATATACAACGTGTGGCAAAACGTTTATGTTTCGGCCTTTTTCGGCCATCTTCGGGAGGCATTCAGCAAAGAAAAATACATTAATGGCTAGTTATAAAACAGATGTGCAATAGTAGAGTTAAAATACAGAATTATTAAAATATTAAATGAATATTAAAATGGAAGGATAATTTTAAGTGGGAGCTGGAAGGGATGTGGAAGGACGCGGTGAACTTAATATTAGATATATTTTGACACTGTACTGGAGAATGTGTTAGGTAATGGCTCAGACACAGGCTATTCTCATATTCAGATTTCGCTAGAAAAGCGGTTTCATATTAAGCCTTACTTTATATCACATTTACACACACAAAAAAAAGGGAATGACCAGAACTTAAATCTACTTTCCCAACACACAAAAGTTTAGTCCTGAAAATCCTGTGCTGTTCTTGCTAAATTTAGATACTCTAATATAAATTTGACGTTGTGTTTTGTGTTGAAAAACGGTACAAATCAGTTTATAATACACAAAGAAAGGCAGTTTACATCGTAAGTTCGTATGTTGAACTAGTATGCAGAAGGCTAAACGATAGAATGACTGAATTGCTTGTAATTGAGGTCTTATAAATATTTTACGGGTTGCTTTATTTTATTTCAGTAGTTATAGTAGTAGCAGCTGCAGTAGTAGTAGTCAGAAGTAGCAGTATTTTCCTTTTTATGCTCAGGTACTGATTTTGTCTGCATTAAAATTTGTTTGAAAAACCTTAACAATTCACACCGCCACCACTTTCTGAATTCATCATTCAAAAAGAATACTTCATACAAAATTTATAGATAAGTTCATACTCCTAGCTCTAGTCTTCTAATAGTTATCGCTGTCAAAATAAAAGCTAGATAAAAATATTAGAGCGGTCGCCACTTTTGTACTTAGCGATAGAACTTGTACCCACGTTTGTACATTTTTGGAAGATCTATTAACACACGCTGATTCAGGGCCCTATAATGAGTGGCAACAGTGTAGATTACACCTCAGAATTTCGTGTTTCTGCCACGATGATATTACTGACTGCGGGAAATTAAAAGAGTACTATGGTGGAGTCGCCTCCAATGCACTGCAAATTCGGGATCTTCTCGACCACACAATTTCACGCACAGTGCAAGCGCATGAAATCCTTCTCGCAAGTGTTGCTGGGAAAATTATTCAGAAGATAGCCTTGGCTCCTAAATGCGGATCTGATGGTAGTACTGAACATGGTCAGCACAAACAGACCATCTCCGGCGAATAGATTGATTCCGATTTGTTCCTAACTTCACTTAGTTCGAATCCAACAAAGAGAAGAGACGAGAAGGGCATAGAAGTACATCTCCCAGCTGGTTGTTTTATTTATCATGCGTAATAAATGTACTTACTACGCTACATAAGTGTTAGTCCACTCAACAGAATCACCATACTTGGAAAACAATTTTGGCCTGGATTGCACGCGCTCTAGCCCACTGTGCAATGGCATATCTTTATAAGAACCTCATTCAAAATGGCTGAATTGTACAAAATTTAACAGGGCACAATGTACGTATAAACGTGTCATTGAAACGCTTTAGTGTAACCATTGCTACCGTGCAAAAGCAATAAGCATTACATATTCTGAGTGTGTGTCTGTAGCCTTAGTTATCCAGCATGCAAAGCGCATGCTCCGTTTTAAATTGTCATGTGTGGCCTGTCTGGCTCTACCATATTTTTCAACATTATCTCATAAACGGAACGATTTTTTAAAAAAAGTTATTAAATTTAAAACGTGTCTTTTGATTTTATCTACAACTTTGTCTGAAATATTTCACATGCTAAGAAAAATTCAGCGAGATATCATAAATGTACATAGGTCTTCGTGTAAATCACCGCTTATTGTCATATTTAATGAAACTTCAAGTTTCTTGACAGATTTTCGAAAAATATTCAAATATCAAATGTAATTAAAATCCGTCCAGTGGCAGCCGAGTTGTTCTATGCGGACGGACAGACAGACAAACAGTCACTTTTTCGAATTTTGCGAAAGCGCCTAAAAAGGGACACACACACACACACACACACAAACACACATAGTCATCTCATAAGCATTGTTACTCTTCTTGATGAAAGGAAAGAGGTACAAAAATTGAAGAACAAATAAAAATTGAGAAACGAAAGGATAGTAAAGATCCACGATCAACACAACACCTATCTACAATTTTAATTCCCTAAACTTTAAACTGGGTACGATAAAGTCAATGTGGCCCAATCCAAATGCAGTTTAATGAGTCTCAACTCCTTGAGAAAATCAAACAGTAACAGAACCCCATGCACAAATAAATTTTTAGTAATATTTTGGTATTTCTTAAGAGTATGTTCATGCATTGTGAATAATTAGACAGGTATTTAAAATTTAATTTCGGAATTTATCTCTAGAAACCCCGTCGATTGCTACTTCCAAACGTCCTCCTCCGGCGTCCGAATTTTCCCACCCCGGCTTAGAATGACATAGGAAGACCACGACAAAAAAATATATATCGATAATGCAAACCTCATATCGCACTAGAATGCAGCTCGCTGTCAGTTTCCAGTGTAACTCAGATCAATTTCAATTCCTGCTGACAAATGTTTAGTTAAGCAGGAAGGTATTTAAATAGTTAAAACTTCCTGAAGCCGATCTCAGTGGCCGTGCGGTCTAAGGCGTGGGTCTTCGGCCGCTCGCTTACTAGGATCGTGGGTTCGAATCCCACCGGGGGCATGGATGTTTGTCTCTTGTGAGTGTTGTGTGTTGTTGTCAGGTAGAGGCCTCTGCGACGAACCGATCCCTCGTCCAGAGGAGTCCTACCGACTGTGGTGTGTCTCTCAGTGTGATCAAAAGGAATTACAACCTCAACACTGAAACGGGAAACCGGAGTAGGTAGAAGAGGACGACTAAAAAAAAAAAACTTCCTGAAGTACCTGGGACGACACAGAGACTTGTCAATTGATAAAGAATGTAACTTAGTAAAGAAACGACTCAAAATATCTAAGAATTTACAGTTTCAGAACTAATTCTGCAAAGAACTGCCTATACCTCTCCGTGTACGCCGCAAAACAAGCAGCAAGAGGAACTGTTATGACCGGACCCACTTCTACAAAGCGCAGGGCCAAGCTGATTTTTAATTAGCTTTTTTTTTTCACTCGATACAGCCTTGGTTGTACCCGATGGAAAAAGCAATTAAAATATTTTGAAAGTAACACAACGGAATGGATGTTGATATTAAAATTAGGCCATAAATTATGTTTTTGTTAGCCCACTTTCTTTTCTTAAAGTAAAAATGCAAGTTAATGAGCCAATCTGTGTGTGTGTGTGTGTGTGTTGTTTGAGCTTTCGTGTGTGTGTGCTTGGGTCCCTTTCAAATTTTCTACTAGGTGAACCATTTTAACAAAAGTTTTTTTTTTCTTTTTTTCAAATTCTGTGCCAATGAAAGCCAATCAAAACTTTTAAATTTTGTTTCCTATAAACAGCAATAACAAAATGGCAAACACATGAATTTGTGGGATGGGAATGATATGAAATCTTTCAGTTTCTTGATGAAATAAAGACAAATAATTAGAGATTTTGGGAATGAAAGATATTTTTGGATTAATTTTCAACTGTGTTTTTCTGGCTGCAATAATATTAAGTTGTAAGGCATGTCAGTAACTGCGCCTGACTCAACTCGTAATCCAGTTTTCTCACGAACAAATACGCACATGACTTGCTTTATCACGCGCAGGCAAATACTTGAGTGGACTTAACTGCGTTGACATTGGACAAAGATTTGCCTTCAGGAATGTCATTTAAATTTCACCACACTTCGTCATTTATTTTACAAATACTTTTACCACGCAAAAAATTTATAAAACACGTTGCACAATTATTTTAATTTTTATGTCGCCTGAAAATTCATAAATGTTTCTTAAAGAACTGCCTGCATTGCAATAATAATGTCCTTACTTGTCTTAAGTATTGTTCAGTGAATAATATTTATTCAGATTTTGCACCAAGAAATGAATAAATATCCCTTCTTGCTATAATAGACTAGTTCTATGAGCGGTTTCTCGGGGAGCTAAAATAATCCGCATATTTAAACTGTCATTTTGCCACAACTATTCAAGAGACTGAAGTCAGAGTTGCACTAAAACAGACCCTGATATCTTCTCTAAAATTAACATGCTGACACCTTTTTCCAGCAAGAACAGCACCAACCTAAGCACCAAAAGTGATAGGTTGAAAATTCATGCCCTTTAAACTGCCAACGCCATGTCTACAAAGTGTCATATCCCAGAAGCCTTGAATCTTTAGCAACACCGCTGTGAGTATCTCAAATCTCGAAAATGGCAAGCTGTTACAAAAACAGATATTCCGTCCCGTATACATGATCAGAGTATCCTCAAAAAGTATATTCAGAAATTAACATTACGCCCACATCTCAAGAGGTTAGTCACCCGACTCAACCCCAAAACAATGCATCTGGGATGTGTGGTGGGCAAAAAGGCAACAGGGCAGGTTTTCCTCCGAGCACATCGGTATTACCCTGTCAATCATAACCCAACCAATACGTCATATTCCTTTATCATCTGGGACTGCTACAATAGGCCCAATGGCGATTGCAGTACCAAAGGAATGTCCCATTCACATCACACCCCAAGTATACAAAGGGAAGGGAAGCCCAGAAAACATACCCCACCTCATAATTATCATTACTGGTCATCCGTTGAGATTTCTCTTGGTGAGATAATGTGAGGGTAAGAACAAACACATCTCGGAGAACCCCCCTCCCCAAAAAAAAAACAAATTTTGTTATAAACTTCTCGATCACGGGAAATGTATCAGGCTACAAGTGGTGACGTTTCGGAAGCCAAAATCATTTACGGTTTTCCAATGGAAAGTTATTCCAGAAGTTTCCGTGCGAATAGGTCTACTGACACGCTAAATAACAACATCGTAAGTTTACTATGCCCTAAATTATGGCCGGAGCTTTTAACAACGCTCACTGTATAACGTACATCAGATGTAACATACAACAATACGCATGTAATGAGCACGCTTATTAGAATAAACTATCTTCTGAGAACGAGGTCAACCCCTCCACGAACGGCATGTAACTAGAACACCATTACATAAAAACAGACAATTGTTTCCAGACTGAAAACTGGCTACACTTTAAACACTGAAAATCACAGCGTAAAAGCTATCTTTCCCAACTCTACGAATGTAAACACGGCCAGCCAGCTTGACACCGGCTGCATTTCAAGTTCCCTCTGTGTCAATAAATTTGAACTACTGTCCGATACAATATCTGAACTAAACAACCTTCGTGGTGTTAATCTAAATATATCAGGGAATAAGGAACAAAAATAACTCGATACTTTTATTTTAATCCGAAGACGGAATATGAAAAAGTTTATACTGATATCACATTTCTACAAAATTTACTTTATCTCTTCGTGGGCTTCTGATCTTAAAATACAACTGGAACTGTACACGCATTTTTATAATGCGTGGCAATATAACATGGTTATTTGATAATATATAGACTTCTTCTTGGAGACTGCTACTGAGTGCGTTAATATAATAGCATTTCCTGCCAATATACATGTACTTAAAGCCACATGGGATATAGCCTACATATCTCAATTTCAAAAGCAGATGTAAATCCAGAATTACAGGTGTGTTAGAGGCAAAACGCTTCCTTTAATAGCAACGTAGTTCATCGTGTTGCAAACAGTAAACCCCAGAGAAACTATCAGTCGCTCATCTAGTCAAGAAATTCACCAAATTTCATGGCACCCGAAAGTTCATGAAGGTGTCAACAAGTGCTCAGCCAATGGCCGATAACCCGAACAACTTGCATTCGATTCACTATCTTAAAGCTCTATTTCGCCATTTCTTTAACAGTCCCTATCATCACATCCTTCCATCTAAACTTAGGTCTCCCAAAAGTTTTCTTCCCTTTAGATTTTTCGATAAACTGCATGCGCATTTCACACATCCTCTTGACCCGCCCACCTAGATGGCGTGAGATAAATACTAATTGTATATTTAACGTTAGATTAAGTGTAGTTTTTAAGGTATAGTTTATCAGTTTCTTACACTAGCGTATAACTAGCGTAGTTAAGTGGACTTTTAATTTGTTGACAATTCCGTATATAAGGTACTAGTAATAAAACCAAAATTCACTTCTTTAGTAACACTGTTAGGGCCCAACCGAGTTGGGCTTATGACGGCTTCTTAAGACAATGTATTGCCAAATGAGGATATTTTAAGAATTTGCAGAAACAAGTAATTGCGAGATTTGAGGTTCAATTCTTCTAGGATGTTAGGCCTACGTAGCGTCGAAGACATGAAACTTCACAATTAATCCTCCAAGAGGGACGCTGCTTCATGTAGTTCGTTAACTATTAGGAGAATATGTAAGAGAAAGACGTTGCAATTAGTTACTACTAAACCTTTCCACGTCAGTTGCTATACAACTCTGGATTTATTATACGTTTGTGGCCTTTTCTGTCCACCAAACTTATTACCAATACACCTAAGTCAAATACGGTGCATTCCTCAGGGAAAGATTGAGAGCTGCATACAAATTAGCACTAATATTTCTGTAACTTGGAATAATAACAAACAATGCCATGTTTAAATAATATTAGGCTTCGACTGTTCTTGTTCTAAAGTACAGATCTGCTTCTTTCACTGCGCACTTATTCGTACTGGATTAGAAATGCCTGTCTACAGCTTGATTTAACAAACAAAGAATTTTGTCAATTAACATTAAACTAAAAATCGTTCAGATCTGTAAGTTCTACATGATACAAAAATCCTTATTTAATTATTTGTTATAAATTTATATTATCAACACTGCACAAAACGCAAAACCATTGGAAAAGATATTTTGATTTTAAGACACGGTATCAAATTGTTTCTATGGACGTTATGTAACTGTCACAGCAACTAATATATTTCAGTCATTTTACAGAAGTAATTTACAGCCATCACGTGATGTCAAGGCTCAGTTTCAGATGAGTCCCAAGCAACGGAATTCTAAGAAAGAATACTGATATCCACTGTGCATGTGCTCTGGAATATGCGACGCTAATGTTACAAACATGAGTCGCGCCTAGTTCGTGAAATTTTATCAATGGTTTGGACATATTTATATCACGTGACATATTAAAGCAATACACATTCATCTGCTAAATTCGTTGGGTTTATGTAACAGGACACAAGTTATAATAATATATTTCTGATCAATTTCAAATAATGTCAAATATTTACTCGTATTACTGGAATGCGAGGTTTAACGAGTTCTTTGCACTTACGCCGCGCAAAACAATGAAAGTACAATGAGGGAATCCTGCAAGTCCATAGGCTTGTTTCACATCCGAAACTATTGGTCGAATTTCAGTTGATTTTGTTTCAAAGAGTCTACACTAAAGTTTAATGGGCTAATTTAATTTTGTTCCACGTTATAAAATCTACTTTGCAAAACGCACAAATCCAAATTGATCCAAACTTCTCAGAAACTGCTCACCGCACAATAGACAGTGCGTGTTATAAGACACAGACCTTTGTGGGATGTGCGTGAAGCAAAGTCCTTGAGAACCTAACACTCGTTAAGCTAGTACAAAATTCCTTGCTTTTTACTAAATCTGTAATTTCGTATCCGTAATCACAAAAGCATGCTGTCCATATCCAGGTTAATTCAGCCTACACCGTCACACCCTATTGGTTGAAATCAATTTTTAAGTTTCATTTTGGCCACTCCTCTGTCTGGTGTACATTTAATAAAAAAAGGCTATAAGTTACTAACTTCCGGTAGGGGCTAGGGATTTTGCTCTTCCCCAAAACGTCCAGACCAGCTATGGGGCCCATCCAGCCTCCAATCCCAAGAGTAGCAGTAGTTTAACGCGGGGGTAAAGCGGCCGAGACGTGACGTTCACGAATCTACGTCCATCTAATGCCAAAGTTAAGAATGAGTGCAGTTACACTTCTACTCCCCCTTTACATCTTCAAGGCATGGAATGAGACAACAATGCCTCTTAGTATAAATGCCTTTATGCCATTGTATATAAATAAGTGTTAATGTTTAAATGTTTTGTCACAGTACGTATGTAGTAACCAAAACAACATCAAGGCAATTCAAGGAATGGAGTTTGGTCTTTTTCCCAGAGATGTTCCATATCAAATGTATATGTGTGAGATCACACACGCAATATTATGAAGAATATATACTCTGAAAGTATCCTGTTTCAAAATTTGTAATCAGGTAGCGAGGTCAGTAAAACTGCTGATAATGGATCTAGAACTGTGTATCTTTATCGATGACATCCCGTTGTGTTATATGCACAGAAGGAAGCAAGCACAGAAGCAGTGACATCTAAAGTTTTATCAGTTTTATTGCTTGCTACGTGTTTCGGCTTATCTGAAAAGCCATCATCAAGCAATTAAAAAATATATGTGTATATGTATCATTTACTTGTCTGATGATGACTTTTCACATAAGTTTGTGTATTTATGTATTTTTTAATTGCCTGACAATGGCTTTTCACATAAGTCGAAACATGTAGCAAGAAATAAAACTTTAGTTGTGATTGACGCTCTGTGGTTCCTTTCGGCTAAAACTGTATGTTCTAATTCTAGGAACGGGAAGTAAGAAAGCCATGTTCAGAAATGCAAATAAGTTGAAGGTAGTATGACTTGAATTTTTCTGTGCTAAATACAATCCAGTTTGAAGTAGCTGCAATTATATGGAAATAAGGACGGGCGGGCCGAGGGTGGCGAGTCAGAGTCCCACCAAGTTCAACCACATGTCAGTTCTCCTTTACTTCACTCTCTCTTCCCGAAAGTCCAATCATACATTCTGAATCACTCTTCTGCCATTCTTCCTTCGCTACCAACAAACTCATCTTCCCATACATTCAAGCGGATTTAAGTACCCTGAAAGGCAACCTAACAAATCTGTAAAAGAACCCCACAAATTCCACCCGACTTACATCTGCAATACAGAACAGTGAGCAGAAAAAATTTACTGCATCATTTGGAGCCGGCCAGGCAGTATAAGTATGGCCGGCCAGGCAGCACAGGTAGAAGACACGGGAGCCTTACAGCGTAAGGGAACAGAGAGAGCGAGACAGCGCTAGTCCTTCTGCAGCCTCAGGCGCGGTAGTAAACACTGGTCCAAGAGGTGAGGTGAAGCAGCAGTAAAGGAGATTTTTTCAAGAGAGTATGAAAGAGAAAGAGAGAACCCATCCACAAAACCCCCAAAACTTAAAACCTAACACATAACATGCGGGCCTGCCCTTCTAGCAAGCCATGACCATGGCATCCGAAAAAAAAAAGAGAAATAAAAAACACAGATTAACCTGGAGTAAAAAACAATTAAACACGCGAACGTATTACAGTCCAGACGAATATGAACAAACGGGGAGCAGCGGAGAGAGGAGCAGATCACTATCGTCCTGACACATGGCTTTGAAATCATAATAAAGTGATTAGGTTAGGTAACATGTCCAACCGTAACGTGCCAATACAAATTTCGAAACATCAAATTCCGTCCCTATTCGATAAACAGCCCCCTTTGACCACTAGTCGGTAGTAAATCTTGAAGGAATCTCATTAACACCACGAAGAGTTTCACTGAACATTGAATGAGGCGCATTATCCACAGTGCACAACATACCTGAACTGAACACTCCAACCAGGGCAGTCACAATGTGTACATGTGTCACCACAACTAACCGGAGAGCACTACTTAATCCTCCCACAAAATTATTGGCGATAGTACTCCTTAGACACCACACAAAAAGAAACTTCACTAAACCACACAACAGTGAACAGTAAAATATCTTAAGAATTCACTGTTTACACTTCTATTGTTGTAATATTCACACCCGCACACCCAGCAGCTACAGAAAGACATAAGTCATTTGTGGTGAAAACACTTCACACGATTGTGGGGATCATCACAGATCACAACACCAGACATCGGCTGGTGACCATCTTGCAACAAACCAAACGATGCACTCTTGGGCTTCCTTAGCACTGAACTGGCAGCCTGGTTGGTTGGCAGCAGAGTTCAGTGGGCAGGCCGTTCGTACGGCAACAGGTTACCAGCCGGACTGGAAGAGACCTTCAAGGGCGGGATCGGAAACGAGTTGAGATGAGTAAGTGGCGGGAACGTTTGAAGCGCGTTCTGAAATGCTAGATGCACTTTGCAGTGCATCAAGATACAGCGGCAGAAATAAGATGGCACCACATTCAGTAGTAATATCGCCATTTCTAAATAGTATTGCTTGTAAGTGGAACAGTATGCGACATGAAGTAAGAAACTGGTAACTTGTAAAAATGGTACACTGCGTTGTAAAAGTACCTTTATTGCTAAATATTATTCTAAAAGTGAAAGAAGGGAAATACAGATATTGAAAACGACAAGGTTACAATCACACTTAAAATAGTTGGAATTGTACATTGATTTCCTATAAATATTTCTCTCATTCCCCAAGAAAAGCTTCAACACATCCTCAGACAATTTTATACTGCACTAGAATTATTTCATTCCTATCACAATTAGATGAAGGGAACAAATTAAATTAGAATTGAGATCTGCGTTCTTCTGGGATAGTATGCGGCATCGTGTGGTAATTGTTTACGGACGTTTCGGGACAATGTACCTGTCCCATCTTCACGGGTCAAGAGTCCGAGTAGGAAAGAAAGAAAGCCAGCAACCTACAACGTAGATTCTGGAAAGTACGGCTGGGTAGCAATCCGTAGGCGTGATGACAGCCAATAGGATAGAACCAGGGTGAGATAGGGGTGGATACAGACAACGTAAAGCCGCTTGGGGTACTGAGAATGCAAACAGCTAAGACAGCTGGAAAAATAAAAACTAAACACAAAATTATTATTTTAGATATACACCAACAAAATGCACAAATTAATAAAGGTGCAAATTAGCTCCTTATCATGATTTTAACCCTACACGCGTTTCATTTTAACTATAACTAAACTTTAACTATAATTATGACTCATGTTTTTAACTTATGAACGAGTGTTTTTATGCTCTAAAATAGTGCATAACTTTACAAGCGTCATCAACAGATTCAGCATTTGAAAAGCACTTTTTATAAGAAAAACCCCTGATGATGGCTCATAAAGAGCTGAAACGCGTGTAGGGTTAAAATCATGATAAGGAGCTAATTTGCACCTTTATTAATTTGTGCATTTTGTTGGTGTATATCTAAAATAATAAAAAAGCATGGTGAGTTAAGACTAAAGACAAAATTATTAGTGTGTAATTCATATCACAATGTTACACATAACATAATATGGAAAAAAAGATATAAGCCAAGACTGAAAGATAATATCCGATGCACGTTGCCTATATAACAAGCATAATGAGAAAAATCAGTCATGCTACAAGACCTATCCATCTCATCCTCCTTGATTTATTATCCTAATAATTTTTGGTGTCTATTAGAGTAAGGAATTAAATTTAAGGAAGAAACTAGTAAAGTGCTACATTTGGAGCATAGCTTTGTATGGTGCTGAAACGTGGACACTTCTGAAAGTAGATCAGAAGTATCTGGAAAGTTTTGAAATGTGATGCTGGAGAAGAATGGAGAAGATCAGTTGGACCGATCGTGTGAGAAATGAAGAAGTATTACACAGAGTCAAGGAGGAGAGGAATATCGTACATACAATAAAAAGAAGAAAGGCTAACTGGATTGGTCACATCTTGCGTAGAAACTGCCTCCTAAAACACGTGATTGAAGGAAAGTTAGAAGGAAGGATAGAAATGACGGGACGACGAGGGAGAAGACGTAAGCAGCTACTGGATGACCTTAAGGAAAAGAAAAGATACTGGAAATTGAAAGAGGAAGCACTAGATCGCACCCTGTGGAGAACTCGCTTTGGAAGAGGCTACGGACCTGTCGTAAGACAGACTACAGAATGAATGAATGAATGAATTAGAGTAACCGCGACGTTTAAGGCGTGTATTCTGCTCTAACTCCTTGGAGTAGAGCTAGTCAGAAAATTTCCCACATATTATGCAATCCGGCAATTCATTACCAAGTTCAAAACATCTCGACTCCTGACCCTATCCTGAGACAAATGAATCCAGTTTATGCCCTCCCATCGTATTTATCGAACATCCATTTTAATATCATCCTCCTATGAAACCTGTGCTGTTTACTGTCGATAGAATACAGGGATCTGAGTCAGGAAAGGATGAAGTTCTGATTTTGTTGGTACTGTCCTGAAACAGACCGATCCCTCCTCCAAGCACTTTCTACGCAACGTCTATAAACATGATTCAGACACCCAGAAAAATAGAGGCCCTAACCTCAATGGCCTCTAGCCCCATATTCAAATTTGGGGAAGACTGCAAATAATGAAACATCCCATTTTGCAATCTTCTCCATCTTCCTGTTGCTTCCTCTCAGTTCGTTCTAAACATTCTCCTGAGCGCGTTGTTTAGGCCTATAACCACCCCTAATCTGTGTTGTTTTCTTCGGGTGAGAGACCTTCAAATTTTTCGTAATTTATTTAATCGCATCGGAGGGAACTTTTGCAAAGTTAAGGAAGGTATGTGTTCATAAATGGCGTACTCATTCAATGAAACATTTGGGCAAATAGCAAAAACTCTTCATAATACTGTGTGAATGTGGGTCAATCGAACTCAGAATACTCGAGAAAAAATGATGAGCGAGATGTATATTTACATTTAAAGAAAACAAGTGAAGAAATATCCGCAAAGCATTAACACTTATGATGTTTTTCCTAGTTTATTCTCTCTAGATATTAAACTCTTCATAACTTTCAAGACAAGCTCTAATTTACGATTATCTTAAATACGATTTTCCACATTTTGCACAAGGCAAACTCTAAGTTCTCTGTCTGTCATAGCAAAATGTTTAAAATCGATTATAATCGATGCGTCATAAACGAAGATATTTCCAATATATCACGCTCGACTGATATGTTTAATTTTTCTTCGACCTCAGGTTACAGAGAGCAGAGTCTTTTCTAATTATACAGATCAGCCATGACGACATAATAATACAGAATTCGTTATGGCATATGTATTTTTTTCCATGATTTTTAACAACGGAATTTGCCGCTACATTGTAATATAAATTCTAAATGAAAATTTCACGAAAATTCGTCCAGTGGAATTCGCTGTGGTCAATGGGCGCAGGTAGACGGAGAGACATGAAGAGACTAAGACTCAATTTTCAAACTTCATTGCGAACGCCCCTAAAACTAGCAGCCAAGTAATTCAGTTTACCTAAGAGCACGACTATAATTTTTATTCTTCAAACAACATTATTAAATATAAAAAAGGGTCATATTGAAGGAACGCAAGGCACGGGTAGAGGAAATAGATATGTGTATAATATCTGTTTAGAAAGTATGAGAAAGGATCCATGATCAGACAGAGAGTTAAGTAGGAATGTAATGTGCAAATTAATCTTATGTACTACGCATAAGTGAAATATATTTAATGAAAAAAGTAAGCGGAATAGTGGGTCATTGTGACGTCAGTGATCAACGTTCGGGTGCAGTGACAACAGGGTCTTTTGCGATGTGTGGATAAGAAATATTTTCTGAAGTCAGGTGGTGTGAAATTAATTAATGGTGCTGTCTAAGAGAAGAAGAAGAAACGTCCTTCCTCATCTATGATTTCCCCCGTTTCGATACATTTCCATTCATCTTACTTCACCAGCACTTTCATAACTACATATGTCACGGACAGTATGATGATAGGAAAAATGTTCAGTTTTTGGTCTTGTATAGATGTTGACCAACTGCCAGCAATTTTAACAATTTTAATAATAATAATTTTAATAATTTTAACGATTTCAACAACTATCAACGACATAGTGCTCTATATTCACAATTTATAGTGCTATACTATATAAAAAGGCAAAGCAATCCCATTACAGGCCTTGACAGGCCCTTAGGGTTCCAGGAGATTGAGGCTCCCAGATTTGTAGACAATCGGCACATGAAGGTGGTAAGGTTGTCAGCCCTACGCACCTGCCGCCTTTACCCCCCAGGAAATATTCCT
This sequence comes from Reticulitermes speratus, assembly GCA_021186555.1. Lineage (NCBI taxonomy): Eukaryota > Metazoa > Arthropoda > Insecta > Blattodea > Rhinotermitidae > Reticulitermes > Reticulitermes speratus. The sequence goes on from JAJKFL010000007.1 coordinate 29,083,630, forward strand.
GGTACTCATTTCTGTTAGAGGCTGAGTCGACCCCAGGGCCATAGTGCGACTGAAACGATTATGTCAAGGAAAAATTCCAATGACACCATCGGGAACCGAACCCGCGACGTTCCGGTTTGTAGCGTAGTGCCTCAACCAACTGCGCCACCGCGCGCTCCTGCTATACTATATACTGTACTTCAAACGCAAGATAAATTCTATGTACACCAAGACATTTCAAGAAACAACTTGAAGAAATTTTGTATACTGGTGATTGTCAATGTAAATAGTAGCCTCAAACAGTGTAACAGTTGTGTGATAATACCAAATGGGGCAGTGAACAGTGAAGTGAACTTATCAGTGTACCGTGATGATGGCCGAGTCACGGCCGAAACATATGTAGGGTGAATTGAACAGAAATACGGAAATAAAAAAGTGCATTCGTTGGTTCAAAAACTGAAAATTAATGTCAAGATGCACGGTGAAATTAGTGAGGAATAAATTGGGGAAGATATCGAAGGAAAGTCAACGCTTATTATAGGGAAATCATCTAAAATTTTCGTGTAAGAACTAAGAAAATAAACTGAGACCAACAATCTAGGCACGAGAATCGATCCTTGAATCTCCTGAATGCTAGCCCCTACGCCGCGACATTTGGTCACTACACACTAGTAAAATGCTTCAAGCCGACATATCTTTAGTCCCACCTCCAACCTTTTTTTAATGGGTGTACAGCGAATTAATTTTTCTGGCTATTGCTAACTCTCCAGTTTTCTACATGCCCATAACACGCCGATCCCAGTGGCTGCACGGTCTAAGACGTGGGTCTGCGGCCGCTCGCTTGCTGGGATTGTGGGTTAAAATCCCGCCGGTGGCATGGATATCTTTTTTGAGTGTTGTGTGTTATCAGGTACAGAATTCTGCGTCGGGCTGATCACTCGTGCAGAGGAGTCCTACCGATTGCGGTATGTCTGAGCGTGATCGTGAAGCCTCGACAATGAGGAGGCCCTGGCCCACTATGGGCTGTTGCGCCATGGGGGGAATACAAATAACACAGGTCACTTTACCTCCTCCGAAAAATGGTAACAACCCATTTAACTCTTTAAAGCTCAGTGGTAAGTATACGTTTAATTTTACAAACCCTTCTTTTGCCCACAGGGTGCATTTATCACAGATTACATATGATTTTCACGGAAACATTTATTATTTCCCTTGAAAGTATTAACCAATCAATCTTTGTGGCGCATTGTGTTTTCTGTGAGTTACGAACTAAACTCCTTAAATAGTATTATTTACAAGAAATTTGTTGTTCAAGTGGTTAAAAGTAACAGTGCTTACACATGACTATACGCGCCGCAATGCATATGCAACTTATCAAACATCTGTGCTAGGCATCTAGGCTAATCACATTCTTACAAGGAACCATGGTAACAAAATTATAGCACATTTAACAGAAACCTGCGCAATGACGTTCTGCACATCTCCACTTTGTGGGTCAACGGAAGAATTCCCAATGTCTCTATTACAGTAATCAATGTTTTACAGTCAAATCTTTCGATTTCTTACTGTTGTTAACGGCACCTTTCCCATCCTCACCCATTCACGAACTTACAAATGGTGACAGGTTAGGAAGCACAAAATAAAATCTCTCATGTTCCTAGTTGTAACGTCACTACCTCTCCGTGCAATGTTGTTTCAAACGACGGTTTTATAGCTTATCACAGCAGTAAACATTTATCTTTGGTGCAAAGTGTGGGCTGGTTGACTGCGCGTATAGTTTTGTGTCAGTACGACGTAACCCGTTGACTGTGCGTATAGTTTTGTGTCAGTACGACGTAACCCGTTGACTGCGCGTATAGTTTTGTGTCAGTACGACGTAACCCGTTGACTGCGCGTATAGTTTTGTGTCAGTACGACGTAACCCGTTGACTGCGCGTATAGTTTTGTGTCAGTACGACGTAACCCGTTGACTGCGCGTATAGTTTTGTGTCAGTACGACGTAACCGTTGACTGCGCGTAGAGTTTTGTGTCAGTACGACGTGACCCGTTGACTGCGCGTATAGTTTTGTGTCAGTACGACGTAACGCGTTGACTGCGCGTATAGTTTTGTGTCAGTACGACGTAACCCGTTGACTGCGCGTATAGTTTTGTGTCAGTACGACGTAACCCGTTGACTGCGCGTATAGTTTTGTGTCAGTACGACGTAACCCGTTGACTGCGCGTAGAGTTTTGTGTCAGTACGACGTAACCCGTTGACTGCGCGTACAGTTTTGTGTCAGTACGACGTAACCCGTTGCCTGTACGTTCCACAGTGAAAATAAATTTATCAAATAATTAATGGAGCTCGATAGGTCAGTGAGTGTAGCGACTTGGCTATTTAGTGGGCGATAAGTTTTCGATTTCCAGGAGGAGGAAGGTTTTTACCTGTACCCCACCGCATACAAATTGGCTCCAGGGCTACACGGCCTCCTGTCTAAAGGGCACCGGTGGGGGATAAATCAAGCGAACGTAAAGCTGGTAAATGTTCATCCATATACGGCCAACGTTAAGCATGCGTGGAGCTATGCCTCCAAACGTCCATAAGTCTTCATATCGTGGTACTCAAACACAAAAGCAAATTTTCTTTACCTTACAAATCAATCAGTTGTATCATTAATGCATTACATACATTCTCTTCCAATACTTTCTATTCGTTCTTCCCATCCATCTTGCCTTTCATCCTTCATTCATCCTTTAAAGTTTTTTTCCTTTCATTTTCTTACTCTCATTTCTTCCCTCTATTTATAAACAACTCTACTGTCGTCAGATTTCAGGTTATCACAGCACTACTTATCAATATCACTGTCTTTTGGTTTGTGACTGCGTGTAGTTCCCTACATAAATATCAACCTTATTCAATCACTTTCTGCCTGCATTTGCATCATTTCTCAGTATCTGTCAAACCACACGGCGTCATAACCCGTAGTACGTAGACTTATAACTACATTTTCACTTGACTTCCGAGGCAAATAAATGAGTAATCTGTCCGTCATAGAGGAAGACAGAGCGATGCAGAAGGTTTGGAAGACATGAGAGTAGATGGGAGAATAGCCGAATGTTAAAATCAATCTTACATAGATAAGAATATCTGCCTGTATTAATATCGGGCCAGCGGCCGCTGTTCTAACAGGGCAATTAACATTCAGGCCCGTAAAATACGGCTACATTTTTCGCAAGCTAGGCAACTATTAACTTCCCAAGAGGGACTTCATTCTATTGTGTCAGTGAGTCTGTCAGTCAATCAGAGAGTTAGTTAGTTAGTTGTTTATTTCGTTAGTTTATTCGTTAGTTGTCATTTGAAGAGCAAACAATTATGAATCTAATTTGGAACTTATGATAGCAAACAGTAAATTAGGGCATTAAAAGTAAATTAATAATTCGAACCCGGTTATAATGACATCGGTTTATACGAAACCTCATACATAACGTCAGATATTCTGTGGTACCAATTAATTCCTCACTGTTAACCATAACATTATACTACTCGGTTGTAACAACACTCGTTTATAACGACACAAAATATTCAGTATTTTCATGGCGTTGTAACCGAATTCGACTGTACTACATCAAATATCATTAAAACGAAACAATTAGGATGAGCTGGGCACAACATGTAGTACGAATGCCGTTCATCTGAAATGCACGCAAAATGTATGACAAATATCTACAAATAGATCCAAATTGGTACATAAATAAATATATACCCTTATACATATATATATATATATATATATATATATACTGTATATACACACATACACACGTATCCCTCCACCCAGTGGCAATGTTAAGAATGAGTGGCGTTACAGGTCCAATTCCCAATATGCTTTTATGGCCTTCACAGGCACAATTTTAGCTACGGATACCGAGAACTCTTTCCACGGATTCGAGAAAGCTGGAAATATGAAGCTGGCCGCTCCCATGCTTCTAGGTTTCAGAATTTTGTGTCGAAGCCACAGTAGGCTTTATGGCGGCCTACTGCTGACAAATTCTTGTCTTACTTCACAGCGCCTTTCGAACTGCACATTTCAGTCAGTAAAATGACTGAGCAGGAGCTGGATGTCAAAAGTTCGAGTCCCGTCTGGCAAGACATTTTTCTGTCCGTCAGATTTTTAGACTACTTCCCCTGACTCCAATCCAATGGATAGCAAAGAGTTCTTTGGTTTGAGGTACAGAGGCCGGTTTTGAAACTAACCACTCACTTTTGGGGCAAGCGGTGGCGCAGTTGGTTGAGGCACTGCGCTACAAACCGGAACGTCGCGGGTTCGATTCCCGATGGTGTCAGTGGGATTTTTCCTTGACATAATCGTTTCGGTCGCACTATGGCCCTGGGGTCGACTCAGCCTCTAACAGAAATGAGTACCAGAAATATTTCCTGGGGGGTAAAGGCGGCCGGTGCGTAGGGCTGACAACCTTACCACCTTCATGTGCCGATTGTCTAGAAATCTGGGATCCTCAACCTCCTGGAACCCTAAGGGCCTGTCCAGGCCTGTAATGGGATTGCTTTACCTTTTTTTTACCATTCACTTTTATCTTGTTTAGAAATTAAGAATAAGTAGAGCTTTACCTCCACATAACTTTATTCATTCTTCAAGTGGTGCTCAAAATACAGATCTATAACTTTGAAAGGTAAGAGTTTTGGTGAAGAATCCGAAACGAAGAGACCACTTAAAATGCCCAGTTGTATATGGGAGGATAATATTAAAATGTACCTTTAAGGAATAGGATGGAAATCCGTGCCGGTCTGATTTGAAAGCCATAAAGAACTTTCGGTCAGCATTACTTTCTTAACTAGCTAATCTACTGTCAGCTTTATGAGGACTCTACTTGACAGAGATACTCTGAATGGTGAAAGGACTGCGGAAGAAAAATATGGTGGTTTATTTTTAAGTTACTACCTTATTGTATGTTTGGATGGATACAGACAAACTGAGGAAACCTCAGAAAGGATAGGCGGTCTTCTTAAATTGGAACACGGGTGTACCCGAATAAGCACCAGACATGCTAATCACTACACCACAAAAATATTTCTTTGATTTCAGGCTTCCGCCGCGATGTTGATGTAATCTGTGGTCTTTTGGGTAAATTACACGGCGTCGTGTGGTAATTATTTACCGACGTTTCGGGACAACGTGTCGGTCCCATCTTCACGGGTCGAGATTCCTTTCCTTCGTGGAATCTCGACGCGTGAAGATGGACCGACACATTGTCCCGAAACGTCGGTAAATAATTACCTCACGACGCCGTGTAATCACCCAAAAGACCACAGATTACAAAATATTTCTTAGCTATAGAGAACTGAACCATAAATATTTCATTTTGTCTGGGATATAACTCTTTGTAACTTGGTAGATATTTACCAGTGTCTCAAAGGGATTTGGGAACGTATCTACCGAGCAACACGCAGTCACATCCAGGAGGAAAGCAACATTTACAGTCATCGACGTGAGAACCCCAAAACTAACAATTTTACTGTTGCTTATCTGCTACTATAACCTACGTAAATAAAAGAGTGTCGTTAAATAACGCGACTGCTGCTTCCACATTCCGTAGCCCTTTAAAGGAACAGCATGCAGGGGGCAAGGTCGAGGCACCAGAGGCAGCATGGTCGTCGGAACTCAAACTTTCTTTTACCCCTGAAGAGTTCCCGCCATCGCTGCCGGTACCACGTGACCACAGCTACTCCCAATGAACCAGCAAAACTACTTGGAGTATAGCGGCCTACCATCAACGCACATACACCAAGCTTTCTTTCCTTCTCATATGGATGTCTTTTTTTATTATTCTAATGGGACTGAAAGATGTTTATAGCTTGCAGGGCCTTAGAATTCTCTCTCTCTTTTTCCAGACTCATTTATTGGTTCTCACCTGATGCCATTTCAAGACCTACTAAAACAATACACATTCTCTGTAGGAGGAGATCCACTTCACAACAAATAGTATTGTTTTGAGTGGTCGAATCATGTCCTGAACACACAGATCGGAAAGAGGATACAAGAAATAAATACACAATTTTTTTCAGGAACGTTTTGGAAAATACCATTTAGAAGAAAGAAAGTTCATAAAATGTTACGTAATTTAATGCCCTGTTACAAATGTAAATTCGTATAGGATTTAATTAAACTTGAAGATGATTATGAATGGTAACTGACTATCCGACTAATTAATGGATCTTTTCAACTACATAATCTGTATAACAAAGTAATATAAATAAATAAATAAATGTGGCCGCGATAGCTCAGTCGGTATAGCGACTCGCTATGGCTGGACGGTCCGGGAATCGAATCCCGGTGGGGAGCGAGATTTTTCGCAGCCGTCCAGTCCGGCCCTGGGGCCCACCCAGCCTCCTATACAATGGGTACGGGTCTCTTTCCCGGGGGTAAAACGGCCGGGGCGTGGAGTTGACCACCCACCCCATCTAGTGCCGAGGTTAAAGAAAGAGTAGAGCTATACCTCTACTCCCCCTCTGGGCCTTCATGGCCTGTTCTAGGGAGAACTTTTAATAAATAAATAATAAACAACACACAATAACCCAAACACTTAGCCGAATAAACACAACTACTACTAGAAAAAATGAAATAACTTCTGTTCTTAAATATAAGGAACATTTAATAATTGTGTAAAATTTTAACTTTCCTTCTTTCTTTCTTCATTTTACCTTTCACTGTTCTGATACTTGATAACGATGTGCATGTGAAACTTCAGGTAAATTTTGCAGTTAAAGTGATAACAGCTTAGAATAAGTCCACCACAAAACTCACACGGAATCGAGCGGGATCCAACCCAGGCCTCCGCGATGAGAGGCCGCTGATAAACTGCGCGAACCATGGCACGGCCTTAAATTCTAAGATAAACCTCAATCGTACCTAAAGGTTTGTTTCGTACCGCGCAGTAAACACACTCCATCTCAGTTACAAAACCAATCAGTTAATGCTGTACAGTGAAATAATCGCTGTTTGTTCTGAGATCCACACAAAACACATAAATACAGTCCGTACCGCGCAGTAAACACTCCGTCTCAGTTATACAAACCAGTCAGTTAATGCTGTACAGTGAAATAATCGCTGTTAGTTCTGAGATCCACACAAAACACATAAATACAGTCCGTACCGCGCAGTAAAACACTCCGTCTCAGTTATACAAACCAGTCAGTTAATGCTGTACAGTGAAATAATCGCTGTTTGTTCTGAGATCCACACAAAACACATAAATACACTCCGTACCGCGCAGTAAACACACTCCGTCTCAGTTACACAAACCAGTCAGTTAATGCTGTACAGTGAAATAATCGCTGTTTGTTCTGAGATCCACACAAAACACATAAATACAGTCCGTACCGCGCAGTAAACACACTCCGTCTCAGTTATACAAAACAGTCAGTTAATGTTGTACAGTGAAATAATCGCTGTTTGTTCTGAGATTCACACAAAACACATAAATACAGTCCGTACCGCGCAGTAAACACACTCCGTCTAAGTTACACAAACCAGTCAGTTAATGCTGTACAGTGAAATAATCGCTGTTTGTTCTGAGATCCACACAAAACACATAAATACAGTCAGTACCGCGCAGTAAACACACTCCGTCTCAGTTATACAAACCAGTCAGTTAATGCTGTACAGTGAAATAATCGCTGTTTGTTCTGAGATCCACACAAAACACATAAATACAGTCCGTACCGCGCAGTAAACACACTCCGTCTCAGTTATACAAACCAGTCAGTTAATGCTGTACAGTGAAATAATCGCTGTTTGTTCTGAGATCCACACAAAACATATAAATACAGTCCGTACCGCGCAGTAAACACACTCCGTCTCAGTTATACAAACCAGTCAGTTAATGTTGTACAGTGAAATAATCGCTGTTTGTTCTGAGATCCACACAAAACACATAAATACAGTCCGTACCGCGCAGTAAACACACTCCGTCTCAGTTATACAAACCAGTCAGTTAATGTTGTACAGTGAAATAATCGCTGTTTGTTCTGAGATCCACACAAAACATATAAATACAGTCCGTACCGCGCAGTAAACACACTCCGTCTCAGTTATACAAACCAATCAGTTAATGCTGTACAAGGTAATAATTGCTTTTGTTTCTTAGAACCATACAAAACATTGAAATATGTCGGCAGAGTATGGAATTTTTTAACGATAAACCTGGTGGTACATAGAGTAACCACTGGGATTTAAAGGTTGAACAGAAATTGGCAGTTGATAATACTTGAGTTGATTATGCCCAAATGTATGGTGCGTAAATGGAGTACTTCTACAAGAAAGATAATCAGAAATTTAATTTTTACGTTTTTCGGTTTCGACTTGTTGATTTACTTTTATACTTTTAGCTATTTTCTTTAGATATACTAAGTTTATTATTTTGCCGCTTTAGTATTAAAATTTATTTATTTGTCTATTTATTTCTTGCCAGTATAATATTTTCCTATTTTCCTGTTGTTAGTCGAGTATCATAAAAGTACAAATCGATAAACCAAAACGTCACGGTCTATATCCAGTCCTTACGTGAGGTTGCTAGTAGATACATCGTCGTTAAAACTGATATACAGACATCAAAAGTTATATCAGGTGGCTTTTTATTCTGACCTGCACTTCATACTGTATATGAAAAGATTTTAAAGGTGAATTGTGAATACTCACTGGCCTGTGAAGGAGTATAGGGGCATGGAGATCAAGCACCACGCATTCTATACTCCAACTCTTCAAGTTTCAGCCCCTTTCCTCCTTGGAGAAAACCTCCCCTCCCACGTCCATTGGGTTATCAGCTGCGCCGGACCCAGTCAGTCCGAGGGTTGTGGCGACATAAAAAATGCCTGCCCATGTCGGGGATTGAACCTCTACCGTCTGTAACATCTGAGGCAGAGAAAGGTGTCGTTAAAAAACCAAAGGAAAGACCACTGTGCTTTGGTTTTGAGTGTAGGACTCAAAACTCAACATTAAAAGCAGGTGAAATGTGAAATTTCCTTGCGCCGAAGCATGAAAGCTTAAAGGCTTATGGGGGAGTACAGAAACAGCTCACTCATTCTAGACTTCGACTTTAGATGGAAGTAAGTGGTCAGCTTCGCGTTCCGACCGCTTTATCCTTGGGAGTTAATGCCCACTAACAACTGCTAGCAGGCTGCATGGCCCCAGAACCGACGTAGACAGAAGAAATATTTCTTGGCTTACCTCATCTTTGGGAATGTAGCCAGTCACTTTGCTCCATCTATCCGTCACTTGACAAAGAAACATATTCATATTATTATTATTATTATTATTATTATTATTATTATTTGCACTTTTTTACAATCAATATCACCACCGCTCATCGAACCTCCGTTACTCAAGCCCAACTTTATAGTCATTATCAAAGTCACTATGATGCATCACGTGACCTACCTGTCCGAATGACGATCGTAGACGTCTTTAAACAATGCAGAACAATTACTCATGAGAGGGCGTTGCTCCCTACAGCAGCAGAGAAAGATTGAAGACCTTAAAAATTGTTACTGTTTCTTGAATACTTCCACTTCCATAATAATTATGATTCATATGCTGAAGAGACAAGAGGGGACCATAAAACGTGATGAAGCCAGTCGGAAGAATTTCAAGGAAAAGAACTTTATTGCTCTGAAGAGATGCATCTAAAAAATTCTGTTGGGAGTAAAAAAAGAAACGTAATCTTTTTGAAGTTTTCTTGCAGAAATTTAGGAGCTTAATTTCTGAACTGGGTTATAAAAATATGTGAATGAATGCAGTAGCAATTTCATAACTTTGTCGTGTAATTTCCAAAAATGTCTCATGCGTGGAAGCATGCGTATAATGTCGTATTTTATGCGTAAATCTAGTAATGAAGAGAGATATTATATCATGGAAATAGATCGATTTTTCAATATAACTCGTACAAAGTGGTGCAGAAGTTACTGGACACTGGAAGTAGCATGTTGAAGTTAAGTAACAAAATACTTACATTTATTGAATATTTGAAATACTTAAATTGACTCCTTTCTAAATTGACACATCCTCTAAGTCTGTCCGGAACGCTTGTATATAGTGTCTCACAAAGCTGCCTCTTATTAGTGTCACCGACAGGGACTTTTTTTTAACATGGAGTGCCAAGTGACTTGTGCACCACCCTGTATATTTTGATGAATAAAACAATTTTATTGCAGAGATTGTAGAGTTTTACGCTTAATAAATTTTGACATATTATGAATTTCATGACATGAGACAGATGAGCAAAGTATTTAAGACCGAACTTCGACGCTATGTAGTCTTAAGTTACCCAAAACGTTGTCAATAAATAAGACAAAAGTACTCGTTTGAACTAAGATCCAATAATTGCTGCAAACATAAGTTTAATATGCTAAAATGTTTTTGAAACAAAATATCCGTGAATATTAATCCCCACTTATACTAAAATGAAGCTGCTATGAATGAGATGGGTTTAAAAGTGCACCTGTGACTAAGCACCATGCCAAGAAGTTTTATAGGGGCGTGGATGCAACGCTCCAGGCATTTTTAATCTCGGTACTAGATAGATGCGAGCGGTCCGCTACAAGTCCAAGCAGCTTGTTCCCATTGAATAAAAGGTTAGGTCGGTCTCAGGGCCTGAATTCATGACGTCGGGAGAAAAAAAATTTCAGTTACAGCCGGGAATTGAACCCTGACCCGTAACCAATTTGTTTACCGAATGTTGATGAACCATATACTTGTAAATGCTAATTTCGGTTTCATTTGAAAACTCCACTTCAAAGATTATTTAGCATATATTTCAAAACTTTAACATACGAGCGTATCGCAATACCACCCCCCTCCCCTCCGTAGAAAATATACAAAATACTGAGAAAAATATTTACATGGGCGAGCAAAAAATAAGAGTGAGCTAAGCGGGACAGGCCCTGAGGATTCCAGGAGTTTGAGGCTCCCAGATTTCCAGACAATCGGCAAACGAAAGTGGTAAGATTGTCAGCCCTAGGCACCGGCCAACTTCACTCCATCAGGAAATATTCTTGGTACTCACTTCCTATGTACAAGTACAATCAACAATTTAAAGGAAAGCTGTCATCATGAACAGCTCACAGTAATTCTTGTTCTAGTGTGGTTTGGTTTTGAATGGAGCGTAAAGCAGCTAACCAATGTTGATCCCCAAAAATTCGACCGGTAATCAGTTACTATAATTACCGGTTTCTGTTTTTTTTCCCAGTGGTGCAACAGCCCCTACTGGGCCAGGGCCTCCTCATTACCGAGGCTTCACGATCACACTCACACACACCACACTCGATAGGACTCCTCTGGACGAGTGATCAGCCCGACCTGACAACACACAACACTCACAAGATACAGACATCCATGCCCTCGGTGGGATTCGAACCCACAATCCCGGCAAACGAAAGGCCACAGACCCACGCCTTAGACCGCGCGGCCACTGGAATCGCTGGTCTATTTTAGAACATTATTTTATCTGACAACTTTCGTTGGTCACTTCGCGTTGTTTCGCCTAATTTGTAGAACTTCGACGTGCAGTGAACAACGTCTTTGTTAGAAGTGACTCGTGTCTGCGAGCAGAAATGTGTCGCTGTGTTGTCGCTGGGTGATTAGGTCTAGAATCACCAAATGAAATGTCTTATGCATATAAAAGTACACGGTCGCCTACAGAATAAAAAACTGTGGTAGGCATACATCGCTTCATGCGTAATGCTTTGTATGTTCTCCTAGCATCAACCCGAGAGACCGAATGGAAGAAATGGTCTAACCGAAGAAGGACGACCTTCCACGACGCAAAGAATGTTTCCACTAACACTTCTATGTTGCAAACATTTTGATATCTTCCTTAGCAACCAACAAACTTTTCTTAACACTTCCCATCCTAAGAATAATTTATGTACTTCCTATAAGAGCTGTTCAATACTGTAGAATTTAAATGTGTGGCACAGCGAAGACAAACCTGTCCTGCGATTTTAGCTAAATATTAAAAAAAAAAAAAAGATGAAGGTGAATTTGTAAGTTATTAAGAAAATATAAATCAAAACGATGCCCTTTACTGAAATACTAATCATTATTGAAGTCTAAATATCATCATCACCTTCGCATTTTTCTCCAATTTACAAACGGCGCACTGCTTTTCATAAATATGATGCTTAAGACAGGCGGCCGGAGATAAACTTACAGGAGGATGAGCAAGAGAAAGATTAGGTAGATATTGGGAAAATAGTTTGAGGATGTTAGGCCTGATAAGATTATGTAACGTTTTTCTTTGTACGTAGTATTACTGATGTTACTGAATCAAAGACGACAAGATGGAAGATGCATAAAACAAATACAAGGGAAGTGGGAAAAATTTTGGTCCGGAAACCTCAACAGAATAGATCATTTGAAAGCAAAGCCGTAGATTTGAGGTAAAGGTATTCTATGCGAGCCATGAAGGCGTATGAGGGTGGAGAAATAGCTCTACTCATTCTTAATACCGGTGGTGATTGTTCAGCCGAACGTCTCGGCAGCTTTACCGTCTCAGAATGCGCCCCGGGTATCCGTCGAATAGGAGGCTGGGTAGGCCCCAGAGCAGGACTGGACGTTTTGGAATAGAGAAGAATTTTTTGTCCTTGCCGGGAACCGAACTACGGTGCCTTGGTTCTCCAGCGTGTAGCATATTCACAGTAGCGACTACCGTATCCCAGTTCCCATACCTTTGACGACATAGTTAAAATGGATCTTGCAAGAGTATAAAATAAAGGATTTCAATGAACAAGATAGAATTGTGGGCTTTGGTACACTCTACAAAGATTCTTCAATGTTTATTACTTGTTCATTAGAACTCGCGGAATGAAATTACGTACATAAATGGTCACGTCTACTGGCACGGTACGCCGTATTGATCGGTAAATATTTATCAACATCCCAGAGAGCATGAATCTCCAAACCCCAGCAGCGAAAAAACCTCAAAACTCATTCTGTTAGATACATTCTCCTACATCAGATTGTACAACTTTTTCAGTCAGTCTATGACATTGTAAAATTTAAGAAAAGAATCGAAATAAATTCCGATATAATTGCATAATTACAAGCGCCGAGGAAGTACATACATGCTATCTACCTTGAGGACCAATCTAGTCGTTTGCGCGATGACCGGCTCTAATATACATTATTGACGCCAGGATTTTTATATTAGTACTGCAGCATATATTTATACCTTTACGGTCTGTCTCCGTGCTTTATTTTTATATACACATTTTAACATTTACCGTTCACATTTTAACTATCTTCCAACACCACTTGCCACTTTTTAAATAATTTGACATCTTAGTTTCTAATATTTTTCTTAGGCAATATATTTATATATTGATGTATACATTTTTAATATATTTACTATTGTAAAAGGGGGAGATCTTTCACTTATAAAACATATGGAGTTTTATAATTTATAGTTTCTATTACGGCCTGGTGATGGCTTTTATGAGCTGTAAATGGTAGCCTAAATACGTATTTACAAAGTGTTGGTTAACAGGCCGTGCCACGGCTTAGGCGGTTAGTCGCCGGCCTTCCACTGTGGAGGCCCGGGTTCGATCCCGGGTCACTCCATGTGGGATTTGTGGTGGACAAAGTGACACTGGGACAGGTTTTTCTCCGAGTAGTCGGTTTTCCCCTGTCAATTTCATTCCACTGGTGCTCCATTACTTGTAAAACTTGGTAAAAAAAACTGCTCATCTTCATCATAGGGTTGCACAAAAAGCCATAAGGCTGTGGTGCGACCGTAGCATCTGCTGCGGGGCCCTTCACCATGTAAAATAAAAGTGTTGGTTATAAATGTATAATTAATAAGAATAAATATACTTTTGTATCTGCATACCAACGGGGATGTAATCTGTGGTCTTTTGGGTGATTACACGGCGTAGTGAGGTAATTATTTACCGACGTTTCGGGACAACGTGTCGGTCCCATCTTCACGGGTCGAGATTCCATTTTTTTTTCCTTCGTGGAATCTCTACCCGTGAAGATGGGACCGACAGGTTGTCCCGAAACGTCGGTAAATAATTACCACACGACGCCGTGTAATAACCCAAAAGACCACTGATTACATCAACATCGCGGCGCAAGCCTGAAATCAAGGTTAAAACGGGGATGTATTTTATTAACATTAAAGGTATTAAAAGAATATTAAAATTACAAGTTAATTCCTTGTGACTAGCACGGCGTGTATCAGACCGAAATATCATACTAAATGTGGCGGTAAACATCCCACCGACTTCAATCCCAGCGCCGTCCAGTTCGGTTTTGTCGCCTTACGGATGTTCGACCAGAACTGTTGTACAAGAGAGTTGGTTCGTGATTTGTGAAGTCGTGGGATGAGTGGTGCAGGTAGGCGAACAGGTGGAAATTGACGTGGTTATTTAGAACCGTTAGGAAACTCGAAACACTGGGGGTTGAACCAAACTGCTGCACCCCTAATGACAACTCAGTGTCAGAGCAGCCTGTGGCTTGTAATTTCAGGGTCGCACGGAGAACTCTGGACGCCACGGCAACCCAAAGTTTTAAATTCCATAATTTGGGTTTGAGGCTCTTGCAGGATGATGAATGTTGGTTTCCTAACCTTTATTTACTCTCTGTACACACACATACATAGTATAGTATACCTTAACACAACCGTATCCATATAAACATCATTAATGGTATAGGATTCTTCATACCTTTAAGGGTTAGACAACTTGCAGCCTGTGCCGGTCTCAATTTTACTTCCACTATTTCCTTGATTTTCCTCTTATTCTTCCGCCTGATGTTATACGATTTTATACAGGGCATACACAAAAGAATGGTGCGGTTTCAACAGTGAATACTGTTGAAACCGCACCATTCTTTTGTGTATGCCCTGTATAATCTGCAAGTATCTACTTTCGTCCATGCTACCTACATAGTGTCATTAGTTCTGTAGTCTGTCTTACGACAGTTCCATAGACTCTCCCGAAGTGAGTTCTCCACAGAGTGCGATCTAGTGCTTCCTCTTTCAATTTCTAGTATGCTGTCTTTTTCTTAAGTTCATCCAATAGCTGCTCACGTCTTCTTCCTCTTATGACTGTCACTTCTATCCTTCCCTCTATCTTTTCTTCAATGACTTGTTTTAGAAGGCAGTTTCTATCCAAGATGTGACCAATCCAGTTAGACTTCCTTCTACGTGTTTATGTAGGATATTCCTCTCCTCCTTGACCCTTTGCAATAACTAACTAACTAACTAACTAACTAACTCCACGGAGCAGAGTCCTTCTTGAGAAGCTAGCAGGTCCTCAGCTAGTCAAGAAATTCCCCGCGTTTTATGGAACCCGAAGGTTCATTACCGCACTCACAAGAGCCCGCCACCTGTCCCTATCCTGAGCAAACCAAAGAATCAGTCCAGGTCCGAGGCTCTTTGTAGTGTTTCGTAACATGATAATTTTTTTAAGGTGAGGAGTTGTTAGCACCTCGCCCAACCCCCAAGCTGGAGGACCACCCCTTGTCGGCTGTCCGCGACTGCATATTCGCAGCTACCCTCTATATTCAGAGGCCGTTCCTCCATCCGCAACCCGAGGACGCGCCATGCCGTGGTGACAGGGACCCACTAATCATGGTGACTCTTTGCAATACTTCATTTAATTAAAATGTTGTATGATTTCTCAAACATTATGCAATTCCCGGACTTAAGTTCAACAAAGCGTCTGCTTATTATTCCACATAAAAGTAATAATGTTTTTCATTCCCTAGATATCTAGTCAACTGGGATTACCGAATTCCCTAAATATGTACTTAATCTCATTTACTAAGAAGGTTCCAACAAAAAATCAAATTGGGTTTTGAATTTTGAAGGATGTAAAAATTCTTCACGTATCTTCCTTCTGAGGTAGAGGCTAAAATGGCGTAGACCCTAGGTGAATACCACATTTTCTAACGTAATGCCTCTAATTTCAGGGAAGACGACTTGAGAATTTTAACAAAATTAAAAATGCACGAATTCAGTAAGCGGTCAGTTATTCTACAGGTGTCTGGGGGGGGGGGGGGGACAAAAGTGCATATTTTATTCGTGCAAATATAAGTATGACTCCAATCCCAAACGCTTAGAAATTCAATTCATGCTTTAAAATTGAACGTTTGACGTCAATAAACACACAGCGAAACCCTAAATGAATTTACAGGGCAAATGACAAATAATTTTGTAAAAGACAACACAGGATGACGTATCAGAAGGGGCAGCTCACGTTCCCACGGGCGACTTCCAGAAGCAGACGTACTCAGGATAAATGAGGCACAGATAAAAAAGTTTATGACATCGACTGAGCCAACTGGCCATCAGCAGCATCGCAGGACCAACGTCTTGTTTTACGCCGTAATGAACCAAGTCACTGCAGACGCAGAGTTCCCACCTCTGTAATCAAGACCTGAGGGGCGGCCCACACGATGTAATTTACTGGTCCTTCTTAGAAATTATTCTTATTATTTCCTCCCCTTTTTCTTTTTCTTTCGTCTTTCTTTTGCCTTTCTTTTCCTCTCTCTGCTCTTCCTTGCTTGTATTATTATTAGACTTAGCTTCAAATTATAGCGACTGATCTAATTACGATGCTTGAAGAGAGAGAGAGAGAGACAGTGAAAAAAGAACACTAAAAAAATATTGTGGCTGTTGGCTTAGGGGACCTGTATGGTTGATTGTGTCAGGAATTACTGTGAAACAAATATGGCGGGTCTTCTTTGCGGATAATTGTAACGTTGAAGGATTCAAGCGGTAAGCAGGACATGCATCGGATCGTAGAACAATGATCACTGGCGTGCTTTATTTTTTTTTTCTATTTATTATCATCTACGTTTTAGATTGCAGAAACCGACGGTTTAAAACATATTAACTACGTTGTCAAAATATGCACTACATTAAATTACATATCTCTGGTGTGTTATCAATAAAAATTGTTGGAGTAATAATCAGATAGGATAGGGTGATCGTCATGTGTCTGTACGTGTACAACAGTGCTGCTTCTAGTGGTCGTACCTCGAACGACTCCTCCTTACGCTTATTAAAATTAATTATCATTTTTACTTCAAGGGAGAGAAAAAATCTACAGCATGAACTTCAAATATGTTACAGCATTTCATTACCTTCATACTTAATAAACAATATTCCCCAAACAATGATGTCATTCTCTTTTCTTGCAGTCAAAGGTTTTTCCTCCAGCACGCTAGGTTAAGCTCAGTATTTGCTTCTATACCATGTAGTATTTCAAATAAACGACACAATATGTATCGTGTTAAATTTGTTAAATATGTAGTATTTGTTTTTCAAACTGTGAACGTAGGGAATGAATGTATTGGCTACTGAGATCGCGTGTAATATAGTCATAAAATAATACAGGGCATACACAAAAGAATGGTGCGGTTTCAAAAGTGAATAAAAAATTTATGTCTCACATTACACGGGCACAACATACACCGTCAGCGGCGGCAACTGTCCAAGTTTCTCATGCGCTACCAGCAGTTCGCTTCTCATGCTTACTGCGTGGAATGTACGAGTGCTTCTCAATCGTGTTTTTCCACAGCGCTGGATCGGACGTGCTGCTGCAAATGGAGACAAGAACCTTCTCCCTTGGCCACCCCGTTCGCCAGATCTTACACCGTGCGATTTATTTCTTTGGGGGTTCGTTAAAGACAGCGTTTATGTACCACCATTGCCCACGTCCATCCATGAAATTCGTGATCGGATAACGCATGCACTGCAGGCCATTACAGCGGACATGCTACACCGGGTCTGGGATGAGTTTGATTACCGTGTGAATGTGTCGTGTGACCCAGGGTGCACACATTGAAGGATTGTAATTACCAAATGAGAAACTTGGACAGTTGCCGCCGTTGATGGTGTATGTTGTGCCCGTGTAAGGTGAGAAATAAATGTTTTATTCACTTTTGAAACCGCACCATTCTTTTGTGTATGCCCTGTATAATATGACACTATTGAGAAAACGTCGATTACACCGGGTATTTGGTGTCTAAGTGCAAAGCGAACACTGTTTCACTCAAAGCTCGAATAACATACGCAAGCATAAATACATGTACGTAGGCATGAAGAAAATATAAATTATTTTCACATTATTATTCTCCATACTTCGCTGTGTTTATATTTACACGTTTTTTTAAACACGCATTAAAATTTATTTAAAAAACTTACACATCAACTTATCATTAGGAATATGTAATAAATGGCAAGAGTAAGACAAGTAAAATTTAAGAATTACAAATTACTATTTTGAAAATATTGCGGTACGTAACAAATATAAAGAGATTTTAAGAAATACCTAGATGACAAAAATGTAACAAAAATAAACAACAGAATAGGCCCATTGAATGACAGAAAGAACTCTGAATGCTGGTAGCACACTCTGTGAACCATTGTAAGTTGTGTAGATACGCATCTCAATCCAAACTGACACGGAATACCATCCCAGGAAAAAAATTGCTTAATTATGGGTAGATATCCAGTTTGCAGGATTTTAAATTCATAGTTTCTTTCTGACGACAGTCGGTGAAAGTAAATAACAACCCAACAACAACAACAATGTCACAACAAACGGACACATTCCTGACAAGAAAGCCTGAAATTTCATCACACAACAACAAGTACCAACACTACTACAAAAAGTAGAAAAAATATACTCCAGATGGAAGAAAGAAAGCAGATGTGACACCAACATCAAGCTCTTTGACTTCCATGTTCCACGAGAATCATCCAAGAAAATCTCCACAGCATCAACAAAATTCTAGAACTACCAAAGGTATATTTACATTGAGTTTACAGACCAGTAAGAACGCAGCATCTCTGCTCACAGTCAGTAAACTTCTAAATACATATATTTCCATCCTACGAGATATGAAGTTCTCATTGAGGTGACAACGAAGAATATTCTACCTATGTGATGTGACGCCGTGTAGTCTGGTAGGCGTGTACTAACGCTTCGAAGGAACCTACTGTCCCCATCTTCAGCAAAAAAGTTCTACTTTTCAGCCAACGAGATTCGAATAGGGCCTGCAAAAACAAACGGGGCAGCAGCAGCATCTGCTCGGCATTTACGATGGCCAAATCTTCTGAGGCTGCCCGATTTATCACTGACTCCATCTCCACCTCAAGACACAAGCAGTAGCTTTTCAAAATGTAGATAAAATTCTAGCAGACTACAGGGTGTCACATCCCAGAAAGGAGTGTTCGTCAAAATGCCATGAAAACTAAGGTAGAGTCGAATTCGGTTATAAAGCCATGAAAGAGACTGAATATTTTGTGTCGTTATAACCGAGGAGCGCAATGTTACGGTTAACACTGACGAATTAATTTGTAGCACAGAATACCTGACTCTATAAGCGAGGTGTCGCATAAACCGATGTTGTTATAACCGGGTTCATCTGTATTTGACTTCACACAGAAGAAAACACATCGCATAAAACTTTATACTCTTCATTCAGTGCATTGTCTATAATCAGTTCACAACACTCAACCACAAAAATTTACAATATTCTTCCTTAGGTATTTATATTATATCACACTGAATATTCCTACATGTTTCGATCCATCATGATGATCCATTATGGATCTAAATATGCAGGAATATTCAGTGTGATATAATATAAATATATAAGGAACAATATTGTGCATTTTTTGGTTCAGTCTTGCGAATCTAGTACAAAATTTCTGAATATACGTAAACTTGAAAATTTTATTGTAAGACATTGAATATATCCCTCTAACTCATTTGCAATTGAGAACATGTAATAATGATAATAATGATGATGACAGTAACAATAATACTTTACCTTAGTCCAAAAAATGTGGGGGCCAGTGTCCTGTTTGTGAAGACCTCTTTGTGTTGATCATTATCACCAGTATCATCACCACTCTCCTCATTAGTGTCTCAGAAAAAGATAAGGAGTTTCAAACACTCGTCAGAACAGCGGCACAAGGTTCTGTAATAGTAATAAAGTTGTTAGAGTTGTTAGCATTATCATTTTTTAAATGTCGGTCTATGGACCTGTTTTTGTAGGAAGCAACGAGGGTTGTTTATAAAAGGGCGGTAATTACACACACCGTCCCCCCCCCCCCAACCAGGCCAAGGTACGTCCAGAAACACCGCCTCGTTGGAATCAAAAATTTCTTACTTGCGTGTAATGAGAGTAGCATTTTGAACGGAAGGGAGTGTTTACTGGATGACACTCACCTAATTACAGCAAAGACATGACAGGAAGCGTCTTTCTGGCAATATTTTGTTGGGAATGAACATTCTTTGATAATATGCTTTATGAAACAGAGTTGACAGAGCCCTGTTTGAGAAGCTAATTTTCGCTTAACTGGTCAAGTTTCATGAAATACGATAAGGGGCCAAGAACATGGTTAGGTAGTTTATTCTAAAAACACCGTGCATCTTATCACAATCACTATTTAAACACCAACTGGAAGCATTTTTTATTTAAAAAAAACTGTATAGTTCTTTAAAACATTTTAATAAAACCCGACATATGTTTCGGCTCTTCACTGAACCATCCTCAGGGGTTTTTTGTCACTAAAACTGTTTTAGTGACAAAAAAACCCCTGAGGATGGTTCAGTGAAGAGCCGAAACATATGTCGGGTTTTATTAAAATGTTTTAAAGAACTATACAGTTTTTTTAAATAAAAAATGCTTCCAGTTGGTGTTTAAATAGTGATAGGGATAGGTAGATTAGGCTACGGGGTTGACGGCCGAAAAATCACGATTCGATTCCCGGCAGGGGAAAGATATTTATCTTATCTCCAAAGAGTCCAGACCAGCTCTGGAGCCCATCCTCCTCCTATTTATTGTTGAGGTATGATTAGGCTCTTTTCCCTGGGAGTAAAGTGGCTGAGGAGTGAAACTGACTACTTGCATTCATCCAGTGCCGAGGTTAAGAATGGGAGGAACTATACATCCGATACCCATTATGCCTTCATGGAGTGCATAGGGATTTACTCAATTTTACCAGCTTTGACTAGCTTATGTTATTTATTTGAACACTCCTCTCTCTTTGACATATATTTCCTCTTGTTATCCACTGATCAATCTACTATTCGACGTTGTGTAATCTGGGCTACTGAAACGTCATCAAGAAAACACGATCAGAGCTAAACAACTAACACATCGCAACTTCTTTGGCTGCACCATTCTAGCAATAAAATAGGTTGCATCTTTAAACCATGAAGTACATTTCTATTGCCTGCATCCCGTTGTGCTATAGGACGAGGTGCTTAAACAAAAGTATCAGTTTCCTTAACTGCAAAACAACCTAGGAAATCACTCATCAACGAAACACAATCCTAAGAAAACACCCCGGGAACAGGCAACACAATCCAATACACACATCACATCACATCACCAAAACTTATCATGTCAAGAACAATAAACAAACCAAACGTTCTATAATAAACCTGAAAATAACTTACACAAGTCAAAACATGTTGTTATAATTATTATATTTCAATATAATTATTATATTTACATATAGTTATTATATTTGCATGTAATGAAATATTTTTATACAGATAAGCAAACCAATAGGCCTACTTCTATTTAAGTAAAAAGTACCTCGTTTATATTACGTCGTATATTTACACATAATTCATCCTTATGCTCGCAAATTAATTTCCTATTGATAAATTTCAAAGCAAAGCAACTAATATGTAAACAGAAGAAGTGATCCAGTTATATCTTTCAATATCCATTTATATTGCTTTGAAGAATCTGTCAAGAACGTAACACTTTTCTCTGTCGATTTGCTGCAGCAAACGACATGGTGGGCAATAGTCTTTACATATTCTATAGTTACTCTGCTATCAAATTAGTTATTTAGACTCAGTGAATATTGCAGTGTATCACTGAAAACTTAACCATACTGATTAACGTCTTGAGACATGAAAAATTTAAAATTGCTCACGTCGAAAAATTGATTAATAAAAGATTTAATACTGTAAATGCTGAGAACTGGAAAAATAGGCCAAAGATTAATCGGACAACAGATTCCACAGTGTGGAAATTGGGCGACGTTCAGTATATGGAGGTCATCAACAGCCAGTTAAGTGACAACACTTTATATTCTGACGATTCAACGAGGGACAAATCTGACTGACTACCAGCAGGACGATGATGGAAATTATTAACAAGACAGGCAATGTTTGTATAACGTTACATTAAGGCGCGTTCACGTAACCATTGTTGCCGTGGTAAAGCAATAAGTATTACATATTGTGAGTGTGTGTTTGTAGCCTTAGTTATCCAGCATGTAAAGCGCATGCGCTGTATTATATTGTCATCTGTGGAATGCCCGGCTCTACCACATTTTTCCACATTATCTCATAAATGGCACGATTTTCGGAAAAAACGTTATTAGACATAAAATGTGTATAGTGATTTTCTTTACAACTTACATCTGAAACATTTCTCATTCTAAGAAGAATTCAGCAAGATATTACCATAATGAACATACGTCTTCATGTAAAGTGTCTGTTTTCTTGTGAGATTTTAATGACACTTGAATTTTATTAACAGATTTTCGAGAAATAATCAAGTGTTAAATTTCATGAAAATCTATCCAGTGGGAGCCGAGTTGTTCCATGTGGACGGACGGACGGACGGACGGACAGACAGACATGACGAAGCTAATAGCCGCTTTTCGCAATTCTGCGAAAGCACCTAAAAATTATCTGGAAATAAGGCCGAATTAAAATGGTAGAAAGCCTGCAGCAAGTATTCTAACCCTTCTGTCTCCATCTTTAGTCCACTTTTATACGGAAGAGATATTGTGTATGCAATAACTTTCGCAGGGTAGTTACATAACTCTATGTGTCAGAATACATAAGGGCGGGCACTTCGACCATTTTCGATCTTTTATGCAGAGCACATATGTTACCATTTCTTTACTGCAATTTGCCACCTCAGGCTGGCACTAAGACAACACATGTTTTTAATCCGTGCCATTTTACTAGTGGTTTGACTGTACCGAGACTGCTTGAATTCTGATGCCAAAACGTCACAAAATATAATAGCAGTCTATTCTTGTTGTCGCACGTGAAATAGTCACCGTTAAATGTCCAGAGATAGCGGGGCACATAATTTTGACTGGAATAATCAAATATAAAATAAATAAAGACTAGAGAAGGCAGTATTTTCGATCCAGATATTTAGTTCGTAGCAAGAAAAATGTTACAGTATACGATAAACAACTAAACCGATCACTTCGGTAGATTGATCTGTGAAACGTAATTATTTCTAGTTACGTCTAGAAAACCAGATAATTAAGATAAGCAAGACAAGATGACATCACCGCGTTCAACCAATAATTTTATCCTTGCCTAGTATTCCTTTAAATATTACCTTTCTATGAACTTAAATCGATTGCAATCTTATAAACTCATTTTCCTTTAGAGATGCGAGACTAAAAACTGATAGGTTCTTGCTTAATATCTTGTCCAATAACAACATGTACAGGAATTTTTATTACCGAAGGATAGGAGTGTCCAAAATGTTTGATAAAAACTTGCATATTTCTTACGTAAAACATTGGAGTATAGGCCTTTCTATTTCAAATTGTGAACGCCTAATTTGGGGGTCAGAACAGTACAGGAGGTGAAGGAAAATAAGGTTACGAATGCGAAGGGAAAGAGAAGGGGACTGTTTTAAGAAAGTAAATGTAGGAGGAGCAGGAAGAGAATGATAAAGTGCGAAAGAAAGAGGGGGAACGGAGAAGAAGAAGAAAAGAACAACGTATTTTAACTTTCCTTCCTTGTGTCATGCAACGCAGTGGATTATGATGGTAGATGGTTCAAAAGTTTTGCAGGTCGAAGAGGCACGGGGGCAACCAGGTGCGCACCCAGAACGTTTCTTTGGGGGGGGGGGGGGGGGCTGACCCTGAAGCTATATATAATTTATGATTGACTTTAAAATTAATGTTACAAATCATGTTGTAAATACAACATAACACTGTCTGCAACTGCGTTTATATACATGTGAATATAACTGCATATTCCATGACTCAATCACAGTGTTTTTTTAATTTTATTAATTTAGTTTTCAAAATTCTAGTGTACTAGTCATCAGCCTATTTCAGTGGCTGATTTCGGTTGAAGGGTAAACCGCGTAATTTTTTGATACAATATCTGCCAAATCTGTGTTTTTAAATTTCGGTTTTGGGTGGTTTGGGGGGCTGCAGCCTGGCAGGCCCCCTTGGGTGCGCCCTTGAAAGCAACACATTTCTCTGAAATGTCTTCACTGATGTATGAAGCAAGCTAAACGGCGTCATATCCAACAGCGAAATAATCTTCATAGTAACCACCATGAAAACCTCAAATTTCACATTGTGATTCTTCATGGGGATAACTGCGAGCTACGACGGTACCTCAGACATCATGGAAACAGCAATTCCTCTAACACGTTGGGACTTGTCTACCAAGCTATACGGCGACACGTCAGAGAAGAAAATAATCTTCATAACCATCACCGTGGGACTTCAGGGAGCTCAAACGTAATTACTTTTCAAGTCGTTCTCACAGAACACACAGGTATTGTTCAAACAACCACCACTTCAAAAAAGCTCCTTCGGTCCCAGAAAGAGATGTAAATTATTTATAGACGTTTTTGGGACCTAATTTTATGCGTTAGTTATGGCACCACCTGCAGCCTGGCATTAGTGTCCCGTTGAAACTCACCACTTACTCTATATCTACTTTTAAAGTTTTACTGCTAATTTCTATGTCATTCCCAAGTACAGTCTGACACATTTACAGTTTTAACTTCATTTTAACCCGGAATAAGTATTTCGCATTAAAAACTTGAGTTTTATTTAGGCACAAATAAGTTATACTCGTAAGTTGATGTGCCTTAAATCCGATTTATTCACTCAGGATAAACCACTTCCAAGAAAAAACATAAACTTCGATTTGAGATTAAAACTCTTAGTGCACACACGTGCTAAAATTAAATTCGTTTCGCATGTTTTAGGGTAAGTTCCCCCCCCCCCCCCAAATGTCAAAATTAGTCCAGTAGTTTCTGTTTTGAACCACGCCAACAGACATGCACACAATTCACATTATAAGCTAATATCCCTGTAAACTTACTTGTGCAAACGCGCGTAAAAATTAATGCAGAGATAAATTTGAGAAGGAAATGAGGCTCCGTTCTTGTTCTGTGTTACGATATCCTGTGGGTGGGAAGCCAGTGCCTTGCGTCACGTTTCATAAATAATTTCACGTACTTGTTGAGCTTTCTCAAGTGTTTACAGAGCAAGCAAACGATCTAGTAATGAGGATCTAAAATATTCAATACTTTAAAAAAATTGCTGTTTTTTTTTTGTTAGATAAAAGGGAAAATACCGAAACAGATAAATAAGAAAAGCAAACATAGGAACAGACGGTACCGACAAAACAGAAATATAAACTAATGTTATGTACAGAACACACCAAAAGTTTAAGTGACTCGCACACATATCTGAATTACAGGTAAAGTCACATCAGAAAATATCATTCTGTCGCAGTTTTGGACTAGAGTTCTACTCCCCACAAACGAGCCCTTTGTGTCTGTCCTTTTTATTTATACCATCACAATAAACAGTACCGATAATGCATGTTTCTTTGTACAGCAGAGTTTCCTGCATGTTTCAGTTATTCGACCATCTTCAGGGAAAGGCACTGTACTAAAGATTTTGATACACAATCTAAAACTTTCAGTACAATCCACATTTTATAATATATTCCCCCTGAAGATGGCAAAATGACCGAAACTTGTAGGAAAAATTGTTATAAATAAAGAAGCACATAGGCCTATTATTAACTTGGGTATTATGGTTGTATCCCCCGAGGGGCTCAAAATTATTGTGAGCAGGGAAGTGGGGCTGCCGAGGTCCTGAGCTAACCAGTGTCTCTGGGGGTCATAAATACAGAGACCTGATATTGATTTCAGGCTTCCGCCGCGATGTTGATGAGATCTGCGCTCTTCTGGGATATTACGCGGCGTCGTGTGATAATTGTTTACAGACGTTTCGAGACAACCTATCGGTACCATCTTCACGGGTCACATTTATCGAAACCTGAATAAAATGAGGCCAAGGCCCGATACTGGTCTGTTGCGCCATACACCACTCAATTATGGCGGTGTAAACTAACAAAACATAATCCATACAATCCACCACTGAAGTACACAAAAGTTGCATATAAATATTGCTTTAATTCTCCAACATGTTTCGTTTTATCATCAAACCATATTCAGGGAGAAAAAATACAATATGTGATTGTTGATTACAGATATCAATACGTGACGTAATTTGACATAATTTTTTTTGTATTTGTATTTTACAAACGTGCAGTTTATATATATATAAAATTATACATAACTGCTGTACATAAGTACATGTGCAGCCTTTGTGTACCTTGATGGCAGATTGCATGAACGGTGTCTGAACGGTGTACGGACATAACAAAGCAATTTAAGGCAACAATACATAAATCTGGTACATGACAAAACATGAGCAGTCCGAAGACAGCTCTGCGTCTGTTCCTCCAGCAATCCGCCCCACAATTCAACCAATGAGCACTTTTGTAGCAGAATACCAAATTCCAAAACGGTTCATAAATATGCCCACCTCTAGATACGATTCTAGGCGACGTTCATCTGCATCTAATCGCTGACTTATAAGATCCATCTTAATCTTTGTTATCTACATCTAGGTCTGCCAAGTGAACCCTTTCCAGTAGTTTTAAACCACTAAATTCTATACGCAGTCATTTTCTCTACCATCCATCAATCACATTAGGTGGCTCTTAAAACACGCTATTATTACTTTATTATTATTATTGTTATTAATTAAACGTCACAACATGGAGATATACAATTTAGTGCAGACAGTTCCACCCATTCTTACGTCGAACCTCATTGGCTATGAGACTAGGCAAACACCAGAATCGGCCTGATGTGGTTAATAATAATAATAATAATACCAGTAGTGGCAGTAGTAGTAGTAATAAAGTAGTGACAGTAGTAGAAGTAATAACGTATTTCAGTTCCTCCTGCTGTAAATCCTTCATTCACTTTTTTCGCTTCAGGAGGATAAATTTCACAACTGCGTGGGAAAGTGCCTATAGCACCTGTCGCCGTGCAAATAAACGCAATTATATGAAACCTCTTATTAAACTTAATTCCAACAAGACTCGATTGCAAGGCAAACACTGTCAAAATCACGTATCACGTGTGATTTTATATACTTCGTTATGACATGCTGTTCTTAACATATTCAAACATATTAACTTTTTTTCTTAAATTACAGACGGTCAATGACAATTTAAATTGTGCCTAATCACTGTTAAGCCTTTCTTAATTCTCACGCTCAAAAGGATGTCAAATATCCTCAAAAAGATATATACATATAATATAGTGTGTATATATATGTATATATATAATATATATATATATATATACATACAAACGCGTCTTTTGGATATTTGACATTATATTACAACATATGTATGTATATCTGATGTATCAGCTTTTATTTGTATACACGATGATTTATTAATGTGTCCTCTTTGTCGTTAAGGTTTATGTCTGCCCTACCCCCACCTCGAACATCTGAAAATCAACATGACGGCGTTGTGAAAATCTGAGGTGGAAATGACAGTAGCGCCATTTAATGTGGGTTGTGAAATCTGGTGTGGTAATAGGTCTTCGAAAAATATACAACTTATTTCACTTTACTATGTTGTAGAATGTGAAACATCATGGCGGCAGAGCGAAATATTTATTTCGCTTTATTTTTAATTGTAAGAACCAGTGAAACTTTGAAGTTTCTTAAGCCCATCGATCACATCCAAACATGCAAATGTTGTATGATTAACTTGAAGAATGTTGAAGATAAAAAAAATGGCAACTATACCAAACTTCAAACTTCTTACTAATATTTTTTATTTGACATTTTTTCCGCTTGACTTATTTCTAATTTCTGTAATGTTCTTTGTCGTACACAGCGCCATGCCGTGCAAGAGTGCTGCAGATCGAAGTTTCTCGTATCACCCAATTTTAAGCTTTCGACAACAATACATAATAACATCTTCAGAAAAGATACTAACTTGATGCAGGTATCAGTTCGTTCCAGTATGAATCCAATCATTTCTTTTTGCAGCTGGTTAATTCAAAGTATTTCCCGTTCACCCGATATCACAAACGTGATCGTTAATGCAGTCACCAATCAGAAGTACCTTCCATGTCTTGCCACTGCTACAAATGCACGCCCCAATATTTGTCACTGGCGATGTAGTAATTCTTAAAAATGGCTTCCAATAAAGAATGCAGAATAGCAAAATTAACTATATTAAAATTAAAAGAAAGTCATACGAAGTGTCCAAGCTGTTCGTGTGGTAGAACTTTGAATCAAGAATTCTGTACTCAATGAATTAATATTTAAATAGACTTAGAAATCAATACAGCGCCATCTGCATGTCAGATTAATTATGTTTCTGTTTAACTTGTTGCGCGGATTTGCCACTGTGGACATGGAAGCTTTATGTCTTAGTTCATAATGTTAGAGACGTTAGGCCTGAAGGCAAAGGTGAAGTTGTGCCTCTCCATGCCATGAAGGCACATACGGAGAGTGGAGGTCTAGCTCCACCAACTCCTAACCTTAACGGTTAATAGGGATGAGTGGCTAACCGCACGCCCCGGCCGATTTACCCCGGGGAAAGGGCTCCCGGCACCCATTGAATAGGAGGCTGAGTGGGCCCCAGGGCCTGTCTGCACGTTTTGGAGAAGAAAAAAACCTCTCTGTAGGGACTGAAACCCTGCATAGTACAGCCCGTAGCCTAGTCACTATACTGACTGAGCTATCCTATGCAGATGTAATTTAAACGGCTGGCAAATATCATTAATCGATTTGTGAAGCTATACGAAACATTATGACGACCACTGTGTTCTGATCAACATTGGTTGAATAAAAGGATACTTCCCTCCAAATTACGCCATGGATATGAAACTGGTTACTGAAAACTAACACTACAGACTATCAGACTCTATTGCAGACCAAACTCTCCATAATTATACGAGTTTTTAAACCTGTGAATGTTTTTCCTTTGTTCCAAAACCTATTCTCTTACAATTTACATACATAACTAATGGCTACATAGTACCCTACGTACACTACAGTGATAGTGTGGATACACGTTACTTGCTATTTGACATACCTCATGGTCCCTGACATTTTATAAATCTTAGCTTTCGATTCTTATTAAGACAAAACGCTTCGACACACATGCCAGTAGATACAACAGCCACTGACCGAAAAATATGGTCGCCTGCTCGCATAAAGCGAGCAGAACTGGGGAAGCATGTCAGTTAAAAGGGGCACGCGGTAGCGCAGTTGGTTGAGGCACTGTGCTGTAAGCCGGAAGGTCGCGGGTTCGATTGGGATATTTCGTTGAATCCTTCCGTCCGCACTATGGCCCTGGGGTCGACTCAGCCACTAAAAGAAATTAGGGGTAAAGACGGCTGGTGCATAGGGCTGATAGCCTTGCCACCTAGGAGCCTCAAACCCCCTACAGCCCTCAGGTCCTGTCCAGGTGTATAAGGATTGCTTTATCTTACGTCAGTTAAACATGCTACTTGTACGAAAGTGACAACAATTAACCTGCTGAGAAATAAAGGACATGTTAAATAAAGTAGGAAATATTAGAAAAAGATTCTGAAATTACTGATACCAATACTTAAAGTGCGCGAACCTAAATTGAAGTTAATTTTACAGCTATATACCACTGCGTAAAATATACATTCCTTTTTTAAATGTTAAAAGAGATTTATTAACATAACAATTTACACGCCAAATACATCGCATACCTTATATAAACAATTGTTCCTCTAACCAATTGTCATCACCGTTTACATTACTTTAAATACCTTCACATAGAATACACTTGCAACAGCATTGACATCAGAGTTGGAAAATCTGTCAACCACAGATAAGATAATATGCAATGTAACACCACGAAACCAACACACAAACACTTATTTGGAAGAAGCTCAAAATCGACATGATACAATAGTAGTGCACGCTTCATGAACAATACTTAGTAAATATTATATAAATGTCTTTGTTCACTACACGTTTCGGCATTATTGTGCCATTTTTAAGTGAATATTTTAGCCTTTATTACAAAATATTACGAGAGCAATTCTTCTGAGTTACGGCACCATAATGATTGATATCAAAGTCAACAGTTAAAGCAATATTAAAGGAAATATTAAATTACAAAATTGTGTAATAGTTCGTAATTAACAAAAAATGTTCTGCTAAAGATGGCACAATAGTGTGAAATTTGTAGTGAACAAAGTGATAAAAATATTCACTGAATATTGTTGTGCATGTCTGAAACATAGAGCAGAACTTGGGTAACACAACATGAAGCCAATTTACACACACATGATGCACATTACGTGTGTATCGCTAGTGGATGATACGAAAGAAGAACCTACCACATCTACCGGCCTTCCCTACTTTCAAAAATCCCTTCGATGATAAGAGAAACCAATACAGGAAAAATTTCTTGTTTACCGGTAATTTGGCTCGCTGGATTTCTTAAACGCCTCACGGGAGCCGACATTGTGTTTCCTATAGCAGTTGCTACTTTCAGTAAGCAAAAACTTGGCTTTATTCCACGTATGTTGGACCAGTCTAATTGGCCCTCTTTGAGACTGTCTAATGTTCCCGGGACCTCACGGCTGGCACAGGCTGTCCAGTGACTGTGGTTACTTATATCGAACCTAATCCAGCACGTACCTCCCCCATCCTCTTCCTCGAGGACGGAAACGGTCTCAGGGATTGGATCCAGTTTCCACAACATTGATTTCTTATGGAAATGCAAACAATGAACAAAGTCAGGGCAATAATTAATATTTTGTTTAATTACCACCGTTTGGGAACCTTTGAAATTGACTAGTTTTGACATGATAAAACCAGCTATCTGACACTGTTGTTACATTTTATTGTCCCTGTTTATATAAAGCCCGTGGCACAGAACCTCTAAAAAGACAGTCCTTTAGATGTGACACCTAACCTTATCTACATATCTTTCATATGAGTACAGACACGGTCTTAGATACGTTTCACTCAGGAATGTGAGTCTTTCAAGTCACAAGCAAGATTTCGTTAAACGCCACATGAGAGAAAAGTCAGTATAAATGCAAGTCCATTACTTAAAAGAGTATACTAATCCATTAACCCACAACAAACATGAAGCGATTCCTTTAAAATCTTAGGAACGGAAAAATTAACTAATGAATACGTGCGCAGTCTTGCAAAGGCAAGGTTTGAATAACCGTGTTATAACAAATAATTTTAACCAATACGGCAATTAATTATCACATGTCTCAAAACTCCTTTTGTTTTGCTCAAATATGTAGTATACAAGTAGTGACATGAACAGACGATGTGGAAATATGATGGCAAAAAGCGGAGATGTGGGTCCATATTACACATTCAACTAGGTCTATTATAACCTAAAACTTAAACAAAAATAACATTTTGAATCCTAAGAATTGACTATTAAATGATGATAATCTAAGTAGTGGTAAATATATATCAACTTCTGTGTCGTTACCTTTCGTATCTTTATGTAACCTCAAACCTGCAGAAGCAACACACAACACGAATTTCACTGGCGTACAACTCGCTTCACCACAGTCCACCTAGCGGCGTTTACTTTCATTTGCATCTGACGCATATGCAGGTTGCACGATCTAGCGAACGATTATGCAACTATAACAATGAGGCAAATTCATGCTGTGTAGAATGTAGTTTGCATTCTCCAATGTCAACACACTTCGTTATCTGAAATTACATACGCATTTCCTCATTACGGAAATAAGGGTCTGCATGGCAGTTGTACATTTCACATGATGGGATACGACAATGATGAAATTTTATGTTTTCAATTACTCACTTCTTCCTCGATTATTTCACGATTTCTTTATATGCAGCACATTACTCCACGCTATCCCGGCAGAATTTCTCATTTATCCTAATTATTTCTTTACTAACCGACCACTAACTTCCGGTAATTTTCTAATATCACACTAATTCAGTGCATGTAACATACACATGTGCGTACATATACGTGCATATTCCAAAATGCAAACAAACATGACCATTCCTGTTAGCGTTTTCCATGAACACTGTTCACAGAACGCACGCACAACCACAGCTGTACCTGCGATTAAGCCTCATGTCATAGAGGCACACCAGGAAAGATGGAAGTAAATCTCTGCACTAAATGAGAGGCAGTTTCATGCTCCGGTCCTTTTACCAGCAAGAAAAGAGACAGTGGTTCCCCCTAGCTAACAAAACTGGATGGGCTGCAAAGCTCATGGGCAAATACAATAAAACCGAATGGGACAAGATCACACTCTGCTCAACATAAAAGCATAGACTGCATTTCTCATGAATTTCATTAAATTAAAACTCATTGGTCATAAAAAGTTTACAATGCATGTATTTTGGAGTCTTTATTTCCACCTTCAGTAGTAGCAGTTCAGATTTAACTGTGCATTGTCCCAACCAAATCATATCATGTTATGAACTTTTCTATTCCCTGTCGATGCAAGTCCATGTTCTGTGTTATCAGCCATCATGTCACAACCGTTATCAACTTTAAATCTGTGCCCTGATGCCAAGAATTTCCTTGGGCACTCTAAAACAGATACTGTAATTAATTACTTGGCAACAGACTGGGTCTGTATGTGGGATGTTGCAAGGTTCTTCAGGTAAAGAGTTATACACTATACAAATTTCTTTCTCACCACCCCTGGTACATTACTGTCTCTATAAAGTGACCATATACTTGTACACTTTGCGGGTCTTCATGTTGATACAAATGTGCTTGAGATATGAGTGAAACAGTGATTACTAATACAAAGAGGTACTGCACTTATTTAAGAGAACTGCCATACAGTGTATGGTACTTCTTGAACTACAAATCATTTCTCATACAGATTGAGTTGTTCCTATATCTGCCAACCAATTCAAACTTTTAACTACTTAATCATTGTCTCTAACTGAAACATATTTAATAGACATACAATTAGAAAATTAATAAACGTGTAATTTCAGGCTTGAATTGAACACAATCTGGTTCACAGGAGAGGGAATGGCTCACACACACACACACACATGCTGGCAATACAGCCTTTA
Organism: Reticulitermes speratus; assembly: GCA_021186555.1. Lineage (NCBI taxonomy): Eukaryota > Metazoa > Arthropoda > Insecta > Blattodea > Rhinotermitidae > Reticulitermes > Reticulitermes speratus. The sequence goes on from JAJKFL010000007.1 coordinate 29,116,855, forward strand.
AAGCACGTTGGTCTCCCACACTGTTCTAGCCCATTTTGTTCTATCCTTCACTTTAGGGCGCCATCTTCACACATTGCAGACCTGTCAAACTCAAAAGAGGTTGTGGGCCAAAACCGACATTCAACTTGACATCTTGGGTCACAACACATCACATTCTCTTGTTCATTTGTAAATTTTGAATGTTGAAAAAGCAAGGACAGAAAACATTCCTTGTATTTAGTGTTTCAGGATTTCTTGTGTGTATTATGCAATAAAAATAATAAGTTAATGTGTTTGAAAACTTACTCAAATACTGACTGAACAAATAACACACAATTTTGCAAAGGCTTTCCTTAATTTATTGTACTGTAAAATCTAAAATCGTTCTAAAATCATAAAACTGAGCATTTTCAAAATTACTACGTGATTTGAAATTATAAGAAGGCGAGAAAGTAAGATAACTTACTGCAAAGCACTAGTTGTTAAAACTTAATTAAAAAAAAATTAAATAAAACATTTATCCTTAAATTCCACACCTTCCCACTTTTCTCCTACTGAAAGCAACCTTATGGTCCTTATGGACCTTTCACATTATTATAAAATATACACTAAAGTATTATCTAAGAAAATTACAGATGCTAAAAAAGATCATTATAATAATTTGATTATGCATTCTAATAATAAAATTGCAACCACTTGGAAAATAATCAAAACAGAAAGAGGTAAGACATGTACTAGAGATAATGTAACTAAAATGGATGTTAATGGCACTACTACTTGCAATCCTCAAATTATCTCTGATGCTATAAATCAGTATTTTCTATCTGTTGGTAATAATAATGTTATTAGCATGACTAATACTAATTATAATACCGTCATTAGTTCTCCAGTGGATTATTTATTAGAGACCTTTTTGTACGGCCTTTCCCTAGAATTAAATATAACAACATAACGAGACATGAGGTTGAAAAAATGATCAAATCATAAAAATCATCTAATTCCTGTGGCTATGATGAGATATCTGTTAAAATCTTGAAACTAAGCTGCAGTTATATAATTTACTGTATAAACAGTAAATTGTAATATAAAATTTGTGCAGTTATATAATTTCGCCTCTGACTAAATTATGTAATATGTCCTTATCTACAGGTGTTTTTCCTGATTAGCACAAATATTCAGAAATTAAACCTTTTTTTTAAGTCTGGTTCTAAGGATAAAATGGATAGCTATAGACCAATACCATTACTACCTTCGTTTTCAAAAATATTTGAAAAACTTATACTTCACAGACTTATTGAACATTTTAATGATCACCACATTATAGCTAATGAACAGTTTGGTTTTAGGAAAAATTATTCCACTGATAAAGCTATTTTTCAGCTATTAAACCATATATTATATGCATTGATTACTAAGAAAACTGGTGGAGGAATCTTTTGCGATTTAAGAAAGGCATTTGATTGTGTTGATCATGCTATATTAATGTCTAAACTAAAGTTCTACGGAATAACAGGTCAAATGTATGATTTAATAAAATCTTATTTACAAGATAGATATCAGCGAGTAATAATATGCTCTGATAGTGCTCAAAATAACTATTCAGGATGGGGTAAGGTTTCCAAGGGTGTCCCACAAGGCTCCATCCTTGGACCTTATCTTTTCTTGGTATACATTAATGACTTACCTATATTCTTAAATAAAAATTCTTAACACGTTCTTTTTGCGAACGATACCAGCGTTCTGGTAACTAGTTCTAATCAGCAAGCCTTTCAAATCGAAATTAATGAGATTTTTACACAATTAAACTCCTGGTTTAAATGCAATTTGTTATCGCTTAACTTGGACAAAACCCAATTTATTCATTTTAAAATGAGAAATACACCTTATATGAACATTAAAATTAACGATAACCATAACACTATTTCTAATGCAAATGTCACAAAGTTCCTTGGATTAACCATTGAAAATAATTTGTTCTGGAGAACTCACATAGATCTACTATCATCAAAGCTAGGCACAGTTTGTTATGTTTTAAGAACTGTTAAATCATACATGTCTGAAGAAGTACTAGTTATGATTTATTATGCTTATTTTCATTCAGTGCTTAGTTACGGCATAATCTTTTGAGGTAATTCCCCACATAGTATTGACTTATTTCGACTACAAAAAAAGGTTATTAGAATTATTTGCAGTATACATAATAGAGTTTCATGTAGAGACTATTTTAAACAATTTATAATACTTCCTCTTCAATCTCATTATGTATTCTCAATATTGAGGTTTGTAGCCAATAATATTAATTATTATAAGTTCTGTTCTGATATACATGATATTAAAACTAGACATACTAAAGATCTGTATCAACCATCTTCCTCCTTATCAGCTTTTAATACTGGGACTTTTAATACGAGTATAAAAATATTTATTAAACTACCGACTGAAATAAGGGTATTAATTCATGATACTAAAGAATTTAAAAAAAGGTTAAAGGTTTTCCTTCATTCCAATTCTTTTTGTACATTACAGGAATATTTTAATTATCAAAATAAGTAATTCTTTAATTCTATATGTTTTCTTCTGTTATAAGAATTGTTTAATTGTATTTAAATGGACAAACACATTTTGTTGTGTTCTTATGTATATAATAAACTGACAGATTCTATCCGGAAGTTACTGCAAACCATTATAAGGATTGACAGAATGTATAATATGAATAAATGAATAAACGACCGAGAATCAAAATGATTTTCGGGTTGATAATTATACACACATACACACAAAGCTTAAACATAGCACCCAGTGCTATGGGCAGACAGGTCTTTGACAGGCACAATGTTTTCAATATACCACACGAATGTTTGCCGTTGTGATCTTAAAAGGACAACAGTAAAACTTTATAAATACTAGACTTTGAACAGGCAACATTATAAGGCTCTGTGTGTCACATGCTTGACAGGACTGACACACTAAGTCTTTACATTTTCATTACCCTCCTCCCACCCTTTCCTCAGTCCACTTCCTTTGCTTCTTCTCCCTGGACATCCTCAAAAAAGATTCTTCACTATTTTATCATCCTTCACCTCACTACAATCCCAACAAGCACATACTGATCTAATCTCAGCAATCATATTCATTTGTTTCTATAAGTCTTTCAGTTTATTAATTGTGCTTATTACCCATTCATTTTAATTCTCTCTTTGGACCAAATATTCTTCGCAGCATTTTCCCTACACACATACTTACAATACTTTCCTCCTACATTCCATGTTTCTGCAGCAGATATATAACAGCACGTCTACCAGTTCATGACACGGTCTTATCTTGCTATTTCTAGAAACCACAATAATTTCATTAGAAGACAAAGGCAAAAGAAAATATCTGCACTGGCTCTGGCAGGCCTGAAATGTGAGGACTCTTTGTGGAAGACATCTAGTGCCTTATGTACAGACCACAATGTTCTGTAATTAAAACCAGTTTCATATCTTTATTCATTGATGGAACTACATCTACTCCTTAAATTAAATTTCACACCTCAAAGATTAACTGCTGGAAGGTAGACAGGAACACAACAAATGATAAGTGTTTACAAGACTGAACATTGTTATTTAACATGCTCATATCAATAGCACATATTTATACACAATTCCCAGTCTGATGCAATGGATTCAGGTGTCGTAACAGATACTGCACAGCTCTATAAAATGCCCAAATTCATGCAATTTCTGTTTTGCTGGAATCACTTGAACAGAAACTAACATGCCAAGTGTGTTCATATGTCATGTCAATACAGCCAAAACACTATCACAACCTGAGAAGAATGTTCAACTGAAGGTTTGGCTGTCTCAAATCACAATTTGTATCAAAACTAAGTTGCATGGCCACTTCCATTACTAGAATCATTGGCGAAGCTTTGCCATACATCAGTTGCATTTCCTCAGTTCTCTGAAGGCCAACCTGTTTTGTGGAAGCAGCACAGATGATCAGAACCTGCAAAATATAACATAACAAAACTAAAGTGTCAATATAAGTTACATCTCCTTGTATGAGGATAAGGAACACTGCACTGGTGTTATGTGTGGGGGTCAAGAGGCAAGCTGGCAAGAGGAGAAGCAGTGTGCATGCTAATATGTTAATAAAATGTTAATAAAACCCATTGTATCCAATTTAAAACTAAAAATAAACCCACAACTGATATAAGCATCGTTTGTAACAATCAACCAATAACAACTTTGTCTAATATAAAGTTCCTTGGCATATATATAAATTATTCAATAAACTGGAGTTGTCATATTGAATGTATTATCCCAAAACTGAGTTCAGCATGTTATATAATGAGTAGTATTAAATCATACATGTCTCTTAACACTTTGAAAACTATTTACTATTCTTATTTTAATACGATCATAAGCTACGGTTTACATTTTTGGGGAAATTCACCCAATAGTTTAAAAATATTTAAATAAAATAAAATAAAAATAAAATAAGGCTATAATATCCCATGAGGGCAAAGGCCTCCTGCTATGTGCAGGGTGAGCTCTGAGAGTACTCGCTAGGTGAGCTAGTCCTAGCAAGCTGTTGGGTACTAACACGTGATCCTACCAGATCTGGATTACAAGTGGCCATGAGTTAAAACTAGTTGGGGACTGAGACTGACCACAGAAAGTAGCTTGCATAATTTTCTTTACAATTAGTGTTTGACTTAATCCTAGAGTCTTTTCTAGCATGAATAGCTTCTAGCCTGATATTTTGCCACAGCTTGCACAGTTTACATAATTATAGCGTCTGAACTGTTCTTAGTGACTTCTCAAGTCTTCTCCATTCAGTCCTATTCCTGGCCACACGTGTCCACTGCCTGCCCACTATTTGGGTGAATAAGGCGGACCAACGGATTGTAGGTCGTACCACGTTCCTCTTTCCTGTCCTGGGGTTCCACATCGTCGCTGCATAGGCCTATCTTGATTCATGCAGTCTTGGAAATTTTACCTCTTGCATCACAGTATATTCTTTCACTCATGCTTTTTGTGGTCAATAATAAAAATCTTTTTATTTTAAATTCAGAAAATCATATTACAAGTACAAGACAATCAAATAATTTTTATCAGCCAACAGCAAATTTTACTGTATATCAAAAGGGAGTGTATTGTATGGGCATCAGGGTCTACAATAATCTTCCTCCACATATTAAAGATGTATCTCATAATCCTTGGAAATTTGAAATCTGTTTAAAAAATTTCCTCCATTTACATTATTTTTATTCCATAGAAGAATATTTTCAATATAAAGCTATCACAAGTCAATGATCTGCCAAAGAAGTATTAATAAAACCACTATTATTCTAATATACAGTTTTAAATTTATGTTTATTGTCACCAAGCTTTAAAGTTTTAAAATAAAATTAAGTAATAAAACTCTTTATATTCCTGTCACATTTATGTCATTTCTCAGGAGTAATATGCCATGATTTGCTTGTAGTCGGTACTTGACTAGTTTTTAGTTTACAATGTTTGTATTGTTACACATTAGCTTATTTTAATTGTATCAATTGTTATGTATCTGACTTGGAATCAACTGTCTGATTCAACTTATTTCATTTTATTCTATTCATTTTATTTTATCCTATTTATCTTGTGTATTATGTACTACTTTTGACATGTTCTATATCTTACTTGTTGCTTTACTGTGGATCCATGGAACGTTAAATAAAATTCAACTGAATGCAGGACCAACAGCTTCTTATTTGTTTCAAAAACACCACTATACATATACTGCAGTACCTATCAGCTTATTTAAACAATGGAATAAAGTGGACTGTCAAAATATCTAACAAAGTAATTCAATGCAGCAAAAGAGATATTATTGGAAGGGCGTGTACCAGGGCAGCCTAAGTTTGAATCCAAGGACTGCCATCCCCAGAAGAAAGGTGTGGTATTGCGTATTGTCGCCGATTATTGCTGGTCTTATTAACACCCACAATGACGAGGAAGAAGCTTTTGATTGGGTTTCACCTTTTATTATTACAACAATGCGAGTATCAGAGCTGGCTACAACTTGGTCTGCAGACTTATTTTCTCAGAACCCAACTGTTGCCCGTCACATGGTTTTTCCTATTCTTACTACCCTCCCCTTTGTCACTAACCTCTCTCCCTAGTGCCGTGGAAGCAATCTGCAGTATGCAGGACATTTGGTATTTCAATCTCAACAAGTAAAGAAGAAAAATTATTTGGTTTGGTGTTAGACATGATAAGCATTGAGCATGAGAAAATTCCCTGTGTAGCTTGTCTCTATCCTGAGTTGAAAGTCGGTGCCTCGCTTCCAGCCATAGCAACATGACCTGTGTAAACTACTGGCGCCCAACTGAAGTTAAAATTTCAGTGCTTAGTGAATGGATTTTCCCCGTGTGGTGACCGGGGAAAAGAATAGTCCCACTGATGACCATGCAGGTCGTAAAAGGCGACCAAAATGGGTACCCAGTGCCTGGGGGTATAGCTGGGCCACCCTGCCCCGGGGGTTATAAATTCGGCGGACTGGCCCTCCAGGTTGGGGGTTGGGCGACAGGCTGACAACCTGTCACTGTAAAAAATGGATCGTTAGGAAACCTAAAATGTGGCCTCGGAACAGTCAGATAGAATGGAATCGACCTACGCAATGGAAAAGGATTAATGAGTTGAGGATAGCGACGTGGAATGTACGGACATTGTACAGAGCAGGAGCAATGAGGGAAATGGTGAAGGAGATGGATAAATATAAAATAGATATTTGTGCCCTGCAAGAAATTCGATGGCCAGGGAAAGGAACAGTGATAAACAAGAATTATATGATTTTATATAGTGGAAATAAAAGTGACAAACATGAATTTGGAACAGGATTTTACATTAGTAGATACAATATGGATAATTTACTAGATTTTGAACCCATAAATGAAAGAATTTGTAAAATTAGGATTAAAATTAAATACTACAATTTGACACTGATATCAACACATGCCCCAACTGAAGACAAAGATGAAGTAGTAAAAGAAGATTTTTATAACTGTTTGAAAAGACATGTGATGCAATTCCCAATTATGACATGAAAATAATACTATGGGACTTTAATGCTAAAGTTGGAAAAGAGACATATTTACATCCAGCATGTGGAGGACACAGCCTTCACAATGAAACAAATGATAATGGAAAACGAATGGTAAATTTTGCACTGGGCAGGGATTTAGCTGTGACAGGAACATGGATTCAGCATAAGGACATTCACAAGATTACCTGGCGATCACCCAACAACAAGATATTTAATCAGATAGACCATATACTATTAGACAGAAGACACTGCACTAATGTGTGTGATGTAAGAAGTATGAGAGGGGCTGAAATAGAATCAGATCACTTTTTAGTGAGGGCAAAAATTAGATTAAAAATTAAGAAAATAGAGAAGACTAAGAAAAGTGAAATAAAGAAATGGGATATTAACAAACCAAATAAGAAAGAGGTAAAAGAAGAATTTAGGTTCGAGGTAACAGCAAACATACAAAATGCTCAATTAGAGGAAGTGGAAGATATAAATGAAACGTGGAACAAAATAAAAAAAGGAATAAATGAAGCGGCAGGAAAAATAATAGGAAAAGAAGAAAGACTACAGAGAAACAGTTGGTTTGATGAAGAATGTCAAATGATATTGGAAGATAAAAAGAGAGCTTACATCAAAATGATAAACAGAAATACTAGACAAAATGCACAAGAATATAAGGATAAAAGGAAGGAAGCACATAAAATATTTAGACCAAAAAAGAGAGATGTGTTTAAATAAAAGCTGGAACAAATGGAAATAGCTTATAATAATAACAAGGAAGCAAAGAAATTCTACCAAGAAGTGAACAGTATAAGAAAAGGATTCAAACAACAAACACTGTTAATCAGAGATAAGGAAGGTACCATACTAAGCAATAGAGAGAAAGCACTACAAAGATGGTCTGAATATTATGAGAAACACTTCGAACTGCAAGATGGAACAGAAAACCACAGGGGAGAAGAGGGGACAATGTGCGTACACACTGCAGAACCAGAGATTAAACCACCAAGTGATGTAGACATAGAGATAGCAATAGGTAAATTAAAAAATGGAAAAGCAACTGGACATGATCAAATTCCGGCTGAATTGATTAAAGGAGGAGGAAAAGAACTCAGGAGGGTTATGTATGGTCTAATTTTAAAAATATGGGAGAAAGAGACTATACCACATGAGTGGAAGTATGGCATAATATGTCTAATTCATAAGAAAGGGAACACTATGAGATGTGACAACTACAGAGCAGTCACACTGTTTTGTACAACATATAAAATTTTGGCAAATATTTTATACGCAAAATTAGTACCTTATGCTGAGGAAATAATAGGAGAATACCAAGGGGGCTTTCGAAGAGGAAGATCAACTGCTGATCAGATTTTTACTATGAGACAAATATCGGAAAAATGCTGGGAACAGAATATAGATGTGCACTATTTATTTATAGATTTTCAAGCAGCATATGACAATGTATGGAGAAATGAAATATGGAGTGAAATGCATAAACTAGGTTTCCCCCAACAATTAGTTAATTTGTGTAGAATTCTAAATAATGAAATACATGCTAAGGTTAAAATAGGTAAACATTTGTCTCCGGAGTTTGAAGTTATGAAAGGTTTGAGACAAGGAGACGCAATTGCTCCTTTGTTATTTAATGTAGTGCTAGAAATTGCGACAAGAAGATCTAAAGTAGAAACAAAGGGAACTATTTTTGACAAATGCAGTCAAATTATGGCATATGCTGATGATGTGGTCATTATGGGAAGAAGATTACAGGATGTAAAAGAAGTATTTACTTCACTGATAGAACAAGCAAATAAGATGGGATTAGAAATAAATGAGAAAAAAGACAAAATTTATGACAGCATCAAGAAAGCCCTACAACGAGAATGAAAATGTAAAAATTGGTACATATAATTTTGAAATAGTGAAAGACTATACATATCTTGGTACAGTTTTAACAAATAAAAATGAATTAAGACCGGAGATTGAAAAAAGAATTACAAATGCAAATAGAGCATACTATGCACTTCTTCCTTTACTAAAGAGTCAATCAGTACGTAGAGCAGAAAAAGTTAAAATTTATAAGACATTAATAAGACCTGTGGTAACATACGGAGCAGAAGCGTGGACTTTGAATAAGGACATTGCTAAAGGGCTGGCAGTTTTTGAACGAAAAATTTTGAGAAGAATATTTGGGGCAATTAAAGTAAATGAAAATTGGAGAAAGCGACATAACAAGGAACTAAAGCAGGTGTTTGGAGATTTAGATATACTGTCATTTGTCAGAATAAGTCGGCTGAAATGGATTGGTCATGTTAACAGAATGGAGAATAAAAGAACAGTAAGCCAAGTATTTAATAAGAATCCTCAATGAAGTCGACCAAGATGACGACCAAGAATCAGATAGTGGAATTGTGTACAGACAGACATTAAGAAGTGTAAAATTAACAACTGGAAAGAAAGGTCAAAAAACGGAGCTGACTGGGAAAGGGCCATTAAGGAGGCGAAGGTCCGCATTGGACTGTAGTGCCACCGAAAAAGAAGAAGAAGTGAATGGATGCGCGGTTACAGCAAATTTGGCACCCTACAGGAAATTAAATAGATGTGAACAGATTTTCTGAGTCCCCTGATGCTACACCGGCCTCTGTACTCTGCCACTGTTTAGGAAGCCTCCTGACTGTTTAAAAGGTCCACACATTCCACCCCCTGCTCCTTCACATGAACTAACTGCCTCATACACTTGGCAGTATGCATTCAATCAGCTCCACTTCCTTGCAAGCTAAAAGTGCACTAAAAGGAAGTATTTTATCAGGCTCCCAGAAGGAAATTTATTCCAGTTCTGCCACGTCTCTGATGAGCAGAGACATTAGCAATAACAAGAGATGGTAATCATGGCCACCACTTTTCAACTGAAACAAGCCCTGTGTAAACGCCACTATCTCCACCCAATTTCCACAAGTTGAGTAGTTGAGTGCACAAGCAGTGTAATTAAGTTCAGAACTGTACAGCTGATAACACTCACCCATGCAACATCAGCAGCGTACGCTGGTCCCTGTTCAACAGCAAAGTGCGAGCAGCTAATGGCTCCAAGGCAACTGCTGTGGCAACCAACAGAGCTGTTCCAGGATTATGCTGAGAAGAGTGCTGGACGCGATGAGAGTAGCCATGCACCAACAACTCTTCCTGTGGACTCTGTTTCACCATTCCCTCAGTCACAATATCACCTACATAGGCCTGAGAGCGCAACACACTATCCACTGCCAGGACACTGGCACAGTTAGTTCGCTACATAACCATGCCACCAGACATGGCATTTCCTTCTAAAACATCACTGGGAAATAAACGTCCCTCACACTCATGGACCTCAGTACAATGACCCAGGTCACGGGATCTGCAATAGAGTGATGTACAACCACAGCAGAGTCTGCAACTGCCTCCAGTCAAATATCTTCTGAATATTCCCTTACAACATTTAGTATCCATGTATCATCCTGCCAACAGCCAGGCAATGTGTCCATAAATGTTTAGAAACAGCAACATCTCTTTTTTTTTAACAAAACCATATTTTGATGCTATATGCCAGGCTGTTTGTCCATTCTCATCTTTTGCTAGCAACAGGTCATCTTTGAGGTTGGGTTGCACTTCTGTAGCCCAGCCCCACAGTTCCTCTAAAACCTGTCTTGCCCTACTTTGCTGCTATGTGCCATGCAGTTTGTCCATACTTATCTTTTGCTAGCAACAGGTCATCTTTGAGTTTTAATTGCACTTCTCTAGTCCAACCCCACAGCTCCTCTAAAATCTCATTCTCACCATACCTTGTTGCTATGTGCCAGGCAGTTTGTCCATACATAACTTCTCTAGAAACGGGTTACCCTCGAGTTGTAGTTGCACTTCTCTAGCACAAACACACAGTTCATCTAAACTCTTTTTGTTATCATAATGTCCTGCTATGAGTCTTGCAGTTCGACCATAATCATCTTCAGCTAGCAACACATCATCTTTCACGTTGAGTTGCACTTCTCTAGCCCAACCCCACATTTCTTTTAAAACCCGATCACAACGATTCCTTGCTGCTATGAACCATGCAGTTTGTCCTTTCTTATCTTTTGCTAGCAACAGGTCATCTTTGAGGTTTAGTTGCACTTCTCTAGCCCAACCCCACACCTTCTCTAAAATCTCTTCTCCATGATGCTCTGCTGCTATGTGCCATGCAGTTTGTCCTTTCTTATCTTTTGCTAGCAACAGGTCATCTTTGAGGTTTAGTTGCACTTCTCTAGCCCAAACCCACAGTGCCTCTAAAATCTCTTTCCTACCATACAATGCTGCTATGTGCCATGCAGTGTGTTCATCCTTATTTTTTGCTAGCAACAGGTCATCTTTGAGGTTTAGTTGCACTTCTCTAGCCCAACCCCACAGTTTCTCTAAAATATGTTTGCTAAAATACCCTGCTGCTATGTGCCATGCAGTTTGTCCATTCCTATCTTTTGCTAGCAACAGGTCGTCTTTGAGGTTTAGTTGCACTTCTCTACACCAACCCCACAGTTTCTCTAAAATCTCTTTGTGACCATACTTTGCTGCTATGTGCCAGGCTGTGTTTCCATCCTTATTTTTTGCTAGCAACAGGTCATCTTTGAGGTTTAGTTGCACTTCTCTAGCCCAACCCCACAGTTTCTCTAAAATCTCTTTGTGACCATACTCTGCTGCTATGTGCCAGGCTGTGTTTCCATCCTTATCTTTTGCTAGCAACAGGTCATCTTTGAGGTTTAGTTGCACTTCTCTAGCCCAACCCCACAGTTTCTCTAAAATCTCATCCTTACCATTCCTTGCTGCTAGGAGCCAGGCAGTTTCTCCATCCCTATCTTTTGCTAGCAACAGGTCATCTTTGAGGTTTAGTTGCACTTCTGTAGCCAAAACCCACAGTGTCACTAAAATCTCTTTGCAACCACGCCTTGCTGCTTTACTCCAGGCAGATTCACCATAATCATCTTTGGCTAGCAGCAGGTCATCTTTGAGGTTTAGTTGCACTTCTCTAGCCCAACGCAACAGTGTCTCTAAAATCTCTTTGTAACCACGCCCTGCTGCTATGTGCCATGCAGTTTGTCCATAATTATCTTTTGCTAGCAACAGGTCATCTTTGAGGTTTAGTTGCACTTCTCTAGCCCAAACCCACAGTTCCTCTAAAATCTCTTTCTCACCTTCCTTTGCTGCTATGTGCCAGGCAGTTTGTCCATTCTCATCTTTTGCTAGCAACAGGTCATCTTTGAAGTTTAGTTGCACTTCTCTAGCCCAACCCCACAGTTCCTCTAAAATCTCTTTCTCACAATTCTGTGCTGCTAGTTGCCAGGCAGTTTGTCCATAATCAGTTTTTGCTAGCAACAGGTCATCTTTGAGGTGTATTTGCTCTTCTCTAGCGCAAGTACGCAGTTCCTGTAAAATCTTTTTGTAACCACAGCATGCTGCTATGTGCCATGCAGTTTCTCCATTCCTATTTTTGGATAGCAACAGGTCATCTTTGCGGTTAAGTTTCATTTCTCTGGACCAACCCCACAGTCTCTCTAAAATCTCTTTCTTACCATGCTCTGCTGCTGTGAGCCAGGCAGTTAGTCCATCAACTTCTTTTTTTAGCAACAGTAAATCTTTGAGATTTAGTTGCACTTCTTTCGCCCAATCCCACAGCTGTTCTAACGACTGTATGTTGCCACCCCGTGCTGCACAGTGCCATGCAGTTTTACGGCAAACGCATCTCGGTAGCAGCAGTTGATTTATTGTGTCTGAATGCCCTACTTCTTTCAGGCCACTGAATAAAAATGTAATAATCTGAGTATTGCCTTCTTCTGCTGCTTGGTTTAATATTTCTCTTAGATTGTCTCTTCCGCCATATCTGCACCACATGCTGCGCATTTCTTTTCCATATTCTTGTAAGTTCCTTTTTGGTGGCTCAGAATTTGACAATAATTCATTCAGAAAGAATCTAGTCACCTCATAATCTGTCTCCAGTAATATTTTATTGAGTAGTAAGTCGAGTACTTTCAAGTCAAAACAGGTTTCCTTGGTCAACTGTTTTGCCAGAAAATCTGCAACATAATATTCAGCAAAAGTGCGGTGGATAAAGTGAGGCTTGTCGTTGACATACTGTATAATTCCAATCCTAGAAAATGTATCAGGTGTAAGAAGGTCGGGTTCTTCAAGTTTTAAAACAACAGCCTTCATTTCAGGCAACAGTATTTCCAAAGCCAATTTTTGATGATTTTTGGTGATACTAATGTCATTAATAACAATCTCAGAGTGTTCTTCTTTAGCTATTACTCCTTTTGCTTCAAAGATATTCAATTTGATTTTAATAAATTTCTTATATAAATCTACAAGAAATAGTTGTTTAGGTAACTCAGGCTCAGAATTTTGTGACAAACAAAAACTTTTAAATTCTTCTTCAAAAGCCTCTGCCAGCATTCGTGTTTGTAATGGGATGCCAGTGAAATCTTTCTCTTTATCTCTAATTGATTGTGCCAGCATCTCAATTAACGCTGTCGCATAACTTTCCGATCGCTGTTGATTCCCTTCTTGAAGTTTTAACCTCTGATGCCAGAATTTTGTTAAAAACCCAACCTGATCATGTTTAGAGAAGGGTTCTAACGTGTAACATAGCTGCTGTAGATGATCTTCCAACTCCTCTCTCAGGTGTGGCCGGGTGGTCACCCACAACTGCTCTATGCAAGGCTGCTTTAGAGGATTTACAGCTTGCAGTAAATCAAGGACAGTCTCTTTATAGTTGGGACTGATTTCATCAAAACCATCAAACATCAATACTACCTTTGTTTTTTCTTCAAGTCCTTGAAGGCAATGTTTAAACAGTTCCTTCTCAAAGGGAGAGTGAAATTTTAATAATTTTTCAAACAAAAACTCATTAGTCCCTAGCTTTTGCTTCATTTGAGCCTTAAGTTCATCTGTATGGTCTGTTAAATCAATTCTCACCACCCAGTGGGTAGGGTATTTCTGTTTGATTTGCTTACACAGATGGGTCAGCACAGTGGTTTTACCCATCCCTGCAATATCAGCAAACAGCATCACTTTCTGGCACTCTGCTTCCTGCAGGAATTTGTCTAAATTCTCTGGTGGGTACTCTTGGGGATTTTGGTATCCGTATATTTATGCAGCGCCTTCATACTCCCTTGTGACTGCTGCCAAATCAGTTTTGATTCATCTTGCAGTAGCCAATGCACATTTCTTTCTGGATTACTCCGAAAAAATTGTCTGAAATCGTGTTCATTAGTAGCCAGTAAATCAGGGAATTTTTGTTCAAAAATGTCCTGTTTAACAGCTACTTGGTGATTAAAAGTTCTACCAATATAGTAATTTTCATTGTAACCATCAGTAGTAGATGTCAGCACATCTTTACCTATCACCAATTTTTTTTCTGCTAGTAAATCAGCAAGAGGCAAAAATTTTGTCAATGGTGAGTCAGCAGATATGAGTTGATTTAAGGACATTTGACTGCCTTGGAAACAGACTGTGTTTTTCAGAAGTTCATTTTGTGAATTAGAGGTTAAGTCACTCCAACCGTACCCTCTGTCATGAATTATTTTTGGCTGGTAATTCTTTAACTCACCTTGAAGTGACTGTGCTACATCAGTAGCAGCAACGAAAATAATCCTTCTCTTTTCACTAAAGCTGTTCACAGTCGACCACAGGTGTGTTCTACTTTTCTCATATTCACATGAACAGTCAATAATAAGTGTTGGGCGAGTGTCCGACTGAAATGTGTTATAAATAGCCTCTGCTTTCTCCTCATTTTCAAACTGTTTGGCTGATACAAGGATATAACCACTCTTGATATCTGACACTGTCAGCTGCTTTCTTCTCAAAACTTGATACAAATTCAACACAGTCAGACATGGCAAAGGGCTTGATAGTATCTGGATATTTGGACAATTTATTACATCATCATTAAATAGACACTTATCATTTAACCAAATTTTGGACTGCTCAATTTCACCCATTTCCCCCAGCAGTTTATTCAAGCGTTGAATTTTATGCCTGCCCTTAATACGGGCAGGGTTTTCTATAAATCTCCTTAAATCCTCTTGTGTCTGTTGCTCATAGAAGTTGAATAATTCTGGTGCTTGTTGTGTGAGTAGTTGTTTGTCTTGTCCTCCACTGTAATGTGCCAGCAAATGAGGCACACGGACAATCAGTTCTGAAGGCCAATCAGGCTCTTTATAAACAGTGAATACCCGTTCAATAATGGGATCAATCCCTGTTTTGTCACAGTAATGTGCTACTATTCCATCAAATGCACACTTCTTTTGTTCATCTAGCACTTCATAAGGATTGCATTCATTGTCATAGCAAACTTGCATGGCCAGATGGGTTAGCTCATGCGCTAAAGTGCCCAGTAATTCAGACTCTTGTTTGGCACCAATATAAAGACGACCTTCCCTATAGTCACAGGCCCCTTTCGTTTCAGAAGATTGTGTGGGGTCTATATCAACAATGGAGTCGTTGTCAAAATCAAAGACAATTTCATTCATGCCTGAATGCTCTACCACTTTTAGGATGGTTGAAATCTCTGGTATGGCATCCAGTTGTTTGTACACTTTCCTTACAAATTTCTTTTTGTCCTCTTTTCCAGATTTCTGTGTTGACTTGGATACTAGAAAATCAATATGAGAGTCACGCTGTTTTACAAAGTATTTTTTGTTAGCTTGCTTCACTCTATGTCTCTGTTCATTAGTTAATTCTTCATCTCTTCCAGCAGAAAACCCTTCAGATTTTAACAGTGCATAAATCTCATACTGATCTGCTTTAAGAGCTCTTGTCAGTGCATACTGATTGCTAGGGTCATAGGCACATTTTAATTGAGTATGACTTTTAATAAAAGCTTTCACGGCATTAATGGAACCTTCCATTATGGCTTGATGGAAACTCCACCTCTCTTTAACTTGCTTCATCAAATGAGTTGTATTTTCACTCTCTTCTAGGCCATTTAAATCAAAATTTTCAGGGAATGGAGAGTCTGCTTCAAGTAGTGCCTGCACATTTTCATAACGTTTCTCATTCCATGCTAATGTTATAGCAGTAACATTCTCTCTTTCTCTATGGCAGTGAATATCAGCGCCACAAAAGATTAAGAATTGCAGAGTCTCAGGTTTTCCTTTCTGAGCAGCAATTAGTAAGGGATTGTCACCATGACCATCTCTTAATTCCAACAATCCTTTTTTTGAATCAGTGAGAAAAAGCTCTTCTGCAGAACTGGTTATGGGCAAGTTTAATAATGCAGAAAGGCTCTGTGGGCCCCCAAACTCAACGGCAATCTCTAAAGTTCTTCTTCCATCTCCATTTTGATAAGCTAAATCCCAATCGACCAGTAGTAAAAACCGCAGTGATAGACTGTCATCGTCCCTCGCAGCATAGTCAATTAAACGCCAAGTGTCAATTTCTTGCTTCACATCAAAACTAACTTTTAGCAAATCTAATGCATCTTCTTTAAACTGACCGCCAATACCTAGCTTTAAGGCATTCAGTAACAGTGGTAGTTTAAAACTCCCTTCATTGGAGAGCTGGAGAGTGAGCTCGTCTTCAGTGTTCAACAAACAGTCTGAATTCATCTCTACTGGGGTAAAGGCATGATGGCCTGGCTCTTTAAAAAAG
Source organism: Reticulitermes speratus (assembly GCA_021186555.1). Classification (NCBI taxonomy): domain Eukaryota; kingdom Metazoa; phylum Arthropoda; class Insecta; order Blattodea; family Rhinotermitidae; genus Reticulitermes; species Reticulitermes speratus. The sequence goes on from JAJKFL010000007.1 coordinate 29,133,538, forward strand.
ACTAAATGCTTTGCACAAGGCATTATATCCCACTGGATTATCACAGGTTTTCTTTCATCAAGAACTTCTGCCAAACATTCTAAAGCTTCACTGGGAAATTCACTGCAGTCATCAACCTGTATCACAATAAAAAACCAGTGACTGGCCTGATTGAAGGTTTCATAGAATTCTTTTTGCTGCATGAAATCCAATGCAGCCTTTACTGTTGGACTGTTTATCCTTAGTATTTTAAAGTCAGCATCTTCTTTCTCAGCAGCAACAGCAGACCATGTGTTCTTATCACTTAGGCTACACTCATTTAAATATTGATCATATATTGCTTGATATGTCTTCTCTGCTCCCTGTTCTAGACGCTGTGGTTGTGCTGATAAAAGAGACAATTGCTGTGGACTGGCTGCAACTGACTTAACAGGGTGCAATGCTAGTCCATCTTGTGGGTTGTTTTGTGACTGAACACCCTCTGAAGGGGACAAATTTGTTTGTTTCTCAGTAGGTTTGTCATGTACTGATGTCTTATGTAGTATTGGAACAAAATGAGACAACCCTTCATTTAAAATATGAATCATCTGAGGGTCATTGCACAGGCTGGTATTTTCACCCACTGACCTTGACCCTAAAGTATCAACCAGCTGATGCCAAATATCTTTTTGACCGTCTGCATGACGTTTTCCAATTATATGAAGTTTTATCTCATACTTCTGACAAATCATACGGCCTTCAATCTCTGGTCTCCCCGTATAGCAGCACCTAAATTTAAAAATGCCCTTTCTGCTGCTGTTAATTGAATATGTACCAGATAGCTTTCAAAATCAGTGCAGTTTGATGAATATTCTCCCACAACAGCATCCTCTGAAATCACTTGATGCCAGGTTTTGCCACTTTGGCAATCATAAACAGAATCCTTGTTAACTTTCGCATAATCAAAACAGGCTTGCCTTAGTGATTTAACATCAAATGGTCTACCAGGAATAGACAACTGATTCATTCCCTGGGCCACTGAGTCAAAAAAGCAGTCTCCTTCCCCTGCAGCTCCTCTTATTATAAAATCATTAGGAACCCCTAATGCACCTTTGGGGGGGCTCAGGTCTGTGTGTTTTTCTGTCATGGTTTTCAACATTAATATCAGTCCATCTGGTAAGCTCACAATCAATTATCTCTAATTCTGACAGACATGGCTCTGTTTAATTCCAACAACTTCTCAAAGTGCAACATCAAATATTTACACCAACAGTCAGTAAGCTTGGAGAAACTTTCCAACACAGCTTCATATGGGCGACAGTATAAGTTACTTACAAATCTCCACACCACAAGATTTATTTTCTGTGAAGAGTTCCAATTCTGTAAATCACCGATCCAATACCAGACTTCCTGGCAGATCGAGAACTATATATACAGGTGCCCATCTTGACTGGATCTGTGCGAACAAATAAGCAGCATGCACAAACATTGTACTTGAGACTGAAGTTGTTTACATATTAATGCAATATCTAGCAGCCATCTACAATGACCGTCTGTCATGCATGACAATTTTTCCTACAATATCTTATCTGACAATGTATCCTGAACAATTGACTTTCCTTTATAAACACGTTTTGTTCTGGCTATTATTTGCTGCAGACCTACCATGTAAGAGTGACAAATAAATTACAAACATTCAATTACAAGTTAACTGCTTCAAAATATTGTTTGCATTATTTTTATTAAAACCACTAACATAAAGGTAAAGGTGTTCTCAGGCATGCCATAAAGGCACAAGGGGGAGTGGAGGTATATCTCCACTCATTCTACTAGGTGGAATTAAGTGTTCAGCTTCACTCTGCGGCCATTTTACCACCAGAGAAAAAGCCCCAGGTACCCACTGAATAGGAAGCAGGTTGGTGGGACCCAAAGCTGGTCTGGACACTTTTGGAGAAGAGAAAAATCTCTTGCTTCTGCCAGGAATCAAACCACAATTCCTCAGATCTCAGCCCACACCCTAGTCAATATACCAACTGAGATATCCCGGACCATCACCACTAATATAACACATGTTATTGTTTGCTGCTTCATGGCATGATGGCATAGTCATCAAATTCTTGGTTGGAAATCACCCTGGCAAATGAATGACCATGGTACATCTCATCAACAGTTTCAAAAGCAATCTAAATTTACCTTCTGACTTCTAATTATGGAGCTTCATTATGAATGCCAACTATGGCTTCCTGTATCAAACAGCATTGAAGCTGAAGTTTTTGACTGCACGAGCCATACAGCAAGTAGACAAGGGGGCACACTTAGCAGGATTTGGACAGGATTCGACAACAATGACATATTTCATATACTCATATACATATATCACACAATGTTAGCCCTATGCCTATCTATGAACTAAACAACAAACACCACAGGAATTCTTTGTTAACCATATTCTGTAATTAAATATTTGCAATCAAAATATGGTTTTATGGGTTGTGACATGTGGTAATGTAGGTGCACACAAGTGTCTCAAAGGAACATGCTAACTCCATCTTCAGGAACAAAGTGAATGGGTAAGATGTGGTCAGGTTATATAGGCATGCAACATGGAAGGTGTTGAATAAGATCCACAGGAGGACCCTGAAGATGGGGGCAGCATGTTTCACTGAAACCACAATCAAAATATTCAGTGCAATTGAAAACCCAAAAACTTATAATTATTAGCACAAAACTTAAATCAATATCTGTATAAAAACACAACTAATTAATTGTGTTTGGACAGATATTGATTTAATTTTTATACTATTAACAACACTACAGGATGACACTCGGTAAAATTTATAATAATTTGTTTCATTTAATTATGCTGCCAGTTACACACACAACAGTGTCCAATGATTGGATGATAGGGAACAGATATGGATGGAATGGGCTGTGACATAACTTAAGGTACTATCCTGAAGTTTACCTGGAATGACTGAGGGAAACCACGAAAAACGTGATTCAGTATAGTCAATACTCTGGGTGAGATATGAACCAGGAACCTTTCAAATACAATCAGGAAGTGTAACCACTTCAGATGACTTGCTTTATTACATCCCTTAAAATCAGGTTTGCAGTTTGGTAAACTTTTTGGTCTACCACAACTAGCAGTTCTAACATTTCCTGTCAGGGCTGCAAAAAATAGTCCACATTATGACATTGAAAGAAGAGTTCTTGTGTGCTGTTCCATCTCACTACATCAGGCTCACCTGATGTCCATGTTTTGTGACATGGAAACTTTTAAAATCCATCACTGCACTCCACACTGATTGACAAATATTCTGTTCTTCCGTACTTCGTCATTCAAACAAAAATAACATTACCACTTTCAACATTATTAGTAAGCATGTGGCACAAGAACTGACTTCAACACTTGGCTTTTCTCTACCTCATCAGAAACTTGCCTGCTGTTAAAGAACCCAACGTTCATTACAGTGTTCACAAAATCCCACCAAAGACACTAGAATATGTCAGTTAAATTCAGTATATTCTATCAGATATCACTTCTTTAAGACCAATTTTATTATTAACCTCCCATCTATGCCTATGTCTCCCAAGTCATCTCTTCTGCGACAAACAATTTCAGTAAACTACTCATTCCTCCATGTATCCTAATATCTGTGACCAGCAATTCATCCTTCTCCATGTCAGCAACCTGACAATATTAAGCTCACAACTAAGTATAAATGTTCTCTACATTTATTTCCAACATGTAAGATATTCTTGAATGTCATCAAGATTTGATATATTACTGCTGCTAATTTCGAGCAGTACTCAAACACTAATTTCAGATTTGAAACGAGTTTTTCCTAGAACACCTTGTGGCTAGGCAATCAAATTAGTATCAACATGATGATCAACACCTGACATGAAATATTCCAACACAATATACTTATTAGACATAGAAGTTTGTGAATATGCGTAGCGTAGGCAGTATAGTGACAAGGATATGGGCTGGACAGTCTGGAGTTCGGATCTGGAAAGAGGCAAGAGATTTTTCTCTTCTCCACAACGTCCAGACTGGTACTTAGGTTCACACAGCCTCCTATTCAATGGGTACCAGGGTTCTTTCCTGGTGTAAAGTGGCTGGGGCGGGAAGTTAACCACTCTTCTCCAATTAGCGTCAAGGTTAAGAATGAGTGGAACTGTATCTGTACTCCCCCTATATGCCTTCATGGTGTTGACAGGGAAAAATTAGTGAATATGCTTCTAATCTTGGAACTACAGGAGAAGAAAAAATTTACCCCCTCAAGTGTGACTCCTGCATCCTACTGCACTGCCCACTCCTGGCCATGCATCTCTGAATCCACAAACACCTCTGTTGGCCTCCACTCAACACACTTATCAGTGCCACTCTGTAACACAACAAAATCACATATCATGTTATACAATTAACACCTCTGTGAAGGCATCTGAATCTTGCCTGTTTCAACTACTAAAATCAATATTACTGACACTGCTTAACCAACTTATGTGAAACTTCCCATGACGTACCATTTAGCTGTTAACACAAATACCGCTATGCAGGTGCACACCCAGAATTTTTCACTGGGGAGGGGGGCTACCCCTTAAGCTATATGTAATTTATGTGTCACTTTATGTTATAAGAATCATGCTGTGTGTATAACTGAAACATAACATTGTTCACAACTGCATTTATATACATACAAACATAATTACATGTACCATGACTCAATCACAGTGTCCAATTTTCTTGCTAATTTTTTTTTAATTTTATTAAATTGTTTTTCAAAATTCTACTGTACTAGTCACCAGCACGTTTCAGCTGAAAGGTAAATCACGTAAAACGCTTGATACCATCGTGTCTACAATACCCATGTTTTTTAAATTTTGATTTTGGTTTTTTTTTTTGCGGGGGGGGGGGGGGGGGGGGGGGAGAGTTGCGGCAGCAAAGAGAATCTGTGACACAAAAGGAACACCAGTGCCACTCAATATAACAGGGGTGGCAAGCTATATGACCTTCTGGAGCTGCACGTTAGGAGGCAACTTATACAAGAGACATACATTCAAATAAAATATTTTTTTCCTTTTTGATGGCTTCTTATTTCTGTTCATCCAAATACAATAGGTTACCTTTAGTTAGTTATGACTCCCCTTTCTTTAGCAAATAATTTAAAATAACATTTACTGTCAGCCTCATATGCATGAAAACTCCTTGAATATTATTTTTTACACACAAGTACACGGACATTCAAGAGATTGTAACACGTGATGAAATTCAATAGCCTTTCACTTCTTCAAGTACATTCAATCGAACACGTGCTGCACAATGCATCATTTACTATTTAGAATCATTAACTCTTTGGACTTCACTCACCACCTAATGTATCAAATAAAAATTAAAGCACAATGCTTTAGGGGGATGACCAGTACATCCTTGGGGCAAAAGCTCATCATTTAGGCCCCACTGGTAAAGATATTCTCGACCTCTAGGCCCCACAGAGTTGCACCTATTGGCCCCAGCTGAGTAGGTGTTCCCTTACTCTTTTGCCTCACAATGGGGATGAATCCTGTACCAAAACAATGTCTTTTCATTTTCATTTTCAACAGTGGATGACAGACAAATTCCAAACAATGAATGATTCCAAATTACATGTACAACCTTCAAAATCCTATAAAATTACATAATGTAGCATAAAGGTCTGTTTCAAATAAGGTATTTAAACACTACAAATGGGAGTCTATGTAATGCACATGTGGACTGGATATAATCAGTGTCACATCCCTGCCAATACTATCAATATATACACAGTGACTTCTTGTGATAAAAAGTACAACATCCCTCTAATGCCAACTGCAGCATAAAAACTTTCAGACAATATATCAGAAAATACTATGCACAAAAATGAAGTTACATCTGTTGAGAGCTGAAATACAGGTTGGTTATCTCCACAAATGCTATGGGATTAATTTAGATTAAATGCCATATTTCATCCACCAATAACCATGATTAGTTATGAAAGACCAATTTATTGGATGCTGTGATTGCAAAAACAATTACTTCTAGCATCTAATCACAAGAATAATATACAGCCGCACACTTGAATTGACGACAATGCCTGGCAACTAATAATGGAAATACAAAAGTGAATAACAAACTTAGTCTATGAAAAACAATTTTCAAACACAATCATACAACTAGTAAAAACTATACCAACACATGCACTATTTATTAAAACATTAATAATTTTAAAAATCAAGCCCTACATATGTTTCGGCCAGCTAACTGGCCATCTTCAGGGGCAACTAGCCAGTTAGCTGGCCGAAACATATGTAGGGCTTGATTTTTAAAATTATTAATGTTTTAACAAATAGTGCATGTGTTGGTATAGTTTTTACTAGTGTTAATAAACATGCACGGTGAAAATAATATTAAGTACAATCTTACAAGTCACATTCTGTGGCAACTGGAAATGCAAAGGAAGCCCACAAAAATGTAACTAAAAAAAAGTAGACTTAATGCACAAAAATTAATTTGAAGGTCATCAGATCTTGCAGGTCAAAACATGTTGCGGGCTACTGCGAAAAACAGACATAAAAAAATTGTTCTTCTTGACACAGTTGACTTATAATAATTGAGTCATAGTAATATAATCGGATGCATTCATTAAAAATTGTAAATAAATTAGCCCACTATTCTCACATTATTTGTAAAAATATATTTGTACTGCAAATTATCATTCAATAATACAGAAGGAAAATAAAAATAATGATAACAATAAAAATAACAATATATAAGTTACAAAAGTAAAATACAGGAAGGTAACCATCTGACAAGGTTCAAACCCATAACCTTTGCACTAGAAATCACACACCGCAATGCCTAGACTAGCAAGGGCTCTAACAGTGGTAGATACAAAATACTGACGTCAATTTTCTATGCAATTTGTGAACATGGTGATGTACTGCATGGTCATTTTGCCTTAGAGCAGTTCTTTATACAAGCAAATTTCAGAAAGAATCTGTAAGGATGTGATCATGCATGCCCCTTGTCAGCCAACACAAATGCAATTAAAGTATCAGAAGCCGATTGTGTACAAGGACCGCATGTTCCACCTCCTGCCTTTTCACTTGCACCAACATCCTGATTGACTTGGCACTATACATTCAATCAGCAGAGTTTGTTTGCATGCTAACAGCATACTATGCGCAATATTTTATGAGGTTTCCAGAAAGGCCATAACTTTCAGTTGTGTCCGGTATTTGGCAAGCAGGTACATTTGCAATAACAAGGGATAGTAATCATGGTCATCACTTTTCCATTGAAACAAGGTTGTGTCTACAAGCAGTGGGCATAATTAAAGTCGGGAATATACAGCTGATCAGCTGATAACACTCACCCTCATCAAACATCAGCAGCATCTGCTAGCCATTCTTCAACAGCAGAGTGCAACCAGTTAATGGTTCAAAGTCAAATGCTGTGGTGTCCAACAAAGTGCTGGGCACAATGACAGTGGTCCTGCATCAGCCCACGTTTCTGTGGACTCTGGTTCTCTACCCCAAATCCACAATTTCTCCAAAATCCATAAATCAACCACCTCTACTGCCCACTGCCAAGCAGTTTGTAAATCCTATCTGTGGCTAGCAATGAGTTATCCTTTACTAATCAAAGTTACTCTTCACCCCACTTCCTAAGGTTCTATAAAATGAACATCTTGCATTTTTCTGCAGCCCAGTGCCAGGAGCCTTGTCCATCACTTATTGTTGGCCACCAGCAAGTTACTCAACTCATTTGAGTTTACTTTGTCTTCACCCAATTTCTACAGTTTCTCTAATATCCCTGTACTGTACCCCTCTGCTGCCAAGTGCCAGGCAGTGTGTCCAAAAGCATTTAGGGCTAACAGTAGATCTTTTAATATTTGCAGGTATAATTTCTCTTCCTTCATCCATTCCAAAGCCTCTTTGAGTAACTCAGGATAAGTCTTTTGAGGCACAGGTGTCAGATGGTACGTGTCATGCTGTTTTTTGTATCACTAATCAACAACTTCCAACTTCTTTCTGACAACATGGATGAAGTTAGCTCTCTCTTACTAAATCAGGTGTGCTGACGATGAAAACGGCAAGTAAAATATTGTAGCAAGTACTGATTTTATGTAATGGGGATCTGCGTGAATTCATAAAAACTGATTGCCATAGGCCTCACACAGAATCAATAAAGGGCTTGAGAGCACAAAGCAGTTACTTCATGCTTGAAAAACAATGAGAACAACATAGAAAATTAAAAAATTAATACTTTTTAATAATATAATATTCCCTACGAAGAAACCAGAAGTAAACCCCCACCATAGCCAGATCTTACCTTCCTTGATATTGTTTCTCCATTTTGGCTCTATCTGACGAAAACCGTTCACTCTGTTCATCACTAACAGTTCCTAGGTTCTCCGAAAACAAGCTGAGGTGTGAGGGTAAGAAGTGGATTTTAATGCCATTTGGCATCCTAACTTCTGCTAGTTTTGTAGCAGACTTTGTATGATTTCGGGGTAATCTTCCTCTTTTTTTTGTTGCCCAGAAAGCCATGAAACAATATTTGTACAATTTACACACAGCCAATGCAGTGGAATTCAATTTCCTTTTGAAATTCTCATCAAACATAAATCATCTAATTTGTGGGGGGACTAAGATCCCGTGTTTAAGTTTGGCATTACTCAGATATCAAAACTTACTGTGCAAATAGAGGAAACCCTCACCACTTATGTCAAAGGCTTTCACACAATTCTTCACAAGCCCCAGCTTTATCTGTAATGGAAGCAGAAGCACCTCTTCGGGATTCACCAAGGCAGCATTCTTAACATTGTGTTTTCCAGGATCTTCTCAGGCTGGCCAGTCCTCATAATGTAACGTTCTTTATTTGCTTGACTGTCCCACAAGCACAAAAAAACAGCAATACATTGTATATCCCCTCTGAAGTCTGAGTAAATATCCAATCACCTTAAGATCCCCACATACCTGCCAACAATGCTTCTTGTAGTTGATTGCATTTAGTAACAGTAACATAGTTTCATATGATTACTTCTTAGTCACTGAATGCGTGACAGGTATCAATACTCCCATTATGTAATGAAACAGCTTTCAAGCTTAGTTTTGATGCAGCAACTGAAAGTCTCCATCCTTTGGGATGGTGTGAAAATCCCAGTTCTTCCTTCACACCATTTACATCACTGCAGATGCAAAGGGAATCCTGCATTCTATAAAACCTGGAAAATTTTCCATGCCTCTTCCTCACTAGGGATATTCTTATTTCTTCAGCCAGCAAGTTCCACTGCAGCAGTCTACATCCTAGAAGTTCTGGTTGCTGCTTTCAAAGAGTCAAGTTGTAAAGCAGATTATTTAGCTCACTTCTTGCATGTGCATTGAGAAAGCGGGTTAATACCACACATAACACCCTATCAAGGCCATGTCCAGGGAGGGAATGTTCAGTGTAATGTATTTACACTGGGAAATGAGTCAGCAATTTACCACAAACTCTCCCCTCTCATACTACAAGTGAGAGGGCACAAATTTAATAACAAGCAGAATATATCAGTTTTTACAATTTGATGGACATTTATTAGACAGCTATCCACTTTTTAAAAAAAATGTGACATGATGGAATTTCTTTAATTATGAGCTTGAGAGAGCCTTCCAATGACATGAACAGAACAGGTGTTTTCATCCATGCTGCCGAACTCTTGATTGAATAGTGTAACAACAGCTTTTCAAATTCTTGCAGCTTTAGTGTAATTTTTAGTCAATTTCAACAGTTTCTTGATTACCTCAAGATGGGTATTTCTACTGCCAGATGCCAGGCAGTTTGTCTATATTCATCTTCGGCTAGGTTCAGTTGCGCTTCTTCAAATGAAACACACCATTTCTCTGACGTATCTTTGCAGCCACCTGCACAGCTTCACAACAGGCAGTTTGTCCATACCTAACTGGATTAGCCACATGTCATCTTTGACATGTAGTTGCACTTGTTGAGCCCAACCCAGAAGTTTATCTGCAGTCTTCTCATGGCCATTCTCTGCAGGCAGTTTTTCCAGACTTACTTTTAGCCAGCAACAGGTCATCTTTGAGGTTTAGTTGCACTTCACTCACCCAACAACACAGTGTCTCTAACATCTTTATGTGGCCACTCTTTGCTGCCAGGTGGGTAACAGGCAGCTTGTCCCACACTGTCTCCTGATGGCACCAGGTTATTTATTGTGTCTGAATGCTCTGCTGTTTTCAGTCTATTGAATAAAAATTCAACAATATGGGCACTGCCTTCTTGTGCTGCTTGTTGTAATACTGTTTTATTCTACTCCTGTTAACTGGTTTTGTTTTACATTCCATACATTGTGTATTTGTTTTCCACATTGTTTTGGATAAACCTAGAGCTAGTAACTGTTGTCTGTCCTTCCCCAGTCACTGCACAACACCCCAACAAATACTGTACCTGCTGAATGTAATGCAACTGTTAACCTGTTCAACTGATAACCATTATTTAATATTGTTTTCACCGTGCATCTCCTTGGTTTTCTGATAACCATTAATTTAAAATCAGCATTGGTTGACCAAATGAAGGAGGGTGCGATGCATGTGGCATGTACTACACATGTGAGAAATGCATACAAAACTTTGTTACAAAACGTGAAGATACCACTTGGGAGGCATAAAGGCAAAAATAATATTGAAATGGATGTTTATACCATATGGTGTAAGCATGTGGACTGAATGTGTGTGTTTTCAGGCTTCTGCCGCAGTGTAAATGAGATCTTCGGTCTTCTGGGAAGTTACACAGCATAAGGCAGTTAGATACTGACGTTTCAGGAAAACCTAGTGGTCCCGCCTTCAAAGGTCAAGCAGCCCGAGAAGAATGTCAGAAACACTGGATGCACAGTTATATAGGGAATGGTGTGGGCGGTGACTGGTTCTCTGAGAGAGTGACGCTGGCTAATAGGTTTAGTGGAACGTGGAGGGCTTATAAGAGTCATTTTGGTCATTAGGTTAAGGTTAAAGTTAAGGTTAGGCTAGGCTAGGCTAGTTTAGGTTATTTATTTATTTATTTACTTATTTACTTACTTGTTTGTTTGTATATTTATTTATTTATTTATTTGCAGAAAGTAATGTTCTCCAAACAAACATTACATCCAGAATGTCATTCATAACTGTAAGTGAAAAAAGGCAAAATAAATAGGAAACTCTTACGGGTAGAAGAGCCATGGCTTCAATTTGACCCCTCACCTCCATCAATTATCTCTATTTAGGATGAAAATATGAATGTTATTCCAAACCTTAAACTTTGAAATGTGGCTGGCAGTAGGCTGCAATCCTTAGCAAGTTGGCTGAGCACTACCAGCCAGTTGATACCACGTCTGCAATAGTTTCTTGTTGTTAGCACTTCAAAATCTTGATTCTCACTTGTTTTAAGTAAATGGAGCACTACCAAGAGACTGTCTCAAAACCAACACATTTGCCACTTACATTTTCCCTGCAATTCAAAGCACACATATCACTGATATTCATGTCATTAGATTAATTCACTATTATATTCAGTCATATTGGTCATTAAGTTATGTCAGGTTAGGTTAAGTTATTTATTTTTTTATGTTCAGCTTCCATAAAAGAACAATAATGCGCTGAGTGACTCCTAGTTTCTCATAAGGGACTTATGTTAGGTCTCTCTATTAGGCAATATAACTGAATGTTTTTGCAATGCTGAACACAAATATTGAACAGTCACAGTAAGTGGCAACAAACTCTCTCAAACAGTGCTGCCAACATCATGCTCTACCCTTGATATCCTATGACATTTATTCATATAATTGCAATTAAGAGCACTTGCATTTATATGAATAACATTCTTAATGCACGGATTATGAATAATATTCAGATCCTATGACCTATTCCTCGTCTGTGTGTGATCGTGACGCCTCAATAAAGAAAAGGCCCTGGCCCACTAGGGGTTGTTGCACCATGGAAGAGAAAAACCCCTACTCCTTACACTCCAACAGACACCTAACACAGTGTCAATGTTACATTCACATGCCACTGATGGAGGCACCTTCATCCCTCAAACTGTTGCACAACCCAATTAAACTGTAAATATGAGGTGCAGCTTATCACATCAAAGAGGACGCTCCTAGGTAATGGTGTGAAGATTCTAAGTGTTATATACCTTTAGTACAGACACTCCTCATGTACTGTCACAACGGACAGGAACGCAAAGCTTAATGCTACCTTCTCAGTTCAAATTTAGCTAAACTGTTGTAGAACTCTGGTGGTCATCATGTGATACAATTTTGCCCACAAAAGTGCCTTTCTCTGCCATCTATGTGCTACTAATGACAACCACTGAGAGCCGGCTATAGTGCGCAGTAGGCGCCGCAAGACCTTCCTTCCACGGGTCCACTGAACCTTCACCGGGGTGGTTTAAACCTGCCAGTCAGAGGACCGGAGATCTAGGGTATGTCTCTGTTATAGCCTGTGTTCTCCATTTCAACAGAACCAGGCAGTCGAGATGGATGTTGGTTAGAGTTTAGGCTATGTCTCTCTTTAAACCTGCCAGGCGAGACAGATAAGGGTTAGGGTTTAGTCTATGTCTCTGGTATAGTCTGTGCTCTCCTTTTCAACCGACCCAGCCAGTCCAGACAGATGTTGATTACGGTTTAGGCTATATCTCTGTTTATAGTCATCGCGGCGTCTGCCAGAGGAGGGATACACGCATCACAGTAAAATCATACTATCGCCTTCGTGGATCCATGCACTGGAGAGCAGACAAATATGATTCAGGCCACATGGAAACATGTTAAAGTTGTTAATTTAACGTTGTGTTCACCGTGCATCTTAATATTAATATTTAGTTCTTCAACCAACGAATGCACATATAAATAAAATTTCACTACACCCTACATATGTTTTGCCTTAATTTGGCCATCATCAGGGGCACCTTGTTAAGTAAACTTCACTGATCACTGTCCATTTGGCACTGTCACTTAACTATTATTCTGTTAATGTTAATATTTACACTGAAAGTCACAAGTATATAAGGTTTTGCACTTAATTTTCTGAATGTCTGTTTCTTTTTTTTATAGCATGTATGTTTCTGCCCAATATATTAACATCATCAGCATAAACTAGAAGCTGATGTGTACCACTTAATTCCAAGTCCTCCTGGTTTGCCTGAACCCTCCTAATGGCATATTCCAAAGCAAAGTTGAAAAGCAGTGGCGATAAAGCATCTCCTTGTTTCAAACCATTCTTAATAGGAAATGTGTCAGACAAATGTTTGCCTACCCAGACTCTGCTATAGGTTTCATTTAGACATATTTTTACTAGCCTTACTAGTTTCATGGGGATAACAAACTCAATGAGAATATTATACAAGACCACCCTCCTAACTGAATCATAGGCTTTCTTGAAGTCTATAAATAGCTGATGCACAGCCTCATTGTATTCCCATTTTTTTCTCAAGTATTTGACAAATGCAGAATATATGATCAGTAGTCGAACTGTTACGTCTAAATCCACACTGATGCTCCCCAATAATTTCCTCTGCATATGGAGTTAACCTTGACAAAAGTATGTTGGATAGAATTTTGTATATGGCTGACAAAAGTGATATGCCTTGATAATTACTGCAATCTGTTTTATCGCCCTTCTTATAAATAGGTACGATTGACTCCTTCCACTGCTCAGGCAATTCGTCTTTAATTCAAATAGAATTAATAAGTTTATGGATCTCAGAACGAATGAGTTCTGCTGGAATTTGATCAATACCTGGTGATTTGTACCTTTTTAGCATTTCAATAGCCATCTCAACCTCACAGGCACTGGTGGCTCTGCTGCATATATTTCAGTCTAACATCCTTAGTCCCATGTACATTCAATAGCTAAAAGAAATGATTCCTCCACCTAGCCACAATACTGTGGGAGCCTACAATTAGATCACCCTTCTCGTCCTTTACTACATTAGTTCTTGGCTGGTAACACTTCTTAAGTCTTTGATGCCCCTATACACCAGTACCTTCATCTAAATTGATTTTCCTTCCCTGGTGTACCTACACTGCAGTAGAGCCAAAAACTGTACACACATAAGCAATTATAAGTGAACAAAAAATGCATATAAATTTTAACACAGAATACTTCAGACTGTTGAAATAAAGGTAAAACATTTACGGTTGCACCCTCTATTAAACTAGCTCAGTCAGTATAGCGACTCGCTACGAGCTGGACGGTCCGGGTATCGAATCCCGGTGGGGGCAAGATTTTCAGCACCGATCCAGACCGGCCCTGGGGCCCACCCAGCCTCCTGTACAATGGGTACCGGGTCATTCCCGTAAAGCGGCCGGGGCGTGGCGTTGACCACCCACCCCCCTCTAGCGCCGAGGTTAAAGAAAGAGTAGAGCTATACCACTACTCCCCCTCTGGGCCTATATGGCCTGTTCTAGGGTGAATATTACCTTTAACCTCTATTACACCCTTGATACTTACTGCCATAACCCACACCTCTACCAACCACGTTGCGCAACGTTGTGTACTGCACGTATGGATCAATCCTAATCCGTGAAAACGCGCCAAACTGTACTGCCTGCCTACCATTGATGCGACACTATTGGGACCAAAGTCTTGCGTATAAGTTGCATCACTTGCACATATGACGTAGAAATTGGGTGTGTTGACAACAGATTAATACCTCTTGAAGGTGGTGACCGTAGATTTCTTCTTTGCGTGGTGAAGAGCCCCGCGGCAGATGCTGCGGACGCGGACGCACCGCAGCCTTAAGGCTTTTTGTGGAACCCTGTGATAAAGATGAGCAGTTTTTTTTACCAAGTTTACCTAATAATGGAGCACCAGTGGAATGAAATTTACAGCCTAGTTACGTGCCATCTCACACTGATCCGCACCGGACGCAACCGTGTGCGTCAATTCCGTCTCGGATTCTGGGAGGGGAATCTTTTTCCGTCAGGCCAGCGCGTCCGGCTGACTCAGCGGTGAAGTTGAAGTTATCGTATTGCATGGCGTGACACGGTGGGGAAAATGCTCATGTTGTTAGCCAATCAACGGCCTGCACTGAAATGAATTGCGTCAGCCCGTAGGCGGAAATGCGATGCAGTGTTCTTACTCAGTAAAAATATTGCGACTCGTCTGATGCGTCCGTTCCTTCCACTGCGCTCTAGTGTGCGCGTACCCTTAGAATGGCAACTGAGAAAAGTTCGAGAAGGAAAAATATTTACTTGAACACAAGCCTACTTTTTACGATATACGTGTTTAGCTGAAGTGCTTGTATCATTTTATGTCCATAAAATATTTATAGCATAATAGATTCACATTGTTATAACAAACTAATGTTAAAACTCACCTGGTTGTTTCATTAACTGTCCAATTTCTTCCCAGATGTTTTCCCGTCGTTGGACGTTACTATAGTTATGATTTTTTAAATTGTATAGTTCTTCGTACTGTTGCACGAACAAAATTAATTTTCCTTCGTCCATTGCCACGTGTCCCTCACAGTCAATCAAGACCACAACCCAGTCTCAACAAGGCAGATTGCATCATTTTCCCCACCGTGTCACGCCATGCAATACGATACGATAACTTCACCGCTGAGTCAGCCGGACGCGCCGGCCTGACGGAAAAAGATTCCCCTCCCAGAATCCGAGGCGGAATTGCCGCACTCCGTTTCTTTTAAAACATTATTCCTTTATTTCCTTGTAAATACACATTTCTATACACACATGTTTGGAGGATTAAACAAGTGTTCCATTTACCAACTGCTTATGTGGGCTAGGTATCGGAACTTCCTTCCTAACCTATATGTACAATGTTAGAAAAATACATACTATTTGTTATTGTAGTGAAAAATTTTATAGAAAACACTACCTTCTGAATGTATCTAGTTATAGTAAGGCATGTTTGGGCCTTTTATGTATGTAGCGTTTGTACATTTTTTGTAGGTCTGACTTCTCGTAGTGGCCGATTTTTGCCACGAGTGGGTTTGTGTGTTCAGTACATTGGGTATAAAACCGAGCGGAGAGATGAAGTAGGTATTCTTGTAGCCTTTCGATGTCTATATTGCAGTGGAGATCTTTGATGGGTGTTCTTCTAGGAGCATTTAAGATCACTCTCAAACATTTGTTTTGTAGGATTTGTAGTTGTTTGTATGTAGAATCACTGACGGAGCACCAGACTGGGACTGCGTAGGATATTATGGACCGGATTGAGGTTTTATAGAGAAGGATTTTAGTTGAAGTTGTTAAAGTTTATTCCTTACTGAGAAGAGGGAATAGCTTGATGAGTGCAGCGATTGCTTTTCCAATCTGTCCTTTAATGTGTGGTGAGTAATTTAGGGACCGTGCGTCCGGTGCGGATCAGTGTGCGATGGCACGTAACTAGTAAAGGGAAGAATATCTTATCTCCGTCCGTTCCGTCCGCTGCGCTCCAGTGTGCGCGTACCTTAAAAGGCCGTGGTCAGAGTGGCGCCGACATCGGCCGATGACCGACGTCGGCCGAACTCGCCCGATCTTTTCAAACCAGCTGGAAAGCACGTGCTTGGTCTCAATACAACCGACCTTGTCGGACGGAGATCGGTCGAATTCAATTCAGTTTGTTTTTTTCGGCCGATTATGACATAAATCATGATGGACTGCGAAACATTATTTAGTTTGGTTCAGGAAAGGAGAAGTTTATGGGATGTACAAGATAAACAGTACCACAACAGAGATGTTGCCCGGAGGCTGTGGGCTGAAATAGCAACATTATTGGAAACTACAAGTAAGTAAATACAATACAACCGTTTGACACATTTTAATATATACACAATAGTAGAATGTTTATTTTTCAAACATCATGCAGTAGGTACATTATTTATGCCAAGAAAATATTGTTTAAATGCATCGCGTATTTCATAAGCTCTCCGTGATGACCGATTGAAACGTCTTGTAAAGTTGGTCCGGTCACTATCGCTGTTGGCATAAACATTGTTTTGAATGGTGGCGTTGCTCACTTATTCCTTCTCTATCGATTACGATATTGTGCAATAAGCAAACGCACTTGACAACTGTATCAACGTGACTTGGATCTAATTGTAACTCCGTCTTGAGGCATCTCCATTTGCTAACTAAGATTCCGAAGGCACATTCGATTGAGCGTCTCACTCTACTGAGGCGGCAATTGAAAATCTCTTTTTCGTGATCATTATTGTTCGCAGTAGGGTACGGTCTCATCAAATATTCTTTTAGTGGATATCCTTGATCACCCAGCAATACATGAGGCACACTAACATTTGTTCCTGGCAGTGGTTTATAGGGTGGTACGTTCAATGAATTATTTTCCAAATGGAGATAGACACCGCTTTCCATGAACACACCACTGTCGCTCCGTCTTCCATATGCTCCAACATCCACCGTTATAAATTTATAATTAGCGTCTGCGATGGCTTGAAGGTGGATGGAGAAAATTTTTTTATAGTTATAAAACATGGAGCCTAATTTAGAGGGGCATTTTACGAGGATGTGTTTCCCATCAATGCTTCCAACACAATTTGGGAAATTCCACAAACGCTCATAGTCACTTGAGATTTTGTAAAAATCTTCAACAGAAGGAATAGGCATGTGTTTTGTATGGAATGCCATCCAAATGGCTTCGCATGTTTCATAAATTATGTTGGCGATAGTATTATGAGCAATTCTGAATGAGAATGCCAATGACCTGAAGGCTATTCCCGTTGATAAAAACCTGAAACAAAATTATCCTTTATAAATTTTGTTGTATTGTTATCGTTGTATCACTGTTAGAAGAGATTTGTAAAATTGATTCAGTGGCAATACATTACTTTTATACCTTGCTAACCTATCTCCAATTCGCTTATTAGGTATTTATTTTCAGGTGCCAGTGTTAAAACGAAATGGCAATATCTGAGACACACTTATCGTCGATAATTCGGAAGGAGCGTCCTACCAACAGGTTCTGAGTCTCAAAGCGAGTCAAAATGGAAGTATTTCCAGCTAATGAATTTTTTAGAAACCACCTATGGCTCAAGGCGTCTAGTAGGAAATGTTCCTCTTCCTGAGACAATTACCGAAAATCAACCAGATCTCGAGACAACAGAATCTGAAAATAAATCACAGGAAGGGGATTCGCATTATGAACAGGCTGGTGATGGAAGTGCTCCCTCTGTGACTGAAGATAAACGTGTAACAACCGAAAAGACGTTCAAATCGCCAAAGAAAAAAGATCCCTTTGAAGATCTGCTACAATTGGAAAAAGACAAAATCGCCACTTGAAAGGGATCAATGGCCAGAAAGAAAGGAATATTGTGGAAGACGAAGACTATTTCTTCCTCATGAGCTTACTCCCACATTTACGGGCGATACCACACCACAAAAAATTAATGACCCGTATTAAATTACAGCAGGTCGTACTTGAAGGCCAACAATTGGTTCATCACTTGCCACCACTAGATGTTTCATCATCACGTTCAAGCACTCCTTTACCGAGTCCATCAAGCTCAGGGAACTGGAGCGACATACAAAGGGACGATATGTCCGAAGCAAATCACACCCTTCACCGACTTGAAAATGTTACTAATACCACCTTCGATGTCTCACTGAATTTTACATTTCACTGAATAAATGTACAGACCTAATGTTTGAAACTGCTTAAACATTTCATTAATCGTGTTTTGGATTACTCTGTGTATGTGCTCTCAATTATGTAACTTGTAATTTTGCAATAAACTCGTTTCCATTTTATTTTTATTTATTTATTTATACCTACAATTTATTGTAACAACAAATGAGAAGATGTAAATGAGTCGCAAATAGATGATTAAAAAATAACTTACCTTAAGGTTACCATTAGCCTCTCTTCTGGGGAAATGCATTTCCGGAAGTTCGATGGCTTCTCAATAACGTCACGAATCGAATCTAGTATGTAGTAGAAAGTTTCCTTCTTCATTCTAAAATACTCGTAAAATTTGTCCGCTTGTTCAAGCAGTGTACGATACTCGCCGAATTCTTCTCGAGATACATAAATTTCATTCACATGCAATCTTTTTCTTTTCAATAACAAATATCTTAACACAGAACTCGTCTCCAAACACAGAAATGTTGGAACGTCCATTCTGCCGACAACTGACAAAGTAAAGTCGGCACTGTGACCAAGCTATCGGTCGACGTCGGACGAAAATGTCTGACGACCGATGTCGGCGCCACTCTGACCACGGCCTTAGGGCCACGTGAGAATACTCACAATTTAAAACCCACATTTGTTTCAGTAATTATGAAATAACTGTTGGGTAACCACATTGGGAAGCTGCACACCAAACACTGAGATCCCGAAGCCCACCTCTAAGGTGGTCATTAAAAAGTCTACAACCACAACAGACCAGGAATGACAGAGACAGTCGTGAAATCGTCCACACATAAATTCTCATTTAAGCAGTTGGTGTAGCTCATATTTCAATTGTTGATGAAGGCAAGAGCAGTTGTTTAGCATTACAAAAATATAATTGTTCATAAACTCACCACTGATTACGACCATTTCATGTGGATGTCCGAAGGTATTTCTACCAGCGTTAGGTTGAGGTCTTTGCGCTTCTAGGATGTTACGCAGCTTGTGTTGTTAGTTACGCATGTTTCGGGATAGTCCAACGGTCCCAACTCCCAAGGGTCAGTGCAATCCTACAACATGCACTGCTTGACCCTGGAAAATGGGACTGTCAGGCTGTACCGAAACGTCGGTAACTAGTTGCCAACGTTGCATAACATCCCAGAAGAGCGAAGACCACCACTACACCGCGGGGGAGGACTGAAATCTTGCAACTTTAGGTTATTAAGTGTGTTCTTTTGTGCGAAAAATGTATAAGTTCAGGTCTGATACAGCAATGCCAAAGATAATCACTGAACAATATTGTATGTGGTTATACCGTATACAGCAGCAGTAACACCGACATAACAAAGAATTTCGTGATCTATTAATCTAACCTCTATGTTTTCTCAGATGAAGGATGTGGTATCAAAATGGTTGGTCAACCCTACCCCACAACTCAATGGCATTCATCAGACCGACTGCCATTTTCACACTTATGTTCATATTAGGAAACCGTAATTTTCGTACTATTTGTCTCAGACTGCTGTATTGCGACATACATCACCTTTTCAGGGTTGTGACTTGCCACAGTGACAGCACTGTTACCTACTGCAGAGTGTTGCGATTCTCAAAAGCTATAGCAAATACACCCATGCAGGTTTCAAGCAACAGGTAAATGCCTGGTTAAAACACTGGTTACTTCCATGCCACATTGTAAGAAATCTGCAGGGGACAACCAATGCCTGCTGTGGCAGTTAGGTAAATGACACACGCACTCCACTGCAGTTGATGTGTTCAAGGTGATTAAACGACTGGTAGGGGAAGACCATAACTAACTAAACTAACTAACTCCATGGAGCAGAGTCCTTCTTGGAAGCTAACACGTCGTCAGCTAGTCAAGAAATTCCCCGCGTTTTATGGAACCCGAAGGTTCATTACCGCACTCACAAGAGCCCGCCACCTGTCCCTAACCTGAGCCATATCAATCCAGTCCATGCCCCCCATCCCACTTCTTGAAAATCCATTTTAATATTATCCTCCCATCTACGCCTGGGTCTTCCAAGTGGTCTCCTTCCCTCCGGTCTCCCCACCAAAACCCTGTATGCACCTCTCCCCTCACCCATACGTGCTACATGCCCCGCCCACCTCATTCTTCTCGATTTGATCACCCGAACAATATTTGGTGATGAGTACAGGTCATTAAGTTCCTCGTTATGTAGTCTTCTCTACTCCCCTGTTACCTCGTCCCTCTTAGGCCCAAATATCCTCCTCAGCACCCTATTCTCGAACACCCTCAGCCTATGTTCCTCCCACAGTGTGAGAGACCAAGTCTCACACCCATACAAAACAACAGGCAAAATTATAGTTATGTATATCTTGATCTTTGTATTTTTGGATAGCAAACTGGAAGACAGAAGATCCTGCACCGAATTATAACAAGCACTCCCTGACTTCAATCTGCTCTTAATTTCTTCCTGAATGGAATTTTAATTTGTTAGGGCTGTTCCCAAATATTTGAACTGTTCCACCCTTTCAAAGGATTTATTATCTAACTTTATGTTATGATTTTGTCCTGCATTCTGACTGCGAGACATGACCATGTACTTAGGTTTCTCAGCATTTACTTCTAGACCAATCTCCTTACTAGCGACTACCAAAGGGGAAGACCATAACTGGCAGAAAAGGGTGGCAGAACTTGTTGCATTGATGACAAAGGAACAAAGTTAATATTACATTTTATGTTTTCGTGGGGACTACCCAAAACTGGTGTAACATCTGGGAAACTTTGTTCTCATATCGCATTTGGCCGGGACCATACTAAAGTGCATAAAATTGTGTAGAATGCAAAATGCAAGAACACAAAATAGGAGTTTTACTGTAATGGGTTTCTGAACTCTGTCCATTGTCTTAGCATTCTGAACAAAACATAAAGTTTAAAAAAATGTATATTTCCTCCATCAGGTATAAAAGTTACCTTACCAATAAATTAGGTGGGATGTATTTTCATCACACCAGCATGTCCCACTTAAAGATATTACCAATAAATATTTAATATCAGCACAAACACAGTACCGTAGAACACAATACGAAAACTGTGGCTGGCAGGATGGCATTTAGCAGAGAAAACAGCGTGTGTTAGAAAAAGTGGGCAATAATAATATTACTTATGAATTTTTGTGGAAGACTTTGTTGTTATGTTTTCAATATTATTTCCCTTACAAAACTTATGGATATAAACAAACACAACTTATAAATGCATTTTTTATGTCATGTGATATTTTATATTATATTATCTCAATCACAAATATAATTGTGGTTTTGATTCTGGTAAAATTGTATTTTGAAAATGATTATTTTTTACTGTGGTGGCATGCATTTCTTTCATTTCATTATTACTATGAACCAATATGTAATTCTGTCCACAAAAACATATCACTGACTCACTTTACACATCAATCACATGAACACAACTTAACCTATATGAGCTCTGAGGTTCCTACAGCGTTTAGTGTTTACATTATGATCTTCCTGGAGTTTGGCTGGCTGGTAACTACCTATATTTTGCAGGAAACTGCTGCCTGCCTGCAACAGCTTAGTCTGAAAGACTGGAGCCTATTCACCACACTGCATGAAGTCACATTCCAAAGGCAACTGGTTATTCAAACATGAATATCCCAAACACTCATAACAATATTTAATGAGATAACTTGTTGGGGCAGAAGACATCTTTCCATGACAAAAAGGAAAGGTGTATTGTAATATGGAATTCACTTATTTTTCAAATACAAGACAAAAGCACAACATATCTGTACTGCCTCTGGCAGGCCTGAAATGTGAGGACTCTTTGTGGAAGAGATCTAGTGCTTTTTGTACAGACCACACAGAAACTAACATGCCAAGTGTGTTCATATGTCATGTCCAATACAGCCAAAACATATCACAACCTGAGAGGAATGTTCAACTGAAGGTTTGGCTGTCTCAAATCACAATTTTTATCAAAACTAAGTTGCACGGCCACTTCCATTTGTACAATCATTGGTGAGTCTTTGCCATATATCAGCTGCATTTCCTCAGCCCTCTGAAGGCCAACCTGTTTTGTGGAAGCAGCACAGATGATCATAACCTGCAAAATATAACATAACAAAACAAAGTGTCAATACAAGTTACATCTCCTTCTATGAAAATAAGGAACACTGCACTGGTGTTATGTGTGGGGGTGAAGAGGCAAACTGGTAAGAGGGGAAGCAGTGTGCACGCAGGACCAACAGTTTCTTATCCATTTCAAAAACACCACTGTATATAAACTGCACTATCTTTCAGTTTCTTTTATACAATGGAACGAGGTGGACTGTCAAACAATCTAACAAACATTCATGGCAGGGAAAGAGATATTATGGAAGGGTGGTAATAGTACCAGCTCACATTGCGATAGACTGTGTATTCCAAGAATAAATGTGTTTGAATCATGTGTAAAGCTAACTGACTGCTCCAATGTCAGCCAAGCACTGCCTGCACCATGCCCACTACAGCTGTGTGCATTGCTAGAGGAGTCAGCTGTCAACAAAACTGGCTACTATAATGTTCTTTCACTTGTATTCTAGCTTTATCTATGCACTCTATTTGTGCACTTTACTGCACCGCAGTGAACGATTCCAGATAACACTGCAGACTGCAGTCATTCCTAACAAGCTAATTCTCACACACCTAATCAAGCAATTACCTCTTTTATACTACGTGGGTTATCCAGAAAGTAAAGATACAAACGCAATAACATTTTTTAAAAATAGTTATTAACGAAATTGAGTGAAAAAAACTCTTAACACAACCTTTAGCTATTTTTCAACATAATCACCACCTTTGTCACGGCATTTGTTTAGACTGGGTACGAGGTTTTGTATTCCGATGTCATAGAGCTCAGCCGCCAGTGCACGCAACCATGCAGTGACTTCGTTTTTCACCTATTTTTTTTTTTTGTTTTTCACGAAAGGGGGTTCTTCTGGTTGATTTTATGCCTCACGGGACCACCATAAACTCTGCGGCATATTGTGAAACACTGAAAAGGTTTAGACGTGAAATTCAGAACAGAAGACGAGGGATGCTGACATTGCTCTAGCGGTGTGCGGCCTTGCGTGTCGTGCAGTAAGGTGACGCCGCGTGTCAGCATCCCTCGTCTTCTGTTCTGAATTGCACGTCTAAGCCTTTTCAGTGTTTCACAATATGCCGCAGAGTTTATGGTGGTCCCGTGAGGCATAAAATCAACCAGAAGAACCCCCTGTCGTGAAAAACAAAAAACAAAGGTGAAAAACGAAGTCACTGCATGGTTGCGTGCACTGGCGGCGGAGCTCTATGTCATCGGAATACAAAACCTCGTACCCAGGCTAAACAAATGCCTTGACAAAGGTGGTGATTATGTTGAAAAATAGCTAAAGGTGTGTGTTAAGGGTTTTTTCACTCGATTTTGTTAATAAATATTTTTTAAAAATTTTAGTGCGTTTGTATCTTTACTTTCTGGATAACCCATGTATAACAGTTCACTACTGTGTTCACAATGAACCACCACTGGACACTAGTGAGGAAAAATGAACTCTCACCCTATGTATTTTAAAATAAATTTTAATTTCATTCTCCCATCTATACATAAGTCTCCAAAAATAATATCATCCCTTCAGATTTCTTGTCCACAATTTTATGCTATTCTCATTTCCCCCAATACGAAGCTTCTTGACTTGCATCGCTGCTTTCATTTACTACTAGAAGAATAGTAGAAACTGCAGACAATCATCTTTCAAGCATTCAGATCAGTTGCAAAACATCCAGACCAGCTCTGGAGGCCAGCCAACCTCCTATAAATTGGGTACCACAGGTTCATTCCTCCATGGTAAAGTGGCAGCATCCTTATGCTCACCATACACTACCTAGGTTAAGAATGCATGAAGCTAGACAGCCACTCCAACATATACCTTAATGGCATGAAAAGGGCAACTTAAACTTTTGTTACAAGGTTTTTCATTACAACACAGTTATGTTGGACATCACTGCCTACAATATATTTAACGAAGTTGGCTTTACTTTCATCTTCAGTCCGTTATTATTATGCTCACAGACATCTTTATACTTTTAAGTGTGACACCCCATCATGATATAAATATGCAAAGGTAAACAGAGTACCGTCAATCACTACAAACTTCACACATTAAGTGAGCTGAAATACATTAAGTTACATGTTTCAGCTCATCTACAAAAAGCCATAATTTGGCAGTAAGATACAAAGGAGAAATTATACGTATGTTACAACGTATCTAATTTTTGCATTATTTGTGTTGACATCTCATCTTGTAAATCATAAGGCACATATGTACTATATGATGAGCTGAAAATTATTGGGTACAGGATAAATGTACACAATAGTAAAAGTTGACAGTATTTGTAATTATAATAATTACAATAGTAAAAATTATTAAATTCGCTAGAATTATAAATATTGATGGTCAGTGTTTACGGTAACTTTATGGCAGTAAATGTAATCTCTGAATTTCCGGACAGCATAGAATATTGCCAGGAGTTCTAGTTCACAGGTTGTACACCTCTGCTCGGTTGGCGTGAGGATATGCGAAGCCGTAGATATGATGTTGATCCGGCCGTCTTTATCCTCTTGCATTAGGACCGTTCCTATCGCCTTTACACTCGCGTCGGTGCTGATAATATAATCTCGAGTGTCATCTGGCTGCGGAATAGGCGATTTTCTCTCTCAGATCTTCAAACGCTCTTTGCACCGTGGATGTCCAACTGCACTTGCTCCCTTTGCGCAAAAGTGTCAATAAGGGCGCCACATATTGTGAGTAGTTCACGATGAATTACTGGTGGAAGTTGCATATGCTTAAGAATCTTAGTAGTTGTTTCTGGTTTCTTGGCTGAGGGTAGGACAGAAGGCCTTCGATTCTCTGCGGATCCGGACGTTATGTGCGGTCGCTTGTAATTAAACCCAAAAACTTTATCTCAGGCCTGCAGAAGTGACACTTGCTGGCGTTTATAGTGAAGCCCGCAGAAGTACGTTTATAGAGTACGGAATCCAGTGTTGCCAAGTGATCCTCGAACTCAGGACTGTGGACGACAATGTCGTCTACATACGTAATCACGTTCTTCTCATCTCCCAACACTCTTTGTAAAGCCATTATGAATGCTGAAAGGGACTTCTTGTACCCATATGGAAACACAGTAAATTGGAAAACATGCTTTTCACAATTAAAAGCTGTCCACTTTCTCAAGGTTTAGCCAGTGGTACCTGAAGAAACGCTGAACTGAGATCCAAAGCTGTAATACATTTAGAACCATGAAAGCTTTGTAATAGTTCTCTGATCGGTGCGACTTTAACCCTGTCCGGGGTCATAAATTTATTCGCGCCCCTTGCGTCTACTCATACCCGGGTTGCTTTATTTTCTCGATGCACAATTGTGAGTGGATTTACACAAGTTCAGTAAGATTCTTCTAATATGCCATCATTTATCATGTCTTGTATTTGGGCTCTGACTTCATCACGCAAAGCAAATGCGATGGTTCTTGAGCTGCCTGATTTAGGTAACTTGCCTACAATATTACAATGGTATCCGAACCCTGTGCATTTCCCTGGCCGCTTGGTGAGGTGTCGCTGGTATTTTATTAATACTGCCATTAACCGATTGCGTTGTGTTTCATTTACGTTATCATACTCGTTTATTATAGTCTTCACTTGGTTAGGTGTAATAACCCTGTCATCTGTTGTGTCATTCATGGCGACAGTTGTTTGATATGTGTCACTAGTGACAGTCCTGAAGCAGTTCACGGTAGCGTCAGACGTCGCATCCTCAATCACGTCCATGTCCTTACTATCAATTTTACGAATCAGTTCGCCATCTCTGTGGCCATCAATGCCCTTTGCAATGTAAGAAACTGGCACGCACGACTCAGTGTGCATCCATTGACCGTGGTCGGCGGCACAAGCATCATCACAGGCACACCGGCTCTGTCGAACTGTATCATATTCATTACAATATACAGTACCATAACATCACAACACTTATTAAGAGATTCACGACAACCCGCACTTCCTTGTCGGTAACTATACTAGCTTCACTGACGACTGCACGGTGCTCATCACATGTTGCCAGGCCTATAGCCGGTGAAGCTGATGTAGTAAGTGGAAACATCGACGTATGTAGCACGTCCTTCTCTACGTACCCAGATGTAGTGTTGCCGTCTGTTGCAGCTGTGTCATCTCTTGCGACATCAAATCCGTGTCTCGTCGTTTCATTATTTCCTTAAAAGAAAGCGCATCTGTCTGGGAAATTTATAATAGCAGAGTAATTAATAAAAAAAAGTCTACTCCGATGACGGCTGAAGTCAGCAGTTGAGGCGACACTAGAAACACGTGACCAATGGTGACATTTCCTAATTTCACAGGTAATATAGCCTGCTTCCTGACCCGACGGCTCTTATCACTGAATGCACTCACTAATGTAAGATGTGCTGTAAGCTCAGTATATTTATTCCCTCTTCGTTTTTTTTTGTCATATAAATTTCCGTTCATCAAAGTCAACTCACATCCAGTGTCTAGGATAGCCGAAACTTCTTCCTCTCCAGTTTTAATTGTAATTCTGGGACACTTCTGTAATCTGTCCTCAGCGATGTACATGGTGTAACTAGCTTCATTTTCAGTCCCTAAATTAAATAGAAGTGACGTGAAGACGAGGGAGAAGACGTAAGCAGCTACTGGATGACCTTAAGGAAAAGAGAAGATACTGCAAATAGAAAGAGGAAGCACTAGATCGCACCCTGTGGAGAACTCCCTTTGGAAGAGGCTACGGATTTGTCGTAAGACAGACTACAGAATGAATGAATGAATGATATTAATTTCATCATCTGCTAGATCTAAATAATGTTTAAAGAATACACCCACGTTAAATTCCTTTATTAGGTCTTCTCTTTCTATAGCGCTCAATTGATTGCTGCTCTTAGTGTTTGGTTGGGCCGGTCTGCTCGTGATTATGCATGAAGATGCGTGGCGACCAGTAGACACGTCCTTTAGGCGTTTCAATTGTTGCTCCCACATCTGTCATTCCTCCTGTTAGGGGATCGGCTGCCGTCACGACGCTGGTTACTGCAGGGTATTAAGTCCTGTGCTGCAGCATTTAGTTTCGGGTCAGTTCCATCGTTAGGTCTCCCCTGACCGCCGTAACAGTTCCTTTGTCCTTCGCTTATTCTCCGATGTCCGATTGCATAACCCCTGGCGTTCCTGTCTCGGCCATCTCGCCTGACATGGCGTACCTGAACACTGCCACTGGGTCTGCGACTCCCCGTGTTGTCTAATAGCTGGTCTCGCGGTGTTCTGCGATTTTGATCTGGGCGATCGAAATCTCGTCGTACTCACCTGTAGTTCTCCCTCGACTTTTCTACGCATTGTAATTTTGTAAGGAAAGCAAGTGCTTCCTGTGTTGCTTTAAGGTTGGCACTTACCAGGCAGCTTTGGACCCTTGGCTCGTAATGGGTTATCACGGCAATAAGCAGGTCCTGGTCGGACATGGCCGGCGACAGCATGCTCGCCATGTTTGCCTACCTAATGTAATGTTTGGAGAAGCTTTCCCCCGACCTATAGTTATATCGGTCCTGATACACGACACACCCAATTTCTGACTGTCCAGTCCTGTCCCACAGCAGCTCGGTGAAAGCCTTCTTAAAAGCGTCGTATGATTTTAGTTGTCCATAGGTCGTCGACATCCACTGCTTTGCGAAAGGATCCGAAATCGAGCGAAAGACTAAAGGAAGGCGGAGTTCTTCAGGGGTTCTTTTGAGTGAGAAGTATTCATATAACTCCCTGATAAAGTAAAAAGCTACTTGTTTCAAACTATCAGAATATTTAGGTAATGATAATTCGCTGTACTGGCTGGTATTAACAAAGGTCTCAGATGGTGCACTCACATTGTCAGTACATGAAGTAGCGATAGTGTTAGTATTGTCTACGTCATTGCATGCGGATGCATTGCAAACACTTACACCATTCACACTAGGGGAAATATGGCTGCCCGATTCCGAAACAGCTGAGCTGACCTGGCTGGTCGGTTGACCTACATCTGTTAGTCTAATTATTGCACTAGCCTGCGGAGAGGAGCTGATGGTGTCCGATTGGCTTCATTACCATACAATTTTTCCCATAAATTTCCAATCTCCGAATTTAATTTCTAGATTTCTGATTCGTAAATTTGTCTATCAGTCTGAATACTGCTATTGTACTCTCCTAAATTAGATGCAACTGATGCAGCTGTGTCACCTACCTGATTGTTAACCTCTGTATTCTGGTTTAGTTCTGACCTGAGGCTGTTTACACTGGCATCAGTCTGGCATTTATATGCATTCATACTGTCATGCATTACATCACACAAATTCTCAACATTTCGCACAAGGTTGGTTAGTTCCATCTCATTACTGTTCTTAACTATTTCAACCTCTTTAGCAATTGATTGTATCTCAGTTTGTAAGTGTTTGAAAATTTCTTCCTCATCCGATCATTTTCTTTCGTCATTTCTGAAGATGAGTTTCCAATAACTCAATTTAATTTTGCATTTAAACTATCAGACACAGAGTTTAATTTGGCATCCAAACTTTCTCGAATGGAAGCTAATTTTGCATCCAAATTCTCAGATATTTTAATTAATTCAACTTGCAATGCATTAATCATTTTTCCTTCCAAAGTGGCTGTCTGCTTGTTACTTTCCTCTTGAATGTCATTTAATATTGATTCTAAAGTCGAGGCCAGTTTTGCGTTTTCTGCCTGCTTGGCTGCCACAAAAGTGGCAAACATGCTATGCAGCTGATTAGCAGAAACTGGGCTCTCATTAGTACCACTAGTTACATCACTGTTACCGGATACTTCTACAGTGTTCTGGATACATCTATCCACATTTCTGACAACAGTTTGTTCTAGTTCATGGTCTGAAATAGTGTTCTGTGCAGCTATATCTGACATAACAGGAGCTATATTTTCACTTCGCGCTGTTGATGCGCTCCGACTGCGTAGACACATGTCCACTGAAATCAACCTATCCATTTTAACAAAAAAAATTCAAACATACAGTTGCCTGTAGGTTGACTTACTTTGGGTGTGCAGTGTGTAAGCTAAAGATGACAACCGCGAATAGGTGCTGCACGCATGTCCGAAGTTGATCCACGCATCGGCGGCTGTCTTTGCTCTCTGGTGATGCGTTGCCGTGGCCCTTGGATCGGTCACTGTGGTTCTTCGATGAGTCGCTGTGGCTCTTGGATGGGTCCTGTGGCTCTTGGATGGGTTGCGGTGGTTCTTCAATGGTGTACTTTCGATGTTACGTGCACTTTCACTTGTTCGAGCCCCACGTCATTTCCAGCCACTTTTAACTGATCCGTACTCTTACCTTCTCCGCACAGTTTGTAGTAATCTTTATCTTTACTCTTATAATGCTATGCATATAGGTTAGAGGATCAGCTGGCTAGCTTGTACAGTGGAGAGCAAGGTTCATCTCAGGGAATATGATGTGGAATTGGTGTACAGTGATGGATGTACAACTGTTATTGTTCATCAAGTTACACCAACAAATGTAACACACTGAAGCGACAAAGTCACTAAAATTATCAGGAGATTGATAACCAGATATAGTTGATAAAAATGTACCACAACACTATCTGTTCACAGTTCACAACAGGCACATATGTTTAGGTCTCTATCTGATCTAGTGACCAGCGAGCTGTTGAAGCGTAGGACTTGGAATGCCCTTGTTACCCTCCTGTTTCGCGCATTTCCTTCCCACGGTTAGGACGATGGCTTGTTTAGTCCCTTTTTCTGAATTCACAACCCCAATATCCCAAGCTGCCTTTGATATGCTGTGTCGGCGCTATAAAACACTCACCCCAACCACACTACTTCCATCTACCCTTACAAAGGTTCATTACATTTGTTCTAACATACGTAGTCTGTCCGGAAAGTAATGAGAATGGTTTTCAAAAAAATATTTTTTTTGAAAATTTTTATAAATAATGTGATCTCCTTCAAAGTATGATCCTTGGGAGTGCACGCAACACTCCCACGGTTCTTCCATTCTTCATAGCAGCCCTGAAAATCTTCAACCGCGAGGGTGTTCAGTGCTTGTGTCGCGGTGTTTGGACGTTGGTCAGTGTACCGAAATGGTGCCCTTTAAAATTCTTCTTATCTTCGGGAAGATGAAAAACTCACAGGGTACCAAGTCAGGGCTGTAGGGAGGATGTGGAAGAACTGCGATTTGTTTTTCAACCAAAAACTCTCTGACAGCCAATGAGGTGTGCTCGGCGCGTTGTCATGATGAAGGATCCACGAAGAGGCGATTTTGCACAAACTTCTCTCATCATCAATTCTTGTGTGACAATTTCATGAACCACATTTTCGCGAGTCCCAGTTCCTCTGCGATCATTCTGACAGTCAACCGTCTGTCACGGTTCAGTACAGACATCACTGCATCCACATTCCGTTGCGTTTTTGATGAAGAGACGCGTCCTGATCCTTGTTCATCTTCCACACTCTCGCGTCCATCCTTGAAAGCTTTGTGCCATCGGTAGACCTGTGCAGACGAGAGGGTAGCTTGTCCATAAGCTTTCCTCAACATTTCGAGGGTTTCCGATGCGCTGTTACCCATTTTCACACAAAATTTTATCGCATACCGTTGTTCCAAACTCGCTTGCATTTTTCTCACGACGAGGCACTCGAACAGGGTGATACAACAATAACTGTCACGACTCTGTGAAGGCCAGAATGTGACTGAAATGGGTTCTAACCTATACCTGGCACCCCACCCCTAAGTGACCTAGACTTGCCCTTCCCATCCCACGGCCGTAGGGAGCGTAGGAATTTCATTCCCATTACTTTCCGGACAGACCTCGTACGTGGCTAAGGCATGTCATCTTTGATGTTTAGTTACACTTCTCTAGCCCAACCCTCCAGTTTCTCTAAATCTCTTTCCTACCATACCTTTTTGCTATAGCCGATGCAGTTTCTCCATAATCATTTTTGCTAGCAACAGGTCATCTTTGAGGTTTAGTTGCTCTTCTTTACCCAACCCACAGTGTCTCTAATAACTCTTTGTCACCTTTCCATGCTGCTATGTGCCAGGCAGTTTGTCCATCCTTATCTTTTGCTAGCAACAGGTCATCTTTGAGGTTTAGTTGCACTTCTCTACCCCAACACCACAGTGTCTCTAATACCTCTTTCTTACCATACACTGCTGCTAGGTTCCAGGCAGTTTGTCCATTATCATTTTTTGCTAGCAACAGGTCATCTTTGAGGTTTAGTTGCACTTCTCTACCCCAACCCCACAGTGTCTCTAATACCTCTTTCTTACCACATACTGCTGCTATGTGCCAGGCAGTTTGTCCAAACTTATCTTTTGCTAGCAACAGGTCATCTTTGACGTTTAGTTGCACTTCTCTACCCCAACCCCACAGTGCCTCTAAAATCTCTTTCTCACCATACGCTGCTGCTATGTGCCAGGCAGTTTGTCTATACCATTTTTTGCTAGCAACAGGTCATCTTTGAGGTTTAGTTGCACTTCTTTAGCCCTATCCCACAGTTCCTCTAAAATCTCTTTCTCACCACACTCTGCTGCTATGTGCAGGCAGTTGTTCATAATTATCTTTTGCTAGCAACAGGTCATCTTTGAGGTTTAGTTGCACTTCTCTAGCCCAATCCCACAGTGTCTCTAACGTCTTTAAGTTGCCTCTCTCTGCTGCCAAGTGCCATGCAGTTTTTCTGGAACTGTCTTTGTGCAGAAGCAGGTTATTTATTGTGTCTGAATGTCCTGCTGCTTTCAGGCCACTGAATAAAAATTCAATAATATAAGCATTGTCATCTGCTGCTGCTTGGTGTAATGCTGTTTGTACTTCTACTGTTCTTAACTGGTTTTGTTTAGCTATCCATACATTGTATATTTGTTCTCCACATAGTTTTAAGTTCACTTCTGATGTCTTAGTTTTTAACAATAATCCATCCAGGAAGAATCTAATCACCTGATAATCTGCCTCCAGTAAAATTTTAGTAACTAATGAAACCTGTACTTCTGACAAAGAACTGTTTTTCTTTGTCAATTGTTTTACCAGGAAATCTGCAACATAATACTCAGCAAAAGTGCGGTGGATAAAGTGAGGTTTATCATCAACATATTGTACAATTCCAATTCTAGCAATTTCTTCAGGTGTAAGAATGTCAGATTCTTCAAGTTTTAAAACAGCATCTTCCAGTTCAGGAAACAGTATTTCCAAAGCCCATTTTTGATGATTTTTGGTAGGACTTATGTCAGAAATAACATTCTCAGCGTATTGTTCGTCAGATATTTTTCCTTTTGCCTTGAAAATATTCAATTTGGTTTTAATAAATTTCTTATACAGATCTAGAAGACTCAGTTGTTCAGGTAACTCAGGCTCAGATTTATGTGACGAATGAAATGCTTCAACTTCTTCTTGAAAAGCCTCTGCCAGCATTCGTGTTTGTAATGGAATGCCAGTGAACTCTTTCTCTTTATCTCCAATTAATTGTGCCAGCCTCTCAATTAATGTTGTAGCATAAATTTCCAAATGCTGCTGATTGCCACCTTGAAGTTGTAAAGCTTGATACCAGAATTTGGTTAAAAACTCAACCTGATCATCTTTAGAGAAGGGTTCTAACGTGTAACACAACTGCTGTAGATGATCTTCCAATGCCTCTCTCAAGTGTGGTCGGGTGGTGACCCACAACTGCTCTATCGAAGGCTGCTTTAGAGGATTTACAGCCTGCAGTAAATCAAGGACAGTCTTTGTATATTTGGGACTGATTTCATCAAAACCATCAAACAATAATACTAACTTTGTTTTTTCTTCAAGTCCCTGAAGGCAATGTTTAAACAGTTCCTTCTCAAACAGAGATTGTAATTGTAATAATTTTTCAGACAAAAACTCATTAGTCCCTAGCTTTTGCTTCACTTGAGCCTCAAGTACATCTGTATGGTTAGTTAAATCAATTCTCACCACCCAGTGTGTCGGGTATTTCTGTTTAATTTGCTTAGACAGATGGGTCAGCACAGTGGTTTTACCCATCCCTGCAGTATCAGCAATCACCATCACTTTCTGGCACTCTGCTTGCTGAAAAAATGTATCTACATTCTCTGGTGCGTACACTTGGGGATTTTCGGTACCCGTATATTCATGCAGTGCCTTTAAAATCCCTTGTGACTGCTGCCAAATCAGTTTTCCTGATTCGTCTTTCAGCAGCCAATGCACATTTCTTTTTGGATTACTCTGACAAAGTTGTCTGAATTCATCTTCTGTAGTAGTCAGTAAATCAGGGAATTTTTGTTCAAAAATATCCTGTTTCATAGATACTTGGTGATTAAAAGTTCTATCAATATAGTAATTTTCAATGTAACCATCAGTAGTAGATGTCAGCACATCTTTACCTATCACCAATGTTTTTCCTGCTAGTAAATCAGCAAGAAGCAAAAACTTTGTCAATGGTGATTCAGCAGATATGAGTTGATTTAAGGACATTTGAATGCCTTGGAAACAGACTGTGTTCTTCAGAAGTTCATTTTGTGAATCAGGGGTTAAATCACTCCAACCATACCCTCTGTCATGCATTATTTTTGGCTGGTAATCCTTTAACTCACCTTGAAGTGACAGTGCTACATCAGTAACAGCAATGAAAATAATCCTTTTCTTTTCACTAAAGCTGTTCACAGTGGACCACAGGTGTGTTCTACTTTTCTCATATTCACATGAACAGTCAATAATAAGTGTTGGGCGCGTGTCCGACTGAAATGTGTTATAAATAGCCTCTGCTTTCTCCTGATTTTCAAACTGTTCAGCTGATACAACGATATAACCACTCTCGATAACTGATACACTCATATTATTATTCTTTATGTCATGATTTCTTCTCAAAACTTGATACAGATTCAATATAGTCAGTCGTGGCAATGGGCTTGATAATATCTGGACATTTTGACAATTAATTACATCATCATTTAATAGACAATTATCATTTAACCAAATTTTGGACTGCTCAATTTCATCCATTTTCCCCAGCAGTTTATTCAAGCGCTGAATTTTATGCCTGGCCTTAATACGGTCAGGGTTTTCTACAAAGCTCCTTAAATCCCCTTGTGTCTGTTGCTCATAGAATTTGAATAATTCTGGTGCTTGTTGTGTGAGTTGCTGTTTGTTTTGTTCTCCACTGTAACGTGCCAGCAGATGAGGCACACGGACAATCAGTTCTGCAGGCCACTCAGACTTCTTTTTATAAACAGTGAATACCCGTTCAATAATGGGATCTATCCCCGTTTTGTCATGGTACTGTGATACTATTTTATCAAAGTCAGACTTCGTTTGCTTATCTAAATCTTCATAAGGATTGCATTCATTGTCACAGCAAACTTGCATGGCCAGATGGGTTAACTCATGCGCTAAAGTGCCCAGTAATTCAGACTCTTGTTTGGCACCAATATAAAGACGACCTTCCCTGTAGTCACACGCCCCTTTCGTTTCAGAAGATTGTGTGGGGTCTATATCAACAATGGAGTCTTTGTCAAAATCAAAGACAATTTCATTCATGCCTGAATGCTCTACCACTTTTAGGATGGTTGAAATCTCTGGTATGGCATCCAGTTGTTTGTACACTTCCCTTAAAAAATCCTTTTTGTCCTGTTTTCTAGATTTCTGTGTTGACTTGGATACTAGAAAATCAATATGAGAGTCACGCTGTTTTACATAGTATTTTTTGTTAGCTTGTTTCAATGTATGTCTCTGTTCATTAGTTAATTCTCCCAGGACCACTGATAGCTCTTCATCTCTTCCAGCAGAAAACCCTTCAGATTTTAACAGTGCATAAATCTCATACTGATCTGCTTTAAGAGCTCTTGTCAGTGCACACTGATTGCTAGTGTCATAGGCAAATTTTAATTGAGGATGATTTTTAATAAAAGCTTTCACGGCATTAATGGAACCTTCCATTATGGCTTGATGGAAATTCCGCCTCTCTTCAACTTGCTTCATCAATGCAGTTGTATTTTCACTTTCTTCTAGGCCATTTAAATCAAAATTTTCAGGGAATGGAGAGTCTGCTTCAAGTAGTGCCTGCACATTTTTATAACGTTTTTTATTCCATGCTAATGATACAGCAGTAACATTCTCTCTTTCTCTATGGCAGTGAATATCAGCGCCACAAAAAATTAAGAATTGCAGCGTCTCAGGTTTTTCTTTCTGAGCAGCAATTAGTAAGGGATTGTCACTATGACCATCTCTTAATGCCAACAATCCTCTTTTTGAATCAATGAGAAACAGCTCTTCTGCAGAACTGGTTATGGGCAAGTTTAATAATGCAGAAAGGCACTGTGGGCCCCCAAACTCAGCGGCAATCTCTAACGTTCTTCTTTCATCTCCATTTTGATAAGCTAAATCCCAATCAACCAGTAATAAAAACCGCAGTGATAGACTGTCATCATCCCTCGCAGCGTAGTCAATTAAACGCCAAGTGTCAATTTCTTGCTTCACATCAAAACTAACTTTTAGCAAATCTAATGCATCTCCTTTAAATTCACCACCAATACCTAGCTTTAAGGCATTCAATAACAGTGGTAGTTTAAAACTCCCTTTGTTGGAGAGCTGGAGAGTGAGCTTGTCTTGAGTGGTGAACAAACCGTCTGAATCCATCTCTACTGTGGTAAAAGCACGATGGGCTGGCTGTTTAAAAAAGACTAAATGCTTTGCACAAGGCATTACATCCCATTGGATAATCACAGGTTTTCTTTCATCAAGAACTTCTGCCAAACATTCTAAAGTATTACTGGGAAATTCACTGCAGTCATCAACCTGTATCACGATAAAAAACCAATGACTGGCCTGATTGAAGGTTTCATAGAATTCTTTTTGCTGCATGAAATCCAAGGCAGCACTGACTGTTGGACTGCTTGTTATCCTTAATATTTTAAAGTCAGCATCTTCTTTCTCAGCAGCAACAACAGACCATGTGCTCTTATCACTTAGACTACACTCTTTTAAATATCGACCATCTATTGCTTGATGGGTCTTTGCTTCAGAAGACCTTTTGATCTCCTCTGCCCCCTGTTCTAAATTCCCTGGTTGTGCTGAGACTCCCTGCAGACTGTCTTCAACTGACTTAACAGTGTGCAATTCTAATCCATCTGTTGGGTTGTCTTGTGACTGGATACCCTCTAAAGGGGATGAATGTTCTTGTTTCTCTGTGGGTTTGTTAGGTACTGATGTCTTACGTAGTATTGGAACAAAATGAGACAACCCTTCATTTAAAATATGAATCATCTGAGGGTCACTGTAGAGGCTTGAATTTTCATTCATTGACTTTGACCCTGAACTATCTACCAGCTGATGGCTGATAACTTCTTGAACATCTGCATGACGTTTTTCAATTAAATGAAGTTTTATTCCATACTTCTGACAAAGCAAATACCCTTCAATCTCTGGTCTCCCACAGATAGCAGCACCTAAGCTGATAATAGCTCGTTCTGCTGCTAATTGAATATGTGCCAGATAGCTTTCA
Source organism: Reticulitermes speratus (assembly GCA_021186555.1). Lineage (NCBI taxonomy): Eukaryota > Metazoa > Arthropoda > Insecta > Blattodea > Rhinotermitidae > Reticulitermes > Reticulitermes speratus. Next base: position 29,170,676 of record JAJKFL010000007.1, read on the forward strand.
AAATAAGTGTGTTCATGCCTGCTGTTTGATGCATATCCTCCTGCAACAGCATCCTCTGAAATCACTTGGTGCCAAGTTTTGCCACTTTGGCTATCATAAACAGAATCCTTGTTAACTTTGGCATAATCAAAACAGGATTGCCTTAATGATTTAACACTAAATGATCCACCAGGAATAGGTAACTGATTCATTCCCTGGGCCACTGAGTCAAAAAAGCAATCTTCATCCCCTGCAGCTTTTCCTATTATAAAATCATTAGGAATCCGTAATGCACCTTTTGGAAGGCTCAGGTCTTTGTGTTTTTCTGTCATGGTTTTCAACATTAATATCAGACCATCTGGTATGCAGACATTCTTTTATCTATAATTCTGACAGGCATGGCACTTCTTAATTCTAAGAGCTTCTCAAAATTTAGCATCAGATACTTACACCAACAGTCAGTAAGCTTGGAAGAAGTTTCTAACAGAGTTTCATATGGACAACAGAATAAGTTACTTACAAATTCCACATCACAAGATGTACTTTCTGTGAAGAGTTGCCACTCTGCAAATGATCAATCCAATACCAGATTTTCTGAAAATCGAGAACTATATATGCAGGTGCCCATCTTTACTGGATCTGTGCGAACAGATAAGCAGCATGCACAAACATTGTACTTGAGACTGAAGTTGTTTACATATTAATGCAATATCTAGCTGCTATCTATAATGACCATCTGTCAAGCATTACAATTTTTCCTACATTATCTTATCTGACAATATATCCTGAACGATTGACTTTCCTATCTATACACGTTCTGTTCTGGCTATTATTTGCTGCAGACTTACCATGTAATAGTGACAAATAAATTAGAAACATTCAATTACAAGTTAACTACTTCAAAATATCATTTGCGTTATTTTTATTAAAACCACTAACATAAAGGTAAAGGTGTTCTCAGGCATGCCACAAAGGCAAAAGGGGGAATGGAGGTATATCTCCACTCATTCTACTAGGTGGAATTAAGTGTTCAGCTTCGCTCTGCAGCCATTTTACCATCAGGGAAAAAGCCCCAGGTACCTACTGAAAAGGAAGCAGGTGGGTGGGACCCAAAGCTGGTCTGGACACTTCTGGAGAAGAGAAAAATCTGTTGCTTCTGCCGGAAATCAAACCATGATTCCTCAGATCTCCAGCCCACACCCTAGTCAATATACCAACTGAGATATCCCGGACCATCACCACTAATATAACACATGTTATTGTTTGCTGCTTCATGGCATGATGGCATTATCATCAAATTCTTGGTTGGATATCACCTTGGCAAATGAATGACTATGGTACCCCAAATCAACGGTTTCCAATGTGATCGAACTTGACCTTCTGACTTCTAATTATGGGGCTTCATTATGAATGCCACTATGGCTTCCTGTATCAAACAGCATTGAAGCTGAAGTTTTTGACTGCATGAGCCATACAGCAAGTAGACAAGGGGGCACACTTAGCAGGATCTGGACAGGATTCGTCCACAATTACATATTTGATATATACGAGGGCTGTCCAAAAAGTATCCGACTATATTTTTTCCCGCTGTAAGTAATGGCGAAAGGGTGGGGAAACTGAGCGTAGTGGTAGAAGGGACTTTCATGCGCACGTGTGATTTTTTGCTGCCTCGCAACACCGCCGGATGCGTCTGTCGCTGCCAGATAGCGAAGTGGTGTAACACGTGTTCGTCGCATTCTCGTTTCGCTCAAGATGACAGAATGTTTGGAGCAGCGATACTGCATCAAGTTTTGTCAGAAACTTGGGGATACGCAAGCGGAAACAATCCGCAAAATTCAGCAGGCTTTCGGTGATGATGCAATGGGGGTCACTCAAATTAAAGAGTGGTTCAACCGCTTTAAAGATGGCCGCATGTCGGCGGATAGTGACCAGCGTTCCGGGAGACCGTCAACGAGCCGAAATGCTGATGTCATTGACAAAGTGCGGACATTGAACATGGAGGACCGTCGTTTGACCGTCCCGGAAATTGCTGATGAGGTTGGGATCAGCAGAGGTTCCGCAAACACGATTTTAACTGAGGATGTGGGCATGCGAAGAGTGGCGGCAAAATTTGTGCCCAAGCTGCTTTCGCCGGAGCAGCAACAACTCCGCCTTGAGGCCGCGCAGGACATGCTGGAGTGCGCCAACAGGGATCCTCAGTTCCTGAAGACTGTGATCACTGGTGACGAGTCGTGGGTGTACGGATATGACCCGGAAACCAAGGTCCAGTCGTCACAATGGAAGCATCCAACATCCCCGAGGCCCAAAAAAGCACGACACGTTCGGAGCAATGTGAAGGTGATACTGACTGTTTTCTTCGATTACCGGGGTGTTGTGCATCATGAGTACGCACCACTAGGCCAAACTGTTAATAAGGAGTACTACCAAGAAGTCCTCCGTCATCTTCGTGATGCAGTTCGGCGCAAGAGACCGGAGCTGTGGGACGCACGCAACTGGCAGCTGCATAATGACAATGCCCCAGCTCATTCATCACACCTGATCCAGGGTTTCCTGGCTAAGCACGGCATTCCGCAGGTTCGCCAGGCTCCCTACTCTCCTGACATGGCTCCTTGTGATTTCTGGCTGTTCCCGAGATTGAAGACACCGCTAAAATGCTCCCGTTTTGACAGCCGCGAGGACATCATACAGTACGCGACGGGGCAGCTGCACACCATTCCAAAACAAGCCTTCCAGAATTGCTTCCAGCGATGGAAGGACCGCTGGGCTAAGTGTGTGGAGTCACAAGGGGCCTACTTTGAAGGGGATTAGGTATTGTAACCACCCAGATACAGAACTTTTTTTTCCCGGCCCAAGGTCGGATACTTTTTGGACAGACCTCGTATATATATATATATATATCGCACAATGTTATCCCTATGCCCATCTATGAACTGAACATCAAACAGCACAGGAATGCTTTGTTACCTGTATTCTGTAATTACATATTTGCAATCAGAATATGGGTTTATGGGTTGTGACATGTGGTAATGTAGGTGGACTCAATGTCTTGAAGGAACATTCTAACTCCATCTTCAGGAACAAAGTTAATGGGTAAAATGTGGCCAGGTGAGATAGGCATGCAACATGGAAGGTGTTGAATAAGATCCACAGGAGGACCCTGAAGATGGGGGCAGCATGTTTCACTGAAACCACAATCAAAATATTCAGGGCAATTGAAAACCCAAAAACTTATAATTATTAGCACACAAATTAAATCAATATCTATCCAAACACAACTAATTAATTGTGTTTGGACACATATTGATTTACTTTTATACTATTAACAACACAACATGATGACACTCGGTAGAATTTATAATTATTTTTTCATTTAATTATGCTGCCAGTTACAAACACAACAGGTTTCAGTGATTGGAAGATGGGGAACAGATATGGATGGAATGGGCTGTGACCTAAATTAAGGTACTATCCTAATGTTTACCTGGAGGGAATGAGGGAAACAACAAAAAACATGAGTCAGTATAGTCAACATTCTGGGTGAGATTTGAACCAGGAACCTTCCAAATACAATCAGGATATGTTACCACTTCAGATGACTTGCTTTATTACATCCCTAAAAATGGGGTTTGCAATTTGCTATACTTTTTGGTCTACCGCAACTAGCAGTTATAACATTTCCTGTCAGGACTGCCACAAAACAGTCCATATTACTACATTGAAAGAAGAGTTATTGTGTGCTGTTCCATCTCACTGCATCAGGCTCACCTGCCGTCCATGTTTTGTGACATGGAAACTTTTAAAATCTGCCATTGCAATCTGCACTGATTGACATAAGATTCTGTTCTTCCTTACTTCATCATTCAAACAAAAATAACATTACCACTGTCAACATTATTGGTAAGCTCGTGGCACAAGAACTGCCTTCAACACTTGGCTTTTCTCTACCTCATCAAAAACTTGCCTGCTGTTAAAGAACCCAACATTCATTAGTGTTCACAAAATCCCACCAAAGTCACCAGCATATGTCAGATAAATTCAGTACATTCTATCAGATATCACTTCTTTAAGACCAATTTTATTATTACACTCCCATCTATGCCTATGTCTCCCAAGTCGTCTCTTCTGCGACAAACACTTTCAGTCAACTACTCATTCCTCCATGTATCATAATATCTCTGCCCAGCAATTCATCCTTCTCCATGTCAGCAACCTGACAATATTAAGCAAACAATTAAGTATAAATGTCCTCTACATTTACTTCCAACATGTAATATATTCTTGAATGTCATCAAAATTTGATATAGTACTGCTGCTGATTTCGAGCAGTAATCAAAAACTAATTTCAGATTTGAAACGAGTTTTTCCTAGAATACAGTTTGGCTAGAAAATCAAATCAGTAACAACATGCTGATCAACACCTGACATGAAATACTCCAACACAATATTCTTATTTGACATAGAATTTTGTGAATATGCACAGCGTAGTCAGTATAGTGACAAGGATATGGGCTGGACGGTTTGGAGTTCGGATCTGGAAAGAGGCAAGAGATTTTTCTCTTCTCCACATCGTCCACACCGTCACTTAGGCTCATACAGCCTCCTATTGAATGGGTACCGGGGTTCTTTCCCGGGGGTAAAGTGGCTGGGGCAGGAAGTTAACCACTCTTCTCCAATTAGTGTCAAGGTTAAGAATGACTGATACTGTATCTGTACTCCCCCTATATGCCTTCATGGTATTGACAGGGAACAATTAGTGACTATGCTTCTAATCTTGGAACTACAGGAGAAATAAAATTTACCCCCTCAAGTGTGACTCCTGCATCCTACTGCACGGCCCACTCCTGGCCATGCATCTCTGTATCCACAGACACCTCTGTTGGCCTCCACTCAACACACTTACCAGTGCCACTCTGTAACACAACAAAATCACATCATCATGTTATACAATTAACACCTCTGTGAAGACATCTGAATGTTGCCTGTTTCAACTAGTAAAATCAATATTACTGACACTGCTTAACCAACTTATGTGAAACTTCCCATGACGTACCGTTTAGCTGTAAACACAAATACTGCTATGCAGGTGCACACCCACAATTTATCACTGGGGAAGGGGGCTGACACTAAAGCTTTATATAATTTATGTGTCACTTTATGTTATAAAAATCATGCTGTGTGTATAACTGAAACATAACAATGTTCACAACTGCATTTATACACATACAAATATAACTACATGTTCCATGACTCAATCACAGTGTCCAATTTTCTTGCTATTTTTTTTTTAATTCTATTAAATTGTTTTTCAAAATTCTACTGTACTAGTCACCAGCAAATTTCAGCTGAAAGGTAAATCACATAAAACGCTCGATACCATCCTGTCTACAATACCTATGTTTTTTAAATTTTGATTTTGGTTTTATTTGGGGGGGGGGGGGGCAGCAAAGAGAATCTGTGATACAAAAGGAACACCAGTGCCACTCAATATAACAAGGGTGGCAAGCTATATGACCTTCGAGAGCTGCACGTTAGGAGGCAACTTATACAAGAGACATACATCCAAATAAAATATTTTTTTCCTTTTTGATGGATTCTTATTTCTGTTCATCCAAATACAATAGGTTACCTTTAGTTAGTTATGACTCCCCTTTCTTTAGCAAATAATTTAAAATAACATTTACTGTCAGCCTCATATGCATGAAAACTCCATGAATATTATTTTTTACCTACACAAGTACATGGACATTCAAGAGATTGTAACACGTGATGAAATTCAATAGCCTTTCACTTCTTCAAGTACATTCAATCGAACACGTGCTGCACAATGCATCATTTACTATTTAGAATCATTAACTCTTTGGACTTCACCCACCACCTAATGTATCAAATAAAAATTAAAGCACAATGCTTTAGGGAGATGACCGGTACATCCTTGGGCCAAAAGCTCATCATTTAGACCCCATTGGTAAAGATATTCTCGACCTCTAGGCCCCACAGAGTTACACCTATTGGCCCCAGCTGAGTAGGTGTTCCCTTACTCTTTTGCCTCACAATGGGGATGAATCCTGTACCAAAACAATGTCTTTTGATTTTCATTTTCAACACTGGATGACAGACAAATTCCAAGCAATGAATGATTCCAAATTACATGTACAACCTACAAAATCCTATAAAATTACATAATGTAGCATAAAGGTCTGTTTCAAATAAGGTACGTATTAAACACTACAAATGGGAGCCTATGTAATGCACATGTGGACTGGATATAATCAGTGTCACATCCCTGCCAATACTATCAATATATACACAGTGGCTTCTTGTGATAACAAGTATAACATCCCTCTAATGCCAACTGCAGCATTCAATACCTTTTGCCAAATAATGATAGTTTGTACATAAAGTCTTCTGGTTTTGCTGCTGGCTATATCTGTGCCCTACACAACAGACCTGAACTAAAGCTGGAAATTTTAAACTTCTAAATACAAAAATACATAAAAACTTTCAGACAATATATCAGAAAATACTATGCACAAAAATGAAGTTACTTCTGTTGAGAGCTGAAATACAGGTTGGTTATCTCCACAAATGCTATGGGATTAATTTAGATTAAATGCCATATTTCATTCACCAATAACCATGATTAGTTATGAAAGACCAATTTATTGGATGCTGTGATTGCAAAAACAATTACTTCTAGCATCTAATCACAAGAATAATATACAGCCGCACACTTGAATTGACGACAATGCCTGGCAACTAATAATGGAAATACAAAAGTGAATAACAAACTTAGTCTAAGAAAAACAATTTTCAAACACAATCATACAACTAGTAAAAACTATACCAACACATGCACTATTTATTAAAACATTAATAGTTTTAAAAATCAAGCCCTACATATGTTTCGGCCAGCTAACTGGCCATCTTCAGGGGCAACTAGCCAGTTAGCTGGCCGAAACATATGTAGGGCTTGATTTTTAAAACTATTAATGTTTTAATAAATAGTGCATGTGTTGGTATAGTTTTTACTAGTGTTAATAAACATGCACGGTGAAAATAATATTAAGTACAATCTTACAAGTCACATTCTGTGGCAACTGGAAATGCAAAGGAAGCCCACAAAAATGTAACTAAAAAAAAGTAGACTTAATGCATAAAAATTAATTTGAAGGTCATCAGATCGTGCAGGTCAAAACATGTTGCGGGCTACTGTGAAAAAGAGACATAAAAAAATTGTTCTTCTTGACACAGTTGACTTATAATAATTGAGTCATAGTAATATAATCGGATGCATTCATTAAAAATTGTAAATAAATTAGCCCACTATTCTCACATTATTTGTAAAAATATATTTGTACTGTAAATTATCATTCAATAATACAGAAGGAAAATAAAAATAATTATAACAATAAAAATAACAATATATAAGTTACAAAAGTAAAATACAGGAAGGTAACCATCTGACAAGGTTCAAACCCATAACCTTTGCACTAGAAATCACACACCGCAATGCCTAGACTAGCAAGGGCTCTAACAGTGGTAGATACAAAATACTGACGTCAATTTTCTATGCAATTTGTGAACATGGTGATGTACTGCATGGTCATTTTGCTTAGAGCAGTTCTTTATACAAGCAAATTTCAGAAAGAATCTGTAAGGATGTGATCATGCATGCCCCTTGTCAGCCAACACAAATGCAATTAAAGTATCAGAAGCCGATTGTGTACAAGGACCGCATGTTCCACCTCCTGCCTTTTCACTTGCACCAACATTCTGATTGACTTGGCACTATACATTCAATCAGCAGAGTTTGTTTGCATGCTAACAGCATACTATGCGCAATATTTTATGAGGTTTCCAGAAAGGCCATAACTTTCAGTTGTGTCCGGTATTTGGCAAGCAGGTACATTTGCAATAACAAGGGATGGAAATCATGGTCATCACTTTTCCATTGAAACAAGGTTGTGTCTACAAGCAGTGGGCATAATTAAAGTCGGGAATATACAGCTGATCAGCTGATAACACTCACCCTCATCAAACATCAGCAGCATCTGCTAGCCATTCTTCAACAGCAGAGTGCAACCAGTAAATGGTTCAAAGTCAAATGCTGTGGTGTCCAACAAAGTGCTGGGCACAATGACAGTGGTCCTGCATCAGCCCACGTTTCTGTGGACTCTGGTTCTCTACCCCAAATCCACAATTTCTCCAAAATCCATAAATCAACCACCTCTACTGCCCACTGCCAAGCAGTTTGTAAATCCTATCTGTGGCTAGCAATGAGTTATCCTTTACTAATCAAAGTTACTCTTCACCCCACTTCCTAAGGTTCTATAAAATGAACATCTTGCATTTTTCTGCAGCCCAGTGCCAGGAGCCTTGTCCATCACTTATTGTTGGCCACCAGCAAGTTACTCAACTCATTTGAGTTTACTTTGTCTTCACCCAATTTCTACAGTTTCTCTAATATCCCTGTACTGTACCCCTCTGCTGCCAAGTGCCAGGCAGTGTGTCCAAAAGCATTTAGGGCTAACAGTAGATCTTTTAATATTTGCAGGTATAATTTCTCTTCCTTCATCCATTCCAAAGCCTTTTTGAGTAACTCAGGATAAGTCTTTTGAGGCACAGGTGTCAGATGGTACGTGTCATGCTGTTTTTTGTATCACTAATCAACAACTTCCAACTTCTTTCTGACAACATGGATGAAGTTAGCTCTCTCTTACTAAATCAGGTGTGCTGACGATGAAAACGGCAAGTAAAATATTGTAGCAAGTACTGATTTTATGTAATGGGGATCTGCTGTGAATTCATAAAAACTGATTGCCATACGCCTCACATAGAATCAATAAAGGGCTTGAGAGCACAAAGCATTTACTTCATGCTTGAAAAACAATGAGAACAACATAGAAAATTAAAAAAATAATACTTTTTAATAATATAATATTCCCTACGAAGAAACCAGAAGTAAACCCCCACCATAGCCAGATCTTACCTTCCTTGATATTGTTTCTCCATTTTGGCTCTATCTGACGAAACCGTTCACTCTGTTCATCACTAACAGTTCCTAGGTTCTCCGAAAACAAGCTGAGGTGTGAGGGTAAGAAGTGGATTTTAATGCCATTTGGCATCCTAACTTCTGCTAGTTTTGTAGCAGACTTTGTATGATTTCGGGGTAATCTTCCTCTTTTTTTTGTTGCCCAGAAAGCCATGAAACAATAATTTGTACAATTTACACACAGCCAATGCAGTGGAATTCAATTTCCTTTTGAAATTCTCATCAAACATAAATCATCTAATTTGTGGGGGGACTAAGATCCCGTGTTTAAGTTTGGCATTACTCAGATATCAAAACTTACTGTGCAAATAGAGGAAACCCTCACCACTTATGTCAAAGGCTTTCACACAATTCTTCACAAGCCCCAGCTTTATCTGTAATGGAAGCAGAAGCACCTCTTCAGGATTCACCAAGGCAGCATTCTTAACATTGTGTTTTCCAGGATCTTCTCAGGCTGGCCAGTCCTCATAATGTAACGTTCTTTATTTGCTTGACTGTCCCACAAGCACAAAAAAACAGCAATACATTGTATATCCCCTCTGAAGTCTGAGTAAATATCCAATCACCTTAAGATCCCCACATACCTGCCAACAATGCTTCTTGTAGTTGATTGCATTTAGTAACAGTAACAGTTTCATATGATTACTTCTTAGTCACTGAATGCGTGACAGGTATCAATACTCCCATTATGTAATGAAACAGCTTTCAAGCTTAGTTTTGATGCAGCAACTGAAAGTCTCCATCCTTTGGGATGGTGTGAAAATCCCAGTTCTTCCTTCACGCCATTTACATCACTACAGATGCAAAGGGAATCCTGCATTCTATAAAACCTGGAAAATTTTCCATGCCTCTTCCTCACTAGGGATATTCTTATTTCTTCAGCCAGCAAGTTCCACTGCAGCAGTCTACATCCTAGAAGTTCTGGTTGCTGCTTTCAAAGAGTCAAGTTGTAAAGCAGATTATTTAGCTCACTTCTTGCATGTGCATTGAGAAAGCGGGTTAATACCACACATAACACCCTATCAAGGCCATGTCCAGGGAGGGAATGTTCAGTGTAATGTATTTCACACTGGGAAATGAGTCAGCAATTGACCACAAACTCTCCCCTCTCATACTACAAGTGAGAGGGCACAAATTTAATAACAAGCAGAATATATCAGTTTTTACAATTTGATGGACATTATATTAGACAGCTATCCACTTTTTAAAAAAAATGTGACATGATGGAATTTCTTTAATTATGAGCTTGAGAGAGCCTTCCAATGACATGAACAGAACAGGTGTTTTCATCCATGCTGCCGAACTCTTGTTGAATAGTGTAACAACAGCTTTTCAAATTCTTGCAGCTTTAGTGTAATTTTTAGTCAATTTCAACAGTTTCTTGATTACCTCAAGATGGGTATTTCTACTGCCAGATGCCAGGCAGTTTGTCTATATTCATCTTCGGCTAGGTTCAGTTGCGCTTCTTCAAATGAAACACACCATTTCTCTGACGTCTCTTTGCAGCCACCCTGCACAGCTTCACAACAGGCAGTTTGTCCATACCTAACTGGATTAGCCACATGTCATCTTTGACATGTAGTTGCACTTGTTGAGCCCAACCCAGAAGTTTATCTGCAGTCTTCTCATGGCCATTCTCTGCAGGCAGTTTTTCCAGACTTACTTTTAGCCAGCAACAGGTCATCTTTGAGGTTTAGTTGCACTTCACTCACCCAACAACACAGTTTCTCTAACATCTTTATGTGGCCACTCTTTGCTGCCAGGTGGGTAACAGGCAGCTTGTCCCACACTGTCTCCTGATGGCAACAGGTTATTTATTGTGTCTGAATGCTCTGCTGTTTTCAGTCTATTGAATAAAAATCCAACAATATTGGCACTGCCTTCTTGTGCGGCTTGGTGTAATACTGTTTTATTCTACTCCTGTTAACTGGTTTTGTTTTACATTCCATACAGTGTGTATTTGTTTTCCATATTGTTTTGGACAAACCTAGAGCTAGTAACTGTTGTCTGTCCTTCCCCAGTCACTGCACAACACCCCAACAAATACTGTACCTGCTGAATGTCATGCAACTGTTAACCTGTTCAACTGATAACCATTATTTAATATTGTTTTCACCGTGCATCTCCTTGGTTTTCTGATAACCATTAATTTAAAATCAGCATTGGTTGACCAAATGAAGGAGGGTGCGATGCATGTGGCATGTACTGCACATGTGAGAAATGCATACAAAACTTTGTTACAAAACGTGAAGATACCACTTGGGAGGCATAAAGGCAAAAATAATATTGAAATGGATGTTTATACCATATGGTGTAAGTATGTGGACTGAATGTGTGTGTTTTCAGGCTTCTGCCGCAGTGTAAATGAGATCTTCGGTCTTCTGGGAAGTTACACAGCAGAAGGCAGTTAGATACTGACGTTTCAGGAAAACCTAGTGGTCCCGCCTTCAAAGGTCAAGCAGCCCGAGAAGAATGTCAGAAACACTGGATGCACAGTTATATAGGGAATGGTGTGGGCGGTGACTGGTTCTCTGAGAGAGTGACGCTGGCTAATAGGTTTAGTGGAACGTGGAGGGCTTATAAGAGTCATTTTGGTCATTAGGTTAAGGTTAAAGTTAAGGTTAGGCTAGGCTAGGCTAGTTTAGGTTATTTATTTATTTATTTACTTATTTACTTACTTGTTTGTTTGTATATTTATTTATTTATTTGCAGAAAGTAATGTTCTCCAAACAAACATTACATCCAGAATGTCATTCATAACTGTAAGTGAAAAAAGGCAAAGAAAATAGGAAACTCTTACGGGTAGAAGAGCCATGGCTTCAATTTGACCCCTCACCTCCATCAATTATCTCTATTTAGGATGAAAATATGAATGTTATTCCAAACCTTAAACCTTGAAATGTGGCTGGCAGTAGGCTGCAATCCTTAGCAAGTTGGCTGAGCACTACCAGCCAGTTGATACCACGTCTGCAATAGTTTCTTGTTGTTAGCACTTCAAAATCTTGATTCTCACTTGTTTTAAGTAAATGGAGCACTACCAAGAGACTGTCTCAAAACCAACACATTTGCCACTTACATTTTCCCTGTAATTCAAAGCACATATATCACTGATATTCATGTCATTAGATTAATTCACTATTATATTCAGTCATATTGGTCATTAAGTTATGTCAGGTTAGGTTAAGTTATTTATTTTTTTATGTTCAGCTTCCATAAAGAACAATAACGCGCTGAGTGACTCCTAGTTTCTCATAAGGGACTTATGTTAGGTCTCTATATTAGGCAATATAACTGAATGTTTTTGCAATGCTGAACACAAATATTGAACAGTCACAGTAAGTGGCAACAAACTCTCTCAAACAGTGCTGCCAACATCATGCTCTACCCTTGATATCCTATGACATTTATTCATATAATTGCAATTAAGAGCACTTGCATTTATATGAATAACATTCTTAATGCACGGATTATGAATAATATTCAGATCCTATGACCTATTCCTCGTCTGTGTGTGATCGTGACGCCTCAATAAAGAAAAGGCCCTGGCCCACTAGGGGTTGTTGCACCATGGAAGAGAAAAACCCCTACTCCTTACACTCCAACAGACACCTAACACAGTATCAATGTTACATCCACCATGCCACTGATGGAGGCACCTTCATCCCTCAAACTGTTGCACAACCCAATTAAACTGTAAATATGAGGTGCAGCTTATCACATCAAAGAGGACGCTCTTAGGTAATGGTGTGAAGATTCTAAGTGTTATATACCTTTAGTACAGACACTCCTCATGTACTGTCACAACAGACAGGAACGCAATAGCTCAATGCTACCTTCGCAGTTCAAATTCAGCTAAACTGTTGTAGAACCCTGGTGGTCATCATGTGATACAATTTTGCCCACAAAAGTGCCTTTCTCTGCCATCTATGTGCTACTAATGACAACCACTGAGAGCCGGCTATAGTGCGCACGTAGGCGCCGCAAGACCTTCCTTCCACGGGTCCACTGAACCTTCACCGGGGTGGTTTAAACCTGCCAGTCGAGATGGACCTAGGTTAGCATCTAGGGTATGTCTCTGTTATAGCCTGTGTTGTCCATTTCAACAGAACCAGGCAGTCGAGATGGATGTTGGTTAGAGTTTAGGCTATGTCTCTCTTTAAACCTGCCAGGCGAGACAGATAAGGGTTAGGGTTTAGTCTATGTCTCTGGTATAGTCTGTGCTCTCCGTTTCAACCAACCCAGCCAGTCCAGACAGATGTTGATTACGGTTTAGGCTATATCTCTGTTTATAGTCATCGCGGGCGTCTGCCAGAGGAGGGATACACGCATCACAGTAAAATCATACTATCGCCTTCGTGGATCCATGCACTGGAGAGCAGACAAATATGATTCAGGCCACATGGAAGCATGTTAAAGTTGTTAATTTAACGTTGTGTTCACCGTGCATCTTAATATTAATATTTAGTTCTTCAACCAACGAATGCACATATAAATAAAATTTCACTACACCCTACATATGTTTTGGCCTTAATTTGGCCATCATCAGGGGCACCTTGTTAAGTAAACTTCACTGATCACTGTCCATTTGGCACTGTCACTTAACTATTATTCTGTTAATGTTAATATTTACACTGAAAGTCACAAGTATATAAGGTTTTGCACTTAATTTTCTGAACGTCTGTTTCTTTTTTTTATAGCATGTATGTTTCTGCCCAATATATTAACATCAGCATAAACTAGAAGCTGATGTGTACCACTTAATTCCAAGCCCTCCTGGTTTGCCTGAACCCTCCTAATGGCATATTCCAAAGCAAAGTTGAAAAGCAGTGGCGATAAAGCATCTCCTTGTTTCAAACCATTCTTAATAGGAAATGTGTCAGACAAATGTTTGCCTACCCAGACTCTGCTATAGGTTTCATTTAGACATATTTTTACTAGCCTTACTAGTTTCATGGGGATAACATACTCAATGAGAATATTATACAAGACCACCCTCCTAACTGAATCATAGGCTTTCTTGAATTCTATAAATAGCTGATGCACAGCCTCATTGTATTCCCATTTTTTTCTCAAGTATTTGACAAATGCAGAATATATGATCAGTAGTCGAACTGTTACGTCTAAATCCACACTGATGCTCCCCAATAATTTCCTCTGCATATGGAGTTAACCTTGACAAAAGTATGTTGGATAGAATTTTGTATATGGCTGACAAAAGTGATATGCCTTGATAATTACTGCAATCTGTTTTATCACCCTTCTTATAAATAGGTACGATTGACTCCTTCCACTGCTCAGGCAATTCGTCTTTAAATCAAATAGAATTAATAAGTTTATGGATCTCAGAACGAATCAGTTCTGCTGGAATTTGATCAATACCTGGTGATTTGTACCTTTTTAGCATTTCAATAGCCATCTCAACCTGCATCTCTGCTGCATATATTTCAGTCTAACATCCTTAGTCCCATGTACATTCAATAGCTAAAAGAAATGATTCCTCCACCTAGCCACAATACTGTGGGAGTCTACAATTAGATCACCCTTCTCGTCCTTTACTACATTAGTTCTAGGCTGGTAACACTTCTTAAGTCTTTGACGCCCCTATACACCAGTACCTTCATCTAAATTGATTTTCCTTCCCTGGTGTACCTACACTGCAGTAGAGCCAAAAACTGTACACTCATAAGCAATTATAAGTGAACAAAAAATGCATATAAATTTTAACACAGAATACTTCAGATTGTTGAATTAAAGGTAAAACATTTACGGTTGCACCCTCTATTAAACCAGCTCAGTTGGTATAGCGACTCGCTATGAGCTGGACGGTCCGGGGATCGAATCCCGGTGGGGGCAAGATTTACAGCACCGATCCAGACCGGCCCTGGGGCCCACCCAGCCTCCTGTACAATGGGTACCGGGTCATTCCCGTAAAGCGGCCGGGGCGTGGCGTTGACCACCCACCCCCATCTAGCGCCGAGGTTAAAGAAAGAGTAGAGCTATACCACTACTCCCCCTCTGGATCTACATGGCCTGTTCTGGGGTGAACATTACCTTTATCCTCTATTAAACCCTTGATACTTACTGCCATAACCCACACCTCTACCAACCACGTTGCACAACGTTGTGTACTGCACGTATCATGGATCAATCCTAATCCGTGGAAACGCGCCAAACTGTACTGCCTGCCTACCATTGATGCGACACTGTTGGGACCAAAGTCTTGCGTATAAGTTGCATCACTTGCACAGATGATGTAGAAATTGGGTGTGTTGACCACAGATTAATACCTCTTGAAGGTGGTGACCGTAGATTTTTCTTTTGCGTGGTGAAGAGCCCCGCGGCAGACGCACCGCAGCCTTAAGGCTTTTTGTGGAACCCTGTGATGAAGATGAGCAGTTTTTTTTTTACCAAGTTTACCATATAATGGAGCACCAGTGGAATGAAATTGACAGAGAAAAACCTGTCCCAGTGGCACTTTATCCACCACAAACCCGACACGGACCAAGGCCGTGGTCAGAGTGGCGCCGATATCGGCCGAACTCGCCCGATCTTTTCAAACCAGTTGGAAAGCACGTGCTTGGTCTCAATACAACCGACCTTGTCGGCCGATTACAACCGATGTAGCAGATCGGTCGAATTCAGTTCAGTTTGTTTTTTTTCGGCAGATTATGACATAAATCATGATGGACTGCGAAACATTAATTAGTTTGGTTCAGGAAAGGAGAAGTTTATGGGATGTACAAGATAAACAGTACCACAACAGAGATGTTGCCAGGAAGCTGTGGGCTGAAATAGCAATAGTTTCCTTCTTCATTCTAAAATACTCGTAAAATTTGTCCGCTTGTTCAAGCAGTGTACGATACTCGCCGAATTCTTCTCGAGATACATAAATTTCATTCACATGGAATCTTTTTCTTTTCAATAACAAATATCTTAACACAGAACTCGTCTCCAAACACAGAAATGTTGGAACGCCCATTCTGCCGACAACTGACAAAGTAAAGTCGGCACTGTGACCAAGCTATCGGCCGATTTAAATCGGCCGACGTCGGACGAAAATGTCTGACGACCGATGTCGGCTCCACTCTGACCACGGCTTTCAAGCCACGTGAGAATACTCACAATTTAAAACCCACATTTGTTTCAGTAATTATGAAATAACTGTTGGGTAACCACATTGGGAAGCTGCTCACCAAACACTGAGATCCCGAAGCCCACCTCTAAGGTGGTCATTAAAAAGTCTACAACCACAACAGACCAGGAATTCGTGAAATCGTCCACACATAAATTCTCATTTTTAAGCAGTTGGTGTACCTCATATTTCAATTGTTGATGAAGGCAAGAGCAGTTGTTTAGCATTACAAAAATATAATTGTTCATAAACTCACCACTGATTACGTCCATTTCATGTGGATGTCCGAAGGTATTTCTACCAGCGTTAGGTTGAGGTCTTTGCACTTCTAGGATGTTACGCAGCTTGTGTTGTTAGTTACGCATGTTTCGGAACAGTCCAACGGTCCCAACTCCCAAGGGTCAGTGCAATCCTACAACATGCACTGCTTGATCCTGGAAAATGGGACTGTCAGGCTGTACCGAAACGTCGGTAACTAGTTGCCAACGTTGCATAACATCCCAGAAGAGCGAAGACCACCACTACACCGCGGGGGAGGACTGAAATCTTGCAACCTTAGGTTATTAAATGTTCTTTTGTGCGAAAAATGTATAAGTTCAGGTCCGATACAGCAATGCCGAAGATAATCACTGAACAATATTGTATGTGGTTACACCGTATACAGCAGCAGTAACACCGACATAACAAAGAATTTCGTGATCTATATAATCTAACCTCTATGTTTCGTCAGATGAAGGATGTGGAATCAAAATGGTTGGTCAACCCTACCCCACAACTCAATGGCATTCATCAGACTGACTGCCATCTTCACACTTATGTCCATATCAGGAACCCGTAATTTTCGTACTATTTGTCTCAGGCTGCTGTATTGCGACATACATCACCTTTTCAGGGTTGTGACTTGCCACAGTGACTGCACTGTGACATACTGCAGAGTGCTGCGATTCCCAAAAGCTATAGCAAACACACTCCATGCAAGGTTTCAAGCAACAGGTAAATGCCTGGTTAAAACACTGGTTACTTCCATGCCACATGGTAAGAAATCTGCAGGGGGCAACCAATGCCTGCTGTGGCAGTTAGGTAAATGACACACGCACTCCACTGCAGTTGATGTGTTCAAGGTGAATAAACCACTGGTAGGGGAAGACCATAACTAACTAAACTAACTAACTCCATGGAGCAGAGTCCTTCTTGAGAAGCTAACAGGTCGTCAGCTAGTCAAGAAATTCCCCGCGTTTTATGGAACCCGAAGGTTCATTACCGCACTCACAAGAGCCCGCCACCTGTCCCTATCCTCAGCCATATCAATCCAGTCCATGCCCCCCCCCCATCCCACTTCTTGAAGATCCATTTTAATATTATCCTCCCATCTACGCCTGGGTCTTCCAAGTGGTCTCCTTCCCTCAGGTCTCCCCACCAAAACCCTGTATGCACCTCTCCCCTCACCCATACGCGCTACATGCCCCGCCCACCTCATTCTTCTCGATTTGATCACCCGAACAATATTTGATGATGAGTACAGATCATCAAGTTCCTCGTTATGAAGTCTTCTCCACTCCCCTGTTACCTCGTCCCTCTTAGGCCAAAATATCACCTCAGCACCCTATTCTCGAACACCCTCAGCCTATGTTCCTCCCTCAGTGTGAGAGACCAAGTCTCACACCCATACAAAACAACAGGCAAAATTATAGTTCTGTATATCTTAATCTTTGTATTTTTGGATAGCAAACTGGTAGACAGAAGATCCTGCACCGAATTATAACAAGCACTCCCCGACTTCAATCTGCTCTTAATTTCTTCCTGAATGGAATTTTGATTTGTTAGGGTTGTTCCCAAATATTTGAACTGTTCCACCCTTTCAAAGGATCTATTATATAACTTTATGTTGTGATTTTGTCCTGCATTCTAATTGCGAGACATAACCATGTACTTAGTTTTCTCAGCATTTACTTCTAGACCAATCTCCTTACTAGCGACTACCAAAGGGGAAGACCATAACTGGCAGAAAAGGGTGGCAGAACTTGTTGCATTGATGACAAAGGACACAAAGTTAAAATTACATTTTATGTCTTCGTGGGTACTACCCAAAACTGGTGTAACATCTGGGAAACTTTGTTCTCATATCGCATTTGGCCGCGACCATACTAAAGTGCATAAAATTGTGTAAAATTCAAAATGCAAAAACGCAAAATTGGAGTTTTACTGTAATGGGTTTCTGAACTCTGTCCATTGTCTTAGCATTCTGAAAAAAATATAAAGTTTAAAAAAATGTATATTTCCACCATCAGGTATAAAAGTTACCTTACCAATAAATTAGGTGGGATGTATTTTCATCACACCAGCATGTCCCACTTAAAGATATTACTAATAAATATTTAATATTAGCACAAACACAGTACTGTAGAAGACAATACGAAAACTGCGGCTGGCAGGATGGCATTTAGCAGAGAAAACAGTGTGTCTCACAAAAAGTGGGCAATAATAATATTGTCTATGAATTTTTGTGGAAGACTTTGTTGTTATGTTTTAAATATTATTTCCCTTATAAAATTTATGGATATAAACAAACACATAAGTTACAAATGCATTTTTGATGTCATGTGATATTTTAAACTATATTATCTCAATCACAAATATAATGTGGTTTTGATTCTGGTATACCTGTATTTTTAAAATGATTATTTTTTACTGTGGTGGCATGCATTTCTTTCATTTCATTATTACTATGAACCAGTATGTAATTCGGTCCACAAAAATATATCACTGACTCACTTTACACATCAATCACATGAAGACAACTTAACCTATATCCTATATGAGCTCAGAGGTTCTTACAGCATTTAGTGTTTACATTATGATCTTCTGGAGTGTGGCACCATGAAGTTTGGCGGACTGCTAACTACCTATATTTTGCAGGAAACTGCTGCCTGCCTGCAACAGCTTAGTCTGAAACACTGGAGCCTATCCACCACAATGCATGAAGTCACATTCCAAAGGCAACTGGTTATTCACACATGAATATCCCAAACACACGTAACAATTTTAATGAGATAACTTGTTGGGGCAGAAGACATCTTTCCATGACAAGAATGGAAAGGTGTATTGTAATATGGAATTCACTTATTTTTCAAATACAAGACAAAAGCACAACATAATATCTGTACTGCCTCTGGCAGGCCTGAATTGTGAGGACTCTTTGTGGAAGAGATCTAGTGCCTTATGTACAGACCACACAGAAACTAACATGCCAAGTGTGTTCATATGTCATATCAATACAGCCAAAACACTATCAAAACCTGAGAGGAATGTTCAACTGAAGGTTTGGATGTCTCAAATCACAATTTTTATCAAAGCTAAGTTGCACAGCCACTTCCATTCGTACAATCATTGGTGAGGCTTTGCCATATATCAGCTGCATTTCCTCAGTTCTCTGAAGGCCAACCTGTTTTGTGGAAGCAGCACAGATGATCAGAACCTGCAAAATATAACATAACAAAACTAAAGTGTCAATACAAGTTACATCCCCTTCTATGAGGATAAGGAACACTGCACTGGTGTTATGTGTGGGGGTCAAGAGGCAAGCTGGTAAGAGGAGAAGCAGTGTGCATGCAGGACCAACAGTTTCTTATCCATTTCAAAAACACCACTGTATATAAACTGCAGTACCTTTCAGTTTCTTTTATACAATGGAACGAGGTGGACTGTCAAACAATCTAACAAACATTCATGGCAGGGAAAGAGATATTATTGGAAGGGTGGTAATAGGACCCAGCTCACATTGCGATAGACAGTGTATTCCCAAACAGAGTAAATGTGTTTGAATCATGTGTAAAGCTAACTGACTGCTCCAATGTAAGCCAAGCACTGCCTGCACCATGCCCACTACAGCTGTGTGCAGTGCTAGAGGACTCAGCTGTCAACAAAACTGGCTACTATAATGTTCTTTCACTTGTATTCTAGCTTTACCTATGCACTCTATTTGTGCACTTTACTGCAGCCGCAGTGAACGATTCCAGATAACACTGCAGACTGCAGTCATTCCTAACAAGCTAATTCTCACACACCTAATCAAGCAATTACCTCTTTTATACTACGTGGGTTAGCCAGAAAGTAAAGATACAAACGCAATAACATTTTTTAAAAATAGTTATTAACGAAATTGAGTGAAAAAACTCTTAACACATACCTTTAGCTATTTTTCAACATAATCACCACCTTTGTCACGGCATTTGTTTAGACTGGGTACGAGGTTTTGTATTCCGATGTCATAGAGCTCCGCCGCCAGTGCACGCAACCATGCAGTGACTTCGTTTTTCACCTATTTTTTTTTTGTTTTTCACGAAAGGGGGTTCTTCTGGTTGATTTTATGCCTCACGGGACCACCATAAACTCTGCGGCATATTGTGAAACACTGAAAAGGTTTAGACGTGAAATTCAGAACAGAAGACGAGGGATGCTGACATTGCTCTAGCGGTGTGCGGCCTTGCGTTGTCGTGCAGTAAGGTGACGCCGCGTGTCAGCATCCCTCGTCTTCTGTTCTGAATTTCACGTCTAAGCCTTTTCAGTGTTTCACAATATGCCGCAGAGTTTATGGTGGTCCCGTGAGGCATAAAATCAACCAGAAGAACCCCCTTTCGTGAAAAACAAAAAAAATAGGTGAAAAACGAAGTCACTGCATGGTTGCGTGCACTGGCGGCGGAGCTCTATGTCATCGGAATACAAAACCTCGTACCCAGGCTAAACAAATGCCTTGACAAAGGTGGTGATTATGTTGAAAAATAGCTAAAGGTGTGTGTTAAGGGTTTTTTCACTCGATTTTGTTAATAAATATTTTTTAAAAATTTTATTGCGTTTGTATCTTTGCTTTCTGGATAACCCACGTATAACAGTTCACTACTGTGTTCACAATGAACCACCACTGGACACTAGTGAGGAAAAATGAACTCCCACCCTATGTATTTTAAAATAAATTTTAATTTCATTCTCCCATCTATACATAAGTCTCCAAAATAATATCATCCCTTCAGATTTCTTGTCCACAATTTTACGCTATTCTCATTTCCCCCAATACGAAGCTTCTTGACTTGCATTGCTGCTTTCATTTAATACTAGAAGAATAGTAGAAACTGTAGACAATCATCTTTCAAGCACTCAGATCACGTGCAAAATATCCAGACCAGCTGTGGAGGCCAGCCAGCCTCCTATAAATTGGGTACCACAGGTTCAATCCTCCATGGTAAAGTGGCAGCAGCCTTATGCTCACCACGCACTACCTAGGTTAAGAATGCATGAAGCTAGACAGCCAGTCAAAACATATATCTTAATGGCATGCAAAAGGGCAACTTAAACTTTTGTTACAAGGTTTTTCATTACAACACAGTTATGTTGGACATCAATGCCTACAATATATTTAACGAAGTTGGCTTTACTTTCATCTTCAGTCCGTTATTATTATGCTCACAGACATCTTTATACTTTTAAGTGTGACATCCCATCGTGATATAAATATGCAAAGGTAAACAGAGTACCATCAATCACTACAAACTTCACATATTAAGTATGCTGAAATTCATTAAGTTACATGTTTCAGCTCATCTACAAAAAGCCATAATTTGGCAGTAAGATACAAAGGAGAAATTATACGTATGTTACAACGTATCTAATTTTTGCATTATTTGTGTTGACATCTCATCTTGTAAATCATAAGACACATATGTACTATATGATGAGATGAAAATTATTGGGTACAGGATAAATGTAAAACAATAGTAAAAGTTGAGAGTATTTGTAATTATAATAATTACAATAGTAAAAATTATTAAATTCGCTAGAATTATAAATATTGATGGTCAGTGTTTACGGTAACTTTATGGCAGTAAATGTAATCTCTGAATTTCCGGACAGCATAGAATATTGCCAGGAGTTCTAGTTCACAGGTTGTACACCTCTGCTCGGTTGGCGTGAGGATATGCGAAGCCGTAGATATGATGTTGATCCGGCCGTCTTTATCCTCTTGCATTAGGACCGTTCCTATCGCCTTTGCACTCGCGTCGGTACTGATAATATAATCTCGAGTGTCATCTGGCTGCGCAATAGGCGAATTTCTCCCTCAGTTCTTCAAACGCTCTTTGCACCGTGGATGTCCAGCTGCACTTGCTCCCTTTGCGCAAAAGTGTCAATAAGGGCGCCACATATTGTGAGTAGTTCACGATGAATTGCTGGTGGAAGTTGTATATGCCTAAGAATCTCCTTAGTTCTTTCTGGTTTCTTGGCTGAGGGTACGACAGAATGGCTTCGATTCTCTGCGGATCCGGACGTTATGTGCGGTCGCTGATAATTAAACCAAAAACCTTTATCTCAGGCCTGCAGAAGTGACACTTGCAGGCATTTATAGTGAAGCCCGCAGAAGTACGGAATCCAGTGTTGCCAAGTGATCCTCGAACTCTGGACTGTGGAGGACAATGACGTCTACATACGTAATCACGTTCTTCTCATCTCTTTGTAAAGCCCTTATGAATGCTGAAAGGGACTTCTTGTACCCACACAGAACCACAGCAAATTGGAAAACATGCTTTTCAAAATTAAAAGCTGTCCACTTTCTCGAAGGTTTAGCCAGTGGTACCTGAAGAAACGCTGAACTGAGATCCAAAGCTGTAATACATTTAGAACCATGAAAGCTTTGTTAAAGTTCTCTGATCGGTGCGACTTTAACCCTGTCCGGGGCCATAAATTTATTCACGCCCCTTGCGTCTACTCATACCCGGGTTGCTTTATTTTCTCGATGCACATTTGTGAGTGGATTTACAAAAGCTGAGTAAGATTCTTCTAATATGCCGTCATTTATCATGTCTTGTATTTGGGCTCTGACTTGATCACGCAAAGCAAATGCGATGGTTCTTGAGCTGCCTGATTTAGGTAACTTGCCTACAATGTTACAATGGTATCCGAACCCTGTGCATTTCCCTGGCCGCTTGGTGAGGTGTCGCTGGTATTTTATTAATACTGCCATTAACCGATTGCGTTGTTTTCATTTACGTTATTATACTCGTTTATTATAGTCTTCACTTGGTTAGGTGTAATAACCCTGTCATCTGTTGTGTCATTCATGGCGCTAGTTGTCTGATATGTGTCACTAGTGACAGTCCTGAAGCAGTTCACGGTAGCGTCAGACGTCGCATCCTCAATCACGTCCATCCTTACTATCAATCTCACGAATTAGTTCGCCATCTCTGTGGCCTTCATTGCCCTTCGCAATGTAAGAAACTGGCACGCACGACTCAGTGTGCATCCCTTGACCGTGGTCGGCGGCACAAGCATCATCACAGGCACACCGGCTCTGTCGAACTGTATCATATTCATTACAATATACAGTACCATAACATCACAACACTTAGTAACATTTTCACGAAAAGCCCGCAATTCCTTTGTTGTCGCTAACTATACTAGCTTCACTGACGACTGCACGGTGCTCATCACATGTTGCCAGGCCTATAGCCGGTGAAGCTGATGTAGTAAGAGGAAACATCGACTTATGTAGCACGTCCTTCTCTACGTACCCAGATGTAGCGTTGCCGTCTGTTGCGGCTATGTCATCTCTTGCGACATCAAATCCGTGTCTAGTCGTTTCATTATTTCCTTAAAAGAAAGCGCATCTGTCTGGGAAATTTATAACAGCAGAGTAATTAATAAAAAAATTCTACTCCGATGACGGCTGAAGTCAGCAGTTGAGGCGACACGAGAAACACATGACCAATGGTGACATTTCCTAATTTCACAGGTAATATAGCCTGCTTCCTGACCCGACGGCTCTTATCATTGAACGCACTCACTAATGTAAGATGTGCCGGAAGCTCAAGATATTTGTTTCCTCTTTGTTTTATTTAAAGGTAAAGCAACCCCATTACAGGCCTGGACAGACCCTTAGGATCCCAGGAGGTTGAAGCTCCGAGATTTTTTAAACAATCGGCACATGAAGGTGGTAAGGTTGTCAGCCCTACGCACCGGCCGCATTTACCCCCCAGTAAATATTCCTGGTACTCATTTCTGTTAGAGGCTGAGTCGACACCAGGGCCACAGTGCGACCGAGACGATTATGTCAATAAAAAATTCCAGTGACACCACCGGGAATCGAACCCGCGACGTTCCGGTTTGTAGCGCAGTGCCTCAACCAACTGCGCCACCTTTGTTTTATTATGTCATATAAATTTCCGTTCATCAAAGTAAACTCACATCCAGTGTCTAGGATAGCCGAAACTTCTTCCTCTCCAGTTTTAATTGCAATTCTGGGACACTTCTGTAATCTGTCCTCAGCGATGTACATGGTGTAACTAATTTATTTTCAGTCCCTAAATTAATTTCATCATCTACTAGATCTAAATCATGTTTCAAGAATACATTCACTTTAATTTTGTTTATAAGGTCTTCTCTTTCTACAGGCTCAATATATTGCTGTCTTAGTTTTTGTTGGGCCGGTATGCTCGTGATTACGCACGAGGACGCGTGGCGACCAGTAGACACGTCCTTTAGGCGTTTAAATTGCTTCTCCCAGATCTGTCATTCCTCCTGTTAGGGGATCGGCTGCCGTCACGACGCTGATTACCGCACGGTAGAGGTGAAAACAGCTGATGGGATCTTATTGGCTTCATTACCATTAAATTTTTTCTTATATTTCCAATCTCCGAACTTAATTTCCGGATTTCTGATTCGTAAACTTGTCTATCAGTCTGAATTTTGCTACTGTACTCTTCTTTAAGAAATATGATAAAAGCTATCCCTATACAGGCCTGGACAGGCCCTGAGGGTTACAGGAGATTAAGGCAGTTGGATGATGCACTGCGCTACAAGCTGGAAGGTTGCGGGTTCGATTCCCGATGGTGTCATTGGATTTTTTCATTGACGTAATCCTTTCGGTCGCACTATGGCCCTGGGGTCGACTCAGCCCCTAACAGAAATGCGTACCTGGAGTATTTCCCCGGGAGGGGGGGGGGGTAAAGACGACCGGTGCGTACGGCTGACAAACTTACCACATTCATGTGCCGATTGTATAGAAATCTGGGAGCCTCAACTTCCTGGAACCCTAAAGGACTGTCCAGCCCTGTAATGGGATTGCTTTAACTTTTGCTTTACTCTTCTAAACTAGATGCAACGATCTGATTTAGGCAGTTATGTCACCTACCTTATTGTTAACCTCCTCTGTATTCTGGTTCATTTCTGACCTGAGGCTGTTTACACTGGCATCAGTCTGGGATTTATACGCATTCATACTGTCATGCATTACATCACACACACTCAACATTTCGCACAAGGTTGGTTAGTTCTATATCAGTACTGTTCTTAACTACTTCAGCCTCTAGCGATTGATGGTATTTCAGTTTGTAACTGGTAGGAAAATTCCTTCCTCATCCGATCATTTTCTTTCGTCATATCTGAAGTTAAATTTCCGATCACTGAATTTAATTTTGCATTTAAGCTATCAGGCACAGAGTTTAATTTGGTAACCAGATTTTCTGAAACTGAAGCTAATTTTGCGTCCAAATTCTCAGATATTTCATTTAATTCAACTTTCAATGCATTAGTCATTATTCCTTCCAAAGTGGCTGCCTGCTTGTTACTTTCCTCTTGTATGTTATTTAATTTTGATTCTAAAGTCGAGGCCAGTTTTGCGTTTTCTGCCTGCATGGCTGCCACAAAAGTGGCAAACATGCTATGCAGCTGATTAGCAGAAATTGGGCTCTCATTAGTACCACTAGTTACATCACTATTACCGGATACTTCTACAGTGTTCTGGATACCTCTGTCCACATTTCTGACCACAGATTGTTCTAGTTCATGATCTGAAACAGTGTTCTGTTCTCGTACGAGGTCTGTTCAAGTAATGTCCGAACTTTTAAAATAGCGCGCCAATGCAAAAGCGCATCGCTTTCCGGAAAGTGGCGCAGCCTAGCTGTGATCTTCGGGAGTTATCTGCCGCAAGCCGCGTCGTTCTATCTTGCTTAGTCATTGTGCTGGAGCGGTTTGTTTGGCTGCGTGCAAAGTGTCGTCTGCGAATTTTAACATGTCCGAATTTCACGAACAACGCGTAAACATTAAATTTTGTGTTAAGCTTGGGAAAACGTTTATCGAGACTCATGAAATGTTGAAAGACGCTTACGGTGACCAGTGTATGGGCCGTACGCAGTGCTATGAATGGTTAAAACGTTTCAAGGACGGTCGGCAGTCAACTGACAATGACCCACGTCCGGGTCGGCCCTCAACGTCAACTGATGCCGTTCATGTTGCCCAAGTTCGTGCCGTTGTTCGTTCTAATCGTCGTTTGACTGTTCGGGAAATAGCTGAGGAATGCAACATATCCGTAGGGTCATGCCACGCCATTCTAACAGAAAAATTAGAAATGCATCGGGTAGCAGCAAAGTTTGTTCCACGCCTCTTGACTGAGGATCAAAGAGAGCGTCGCGTTGCCATTTGTCAGGAACTTTTGGATCGCGCAAATGAAGATGAAAACTTCATGAATTGCATCATCACCGGCGATGAAACGTGGGTCTATGGATATGATGTGGAAACAAAAGCACAATCTTCTCAGTGGGTCTCGAAAACGTCGCCCAGACCGAAAAAAGCGCGTCAAGTGAGATCGAATGTGAAAGCGATGTTGACCGGTTTTTTTTTTTTTACTTTGAGGGAGTTGTGCATCATGAGTTTCTGCCACAAGGACAAACTGTGAACAGATGGTACTACCTGAACGTTCTTAAGAGACTCAGAGAAAGAATCAGGAGAAAAAGGCCTCAGTTATGGAGAAACAATTCATGGATCCTCCACCATGACAATGCACCAGATCAAGCGTCGCTGCTGATTCGTGACTTCCTGGCCAAACATGAGACAACGGTCCTTCCTCAGCCTCCCTACTCTCCTGACCTTGCCCTAGCAGACTTTTTCCTCTACCAAAGACTTAAATCCACGTTGAAAGGACGAAGATTTCAATCAGTCGAGGAGATAAAAGAAAAATCGCTGGAGGACCTACGCGCGATCCCGAAAAACGCCTTCCAGGACTGCTTCCGGAAGTGGAAAAACGTTGGGAGCGGTGTATGAACAGCCAAGGGGAGTACTTCGAAGGAGACAAAACTGAGTAGCTTGCAGGTAAGCCCAAAAAAATTATATAAAAAAAGTTCGGACATTAATTGAACAGACCTCGTATATCTGACGTAACAGGAGCTGTATTTTAACTTCGCGCTGTCGACGCCATCCTACTGCAAAGACACCTATCCAATTTAACTAAAAAATTCACGCATACGGTTGCTTCTAGGTTGACTTACTTTGGGTGTGCGGTGTGTAAACTAAAGACGACAACCGCGAATAGGAGCTGCACGCAGGTCCGAAGCTGATCCCCCTCTGCGGCCGTTTTGTGTCTCTGCTGATGCGTCATGTGGCTCTTTGATGGTCGCTGTGTCTCTGCTGATGCGTCACTGTGGCTCTTTGATGGTCGCTGTGGCTCTTCGATGAGTCGCTGTGACTCTTGGTTGGGTCGCAGTGGCTATTGGATGGGTCGCGGTGGCTCTTCGATGGGTCGCTGTGGCTCTTCGATGGGTCGCTGTGGCTCTTCGATAGTCGCTGTGGCTCTTCGATGAGTCACGGTGGTTCTTGGATGGGTTGCTGAGGCTCTCCGATGAGTCGCTGTGGCTCTTGGATCGGTCGCGATGGTTCTTCGATGGTGTACTTTCGATGTTACGCGCACTTTCAATTGTTCAAGCCCCACGTCATTGGGAGCCACTTTTAACTGATCCGTAATCTTACCTCCTCTGCGCAGTTAGCTGTCTTAATTTTAATCTGATAACGCTATGCTAATAGCTAAGAGGATCAACTAGCTAGCTTGTACAGTGGAGAGCAAGGCTTATCTCAGGGAATATGATGTTGAATTGAGGTACAGTAATGGACCTACAAGTGTTATTCTTCATCAACTTACACCAACAAATGTAACGCACTGAAGCGACAAAGTCACTAAAATGATCACGTGATTGCTAACCAGATATATTTGATAAAATTGTACCACAACACTCTCTCTTCACAGTTCACAACAGGCACAAATGTTTAGATCTCTATCTGATCTACTGCCCAGCGACCGGTTGAAGCGCACAATTTGGAATGCCCTTGTTACCGCAGTGTTTTGTGCATTTCCTTCGCACGGCTAGCACGATATTGTTTACTCCATTTTTCTGAATTCAGGACCCCAATATCCCAAGCTGCCTTTGATATGGGGAGCCAGCGCTATATAAATCTCACTCCACTTTAACTCAAACTACTTCCATCCTCCCTCACAAGGTCCAATATAATCGGTTATAATATCATCGGCTAGCAACAAGTCATCTTTGAGGTTTAGTTGCAATTCTCTACCCCAACCCCACAGAGCCTCTAAAATCTCTTTCCTACCGCGGTGTGTTGCTATGTGCCATGCAGATTGTCCATCCTTATCTTTTGCTAGCAACAGGTCATCTTTGAGGTTTAGTTGCAATTCTCTACCCCAACCCCACAGAGCCTCTAAAATCTCTTTCCTACCGCGGTGTGTTGCTATGTGCCATGCAGTTTGTCCACAAGTATCTTGTGCTAGCAACAGGTCATCTTTGAGGTTTAGTTGCAATTCTCTACCCCAACCCCACAGAGCCTCTAAAATCTCTTTCCTACCGCGGTGTGTTGCTATGTGCCATGCAGATTGTCCATCCTTATCTTTTGCTAGCAACAGGTCATCTTTGAGGTTTAGTTGCAATTCTCTACCCCAACCCCACAGAGCCTCTAAAATCTCTTTCCTACCGCGGTGTGTTGCTATGTGCCATGCAGTTTGTCCACAAGTATCTTGTGCTAGCAACAGGTCATCTTTGAGGTTTAGTTGCAATTCTCTACCCCAACCCCACAGAGCTTCTAAAATCTCTTTCCTACCGCAGTGTGTTGCTATGTGCCATGCAGTTTGTCCACAAGTATCTTGTGCTAGCAACAGGTCATCTTTGAGGTTTAGTTGCACTTCTCTAGCCCAACTCCACAGTTGCTCTAAAACCTCTTCCTTACCACACATTGCTGCATTGTGCCATGCAGCTTGTCCATACTCATCTCTTGCTAGCAACAGGTCATCTTTGAGGTTTAGTTGCACTTCTCTAGCCCAACTCCACAGCTGCTCTAAAACCTCTTTCTTACCATACATTGCTGCATTGTGCCATGCAGCTTGTCCATACTCATCTCTTGCTAGCAACAGGTCATCTTTGAGGTTTAGTTGCACTTCTCTAGCCCAACTCCACAGTTGCTCTAAAACCTCTTTCTTACCATACATTGCTGCATTGTGCCATGCAGTTTCTCCATTCCTACCTCTTGCAAGCAACAGGTCATCTTTTAGGTGTAGTTGCACTTCTCTAGCCCAACCCCACAGTTGCCCTAAAACCTCTCTCTTACCATATATTGCTGCTTTGTGCCATGCAGCTTGTCCATACTCATCTCTTGCTAGCAACAGGTCATCTTTGAGGTTTAGTTGCACTTCTCTACCCCAACTCCACAGTTGCTCTAAAACCTCTTTGTTACAATACATTGCTGCTTTGTGCCATGTAGTTTGTCCCTTCCTATCTTTTGCTAGCAACAGGTCATCTTTGAGGTTTAGTTGCACTTCTCTACCCCAACTCCACATTTGCTCTAAAACCTCTTTGTTATGATACATTGCTGCTTTGTGCCATGTAGTTTGTCCCTTCCTATCTTTTGCTAGCAACAGGTCATCTTTGAGGTATGGTTGCACTTCTCTACCCCAACCCCACAGTGTCTCTAAAATCTCTTTCCTACAATACTCTGCTGCTCTGTGCCAGGCAGTTTGTCCATCCTCATCTTTTGCTAGCAACAGGTCATCTTTGAGGTTTAGTTGCACTTCTCTACCCCAACTCCACAGTTGCTCTAAAATCTCTTTCCTACCATGCTCTGCTGCTCTGTGCCAGGCAGTTTGTCCCTTCCTACCCCTTGCAAGCAACAGGTCATCTTTTAGGTTTAGTTGCACTTCTCTAGCCCAACCCCACAGTGTCTCTAAAATCTCTTTCCTACCTAACAGTGCTGCTATGTGCCATGCAGTTTGTCTGTCAATATCTTTTGCTAGCAACAGGTCATCTTTTAGGTTTAGTTGCACTTCTCTACCCCAACTCCACAGTTGCTCTAAAATCTCTTTCCTACCATGCTCTGCTGCTCTGTGCCAGGCAGTTTGTCCCTTCCTACCCCTTGCAAGCAACAGGTCATCTTTTAGGTTTAGTTGCACTTCTCTAGCCCAACCCCACAGTGTCTCTAAAATCTCTTTCCTACCTAACAGTGCTGCTATGTGCCATGCAGTTTGTCTGTCACTATCTTTTGCTAGCAACAGGTCATATTTGAGGTATGGTTGCACTTCTCTAGCCCAACTCCACAGTTGCTCTAAAACCTCTTTGTTACGATACATTGCTGCTTTGTGCCATGTAGTTTGTCCCTTCCTATCTTTTGCTAGCAACAGGTCATATTTGAGGTATGGTTGCACTTCTCTAGCCCAACCCCACAGTGTCTCTAAAATCTCTTTCCTACCATACAGTGCTGCTATGTGCCATGCAGTTTGTCTGTCACTATCTTTTGCTAGCAACAGGTCATCTTTGGGGTTTAGTTGCACTTCTCTACCCCAACTCCACAGTTGCTCTAAAATCTCTTTCCTACCATGCTCTGCTGCTCTGTGCCAGGCAGTTTGTCCCTTCCTATCTTTTGCTAGCAACAGGTCATCTTTGAGGTTTAGTTGCACTTCTCTACCCCAACTCCACAGTTGCTCTAAAATCTCTTTCCTACCATGCTCTGCTGCTCTGTGCCAGGCAGTTTGTCCCTTCCTATCTTTTGCTAGCAACAGGTCATCTTTGAGGTATAGTTGCACTTCTCTACCCCAACCCCACAGTGTCTCTAAAATCTCTTTCCTACAATGCTCTGCTGCTCTGTGCCAGGCAGTTTGTCCATCCTCATCTTTTGCTAGCAACAGGTCATCTTTTAGGTTTAGTTGCATTTCTCCAGCCCAACCCCACAGTCTCTTCAAAACCTTTTTCTTACCAACCTCTGCTGCTAAGTGCCATTCAGTTTTTCCATCCTTATCTTTTGCTAGCAACAGGTCATCTTTGAGGTTTAGTTGCACTTCTCTACCCCAACTCCACAGTTGCTCTAAAACCTCTTTGTTACGATACATTGCTGCTTTGTGCCATGTAGTTTGTCCCTTCCTATCTTTTGCTAGCAACAGGTCATCTTTGAGGTTTAGTTGCACTTCTCTACCCCAACTCCACAGTTGCTCTAAAACCTCTTTCCTACCATACTTTACTGCTATGAGCCATGCAGTTTGTCCAAACCCATCTTTTGCTAGCAACAGGTCATCTTTGAGGTTTAGTTGCTCTTCTCTAGCCCAACCCCACAGTTGCTCTAAAACCTCTTTCTTACCATACCTTGCTGCTATGTGCCATGCAGTTTGTCCATCCTTATCTTTTGCTAACAACAGGTCATCTTTGAGGTTTAGTTGCTCTTCTCTACCCCAACCCCACAGTTGCTCTAAAACCTCTTTCTTACCATAACTTGCTGCTATGTGCCATGCAGTTTTTTCATCATTATCTTTTGCTAGCAACAGGTCATCTTTGAGGTGTTGTTGCACTTCTCTAGCCCAACTCCACAGTTGCTCTAAAACCTCTTTCTTACCATACATTGCTGCTTTGTGCCATGCAGTTTGTCCATGCATACCTTTTGCTAGCAACAGGTCATCTTTGAGGTGTAGTTGCACTTCTCTAGCCCAACCCCACAGTTTTTCTAATGTCTTTATGTGGCCACCCTCTGCTGCCAAGTGCCATGCATTTTTTCTGGAACTGTCTTTGTGTAGCAGTAGGTTATTTATTGTGTCTGAATGTCCTGCTGCTTTCAGGCCACTGAATAAGAATTCAATAATATAAGCATTGTCATCTGCTGCTGCTTGGTGTAATGCTGTTTGTACTTCTACTGTTCTTAACTGGTTTTGTTTTACTCTCCATACATTGTATATTTGTTCTCCACATAGTTTTAAGTTCACTTCTGATGTCTTAGTTTTTAACAATAATCCATCCAGGAGGAATCTAATCACCTGATAATCTGCCTCCAGTAAAATTTTAGTAACTAATGAAACCTGTACTTCTGACAGAGAACTGTTTATTTTATTCAATTTTTTTACCAGGAAATCTGCAACAAAATACTCAGCAAAAGTGCGGTGGATAAAGTGAGGTTCATCATCGACACATTGTACAATTCCAATCCTAGCAATCTCTTCAGATGAAAGCAACTCGGATTCCTCAAATTTTGTGAGC
The DNA here is from genome assembly GCA_021186555.1 of Reticulitermes speratus. Taxonomy (NCBI): domain Eukaryota; kingdom Metazoa; phylum Arthropoda; class Insecta; order Blattodea; family Rhinotermitidae; genus Reticulitermes; species Reticulitermes speratus. The sequence continues at coordinate 29,203,167 of JAJKFL010000007.1, forward strand.
GTATCTCCCAGTTCAGGAAACAGTATTTCCAAAGCCAATTTTTGATGATTTTTGGTGATACTAATGTCATTAATAACATTCTTAGAATCTTGTTCTTTAGCTATTTCTCCCTTTCCTTGAAAATATTCAATTTGGTTACAATAAATTTCTCATATAGGTCTACAAGACTCAGTTTTTCAGGTAACTCAGGCTCAGATTTATGTGACGAAAAAAATGTTTCAACTTCTTTTTGAAAAGCCTCTGCCAGCATTCGTGTTTGTAATGGGATGCCAGTGAATGCTTTCTCTTTATCTCTAATTGACTGTGATAGCCTCTCAATTAATGCTCTAGCATAAATATCCAACAGCTGCTGTTCCTTTTCTTGAAGTTTTACAGCTTGATACCAGAATTTCGTTAAAAACTCAACCTGATCATCTTTGTGGAAGGGTTCTAACGTGTAACACAACTGCTGTAGATGATCTTCCAACTCTACTCTCAGGTGTGGTCGGGTGGTGACCCACAACTGCTCTATCGAAGGCTGCTTTAGAGGATTTACAGCTTGCAGTAAATCAAGTACACTCTTTGTATATTTGGGACTGATTTCATCAAAACCATCAAACATCAATACTACCTTTGTTTTTTCTTCAAGTCCCTGAAGGCAATGTTTAAACAGTTCCTTCTCAAATGGAGAGTGAAGTTTTAATAATTTTTCAGACAAAAACTCATTAGTCCCTATGTTTTGCTTCACTTGAGCCTCAAGTACATCTGTATGGTCAGTTAAACCAATTTTCACCACCCAGTAAGTAGGGTATTTCTGTTTGATTTGCTTAGACAGATGGTCAGCACAGTGGTTTTACCCATCCCTGCAGTATCAGCAACCAGCATCACTTTCTGGCACTGTGCTTGCTGAAAGAATTTATCTACATTCTCTGGTGGGTACATTTGGGGATTTTCGGTATCCATATATTCATGCAGTGCCTTTAAACTCCCTTGTGACTGCTGCCAAATCAGCTTTCCTGATTCGTCTTTCAGCAGCCAATGCACATTCCTTTTTGGATTACTCTGACAAAGTTGTCTGAATTCATCTCCTGTAGTAGCCAATAAATCAGGGAATTTTTGTTCAAAAATGTCCTGTTTCATAGTTACTTGGTGATTAAAAGTTCTATCAATATAGTAATTTTCAATGTAACCATCAGTAGTAGATGTCAGCACATCTCTACCTATCACCAATGTTTTTTCTGCTAGTAAATCAGCAAGAGGCAAAAACTTTGTCAATGGTGAGTCAGCAGATATGAGTTGATTTAGGGACATTTGACTGCCTTGGAAACAGACTGTGTTTTTCAGAAGTTCATTTTGTGAATCAGGGGTTAAATCACTCCAACCGTACCGTCTATCATGTTTACTTTTGGCTGGTCTTTCTTTAATTCACCTTGAAGTGACTGTGCTACATCAGTAGCAGCAACGAAAATAATCCTTCTCTTTTCATTAAAGCTGTTCACAGTGAACCAGAGGTCTTTTCTACATTTCTCATATTCACATGAACAGTCAATAATAAGTGTTGGGCGAGTGTCCGACTGAAATGCATTATAAATAGCCTCTGCTTTCTCCTGATTTCTAAACTGTTCAACTGATACAAAGATATAACCACTCTTGATATCTGATACACTCAGCTGCTTTCTTCTCAAAACTTGATATAGATTCAGTACAGTCAGTCGTGGCAACGGGCTTGATAGTATCTGGATATTTTGACAATTTATTACATCATCATTTAATAGACACTTATCATTTAACCAAATTTTGGACTGCTCAATTTCACCCATTTCCCCCAGCAGTTTATTCAAGCGCTGAATTTGATGCCTGGCCTTAATACAGACAGGGCATTTTATAAAGTTCCTTAAATCTTCTTCTGCGTGTTGCTCATAGAATTTGAATAATTCTGGTGCTTGTTGTGTGAGTTGTTGTTTGTTTTGTTCTCCTCTGTAATATGCCAGCAGATGAGGCACACGGACAATCAGTTCTGCAGGCCAATCAGACTCTTTATAAACAGTGAATACCCGCTGAATAATGGGATCAATCCCTGTTTTGTCACGGTACTGTGCTACTATTTTATCAAATGCACACTTCTTTTGTTCATCTAGCGTTTCGTAAGGATTGCACTCATTGTCATAGCAAACTTGCATGGCCAGATGGGTTAGCTCATGTGCTAAAGTGCCCAGTAATTCATACTCTTGTTTGGCACCAATATAAAGACGACCTTCCCTATAGTCACAGGCCCCTTTCGTTTCAGAAGATTGTGTGGGGTCTATATCAACAATGGAGTCATTGTCAAAATCAAAGACAATTTCATTATTGCCTGAATGCTCTACCACTTTTAGGATGGTTGAAATCTCTGGTATGGCATCCAGTTGTTTGTACACTTTCCTTACAAAATTCTTTTTGTCCTCTTTTCCAGATTTCTGTGTTGACTTGGATACTAGAAAATCAATATGAGAGTCACGCTGTTTTACAAAGTATTTTTTGTTAGCCTGCTTCAATCTATGTCTCTGTTCATTAGTTAATTCTTCATCTCTTCCAGCAGAAAACCCTTCAGATTTTAACAGTGCATAAATCTCATACTGATTTGCTTTAAGAGCTCTTGTCAGTGCATACTGATTGCTAGGGTCATAGGCACATTTTAATTGAGGATGACTTTTAATAAAAGCTTTCACGGCATTAATGGAACCTTCCATTATGGCTTGATGGAAACTCCACCTCTCTTCAACTTGCTTCATCAAATGAGTTGTATTTTCACTCTCTTCTAGGCCATTTAAATCAAAATTTTCAGGGAATGGAGAGTCTGCTTCAAGTAGTGCCTGCACATTTTCATAACGTTTCTCATTCCATGCTAATGTTATAGCAGTAACATTCTCTCTTTCTCTATGGCAGTGAATATCAGCGCCACAAAAGATTAAGAATTGCAGAGTCTCAGGTTTTCCTCTCTGAGCAGCAATTAGTAAGGGATTGTCACCATGACCATCTCTTAATTCCAACAATCCTTTTTTTGAATCAGTGAGAAAAAGCTCTTCTGCAGAACTGGTTATGGGCAAGTTTAATAATGCAGAAATGCTCTGTGGGCCCCCAAACTCAACGGCAATCTCTAAAGTTCTTCTTCCATCTCCATTTTGATAAGCTAAATCCCAATCGACCAGTAGTAAAAACCGCAGTGATAGACTGTCATCATCCCTCGCAGCGTAGTCAATTAAACGCCAAATGTCAATTTCCTGCTTCACATTAAAATTAAGGTTTAGCAAATCTAATGCATCTCCTTTAAACTGACCGCCAATACTTAGCTTTAAGGCATTCAGTAACAGTGGTAGTTTAAAACTCCCTTTGTGTGAAAGCTGGAGAGTGAGCTCGTCTTCAGTGGTGAACAAACAGCCTGAATCCATCTCTAATGAGGTAAAAGCACGATGGCCTGGCTGTTTAAAAAACACTAAATGCTTGCAGAGAGCATTATATCCCACTGAATAATCACAGGTTTTCGTTTGTCAAGAACTTTTGCCAAACATTCTAAATCTTCACTGGGAAATTCACTGCAGTCATCAACCTGTATCACAATAAAAAACCAATAACTGGCCTGATTGAAGGTTTCATAGAATTCTTTTTCCTGCATGAAATCCAAGGCAGCACTGACTGTTGGACTGTTTGTTATCCTTAATATTTTAAAGTCAGCATATTTTTTCTTAGCAGTGAGAGCAGACCATGTGCTCTTATCACTTAGGCTACACTCTTTTAAATATCGACCATCTATTGCTTGATGGGTCTTTGCTTCAGAAGCACTTTCGGTCTTCTCTGCCTCCTGTTCTAGACGATGTGGTTGTGCTGATAACAGCGAGACTTGCTGTGGACTGGATGCAGGTGACTTAACAAGGTGCAATGCTAGTCCATCTGTTGGGTTGTCTTGTGACTGAACACCCTCTAATGGGGATGAATGTGCTTGTTTCTCTATAGGTTTGTTGGGCACTGATGTCTTACATAGTATTGGAACAAAATGAGACCGCCCTTCATTTAAAATATGAATTGTATGATGGTCATTGTAGAGGCTGGAATTTTCATCCATTGAACTTGACCCTGAACTATCTACCAGCTTATGGCCAATAACGTCTTGACCGTCTGCATGACGTTTTTCAATTAAATGAAGTTTTATCCCATATTTCTGACAAAGTAGATGCCCCTCAATTTCTGGTCTCCCACAGATAGCAGCACTTAAGTTCAAAAACACTCGTTCTGCTGCTGTTAATTGAATATGTGCCAGATAACTTTCAAAATCAGTGTGTTCATGCCTGCTCTTTGATGCATATCCTCCTGCAACAGCATCCTCTGAAATCACCTGTTGCCATGTTTCACCACTTTGGCTATCATAAGCCGAATCCTTGTTAACTTTCGCACAATCAAAACAGGCTTGCCTTAATAATTTAACACTAAATGGTCCACCAGGAATAGGCAACTGATTCATTCCTGTGCCATTGAGTCAAAAAAGCAGTCTTCTTCCCCTGCAGCTTCTCCTGTTATAAAATCATTAGGAATCCCTAAGGTACCTTTTGGGGGGCTCAGGTCTTTGTGTTTTTCTGTCATGGTTTTCAACATTAATATCAGACCATCTGGTATGCAGACATTCAATTATCTATAATTCTGACAGGCATGGCACTTTTTAATTCTAACAGCTTCTCAAAATGTAACATCAGATACTTACACCAACAGTCAATAAGCTTGGAAGAAGTTTCTAACAGAGTTTCATATGGACAATAGGATACGTTACTTACAAATTCCACATCACAAGATGTACTTTCTGTGAAGAGTTGCCACTCTGCAAATGATCAATCCAATACCAGATTTCCTGACAGATCGAGAACTATATATACAGGTGCACATCTTTACTGGATCTGTGCAAAGAGATAAGCAGCATGCACAAACATTGTACTTGAGACTGAAGTTGTTTACATATTAATGCAATATCTAGCTGCCATCTATAATGACCGTCTGTCAAGCATTACAATTTTTCCTACATTCTGACAATGTATCCAGAACAATTGACTTTCCTATCTATACACGTTTTGTTCTGGCTATTATTTGCTGCAGACTTACCATGTAAGAGTGACAGATAAATTAGAAACATTGAATTACAAGTTAACTACTTCAAAATATCGTTTGCGTTATTTTTATTAAAACCACTAACATAAAGGTAAAGGTGTTCTCAGGCATGCCATAAAGGCAAAAGGGGGGTTTGGAGGTATATCTCCACTCATTCTACTAGGTGGAATTAAGTGTTCAGCTTCGCTCTGCAGCCATTTTACCACCAGGGAAAAAGCCCCAGGTACCCACTGAATAGGAAGCAGGTTGGTGGGACCCAAAGCTGGTCTGGACACTTCCGGAGAAGAGAAAAATTTCTTGCTTCTGCCAAAAATCAAACCATGATTCCTCAGATCTCCAGCCCACACCCTAGTCAATATACCAACTGAGATATCCCGGATCATCACCACTAATAAAACAAATGTTATTGTTAGCTGCTTCATGGCATGATGGCATTATCATCAAACTCTTGGTTGGATATCACCCTGGCAAATGAATGACCATGGTACCCCACATCAACGGTTTCCAATGTGATCGAACTTGACCTTCTGACTTCTAATTATGGGGCTTCATTATGAATGCCAACTATGGCTTCCTGTATCAAACAGCATTGAAGCTGAAGTCTTTGACTGCGTGAGCCATACAGCAAGTAGACAAGGGGGCTCACTTAGTAGGATTTGGACAGGATTTGACAACAATGACATATTTGATATATATACCGTATATTCTCGAATCTAAACCGCACCCGAATCTAATCCGCATCCAGTTTTTGGCGACTTCTTAAACGAAAAAAAGTTAGTTCGCAATTCTAATCCGCACCTTTCCTTCAACCACCCCTTGCCCACGGGGCGACTGATTGAATAATATTGGATGTTACCAATGCGTTAAAATCCGACGCTACGCCTGTGGCCGATGAGTCATACCGATAGAGGCGGGGCCTTTCTCAACAGACGTGCGCAATCTCGTCTGAAGCCAGCTGATCTTTAGTTGTTGAAACGTGGGAGGTGCTTGTTCCAATTTGTCGTGTACCGTAGTTATGGAAGAGGGACACCTGAAATCTAAACGACTCTCATATACGGCAAAGTTCAAACGTGAAGTTATTCGGTGCGCAGAGGAGAATGGAAAACGCAAAGCCGCTGCAATTTTTGGAGTTGATGAAAGCAACATTCGACTATGGCGGAAACACAAGGCAGCGATCAGCGGGTGTGAGGCGTCACGAAGGAAATTCACTGGACCCAAGAAAGGACGATTTCCTGAAATTGATGATGCAGTCTTCACGTTTTTTCAAGAGAGACGCAAGACTGGACTGTTTGTGAGTTATGATCTACTCGCGAGGAGGCGATAAAGAAGGCCAGATCTTTGAACATTCCTCGAATTATGAGTGATGACGGCGAGTCTGATGAATAATAAATAATAAAATAATAGATTATTGTATTGTATTGTTCTTACGTTGTTTATTAATTACGTTAATTACGTTATTGTTATATTGTACAGCAGCTCAATAATTTTTCCAAAATCCAGCTCTAGACCGCGAATCTAATCCGCACGCGAATCTAATCCGCATGTGATTTTTTAGCCCTCTAAAACTGTAAAAAAAGTGCGGATTACATTCGAGAATATACGGTATATATATCCCACGATGTTATCCCTATGCCCATCTATAGAACTGAACATCAAACAGCACAGGAATGCTTTGTTACCCGTATTCTGTAATTAAATATTTGCAATCAGAATATGGTTTTATGGGTTGTGACATGTGGTAATGTAGGTGGACTCAAGTGTCTTGAAGGAACACGCTAACCCCATCTTCAGGAACAAAGTTAATGGGTAAGATGTGGTCAGGTTATACAGGCATGCAACATGGAAGGTGTTGAATAAGATCCACAGGAGGACCCTGAAGACTGGGGCAGCATGTTTCACTGAAACCACAATCAAAATATTCAGTGCAATTGAAAACCCAAAAACTTATAATTATTAGCACACAAATTAAATCAATATCTATCCAAACACAACTAATTAATTGTGTTTGGACAGATATTGATTTAATTTTTATACTACTAACAACACAACAGAATGACACTCGGTAAAATTTATAATTATTTGTTTCATTTAATTATGCTGCCAGTTACAAACACAACAGGGTTCAGTGATTGGATGATGGGGAACAGATATGGATGGAATGGGCTGTGACCTAACTTGAGGTACTATCCTAATGTTTACCTGGAGGAAATGAGGAAAACCACAAAAAACATGAGTCAGTATAGTCAATACTCTGGGTGAGATTTGAACCAGGAACCTTCCAAATACAATCAGGAAGTGTTACCACTTCAGATGACTTGCTTTATTACATCCCTAAAAATCGGGTTGCAATTTGCTAAACTTTTTGAATGGTCTACCGCAACTAGCAGTTATAACATTTCTTGTCAGGGCTGTCAAAAACAGTCCACATTATGACACTGAAAGAGGAGTTTTTGTGTGCTGTTCCATCTCACTGCATCAGGCTCACCAGCTGTCCATGTTTTATGACATGGAAACTTTTAAAATCTATCATTGCACTCCACACTGATTGACAAAGATTCTGTTCTTCCATACTTCGTCATTCAAACAAAAATAACATTACCACTGTCAACATTATTGGTAAGCTCGTGGCACAAGAACTGCCTTCAACACTTGGCTTTTCTCTACCTCATCAAAAACTTGCCTGCTGTTAAAGAACCCAACATTCATTACAGTGTTCACAAAATCCCACCAAAGACACTAGCATATGTCAGTTAAATTCAGTACATTCTATCAGGCATTACTTCTTTTTAAGACCAATTTTATTATTATCCTCCCATCCATGCCTACGTCTCCTTAGTCATCTCTTCTGCGACAAACACTTTCACTCAACTACTCATTCCTCCATGTATCCTATATCTGTGCCCAGCAATTCATCCTTCTCAATGTCAGCAACCTGACAATTTTAAGCTAACAATTACGTATAAATGTCCTCTACATTTACTTCCAACATGTAATATATTCTTGAATGTCATCAAGATTTGATATATTACTGCTGCCAATTTCGAGCAGTACTCAAACACTAATTTCAGATTTGAAACGAATTTTTCCTAGAACACCTTGTGGCTAGGCAATCAAATCAGTATCAACATGATGATCAACACCTGACATGAAATATTCCAACACAATATACTTATTAGACATAGAATTTTGTGAATATGCACAGTGTAGGCAGTATAGTGACAAGGATATGGGCTGGACAGTCTGGAGTTCGGATCTGGAAAGAGGCAAGAGATTTTTCTCTTCTCCACATCATCCAGACTGGTAATTAGGCTCACACAGCCTCCTATTCAATGGGTACCAGGGTTCTTTCCTGGGGTAAAGTGGTTGGGGCGGGAAGTTAACCACTCTCCTCCAATTAGTGTCAAGGTTAAGAATGAGTGGAACTGTATCTGTACTCCCCCTATATGCCTTCATGGTGTTGACAGGGAAAAATTAGTGAATATGCTTCTAATCTTGGAACTACAGAAGAAGAAAAAATTTACCCCCTCTAGTGTGAATCCTGCATCCTACTGCACTGCCCACTCCTGGCCATGCCTCTCTGAATCCACAAACACCTCTGTTGGCCTCCACTCAATCCACTTATCAGTGCCACTCTGTAACAGAACAAAATCACATCATCATGTTATACAATTCACACCACTGTGAAGGCATCTGAATCTTGCCTGTTTCAATTACTAAAATCAATATTACTGACACTGCTTAACCAACTTATGTGAAACTTCCCATGGCGTACCGTTTAGCTGTTAACACAAATACCGCTATGCAGGTGCACACCCACAATTTTTCACTGGGGAGGGGGCTGACTCTGAAGCTTTATGTAATTTATGTGTCACTTTATGTTATAAGAATCATGCTGTGTGTATAACTGAAACATAACACTGTTCACAACTGCATTTATATACATACAAACATAATTACATGTACCATGACTCAATCACAGTGTCCAATTTTCTTGTTATTTTTTTTTTAATTTCATTAAATTATTTTTCAAAATTCTACTGTACTAGTCACCAGCAAATTTCAGCTGAAAGGTAAATCACGTAAAACGCTTGATACCATCGTGTCTACAATACCTATGTTTTTTAAATTTTGATTTTGGTTTTTTTTGGGGGGGGGGGGGGAGGGAGGGGGAGCAGCAAAGAGAATCTGTGACACAAAAGGAACACCAGTGCCACTCAATATAACAGGGGTGGCAAGCTATATGACCTTCGGGAGCTGCACGTTAGGAGGCAACTTATACAAGAGACATACATTCAAATAAAATATTTTTTTTCCTTTTTGATGGCTTCTTATTTCTGTTCATCCAAATACAATAGGTTGCCTTTAGTTAGTTATGACTCCCCTTTCTTTAGCAAATAATTTAAAATAACATTTACTGTCAGCCTCATATGCATGAAAACTCCTTGAATATTATTTTTTACCTACACAAGTACACGGTCATTCAAGAGATTGTGACACGTGATGAAATTCAATAGCCTTTCACTTCTTCAAGTACATTCAATCGAACACGTGCTGCACAATGCATCATTTACTATTTAGAATCATTAACTCTTTGGACTTCACCCACCACCTAATGTATCAAATAAAAATTAAAGCACAATGCTTTAGGGAGATGACCGGTACATCTTGGGCCAAAAGCTCATCATTTAGGCCCCACTGGTAAAGATATTCTCGACCTCTAGGCCCCACAGAGTTGCACCTATTGGCCCCAGCTGATTAGGTGTTCCCTTACACTTTTATCTCACAATGGGGATGAATCCTGTACCAAAACAATGTCTTTTAATTTTCATTTTGAAAACTGGATGACAGACAAATTCCAAACAATGAATGATTCCAAATTACATGTACAACCTATGAAATCCTATAAAATTACATAATGTAGCATAAAGGTCTGTTTCAAATAAGGTATTTAAACACTACAAATGGGAGCCTACGTAATGCACGTGGACTGGATATAATCAGTGTCACATCCCTGCCAATACTATCAATATATACACAGTGACTTCTTGTGATAAAAATTATAACATCCCTCTAATGCCAACTGCAGCATTTAATACCTTTTGCCAAATAATGATAGTTTGTACATAACGTCTTCTGGTTTTGCTGCTGGCTATATCTGTGCCCTGCACAACAGACCTGAACTGAAGCTGGAAATTTTAAACTTCTAAATACAAAAATACATAAAAACTTTCAGACAATATATCAGAAAATACTATGCACAAAAATGAAGTTACATCTGTTGAGAGCTGAAATACAGGTTGCTTATCTCCACAAATGCTATGGGATTAATTTAGATTAAATGCCATATTTCATTCACCAATAATCACGGTTAGTTGTGAAAGACCAATTTATTGGATGCTGTGATTGCAAAAACAATTACTACTAGCATCTAATCACAAGAACAATATACAGCCGCACACTTGAATTGACAACAATGCCTGACAACTAATAATGGAAATACAAAAGTGAATAACAAACTCAGTCTAAGAAAAACAATTTTCAAACACAATCTTACAAGTCACATTCTGTGGCAACTGGAAATACAAAGGAAGCCCACAAAAATGTAACTGAAAAAAAGTAGACTTAATGCATCAAAATTAATTTGAAGGTCATCAGATCTTGCAGGTCAAAACATGTTGCGGGCTACTGTGAAAAAGAGATGCAAACAAAATTGTTCTTCTTGACATAGTTGAATTGTGAATAAATTAGCCCATATTCTCACATTATTTGTAAAAATATATTTGTACTGCAAATTATCATTCAATAATACAGAAGGAAAATAAAAATAATGATAACAATAAAAATAACAATATATAAGTTACAAAAGTAAAATACAGGAAGGTAACATCTGACAAGGTTCAAACCCATAACCTTTGCACTAGAAATCACACACCGCAATGCCTAGACTAGCAAGGGCTCTAACAGTGGACAAGGAATCAGCAGTAACATGGTAGATACAAAATATTGACGTCAATTTTCTATGTAATTTGTGAACATAGTGATGTACTGCATGGTCATTTTGCCTTATAGCAGTTCTTTATACAAGCAAATTTCAGAAAGAATCTGTGAGGATGTGATCGTGCATGCCCCTTGTCAGCCAACACAAATGCAATTGAACTATCAGAAGCCGATTGTGTACAAGGTCCGCAAGTTCCACCTGCTGCCTTTTCACTTGCACCAAATTCCTGATTGACTTGGCACTATACATTCATCAGCAGAGTTTGTTTGCATGCTAATAGCATACTATGCGCAATATTTTATGGGGTTTCCAGAAAGGCCATATCTTTCAGTTGTGTCTGGTATTTGGCAAGCAGGTACATTTGCAATAACAAGGGATGGTAATCATGGTCATCACTTTTCCATTGAAACAAGGTTGTGTCTACAAGCTCTGGGCGTAATTAAAGTCGGGAATATACAGCTGATAACGCTCACCCTCATGAAACATCAGCAGCATCGGCTAGCCATTCTTCAACAGCAGAGTGCAACCAGTTAATGGTTCAAAGTCAAATGCTGTGGTGTCCAACAAAGTGCTGGGCACAATGACAGTGGTCCTGCATCAGCCCACGTTTCTGTGGACTCTGGTTCTCTCCCCACATCCACAATTTCTCCAAAATCCATAAATCAACCACCTTTGCTGCCCAGTGCCAGGCAGTTTGTAAATCCTACCTATGGCTAGCAATGATTATTCTTTAATTAATCCAAGTTTCTCTTCACCCCACTTCCTAAGGTTCTATAAAATGAATGTCTTGCATTTTTCTGCAGCCCAGTGCCAGGATCCTTGTCCATCCCTCATTGTTGGCCACCAGCAAGTTACTCAACTCATTTGAGTTTACTTTGTCTTCACCCAATTTCTACAGTTTCTCTAATATCCCTGTACTGTACCCCTCTGCTGCCAAGTGCCAGGCAGTGTGTCCAAAAGCATTTAGGGCTAACAGTATTTGCAGGTATAATTTCTCTTCCTTCATACATTCCAAAGCCTCTTTGAGTAACTCAGGATAAGTCTTTTGAGGCACAGGTGCCAGATGGTACATTTGTCATGCTGTTTTTTGTATCACTAATCAACAACTTCCAACTTCTTTCTGACAACATGGATGAAGTTAGCTCTCTCTTACTAAATCAGGTGTGCTGACGATGAAAACGACAGTAAATATATCGTAGCAAGTACTGATTTTATGTAATGGGGATCTGCTGTGAATTCATAAAAACTGATTACCATAGGCCTAACATAGAATCAATAAAGGGCTTGAGAGCACAAAGCACTTACTTCATGCTTGAAAAACAATGAGAACAACATAGAAAATTCACGAATTAATACTTTTTAATAATATAATAATTTTAAAATAATTACAATATTATGACTATTTTCATTCATATATTGCACTCAGTCAAATACCACATGAAAAGAAACTACTTAAAAATGCTAAGTTCTATTATCTTATGGCTACCTTCTTCTTTTATGGGAAATTTCATATTCTCTATGGAGAAACTAGAAGTAAACCCCAACCATAGCCAGATCTTACCTTCCTTGATATTGTTTCTCCATTTTGGCTCTATCTGATGAAAACCGTTCACTTTGTTCATCACTAACAGTTCCTAGGTTCTCCGAAAACAAGCTGAGGTGTGAGGGTAAGAAGTGAATTTTAATGCCATTTGGCATCCTAACTTCTGCTAGTTTTGTAGCAGACTTTGTATGATTTCGGGGTAATCTTCCTCTTTTTTTGTTGCCCAGAAAGCAATGAAACAATAATTTGTACAATTTACACACCACCAATCAGTGGAATTCAATTTCCTTTTGAAATTCTCATCAAACATAAATCATCTAATTTGTGGGCGGACTAAGATCCCTTGTTTAAGTTTGGCATTACTGAGATCTCAAAACTTACTGCGCAAATAGAGGAAACCTTCACCACTTATGTCAAAGACTTTCACACAGTTCTTCACAAGCCCCAGCTTTATCTGTAATGGAAGCAGAAGCACCTCTTCGGGATTCACCAAGGCAACATTCTTAACATTGTTTTCCAGGATCTTGCCAGGCTGGCCAGTCCTCTTAATGTAATGTTCTTTATTTGTTTGACTGTCCCACAAGCACAAAAAACAGCAATACATTGTATATCCCCTCTGAAGTCTGAGTAAATATCCAAACACCTTAAGATCCCCACATACCTGCCAACAATGCTTCTTGTAGTTGATTGCATTTAGTAACAGTAACATAGTTTCATATGATTACTTCTTAGTCACTGAATGCGTGACAGGTATCAATACTCCCATTATGTAATGAAACAGCTTTCAAGCTTAGTTTTGATGCATCAACTGAAAGTCTCCATCCTTTGGGATGGTGTGAAAATCCCAGTTCTTCCTTCACGCCATTTACATCACTGCAAATGCAAAGGGAATCCTGCATTCTATAAAAACCTGGAAAATTTTCCATGCCTCTTCCTCACTAGGGATATTCTTATTTCTTCAGCCAGCAAGTTCCACTGCAGCAGTCTACATCCTAGAAGTTCTGGTTGCTGCTTTCAAAGAGTCAAGTTGTAAAGCAGATTATTTAGCTCACTTCTTGCATGTGCATTGAGAAAGCGGGTAATACCACACATAACACCCTATCAAGGCCATGTCCAGGGAGGGAATGTTCAGGTAATGTATTTCACACTGGGAAATGAGTCAGCAATTTACCACAAACTCTCCCCTCTCATACTACAAGTGAGAGGGCACAAATTTAATAACAAGCAGAATATACCAGTTTTACATATTTGATGGACATTTTATTAGACAGCTATCCACTTTTTTTAAAAAAATGTGACATGATGGAATTTCTTATAATTATGAGCTTGAGAGAGCCTTGCAATGACATGTACAGAACAGGTTTTTTTCATCCATGCTGCCAAAACTCTTTATTCAATAGTGTAACAACACTTTTCAAATTCTTGCAGCTTTAGTGTAATTTTTAGTCAATTTCAACAGTACCTTGATTACTCAAGGTGGGTACTTCTACTGCCAGATGCCAGGCAGTTTGTCTATATTCATCTTCGGCTAGGTTCAGTTGCGCTTCTTCAAATGAAACACACCATTTCTCTGAAGTCTCTTTGTAGCCAACCTGCACAGCTTCACAACAGGCAGTTTGTCCATACCTAACTGGATTAGCCACATGTCATCTTTGACATGTAGTTGCACTTGTTGAGCCCAACCAGTAGTTTCTCTGCAGTCTTCTCATGGCCATTCCCTGCAGGCAGTTATTTCCAGGCTTATTTTTAGACCAGCAACAGGTCATCTTTGAGGTTTAGTTGCACATCACTCACCCAACACCACAGTTTCTCTAACATCTTTATGTGGCCACTCTTTGCTGCCAGGTGGGTGACAGGCAGCTTGTCCCACACTGTCTCCTGATGGCACCAGGTTATTTATTGTGTCTGAATGCTCTGCTGTTTTCAGTCTATTGAATAAAAATCCAACAATATGGGCACTGCCTTCTTGTGCTGCTTGGTGTAATACTGTTTTATTCTACTCCTGTTAACTGGTTTTGTTTTCACATTCCATACAGTGTGTATTTGTTTTCCATATTGTTTTGGACAAACCTAGAGCTAGTAACTGTTGTCTGTCCTTCCCCAGTCACTGCACAACACCCCAACAAACACTGTACCTGCTGAATGTAATGCAACTGTTAACCTGTTCAACTGATAACCATTATTTAATATTGTTTTCACCGTGCATCTCCGTGGTTTTTTGATAGCCATTAATTTAAAATCAGCATTGGTTGACCAAATGAAGGAGGGTGCAATGCATGGCATGTACTACACATGTGAGAAATGCATACAAAACTTTGTTACAAAACGTGAAGATACCACTTGGGAGGCATAAAGGCAAAATATATATTGAAATGGATGTTTATACCATATGGTGTAAGTATGTGAACTGAATGTGTGTGTTTTCAGGCTTCTGCCGCAGTGTAAATGAGATCTTCATTCTTCTGGGAAGTTACACAGCATAAGGCAGTTAGATACTGACGTTTCAGGAAAACCTAGTGGTCCCGCCTTCAAAGGTCAGGCAGCCCGAGTAGAATGCCAGAATCACTGGATGCACAGTTACATAGGGAATGGTGTGTGTGTGTTGGGGGGGGGGGGGGTGACTGGTTCTCTGAGAGAGTGACGCTGGCTAATAGGTTTAGTGGAACGTGGAGGGCTCATAAGTCATTTTGGTCATTAGGTTAAGGTTAGGCTAGGCTACTTTTAGGTTATGTATTTGTTTATTTACTTACTTGTTTGTTTGTTTGTATATTTATTTAATTATTTATTTATTTGCAGAAAGTAATGTTCTCCAAACAAACATTACATCCAGAATGTCCTCATTCATAACTGTAAGTGAAGAAAGGCAAAAGAAAGTAGGAAACTGTTATGGGTAGAAGAGCCATGGCTTCAATTTGACCCCTCACCTCCATCAATTATCTCTATTTAGGATGAAAATATGAATGTTATTCCAAACCTTAAATTTTGAAATGTGGCTGGCAGTAGGCTACAATCCTTAGCAAGTTGGCTGAGCACTACCAGCCAGTTGATACCACGTCTGCAATAGTTTCTTGTTGTTAGCACTTCAAAATCTTGATTCTCACTTGTTTTAAGTAAATGGAGCACTACCAAGAGACTGTCTCAAAACCACCACATTTGCCACTTACATTTTCCCTGCAATTCAAAGCACATATATCACTGATATTCATGTCATTAGATTAATTCACTATTATATTCAGTCATATTGGTCATTACGTTATGTCAGGTTAGGTTAAGTTATTTATTTTTTTATGTTCAGCTTCCATAAAGAACAATAACGCGCTGAGTGACTTCTAGTTTCTCATGAGGGACTTATGTTAGGTCTCTATATTAGGCGATATAAATGAACGTTTTTGCAATGCTGAACACAAATATTGAACAGTCACAGTAAGTGGCAACAAACTCTCTCAAACAGTGCTGCCAACATCATGCCCTACCCTTGATATCCTATGACATTTATTCATATAACTGCAATTAAGAGCACTTGCATTTATATAAATAACATCCTTAATGCACGGAATGCAAATAATATTCAGATCCTATGACCTATTCCTCATGTCTGTGTCTGATCGTGACGCCTCAATAAAGAAAAGGCCCTGGCCCACTAGGGGCTCTTCTGCCATGGAAAGAAAAAAGCCGCTACTCCTTACACTCCAACAGACACCTAACACACTGGCAATGTTACATTCACCATACCACTGATGGAGGCACCTTCATCCTTCAAACTGTTGCACAACCCAATTAAATTGTAAATATGAGGTGCAGCTTATCACATCAAAGAGGACGCTCCTAGGAAATGGTGTGAAGATTCTGAAGTGTTACATACCTTTAGTACGGATACTACTCATGTACTGTCACAACGGACAGGAACGCAATTGCTTAATGCTACCTTCTCAGTTCAAACTCAGCTATACTGTTGTAGAACCCTGGTTGTTAATCATCATGTGATACAATTTTGCCCGCAAAAGTGCCTTTCTCTGCCATCTATGTGCTACTAATGACAACCACAGAGCAGGCTATAGTACGCACGTAGGCGCCGCAAGACCTTCCTTCTATGGGTCCACTGAACCTTTACCGGGGTGGTTTAAACCTGCCAGTCGAGATGGACCTAGGTTAGCATCTAGGGTATGTCTCTGTTATAGCCTGTGTTCTCCATTTCAACAGAACCAGGCAGTCGAGATGGATGTTGGTTAGAGTTTAGGCTATGTCTCTCTTTAAACCTGCCAGGCTAGATGGATGAGGGTTAGGGTTTAGTCTATATCTCTGGTATAGTCTGTGCTCTCCGTTTCAACCGACCCAGCCAGTCCAGACAGATGTTGATTACGGTTTAGGCTATATCTCTGTTTATAGTCATCGCTGACGTCTGCCAGAGGAGGGATACATGCATCACAGTAAAATCATACTATCGCCTTCGTGGATCCATGCACTGGAAAGCAGACAAATATGATTCAGGCCACATGGAAACATGTTAAAGTTGTTAATTTAACATTGTGTTCACCGTGCATCTTAATATTAATATTTAGTTCTTCAACCAACGAATGCACATATAAATAACATTTCACTACACCCTACGTATGTTTCGGCCTTAATTTGGCCATCATCAGGGGCACCTTGTTAAGTACACTTCACTGATCACTGTCCATTTGGCACTGTCACTTAACTATTATTCCGCTAATGTTAATATTTACACTGAAAGTCACAAGTATATAAGGTTTTGCACTTAATTTTCTGAATTTCTGTGTTTTTCTTTATAGCATGTATGTTTCTGCCCAATATATTAACATCAGCAGCATAAACTAGAAGCTTATGTGTACCACTTAATTCCAAGCCTTCCTGGTTTGCCTGAACCCTCCTAATGGCATATTTCAAAGCAAAGTTGAAAAGCAGTGGTGATAAAGCATCTCCTTGTTTCAAACCATTCTTAATAGGAAATGTCAGACAAATGTTTGCCTACCCAGACTCTGCTATAGGTTTCATTTAGATACATTTATACTAGCCTTACTAGTTTCATAGGTATACCAAATTCAATGAGAATATTATACAAGACCTCCCTCCTAACTGAATCATAGGCTTTCTTGAAGTCTATAAATAGCTGATGCACTGCCTCATTGTATTCCCATTTTTTCTCAAGTATTTGACGAATGCAGAATATATGATCAGTAGTTGAACTGTTACGTTTAAATCCACACTGATGCTCCCCAATAATTTCCTCTGCATATGGAGTTAACCTTGACAAAAGTATGATGGATAGAATTTTGTATATGGCTGACAAAAGTGATATGCCTTGATAATTACTGCAATCTGTTTTATCACCCTTCTTATAAATAGGTACGATTGACTCCTTCCACTGCTCAGGCAATTCCTCTTTAATTCAAATAGAATTAATAAGTTTATGGATCTCAGAACGAATCAGTTCTGCTGGAATTTGATCAATACCTGGTGATTTGTCCCTTTTTTGCTTTTCAATAGCCATCTCAACCTCACAGGCACTGGTGGCTCTGCTGCATATATTTCAGTCTAACATCCTTAGTCCCATGTACATTCAATAGCTAAAAGAAATGATTCCTCCACCTAGCCACAATACTGTGGGAGTCTACAATTAGATCACCCTTCTCGTCCTTTACTACTTTAGTTCTAGGCTGGTAACACTTCTTAAGTCTTTGGCGCCCCTATACACCAGTACCTTCATCTAAATTGATTTTCCTTCCCTGGTGTACCTACACTGCAGTAGAGCCAAAAACTGTACACACATAAGCAATTATAAGTGAACAAAAAATGCATATAAATTTTAACACAGAATACTTCATTGTTGAATTAAAGGTAAAACATTTACGGTTGCACCCTCTATTAAACTAGCTCAGTTGGTATAGCGACTCGCTACGAGCTGGACGTTCCGGGGATCGAATCCCGGTGGGGGCAAGATTTCCAGCACTGATCCAGACCGGCCCTGGGGACCACCCAGCCTCCTGTACAATGGGTACCGGGTCATTCCCGTAAAGCGGCCGGGGCGTGGCGTTGACCACCCACCCCCATCTAGCGCCGAGGTTAAAGAAAGAGTAGAGCTATACCACTACTCCCCCTCTGGACCTACATGGCCTGTTCTGGGGTGAACATTACCTTTACCCTATATTAAACCCTTGATACTTACTGCCATAACCCACACCTCTACCAACCACGTTGCGCAACGTTGTGTACTGCACGTATCATGGATCAATCCTAATCCGTGGAAACGCGCCAAACTGTACTGCCTGCCTACCATTGATGCGACACTATTGGGACCAAAGTCTTACGTATAAGTTGCATCACTTGCACAGATGATGTAGAAATTGGGTGTGTTGACCACAGATTAATATCTCTTGAAGGTGGTGACCATAGATTTTTCTTTTGCGTGGTGAAGAGCCCCGCGGCAGACGCACCGCAGCCTTAAGGCTTTTTGTGGAACCCTGTGATGAAGATGAGCAGTTTTTTTTACCAAGTTTACCAAATAATGGAGCACCAGTGGAATGAAATTGACAGAGAAAAACCTGTCCCAGTGGCACTTTATCCACCACAAACCCGACATGGACCAAGGCCGTGGTCAGAGTGGCGCCGATATCGGCCGAACTCGCCCGATCTTTTCAAACCAGTTGGAAGGCACGTGCTTGGTCTCAATACAACCGACCTTGTCGGCCGATTACAACCGATGTAGCAGATCGGTCGAATTCAATTCAGTTTGTTTTTTTTCGGCCGATTATGACATAAATCATGATGGACTGCGAAACATTAATTAGTTTGGTTCAGGAAAGGAGAAGTTTATGGGATGTACAAGATAAACAGTACCACAACAGAGATGTTGCCAGGAAGCTGTGGGCTGAAATAGCAATAATTTCCTTCTTCATTCTAAAATACTCGTAAAATTTGTCCGCTTGTTCAAGCAGTGTACGATACTCGCCGAATTCTTCTCGAGATACATAAATTTCATTCACATGGAATCTTTTTCTTTTCAATAACAAATATCTTAACACAGAACTCGTCTCCAAACACAGAAATGTTGGAACGTCCATTCTGCCGACAACTGACAAAGTAAAGTCGGTACTGTGACCAAGCTGTCGGCCGATTTAAATCGGCCGACGTCGGACGAAAATGTCTGACGACCGATGTCGGCTCCACTCTGACCACGGCCTTAGGGCCACGTGAGAATACTCACAATTTAAAACCCACATTTGTTTCAGTAATTATGAAATAACTGTTGGGTAACCACATTGGGAAGCTGCTCACCAAACACTGAGATCCCGAAGCCCACCTCTAAGGTGGTCATTAAAAAGTCTACAACCACAACAGACCAGGAATTCGTGAAATCGTCCACACATAAATTCTCATTTAAGCAGTTGGTGTACCTCATATTTCAATTGTTGATGAAGGCAAGAGCAGTTGTTTAGCATTACAAAAATATAATTGTTCATAAACTCACCACTGATTACGATCATTTCATGTGGATGTCCGAAGGTATTTCTACCAGCGTTAGGTTGAGGTCTTTGCACTTCTAGGATGTTACGCAGCTTGTGTTGTTAGTTACGCATGTTTCGGAACAGTCCAACGGTCCCAACTCCCAAGGGTCAGTGCAATCCTACAACATGCACTGCTTGACCCTGGAAAATGGGACTGTCAGGCTGTACCGAAACGTCGGTAACTAGTTGCCAACGTTGCATAACATCCCAGAAGAGCGAAGACCACCACTACACCGCGGGGGAGGACTGAAATCTTGCAATCTTAGGTTATTAAATGTTCTTTTGTGCGAAAAATGTATAAGTTCAGGTCCGATACAGCAATGCCGAAGATAATCACTGAACAATATTGTATGTGGTTACACCGTATACAGCAGCAGTAACACCGACATAACAAAGAGTTTCGTGATCTATATAATCTAACCTCTATGTTTTCTCAGATGAAGGATGTGGTATCAAAATGGTTGGTCAACCCTATCCCACAACTCAATGGCATTCATCAGACTGACTGCCATCTTCACACTTATGTTCATATTAGGAACCCGTAATTTTCGTACTATTTGTCTCAGGCTGCTGTATTGCGACACACATCACCTTTTCAGGGTTGTGACTTGCCACAGTGACTGCACTGTGACATACTGCAGAGTGCTGCGATTCCCAAAAGCTATAGCAAACACACTCCATGCAAGGTTTCAAGCAACAGGTAAATACCTGGTTAAAACACTGGTTACTTCCATGCCACATGGTAAGAAATCTGCAGGGGACAGAACAGAAGACGAGGGATGCTGACATTGCTCTAGCGGTGTGCGGCCTTGCGTTGTCGTGCAGTAAGGTGACGCCGCGTGTCAGCATCCCTCGTCTTCTGTTCTGAATTTAACGTCTAAGCCTTTTCAGTGTTTCACAATATGCCGCAGAGTTTATGGTGGTCCCGTGAGGCATAAAATCAACCAGAAGAACCCCCTTTCGTAAAAAACAAAAAAAATAGGTGAAAAACGAAGTCACTGCATGGTTGCGTGCACTGGCGGCGGAGCTCTATGTCATCGGAATACAAAACCTCGTACCCAGGCTAAACAAATGCCTTGACAAAGGTGGTGATTATGTTGAAAAATAGCTAAAGGTGTGTGTTAAGGGTTTTTTCACTCGATTTTGTTAATAAATATTTTTTAAAAATTTTATTGCGTTTGTATCTTTACTTTCTGGATAACCCATGTATAACAGTTCACTACTGTGTTCACAATGAACCACCACTGGACACTAGTGAGGAAAAATGAACTCTCACCCTATGTATTTTAAAATAAATTTTGATTTCATTCTCCCATCTATACATAAGTCTCCAAAATAATATCATCCCTTCAGATTTCTTGTCCACAATTTTATGCTATTCTCATTTCCCCCAATACGAAGCTTCTTGACTTGCATTGCTGCTTTCATTTACTACTAGAAGAATAGTAGAAACTGCAGACAATCATCTTTCAAGCACCCAGATAACATGCAAAACATCCAGACCAGCTCCAAAGGCCAGCCAGCCTCCTATAAATTGGGTACCACAGGTTCATTCCTCCATGGTAAGGTGGCTGCAGCCTTATGCTCACCATGCACTACCTAGGTTAAGAATGCATGAAGCTAGACAGCCACTCCAACATACATCTTAATGGCATGCAAAAGGGCAACTTAAACTTTTGTCACACAGTTATGTTGTACATCGCTGCCTACAATACATTTAACGAAGTTGGCTTTACTTTCATCTTCAGTCCGTTATTATTATGCTCACAGACATCTTTATACTTTTAAGTGTGACATCCCATCATGATATAAATATGCAAAGGTAAAGACAGTACCGTCAATCACTACAAACTTCACATATTAAGTAAGTTGAAATTCATTAAGTTACATGTTTCAGCTCATCTACAAAACAGCCATAGTCAGGCAGTACGATACAAAGGAAAAATTATGCACGTGTTACAACTTCTCAAATTCTTTTATTATTTGTTTTGACATCTCATTTTGTAAATCATAAGACACTTACGCACTATATGATGAGCTGAAAATTAATGGGTACAGGATAAATGTACACAATAGTAATCAATTAAAAGTTTATAGTATTTGTAATTATAATAATTACAATAGTATATATATTATTAAAATTGCTAGAATTATAAATATTGACGGTCAGTGTTCACAGTGACTTTATGGCAGTAAATGTAAATTCTGAATTTCTGGAGAGCATAGACTATTGCCAGGAGTTCTACTTTACAGGTTGTACACCTCTGCTCAGTTGGCGTGAGGATATGCGAAGCCGTAGATATGATGTTGATCCGGCCGTCTTTATTCTCTTGCATTTGGACCGTTCCTATCGCCTTTGCACTCCCGTTGGTGCTGATAATATAATCTCGAGTGTCATCTGGCTGCGCGATAGGCGAATTTCTCCCTCAGTTCTTCAAACGCTCTTTGCCAAGTGGATGTCCAGCTCCACTTGCTCCCTTTGCGCAGAAGTGTCAATAAGGGCGCCACATATTGTGAGTAGTTCACGATGAATTGCTGGTGGAAGTTGCTAGTGCCTAAGAATCTCCTTAGTTGTTTCTGGTTTCTTGGCTGAGGGTACCAAAGAAGGCCTTCGACTCTCTGCGGATCCGGACGTTATGTGCGGTCGCTGATAATTAAACCCAAAAACTTTATCTCAGGCCTGCAGAAGTGACACTTGCTGGCATTTATAGTGAAGCCCGCAGAAGTACGGAATCCAGTGTTGCCAAATAATCCTCGAACTCAGGACTGTGGAGGACAATGTCGTCTGCATACGTAATCACGTTCTTCTCATCTCCCAACACTCTTTGTAAAGCCCTTATGAATGCTGAAAGGGACATCTTGTACCCATATGGAACCACAGTAAATTGGAAAACGTCCTTTTCAAAATTAAAAGCTGTCCAATTTCTCGAAGGTTTAGCCAGTGGTACCTGAAGAAAACCTGAACTGAGATCCAAAGCTGTAATACATTTAGAACCATGAAAGCTTTGTAAAAGTTCTCTGATCGGTGCGACTTTAACCCTGTCCGGGGTCATCAATTTATTCACGCCCCTTGCGTCTACTCATACCCGGGTTGCTTTATTTTCTCGATGCACAATTGTGAGTGGATTTACAAAAGCTGAGTAAGATTCTTCTAATATGCCATCATTTATCATGTCTTGTATTCGGGCTCTGACTTGATCATGCAAAGCAAATGCAATGGTTCTTGAGCTGCCTGATTTAGGTAACTTGCCTACAATATTAAAAGGTATCCAAACCCTGTGCATTTCCCTGGCGGCTTGGTGAGGTGTCGCTGGTATTTTATTAATACTACCATTAACTGATTGCGTTGTGTTTAATTTAGTTTTATAATACTCGTTTATTATAGTCTTCACTTGGTTAGGTGTAATAACCCTGTCATCTGGTGTATCATTCATGGCGCTATTTGTCTGATACGTGTCACTAGTGACAGTCCTGAAGCAGTTCACGGTAGTGTCACGCGTCGCATCCTCAATCACGTCCATGTCCTTACTTTCAATCTCATGAATCAGTTCGCCATCTCTGTGGCCTTCATTGCCCTTCGCAATGTAAGAAACTGGCACGCACGACTCAGTGTGCATCCCTTGACCGTGGTCGGCGGCACAAGCATCATCACAGGCACACCGGCTCTGTCGAACTGTATCATATTCATTACAACATACAGTACCATAACATCACAACACTTAGTCAGAGATTCACGACAACCCGCACTTCCTTGTCGCTAACTATACTAGCTTCACTGACTACAGCACGGTGCTCATCACACGTTGCCAGGCCTATTTCATTTCATTTATTCATTTTTCCATAAATCCTGCCGGGAGTACAATCTCGTGTGGATGTGGAAATCGTCCTAGTTTACAATACAGTTAAAACAAGTACAGCTTAACATACAGCAACATAACATATAATACAGAATACAACCCCAGTGGACAAGTACATAGTAAGTGTCATAAATTTAGTCACTATCTGTATGATCAATGGCAAACATTATACAATCCTACACAATGTCTGTTATTAAAAGTCATTCTTTTAAAAACGGTCCTCAAAATTGTGAACCCTAACACAATATATAAGTATTTAATTGTGATTAAATTATTCCTCTAAACTGCAAAATAAAATTATTGTAGAGAAACCTTTTTTAGGCTGGTCTAAATAATTTTACATGTTTACACTTAACATTTTATGCTATTCATCCTCTACAAATCTTACTGGCAGCTCAAACCCCTGTGCATGCGGAAATCGTTCCAGCCCACAACACAACAAAACATACACAGCACAACATACTGCAACACAGAATGTAATGAAGAACTCAACTTACAGTGTGCAAGAACATAACACTTCGTCACAAATTACCACCATCTATATGCATCAATGGTAAACTTTATACACTTCTAAACACATGTTTTTGGAAGTCATTCATTTCCATTTACTGCAACATTCCATAAATCCACAAAATGTCATATGCCGGATCCAGAATATGACAACAGAAACACGTACCCAACAATCAACACATACATAGAAAGCGTAATAAGTAAAATTGTTAAAAATAAACATTTATGGAGAACAATGACAATCGTTTGCTCTAATGTTAATACACTCAATAACAGAGCAAATTGGTATAAAGTACAAACCGGGCGAAGCTGATGTAGTAAGAGGAAACATCGATGTATGTAGCACGTCCTTCTCTATGTACCCAGATGTAGGGTTGCCGTCTGTTGCGGCTGTGTCATCTCTTGCGACATCAAGTCCGTGTCTCGTTACATTATTTCCTTAAAAGAAAGCGCATCTGTCTGGGAAATTTATAATAGCAGAGTAATTAATAAAAAAAAGTCTACTCCGATGACGGCTGAAGTCAGCAGTTAAGGTGACACGAGAAACACATGACCAATGGTGACATTTCCTTATTTCACAGGTAATATAGCCTGCTTCCTGACCCGACGGCTCTTATCACTGAATGCACTCACTAATGTAAGATGCGCCGGAAGTTCAATATATTTGTTTCGTCTTCGTTTTATTATGTCATATAAATTTCCGTTTATCAGAGTCAACTCACATCCAGTGTCTAGGATAGAAGAAACGTTTTCCTCTCCAATTCTAAATGTAATTCTGGGACACTCCAGTAATCTGTCCTCAGCGATGTACATGGTGTAAATAGCTTCATTTTCAGTCTCTAAATTAATTTCATCATCTGCTATATCTAAGTCATGTTTAAAGAATATCCCCACGTTAAATTTGTTTATAAGGACTTCTCTTTCTACAGGGCTCAATTGATTGCTGCTCTTAGTGTTTGGTTGGGCCGGTCTGCTCGTGATTACGCATGAGGACGCGTGGCGACCAGTAGACACGTCCTTTGGGCATTTAAATTGCTTCTCCCAGATCTGTCATTCCTCCTTTTACGGGATCGGCTGCCGTCACGACGCTGATTACCGCAAGGTAGAAGTGCAAACAGCTGATGGGGTCTTATTGGCTTCATTGCCATTAAATTTTTCCCTTAAATTACCAATCTCCGAATTTAATTTCCGGATTTCTGATTCGTAAACTTGTCTATCAGTCTGAATTTTGCTACTGTACTCTTCTTTAAGAAATATGATAAAAGCTATCCCTATACAGGCCTGGACAGGCCCTGAGGGTTACAGGAGATTAAGGCAGTTGGATGATGCACTGCGCTACAAGCTGGAAGGTTGCGGGTTCAATTCCCGATGGTGTCATTGGAAGTTTTCCTTTACATAATCCTTTCGGCCGCACTATGGCCCTGGGGTCGACTCAGCCTCTAACAGAAATTAGTACCGGGACTATTTCCCGGGGAGGGGGGGGGGGGTAAAGCCGGCCGGTGCGTAGGGCTGACAACCTAACCACATTCATGTGCCGATTGTATAGAAATCTGGGAGCCTCAACATCCTGGAACCCTAAAGGACTGTCCAGGCCTGTAATGGGATTGCTTTAACTTTTGCTTTACTCTTCTAAACTAGATGCAACAGATCTGATTTAGGCAGCTATGTCACCTACCTTATTGTTAACCTCCTCTGTATTCTGGTTCATTTCTGACCTGAGGCTGTTTACACTGGCATCAGTCTGGGATTTATACGCATTCATACTGTCATGCATTACATCACACACACTCAACATTTCGCACAAGGTTGGTTAGTTCCATATCAGTACTGTTCTTAACTACTTCAACCTCTAGCGATTGATGGTATTTCAGTTTGTAACTGTTTGAAAATTCCTTCCTCATCCGATCATTTTCTTTCATCATATCTGAAGTTAAATTTCCGATCACTGAATTTAATTTTGCATTTAAGCTCTCAGGCACAAAGTTTAATTTGGTATTGAACTTT
Source organism: Reticulitermes speratus (assembly GCA_021186555.1). Classification (NCBI taxonomy): domain Eukaryota; kingdom Metazoa; phylum Arthropoda; class Insecta; order Blattodea; family Rhinotermitidae; genus Reticulitermes; species Reticulitermes speratus. The sequence goes on from JAJKFL010000007.1 coordinate 29,229,711, forward strand.
CTGAAACAGAAGCTAATTTTGTGTCCAAATTCTCAGATATTTCATTTAATTCAACTTTCAATGCATTAGTCATTATTCCTTCCAAAGTGGCTGCCTGCTTGTTACTTTCCTCTTGTATGTTATTTAATTTTGATTCTAAAGTCGAGGCCAGTTTTGCGTTTTCTGACTGCATGGCTGCCATAAAAGTGTCAAACATGCTATGCAGCTGATTAGCAGAAATTGGGCTCTCATTAGTACCTCTAGTTACATAATTATTACCGGATACTTCTATAGTGTTCTGGATACCTTGTCCACATTTCTGACAACAGATTGTTCTAGTTCATGGTCTGAAATAGTGTTCTGTTCTCGTATCTCTGACGTAACAGAAGCTACATTTTAACTTCGCGCTGTCGACACCCTCCTACTGCAAAGACACTTATCCAATTTAACTAAAAAATTCACGCATACAGTTGACTGTAGATTGACTTACTCTGTGTGTGCAGTGTGTAAGCCAAAGATGACAACGGCGAATAGGAGCTGCACGCAGGTCCGAAGCTGATCCCCCTCTGCGGCCGTTTTTGTGTCTCTGCTGATGCGTCACTGTGACTCTTTGATGGGTCGCTGTGGTTCTTGAATGGGTCACTGTGACTCTTGGATGGGTCGCTGTGGCTCTTGGATGGGTCGCTGATACTATTGGATGGGTCGCAGTGACTATTGGATGGGTCGCTGTGGCTCTTGGATGGGTCGCTGTGGCTCTTGGATGGGTCGCTGTGGCTCTTTGGTGGGTCGCTGTGGCTCTTCGATGGGTCGCTGTGGCTCTTGGATGAGTCACGGTGGCTAATGGATGAGTCGCTGTGGCTCTTGGATGGGTAGTGATGGTTCTTCGATGGCGTAATTTCTACATTACGTGCACTTTCATTTGTTCGAGCCCCACGTCATTGGGTGCCACTTTTAACTGATCCGTACTCTTAACTCCTCTGCGCAGTTTGTAGCTGTCTTTATTTTTACTCTGATAACGCTATGCTAGTAGATAAGAGGATCAGCTGGCTAGCTTGTACAGTGGAGAGCAAGTCTTACCTCAGTGAATATGATGTGGAATTGGTGTACAGTGATGGACGTACAACTGTTACTGTTCATCAAGTTACACCAACAAATGTAACGCACTGAAGCGACAAAGTCACTAAAATGATCACGTGATTGCTAACCAGATATATTTGATAAAATTGTACCACAACACTATCTGTTCACAGTTCACAACAGGCACATATATTTAAATCTCTATCCGATCTACTGCCCAGCGACCGGTTGAAGCGCACAATTTGGAATGCCCTTGTTACCGCAGTGTTTTGTGCATTTCCTTCGCACGGCTAGCACGATATTGTTTACTCCATTTTTCTGAATTCACAACCCCAATATCCCAAGCCGCCTTTAATATGGGGTGCCAGCGCTATATAAATCTCACTCCACTCTAACTCAAATTACTTCCATCCTCCCTCACAAGGTCCAATATAATCGGTTATAAAATCATCGGCTAGCAACAGGTCATCTTTGAGGTTTAGTTGCTCTTCTCTACCCCAACCCCACAGTGCCTCTAAAATTTCTTTGTAACCATGCAATGTTGCTACGTTCCAGGCAGTTTCTCCACTCCTATCTTTTGCTAGTAACAGATCATCTTTGAGGTTCAGTTGCACTTCTCTACCCCAACTCCACAGTGCCTCTAAAATTTCTTTGTAACCACGCAATGTTGCTACGTTCCAGGCAGTTTCTCCATTCCTATCTTTTGCTAGTAACAGATCATCTTTGAGGTTCAGTTGCACTTCTCTACCCCAACTCCACAGTGCCTCTAAAATTTCTTTGTAACCATGAAATGTTGCTACGTTCCAGGCAGTTTCTCCACTCCTATCTTTTGCTAGTAACAGATCATCTTTGAGGTTCAGTTGCACTTCTCTACCCCAACTCCACAGTGCCTCTAAAATTTCTTTGTAACCACGCAATGCTGCTATGTGCCAGGCAGTTTCTCCATTCCTAACTTTTGCTAGCAACAGGTCATCTTTGAGGTTTAGTTGCACTTCTCTACCCCAGCCCCACAGTGTCTTTAAAATCTCTTTCTTACCATACTCTGCTGCTATGTGCCATGCAGATTGTCCATAATGATCTTCTGCTAGCAACAGGTCATCTTTGAGGTTTAGTTGCACTTCTCTACCCCAACCCCACAGTGTCTTTAAAATTTTTTTGTAACCATCCATTGCTGGTATGTGCCCGGCACTTCGTAGATAGTCATGTATTGCTGGCCACAGATCATCAAGGCGGTTAAGTTGCACTTTTCTACGCCAACCCCACAGTGCCTCTAAAATTTCTTTGTAACCACACAATCCTGCTATGTGCAAGGCAGTTTGTCCATATTCATCTTTGGCTAGCAACAGGTCATCTTTGAGGTTTAGTTGCACTTCTCTACCCCAACCACACGGTGTCTTTAAAATCTCTTTCTTACCACAGCGTGCTGCTATGCGCCATGCAGTTTGTCCATTCCTATCTTTTACTAGCAACAGGTCATCTTTGAGGTTTAGTTGCACTTCTCTACCCCAACCCCAAAGTGCCCCTAAAATTTCTTTGTAACCATGCACTGTTGCTATGTTCCAGGCAGTTTCTCCATTCCTATCTTTTTCTAGCAACAGATCTTCTTTGAGGTTGAGTTGCACTTCTCTACCCCAACCCCACAGTGCCTCTAAAATTTCTTTGTAACCACGTAATGCTGCTATGTGCCAGGCAGTTTCTCCATTCCTATCTTTTGCTAGCAACAGATCATCTCTGAGGTTTAGTTGCACTTCTCTACCCCAACCCACAGTGCCTCTAAAATTTCTTTGTAACCACACAATGCTGCTATGTGCCAGGCAGTTTCTCCATTCCTATCTTTTGCTAGCAACAGATCATCTTTGAGGTTTAGTTGCACTTCTCTACCCCAACCCCACAGTGCCTCTAAAATTTCTTTGCAACCACGCAATGCTGCTATGTGCCAGGCAGTTTCTCCATTCCTATCTTTTGCTAGCAACAGATCATCTTTGAGGTTTAGTTGCACTTCTCTACCCCAACCCCACAGTGTCTTTAAAATTTCTTTGTAACCATCCATTGCTGCTATGTGCCAGGCACTTCGTAGATAATCATGTTTTGCTAGCCACAGATCATCAAAGCGGTTGAGTTGCACTTCTCTACCCCAACCCCACAGTGCCTCTAAAATTTCTTTGTAACCACACAATCCTGCTATGTGCAAGGCAGTTTGTCCATATTCATCTTTGGCTAGCAACAGGTCATCTTTGAGGTTTAGTTGCACTTCTCTTCCCCTACCCCACGGTATCTTTAAAATCTCTTTCTTACCACAGTGTGCTGCTATGTGCCATGCACTTTGTCCATTCCTATCTTTTGCTAGCAACAGGTCATCTTTGAGGTTTAGTTGCACTTCTCTACCCCAACCCCACAGTGCCTCTAAAATTTCTTTGCAACCACGCAATGTTGCTATGTTCCAGGCAGTTTCTCCATTCCTATCTTTTGAGAGCAACAGATCATCTTTGAGGTTGAGTTGCACTTCTCTACCCCAACCCCACAGTGCCTCTAAAATTTCTTTGTAACCATGCAATGTTGCTATGTTCCAGGCAGTTTCTCCATTCCTATCTTTTGCTAGCAACAGATCATTTTTGAGGTTGAGTTGCACTTCTCTACCCCAACCCCACAGTGCCTCTAAAATTTCTTTGTAACCAAGCAGTGCTGCTAAGTTCCAGGCAGTTTCTCCATTCCTATCTTTTGCTAGCAACAGATCATCTTTGAGGTTTAGTTGCACTTCTCCACCCAACACCACAGTGCCTCTAAAATTTCTTTGTAACCACGCAATGCTGCTATGTGCAAGGCAGTTTGTCCATATTCATCTTTGAGGTTTAGTTGCACTTCTCCACTCCAACCCAACGGTGTCTTTAAAATCTCTTTCTTACCACATTGTGCTGCTATGTGCCATGCAGTTTGGCCATTCCTATCTTTTGCTAGCAACAGGTCATCTTTGAGGTTTAGTTCCACTTCTCCACCCCAACCCCACAGTGCCTCTAAAATTTCTTTGCGACCACGCAATGCTGCTATGTGCCAGGCAGTTTCTCCATTCCTAAATTTTGCTAGCAACAGATCATCTCTGAGGTTTAGTTGCACTTCTCTACCCCAACCCCACAGTGCCTCTAAAATTTCTTTGTAACCATGCAAAGCTGCTTTGTTCCAGGCAGTTTCTCCATCCCTAGCTTTTGCTAGCAACAGATCTTCTTTGAGGTTTAGTTCTCTACCCAACCCCACAGTGTCTCTAATAACTTTTTGTTACCTTGCCATGTTGCTACGTGCCATGCGGTTTCTCCATAATGATCTTTTGCTAGCAACAGGTCATCTTTGAGGTTTAGTTGCACTTCTGTACCCCAACCCCACTGTGCCTCTAAAATTTCTTTGTAACCATGCAATGCTGCTGTGTGCCAGGCAGTTTCTCCATTCCTAACTTCTGCTAGCAACAGGTCATCTTTGAGGTTTAGTTGCACTTCTCTACCCCAACCCCACAGTGCCTCTAAAATTTCTTTGTAACCACACACTGTTGCTATGTTCCAGGCAGTTTCTCCATTCCTAACTTCTGCTAGCAACAGGTCATCTTTGAGGTTTAGTTGCACTTCTCTACCCCAACCCCACAGTGCCTCTAAATTTCTTTGTAACCACACACTGTTGCTATGTTCCAGGCAGTTTCTCCATGCCTATCTTTTGCTAGCAACAGATCATCTCTGAGGTTTAGTTGCACTTCTCTAGCCCAACTCCCACAGTTTCTCTAAAATCCTACGTAACCGTGCCGTGCTGATACGTACCAGGCAGTTTTCTCTTCTTATCTTTGGACAGCAATAGGTCACCTTTGAGGTTTAGTCGCACTTTTCTACCCCAACACCACAGTTTCTCTAAAATTCTTTTTCACCCTCACTGCTGCTAGGTGCCAGGCAGTTTGTCCATCCTTATTTTTGGCTAGCAACAGGTCATCTTTGAGGTTTACTTGCACTTGTGTAGCCCAACACCACAGTTTCTCTAAATTTCTTTCTTCACCACCTCTGCTGCTATATGCCAGGCAGTTTGTCCATCCTTACTTCTGCTAGCAACAGATCATCTTTGAGGTTTAGCTGCACTACTCTTGCCAATCCCACAATTTCTCTAATGACTTTATGTGGCCACTCTCTGCTGCCAAGTGCCATGCAGTTTTTCTGTAAACTGTCTTTGTGTAGCAGCAGTTTATTTATTGTGTCTGAATGTCCTGCTGCTTTCAGGCTATCAAATAAAAATCCAATAATACAAGCATTGCTTCCTGTGTTGCTTGGTGCAATAGTCTTGCTGGTATTGAACTTTGTAAGTGATTTTGTTTTACTTTCCTCTTCTGTTTATTTGTTTCCACATTGCTTTTAAGTTCACTTCTAATGGCTCAGAGTGTAACAATAATCCATCCACAAAGAATCTTATCAAATATAATTGCCTCCAGTAAAATTTTGAGGAAAAATCCTGCACTTCTGACAGAACCCGTTTTTTTCAGTCAACTTTGTCACAAGGAAATCTGCGACATAATACTCAGCAAAAGTGCGGTGGATAAAGTGAGGTTTATCATCAATGTATTGTACAATTCCAATCCTAGCTATCGCTTCAGATGAAAGCAACTTGAATCCGTCAAGTTTTGTAACAGTATCTTCCTGTTCAGGAAACAGTATTTCCAAAGCCAATTTTTGATGATTTTTGGTGATACTAATGTCATTAATAACAATCTCAGAGTGTTCTTCATTAGCTATTACTCCTTTTCCTTCAAAGATATTCAATTTGGTTTTAATAAATTTCTATATAAATCTACAAGACTCATAGTTGTTTAGGTAACTCAGGCTCAGATTTATGTGACAAATGAAAAGTTTCAGCTTCTTTTTCAAAAGCCTCTGCCAGCATTCGTGTCTGTAATGGGATGCCAGTGAACTCTTTCTCTTTATCTCTAATTGATTGTGATAGCCTCTCAATTAATGCTCTAGCATAAATATCCAACAGCTGCTGATCCCCTTCTTGAAGTTTAAAAGCTTGATACCAGAATTTGGTTAAAAACTCAACCTGATCATCTTTAGAGAAGGGTTCTAATGTAACAGAGTGCTGTAGATTATCTTCCAATACCTCTCTCAGGTGCGGCGGGTGGTGACCCACAACTGCTCTATCCAAGGCTGCTTTAGAGGATTTACAGCTTGCAGTAAATCAAGGACAGTCTCTTTATAGTTGGGACTGATTTCATCAAAACCATCAAACATCAATATTACCTTTGTTTTTCCTTCAAGTCCCTGAAGGCAACATTTAAACAGTTCCTTCTCAAACGGAGAGGAAGTTTTAATAATTTTTCGGATAAAAACTCATTAGTCCCTATCTTTTGCTTCACTTGAGCCTCAAGTATATCTGTATGGTAATTTAAATCAATTCTCATCCACCCAGTAGGTCGGGTATTTCACTTGATTTGCTTAGACAGATGGGTCAGTACAGTGGTTTTACCTATCCCTGCATTATCAGCAATCAGCATCACTTTCTGGCACTGTGCTTCCTGAGGAAATTGTCTAAATTCTCTGGTGGTACACTTGGGGGTTTTGGGTATCAATATATTCATGCAGTGCCTTTAAACTCCCTTGTGACTGCTGCCAAATCAGTTTCCTGATTTGTCTTTCAGCAGCCAATGCACATTTCTTTTCGGATTACTCTGCAAAGTTGTCCTGAATTCATCTTCTGTAGTAGCCAGTAAATCAGGAAATTTTTGTTCAAAAATGTCCTGTTTCATAGCTACTTGGTGATTAAAAGTTCTATCAAATAGTAATTTTCAATGTAACCATCAGTAGTAGATGTCAGCACATCTTTACCTATCACCAATGTTCTTTCTGCTAGTAAATCAGCAAGAGGTAAAAGCTTTGTAATGGTGAGTCAGCAGATATGAGTTGATTTAAGGACATCCTACTGCCTTGGAAACAGACTGTGTTTTTTAGTAGTTCATTTTGTGAATCAGGGTTAAATCACTCCAAGTGTAGTCTTCTGTGTATTAGGTTTGTTGCAATTTCTTTAACTTACGCAAGTGACTGTGCTACATCAGTAACAGCTATGAAGTAATCTAACACTTCCTTTTCACAAAGCTGTTACAGATTGGACCAGAGGTCTGTTGCAGTTCCGTCACATTCGTATGAACAGTCAATAATAAGCTTTGGTTGAGCATCTGACCAAATGCATCAGAAATATTCTTTGCTTCACCTCTTTCAAGTTGATTAGCTGATACAAACATATAACCACTCTGATATAAGAAACACTGAACTTTCTTTCAAAACTTGATACAGATTCAATGTAGTCAGTCGTGGCAAAGGCTTGATAGTATCTCAATACTTAGACAATTAATTACATCATTCTTTCAGTAGACACTCATCCTTTAACCAAATTTTGGACTCCTCAATTTCAACCCAGTTTTGCCCAGCAGTTCATTGACGTGCTGATTTGATGCCTAGCCTTCACAGCACAGCATTTGCTATAAAGTTCCTTAAATCTTTTTGTGTCTGTTGCTCATAGAAGTTGAATAATTCTGGTGCTTGTTGTGTGAGTAGTTCTTTGTCTTGTTCTCCACTGTAACGTGCCAGCAGATGAGGCACACGGACAATCAGTTCTGCAGGCCAATCAGACTCTTTATAAACAGTGAATACCCGTTCAATAATGGGATCTATCCCTGTTTTGTCATGGCACTGTGATACTATTTTATCAAATGCACACTTCTTTTGTTCATCTAGCACTTCATAAGGATTGCACTCATTGTCATAGCAAACTTGCATGGCCAAATGGGTTAGCTCATGTGCTAAAGTGCCCAATAATTCAGACTGCACTTTGGCACCAACATAAATACGACCTGCCCTGTAGTCACAGGCACCTTTAGTTGCGGAGGAATGTGTGGGGTCTAAATCAATAATGGAGTCTCTGTGAAAATCAAAGATGATTTCAGTCCACTCAGACTGTTCCACCACTTTCAGGATGGTTGAAATCTCTGGTATGGCATCCAGTTGTTTGTATAGTTCCTGTATAATGCCAAAATCCTTTTTGTTCCCTTGTCCAAATCCCAGTCTTGATTTAGACAACATGTAAATAATATGAGAATTATCCTGTTTTCCAAAGTATTTTAACTTAGCTTGTTTTAATCTATGTTTCTGTTCACTGTTTAATCCATCTAGCACCACTGACAGCTGTTCATTTTTGCCAGAACAAAACCCTTCAGACTGTAATAGTGCATAAATCTCATACTGCTCTGTTTCAAGAGCAGTCGTCAGTGCAGATTGATTGCTAAGGTCATATGCCCGTTTTAATCGAGGATGAATTTTAATAAATTCTTTCACGACATCCTGTGAGCCTTCTTTGATGGCCTGATGGAAATTCTGCCTATCTTCAACTTGCTTCCTCAATGTAACTGTATTTTCTCTTTGTTCTACGTCCATTAATTCAAACTCATCAGGGAAAGGAGAGTCTGCTTCAAGTAGTGCCTGCACGTTTTCATAACGCTCTTTATCCCATGCTAATGCTATAGCAGTAACCTTTTCATTTCCTGGTCTATGATCATTAATATCAGCGCCGCACTGGATTAAAAATTGCAGAGCCTCAGGTCTTCCTTTCTCAGTAGCAATTAGTAAGGGACTATCCCCAAGATCATTCCTTAATGTTAACAGTTCTTTCTCTTTACTGGAGAGAAAAAGGGTCTTCTGTAGAACTGGTTATAGGCAAGTTTAATAATGCAGAAAGGCTCTGTGGGCCCCCATACTCAGCAGCAATCTCTAAAGTTCTTCTTCCATCACCAAGTTCATAAGCTAAATCCCAATCAACCAGTAGGAAAAACCGCAGTGAGAGACTGTCATCGTTCCAGGCGGCATAGTCAATTAAACGCCAGTCTTTAATTTCCTGCTTCACATTAAAACTAACGTTTAGCAAATCTAATGCATCTCCTTTAAACTGACCGCCAATACCTAGCTTTAAGGCATTCAATAACAGTGGTAGTCTAAAACTTCCTTTGTTGGAAAGCTGGAAAGTGAGCTTGTCATCAGTGGTGAACAAACGTCTGAATCCATCTCTACTGGGGTAAAGCACGATGGCCTGGCTCTTTAAAAAACACTAAATGATCTGCACAGAGCATTACATCCCACTGGATAATCACAGGTTTTCTTTCATCAAGAACCTCTGCCAAAACACTCTAAAGCTTTACTGGGAAATTCACTGCAGTCATCAACCTGTATCACAATAAAAAACCAATGACGGGCCTGATTGAAGGTTTCATAGAATTCTTTTGCTGCATGAAATCCAAGGAAGCACTCACTGTTGACCGTTTGTTATCCTTAATATTTTAAAATCAGGATTTTCTTTCTCAGCAGCAACAGCAGACCATGTGCTCTTATCACTTAGGCAACACTCTTTTAAATATCGACCATCTATTGCTTGATGAGTTTCGGCTTCAGACGCACTTTTGGTCTTCTCTGCACCCTGTTCTAGACGCTGTGGTTGTGCTGATAACAGAGAGATTTTCTGTGGACCGGCTGAACCTGAATGAACGGCGTGCAATGCTAGACCATCTGTTGGGTTGTCTTGTGGCTGAACTCCCTCTAATGGGGATGAATGTGCTTGTTTCTCTATAGGATTGTTAGGTACTGATGTTTTATGCAGTATTGGAACAAAATGAGACAACCTTCATTAAAATATGAATTGTCTGACGATCATTGTAGAGGCTGGCATTTTCATCCACTGACCTTGACCCTGAACTATCTACCAGCTGATGTCCAATAACTTCTTCACTGCCTACATAAAGTTTTTCAATTAAATGAATTTTTATTCCATACTTCTGACAAAGCATATGCCCTTCAATCTCTGGTCTCCCACAGATAGCAGCACCTAAGTTGAAAATAGCTTGTTCTGCTGCTGTTAATTGAATATGTGCCAGATAGCTTTCAAAATCAGTGTGTTCATGCCTGCTCTTTGATGCATATCCTCCTGCAATAGCATTCTCTGAAATCACTTGGTGCCAATTTTTGCCACTTTGGCTATCATAAACAGAATCCTTGTTAACTTTGGCATAATCAAAACAGGCTTGCCTTAATGATTTAACAGTAAATGGTCCACCACGAACCGATAACTGATTCATTCCCTGGGCCACTGAGTCAAAAAAGCAGTCTCCTTCCCCTGCAGCTTCTCCTATTATAAAATCATTAGGAATTCCTAACGCACCTTTGGTGAGGCGCAGGTCTGTGTGTTTTTCTGTCATGGTTTTCAACATTAATATCAGCCCATCTGGTAAGCTCACAATCAATTATCTCTAATTCTGACAGACATGGCTCTGTTTAATTCCAACAACTTCTCAAAATGTAACATCAAATATTTACACCAACAGTCAGTAAGCCTGGAGAAACTTTCCAACACAGCTTCATATGGACGACAGGATAGGTTACTTACAAATCTCCACACTACAAGATTTATTTTCTGTGAAGAGTTCCAATTCTGTAAACCACCGATCCAATACCGATTTTCTGGCAGATCGAGAACTATATATACAGGTGCCCATCTTTACTGGATCTGTGCGAACAGATAAGCAGCATGCACAAACATTGTACTTGAGACTGAAGTTGTTTACATATTAATGCAATATCTAGCAGCCATCCACAATGACCATCTGTCATGCATGACAATTTTTCCTACATTATCTTATCTGACAATGTATCCTGAACGATTGACTTTCCTATATATAAACACGTTTTGTTCTGGCTATTATTTGCTGCAGAACTAACATGTAAGAGTGACAAATAAATTACAAACATTCAATTACAAGTTAACTGCTTCAAAATATTGTTTGCATTATTTTTATTAAAACCACTGACATAAAGGTAAAGGTGTTCTCAGGCATGCCATAAAGGCACAAGTGGGAGTGGAGGTATATCTCCACTCATTCTACTAGGTGGAATTAAGTGTTCAGCTTCACTCTGCGGCCATTTTACCACCAGGGAAAATGCCCCAGGTACCCACTGAATAGGAAGGAGGTTGGTGGGACCCAAAGCTGGTCTGGACACTTTTGGAGAAGAGAAAAATCTCTTGCTTCTGCCAGGAATCAAACCACAATTCATCAGATCTCAGCCCACACCCTACTCAATATACCAACTGAGATAACCCGGATCATCACTACTAATATAACACATGTTATTGTTTGCTGCTTCATGGCATGATGGCATAGTCATCAAATTTTTGGTTGGAAATCACCCTGGCAAATGAATGACCATGGTACATCTCATCAACAGTTTCAAAAGCAATCTAAATTTACCTTCTGACTTCTAATTATGGAGCTTCATTATGAATGCCAACTATGGCTTCCTCTATTAAACAGCACTGAAGCTGAAGTTTTTGACTGCACGAGCCATACAGCTAGTAGACAAGGGGGAACACTTAGCAGGAATTGGACAGGATTCGTCCACAATGACATATTTGATACACACACACACACATATATATATATATATATATATATATCGCACAATGTTATCCCTATGCCTATCTATGAACTAAACATCAAACAGCATAGGAATTCTTTGTTAACCATATTCTGTCATTAAATGTTTGCAATCAGAATATGGTTTTATGGGTTGTGACATGTGGTAATGTAGGTGGACTCAAGTGTCTTGAAGGAACATGCTAACTCCATCTTCAGGAACAAAGTTAATGGGTAAGATGTGGTCAGGTTATACAGGCATGCAACATGGAAGGTGTTGAATAAGATCCACAGGAGGACCCTGAAGATGGGGACAGCATGTTTCACTGAAACCACAATCAAAATATTCCGTGCAATTGAAAACCCAAAAACTTATAATTATTAGCACAAAAATTAAATCAATATCTATATAAAAACACAACTAATTCATTGTGTTTGGACAGATATTGATTTAATTTTTATACTATTAACAACACTACAGATGACTCTCGGTAAAATTTATAATTATTTGTTTCATTTAATTATGCTGCCAGTTACACACACAACAGGGTTCAGTGATTGGATGATGGGGAACAGATATGGATGGAATAGCCTGTGACCTAACTTAAGGTACTATCCTAATGTTTACCTGGAGGGAATGAGGGAAACCACGAAAAATGTGAGTCAGTATATTCAATGTCCTGGTTGAGATTTGAACCCGGAACCTTCCACATACAATCAGGAAGTGTAACCACTTCAGATGACTTGCTTTATTACATCCCTAAAAATCGGGTTTGCAGTTTACTAAACTTTTTCAATGGTCTACCACAACTAGCAGTTCTAACATTTCCTGTCAGGGCTGCCAAAAACAGCACACATTATGACACTGAAAGAGGAGTTCTTGTGTGCTGTTCCATCTCACTGTATCAGGCTCACCTGATGTCCATGTTTTGTGACATGGAAACTTTTAAAATCCATCACTGCACTCCACCCTGATTGACAAAGATTCTGTTCTTCCCTACTTTGTCATTCAAACAAAAATAACATTACCACTGTCAACATTATTGGTAAGCTCGTGGCACAAGAGCTGACTTCAAAACTTGGCTTTTTTCTACCTCATCAAAAACTTGCCTGCTGTTAAAGAACCCAACATTCATTACAGTGTTCACAAAATCCCACCAAAGACACTAGCATATGTCAGTTAAATTCAGTACATTCTATCAGATATCACTTCTTTAAGACCAATTTTATTATTATCCTCCCATCCATGCCTACGTCTCCCAAGTCATCTCTTCTGCGACAAACACTTTCAGTCAACTACTCATTCCTCCATGTATCACAGCATCTGTGCCCAACAATTCATCCTTCTCCATGTAATCAACCTGACAATATTAAGCTAACAATTAAGTATAAATGTCCTCCATTTACTTCCAACATGTAATATATTCTTGAATGTCATCAAGATTTGATATAGTACTGCTGATAATTTCCAGCAGTACTCAAACACTAATTTCAGATTTGAAACGAATTTTTCCTAGAACACCTTGTGGCTAGGCATTCAAATCAGTATCAACATGATGATCAACACCTGACATGAAATATTCCAACACAATATACTTATTAGACAAAGAATTTTGTGAATATGCGTAGCGTAGGCAGTATAGTGACAAGGATATGGGCTGGACAGTCTGGAGTTCGGATCTGGAAAGAGGCAAGAGATTTTTCTCTTCTCCACATCGTCCAGACTGGTACTTAGGCTCAAACAGCCTCCTATTCAATGGGTACCAGGGTTCTTTCCTGGGGTAAAGTGGCTGGGGTGGGAAGTTAACCACTCTTCTCCAATTAATGTCAAGGTTAAGAATGAGTGGAACTGTATCTGTATTCCCCCTATATGCCTTCATGGTGTTGACAGGGAAAAATTAGTGAATATGCTTCTAATCTTGGAACTACAGGAGAAGAAAAAATTTACCCCCTCAAGTGTGACTCCTGCATCCTACTGCACTGCCCACTCCTGGCCATGCATCTCTGAATCCACAAACACCTCTGTTGACCTCCACTCAACACACTTCTCAGTGCCACTCTGTAACACAACAAAATCACATCATCATGTTATACAATTAACACCTCTGTGAAGGCATCTGAATGTTGCCTGTTTCAACTACTAAAATCAATATTACTGACACTGCTTAACCAACTTATGTGAAACTTCCCATGACGTACCATTTAGCTGTTAACACAAATACCGCTATGCAGGTGCACACCCAGAATTTTTCACTGGGGAGGGGGCTACCCCTTAAGCTATATGTAATTTATGTGTCACTTTATGTTATAAGAATCATGCTGTGTGTATAACTGAAACATAACACTGTTCACAACTGCATTTATATACATACAAACATAATTACATGTACCATGACTCAATCACAGTGTCCAATTTTCTTGCTATTTTTTTTTTAATTTTATTAAATTGTCAAAATTCTACTGTACTAGTCACCAGCACGTTTCAGCTGAAAGGTAAATCACGTAAAACACTTGATACCATCGTGTCTACAATATCCATGTTTTTTAAATTTTCATTTTGGTTTTTTTATTGGGGGGGGGAGAGGGGCGGCAGCAAAGAGAATCTGTGACACAAAAGAAACACCAGTGCCACTCAATATAACAGGGTGGCAAGCTATATGACCTTCGGGAGCTGCATGTTAGGAGGCAACTTATACAAGAGACATACATTCAAATAAAATATTTTTTTCCTTTTTGATGGCTTCTTATTTCTGTTCATCCAAATACAATAGGTTACCTTTAGTTAGTTATGACTCCCCTTTCTTTAGCAAATAATTTAAAATAACATTTACTGTCAGCCTCATATGCATGAAAACTCCTTGAATATTATTTGTTACCTACACAAGTACACGGTCATTCAAGAGATTGTGACACGTGATGAAATTCAATAGCCTTTCACTTCTTCAAGTACATTCAATCGAACACGTGCTGCACAATGCATCATTTACTATTTAGAATCATTAACTCTTTGGACTTCACCCACCACCTAATGTATCAAATAAAAATTAAAGCACAATGCTTTAGGGAGATGACCGGTACATCCTTGGGGCAAAAGCTCATCATTTAGGCCCCACTGGTAAAGATATTCTCGACCTCTAGGGCCCACAGAGTTGCACCTATTGGCCCAAGCTGAGTAGGTGTTCCCTTACTCTTTTGCCTCACAATGGGGATGAATCCTGTACCAAAACAATGTATTTTCATTTTCATTTTCAACAGTGGATGACAGACAAATTCCAAACAATGAATGATTCCAAATTACATGTACATCCTACGAAATCCTATAAAATTACATAATGTAGCATAAAGGTCTGTTTCAAATAAGGTATTTAAACACTACAAATGGGAGCCTATGTAATGCACATGTGGACTGGATATAATCAGCGTCACATCCCTGCCAATACTATCAATATACACACAGTGACTTCTTGTGATAAAAATTATAACATCCCTCTAATGCCAACTGCAGCATTCAATATCTTTTGCCAAATAATGATAGTTTGTACATAAAGTCTTCTGGTTTTGCTGCTGGCTATATCTGTGCCCTACACAACAGACCTGAACTGAAGCTGGAAATTTTAAACTTCTAAATACAAAAATACATAAAAATTTTCAGACAATATATCAGAAAATACTATGCACAAAAATGAAGTTACATCTGTTGAGAGCTGAAATACAGGTTGGTTATCTCCACAAATGCTATGGGATTAATTTAGATTAAATGCCATATTTCATTCACCAATAATCACGGTTAGTTATGAAAGACCAATTTATTGGATGCTGTGATTGCAAAAACAATTACTTCTAGCATCTAATCACAAGAACAATATACACCCGCACACTTGAATTGACAACAATGCCTGGCAACTAATAATGGAAATACAAAAGTGAATAACAAACTCAGTCTAAGATAAACAATTTTCAAACACAATCTTACAAGTCACATTCTGTGGCAACTGGAAATGCAAAGGAAGCCCAGAAAAATGTAACTGAAAAAAAGTAGACTTAATGCATAAAAATTAATTTGAAGGTCATCAGATCTTGCAGGTCAAAACATGTTGCGGGCTACTGTGAAAAAGAGTCGTAAAAAAATTGTTCTTCTTGACACAGTTGACTTATAATAATTGAGTCACAGTAATATAACGGGATGTATTCATTAAAAATTGTAAATAAATTAGCCCACTATTCTCACATTATTTGCAAAATATATTTCTACTGCAAATTATCATTCAATAATACAGAAGGAAAATAAAAATAATGGTAACAATAAAAAATAACAATATATCAGTTACAAAAGTAAAATACAGGAAGGTAACCAACTGACAAGGCTTGAACCCCCAACCTTCACACTAGAAATCGCACACCTCAACTCCTAGACTACCGAGGGCTGTAATGGTGGGCGACAAATCAGTGGTATCATGGTTGATACAAAATACTGATATTGATTTTCTCTGCAATTTGTGAATATGAGGTTGTAGTGCTTAGTCATTTTGCCTTATGGCAGGAGTTCTTCATCTTCACAAAGTTGAAAAAGAATTGGCGAGGATATTATCTTGCACACCCCTTGTCAGGCAGCACAAGTAAAATTCATCAAACAGACATACAGGTGCTGATCTTCACTGCATCTGTGCAAACAGATATGCAGCATGCACCAAACTTTTACCCCAGTCTGAAGTTGCTAACATATTAATGTAATATCTAGCTGCTACTTATAAGGCCTTCTGTCAAGCATTATGGTTTTTTCTACATTACCTTATCTGACAATGTATCCCGAAAATTTGTCTTTTCTATCTACACACGTTTAGTTCTGGCTATTATTTCCTGCATAGCTACCATGTAAGTGTGAGAAATAAATTTAAAACATTCAATATGCAATACAATTATAAATTAACTACTTCAAAACATGGTTTGCACAATTTTTATTAAATCCACTAATATATAGCTAAAGGTGTCCACATGCATGACATAATGGCTCAAGGGGAATGAAGGTATAGCTCCACACATTCTTACCATCAGCATTAGACCATGTGGCCTAACTGATAAGATCAGTTACGCTACACTCTTTTAAATATCCAACATATACTGCTTGATGGGTCTTGGCTTCAGAAGCACTTTCGGTTTTCTCTGCCCCATGTTCTAGACAATCTGGTTGTGCTGAAAACAGAGACACTTACTGTGGACCGGCTGCAACTGACTTAACAAGGTGTAATGATAGTCCATCTGTTGGGTTGTCTCATGACTGAACACCCTCTACAGAGGACAAATTTGTTTGGTTCTCTATAGCTTTGTTATGTATTAACATCTTACTTAGTACTGGAACAAAATTAGCTGCTCTGTCATTTAACAAATAAATGATCTGAGAGTCATTGTACAGGTTGGCATTTTCATCTGTTGATCTTGACCCTGAACTATCTACCAGCTGATGACTGATAACACTGATGACTTGAACACTTGAATGAGATTTTTCAATTAAATGTACTTTTATCACATATTTTTGACAAACCATGCAATCTTCAATCTCTGGTCTCCCACTGATAGCAACACCTAAGTTGAAAACCGCCCTGTCTGCTGCTGTTAATAGAAAATGTACAAGACAGCTTTCAAAATTGGTGTCAGCACTGCTCTATGTGTTGTATATCTTCCCACAGCTGCACCCTCTGCAATCATTTGGCAACAAGCCTTGCCAATCTAGCTATCATACATAGAATCCTGGTTACATTTGGTATAATCTGAACAGGCTTGCCATAATGATGTAATGCCAAATGGTCCAACAGGAATAGACAACTCTCTCATTCCCTGAACCAGAGCGTCAAAAAGGCTCTCCCCATTCCCTAAAGCTCCTCCTGTTATAAAACCATTCGGAATCCCTATTGTACCTCCAGCACTCAGGTTTGTGTGTTTTCCTGTCATTGTTCTCAACATTCATATCAGGCTGTTACGTAAGCAGATAATCAGTTACCTCTAATTATGACGTAAATGACACTGTTAAATTCTAACAACTTCTGACAACACAAACTCAAATACTTACACTAATAGTCAGTAAGCTTGGAGAAAGTTGCTGATGTAGTTTCATATGGATGTTTATTTCAAATCTCCACATCACATCTGATGTATTTTCTGTGAGTTCCAACACTGCAAATGATCAATAAAACACTTCACTTTCTGGCTGTCCTAGAACTACACACAGACACCCATTTTATATGGAGCTATGCAAACAGATAAGCAAAATAAACACAGGTTATTCTTGAATTTGAAATTGCTTACACAGTAATGTATTCTCAAGCTGCTATCTACAGTGACACTCTGTTAAGCATTCCTCCTATCCTACCTTATCTCACCCTACACTGCACCCTGTAAGACTGTTTCTTACACACCTTTAGTTCTGGCTCTTACTCGTATTTGCTGGAGAGATACAATGTAAAAGTGAGAAATAAGTAAAAAATACACTATAAGGCATAATTACAAATCAACTGCTTCAAAAATTGTTTGCATGGCTTTCATTTAAACCTACTAACATAAATGTAAAGATGTTCCCATGTATTTCATAAAGGTATATAGGGGAGTGGATGTATAGCTCCACTCATTCCTAACCTCAGCACTAGATGGATGCGAGTGGTAAGCTTCAAAAACCTGTCACTTTACCCCCTCATAGCCACTGAAGAGGAGGAAGGGTGGGCCCAGAGTTGGTCTGGACAATTCTGCAGAAGAGAAATCTTTCTTGACCCTGGTGCGAATCAAAACATAATTCCTTGCTTCTACAGCACTGTAACAAGTACATATCCCAGCTCATCACCACAAAAATATCACATGTTAATGTTTGTTGCTTGGTGGCATATTAGTCAATACTCTCTATGACATTCGAACCAGGAACCTCCCAAATACAAGCAGGAAGTGTTACCACTCGAGACGACTTGCTCTAATACAGTGAAACCTCTATCCATCGTTCCCGTTACCGTCGTTCGCCCGCATGTATCGTCTGCCTTATTTGGTCCCGAAATTAGCCCCATATAAATAACACTACTTTTTCCCGCCTCCATTGTTCCTCGAACTGTCGTTTTCCCGCACCAGTAGTTGAAAAATCACGGTCCTGACGCAACATTTTCCCGCACTGATAGTTTTCTTTTAAAATTTGAAGCGATGGTTTAGTGCGCTGTGCGTGCATTGCTTTCTTACTGCCACCTGGATTGGCTCCATCAAAAAGTATGGAGTGCATTCTGTACTCTTTGCTCTCCATCCTTTTCTTTGGACTAGATGAAGACTTGGCAACTCTGTTGTGGAGCTTTACTTCATTGCAAGTGGTTCTGTGCGTTCTGGTGTGTTTCATAGTTTCATACGTTACCCTGGTTTAATCATTTCCATCCTTTATTATCCTTTTCCTATAATATTTTATTTCTGTTATTAATTCATTCCTGTTTTTATTACTTCATTATATTTTATTCCTGCTATTTATTTTGAAATCCGTGGACCATGTCCCAACCTAAAAAGCAAGTGAGAACTCTGCACGAGCGATTGAAAATAGTAGAAGAGGTGGAGAAGAATCCTGGAGAGAAACGTGTCAACATTGCCAAACGCCTTGGGTTGGCTCCAAGCACACTAAACTCCATATTCGCAAAGAAGGACGAAATCCGAGAGCAGGCAGAAAAATGTGGTAATGCCAGTAAGAAGAGGAAAATAGGTAGGGAGTCGACATTCGCCGAGTTGGAAAGAGTACTCTTCTCGTGGTACCAGCAGGCAAGGGCGTCGAATATCCCAATTGATGGAACCATTCTTCGTGGAAAGGCGAAGATGATTGCAGCGCAGCTGAATATAGAAAACTTCACTGCATCCAACGGCTGGATAGCGAGGTTTAAGGACCGGCATGGCCTAGTATACAAGAAGTTAGTCGGAGAAAGTGCGGCAGTGGACAGCGAAAGCACGGAAGCGTGGCTGGAAAGACTGCCATCTTTGTTGGAGGGCTACGAACAACGTGATATTTACAACGCGGATGAGACGGGGCTCATCTACAACGTGCTTCCTGATAGAACCTTGGCTCTCAAAGGAGAGTCTTGTCATGGAGGGAAAAACTGTAAAGACAGACTTACTGTTTTACTTTGTGTTAACAGTGATGGAACTGACAAACAAGTGCCGTTTGTTATCGGAAAATCTCCGAAACCGCGATGTTTCAAGAATGTAAAAAAATTACCCACCAAGTACCACGCGAAAAATAAAGCGTGGATGACCACAGACATTTTTTCTTCATTTCTGCGTTCATTAGACGCAAGTATGGGTGCACAAAACAGGAACATTCTCCTCTTTGTGGACAATTGTGCCGCACATCCAAAGGATACATCTTTCTAAGAAATGTAAAAGTCATACGGTACCCGGCAAATTGTACAAGTGTGCTCCAGCCCCTTGATTTTGGGGTAATAAAGTGTTATAAGCAGCTTTATAGAAAACGCCTCGTGCAAACAGCTGTTTGCTTAATGGATGCAGGCAAAGATACGAAAAAGAAGCTTTGCACTACACTGTGGCAGCCTTGCAACAAGTAACCCAGCAGGCAATCGAAAATTGTTTTCGGAAAGCTGGTTACGTGCAGGGACAATCTTCAGGCGATAGTGACGTCGTATTGACTAACGATGACGACGATTTCCGCCAAGACTGGGAAAAGTTCAGTGGCATGAACAAAGATAAATTCGAGGACTACGTCTCTGTGGACATTCATGTGGCAACCTGTGGTGTAGAAACAGTGCAGGAGCTGTGCGTGAGCCTCGTGGCGTCCGGGAGTGTGGAGCGGGAAGGAAAAGAAGCTGGCGAACCCGAAGTTGTGCCGAGCTTTGCTGAGACGCATGAAGCGCTGATGAAAGTAAGATCTTTCTTTTATGCGCACTGCACGAGTGACAGTGATCGTGAAAGTGTTCTAGGCCTTGAAAAATCGTACTTGGAATTGAGGAGGAGTAAAGTTTGGTCAAAACAAACGTCAATGAAAGATTTTCTCAGCAAGAAGTAATAATTATCATTAAATTGTTATCTATAATTTTTAATGGTTTCCCGGTACTATCATTTCCCGTATGTATCGTTCAAATTTTCCGGTCCCCTGAAAAACGATGGATAGAGGTTTCACTGTATATACCTAATACTCTGGTCTGCAATTTCCTAAACTTTTGTAAAGTGTACCTCACCTAGTAGTTGCAACATTTCCTGTCAGGTCTGCCACAAAACAGTCCACATGGCCAGGCTGAAAGAGTAATGCGTTGTGTGTTGTTCCACCTCACTGCATCAGGGTCACCTGCTGTACATTTCTTGTTATACGGAAACTTTTATAAGATCTGCCATTTCAATCTGCATTGATTGACATCAAATCTGTCCTTCATAACTCCATGATGAAAGAAAAGATAACATTACAACTGTCAATGTTATAGGCACGTCCATGATATAGGATCTGCCTTCAATCATTCACTCTTGTTCATCTAAACAAAAACTTCCCTACTTTCAAGAAACTTAGGGTTCACTAAATCCCACCACAGGGCCCAACCTATATCAGCTAAATTCAGTCCCTTCTCTGACAAATTACTTTACTCAATATCCATTTGTGTATTATCCTCACACTTATGTCTAGGTCTCCCTAGCAGTATCTTCTCAGCTCAACACATTCAATTAATTATTCATTCGGCCATGCATCCCAATATCCTGCCCCACTCATCATCCTCCTTGGTGTATTCACCCTGGGAATATTAGGCAAACAGAAACAATCACACAGCTCCTCATTATATAATTTCTGCAGTCTTTGGTTATTACCATTTTTTAAATCAACATGTCCTCCTTCATAGTTACTTCTCAAACACTAATCTATGATGTTACAGTTAAGAGGTCTAATGACAGGTAAATATATGGTTCAATATCAAGTCCCTGTAAGCACAGAGTTTAGACACAATACAGGGAACAGAAAATTTACTGAACAGCTGCCCTATATTCATGTTTGTAATGATTAGTTACTAGAAAAATGCGTGGCTGGATTATCAAGCCAGTAACAATGCAGCAATCAACACCTGGACTGACTTGAAATATTCCAAAATATTACACAGAGTTTTGTGAATATGTTGCTGATCTTTTTAACTGCAAGGCAAGAAAAAATATACCCCCTGTGTCCAACTGCAATGACCATTGTCCACTCCTGATCATGTGTCCCTGAATCCACAGACAACTCTGCTGGATTACACACAACACATTTACCAGTGCTACCCTGTAACAGAACAACATTGGAACTTCCTGTTCTACAATTCATAGCACTGTCATGGCAACTGTCTGTTATCTGTTTCAACTAGGAACACCAATATTACTGATATTAACCAATTTCTATGGAACTCCACACACATAAAGTAGTACTTAAATTAAAAAGAACACCAATATGATAGCCAACAGCATCTGTGACATAAGAGAAACACAAATGCCATTTGACATACGATCCTGAAGTTTCACATGGTCATGGTCATTTGAAGAGAACACAAATTTTCATTATTTTCTTCACAACTTGGAAAATAGCAACATGCTGATAATGCAAATATGTGTATGTAGCAACTGATGAATAACAGTAAATTGATCTGTTAAATTTGTGAGGCAACAAGTTATACATGCATCATCATCATCCTAATTAGTGTTACTGTAGGGTTTATGCCTTGTTCTGGGAACAAGGCCCTCTATTTTGGGGGTTCTGCAATGAGTTGGTAACCCTACCACCTAATATTGACATAGGAATTGCAAGATCAAAAACAGACTGACAGGTTGTAAAAAAATAGTTACAGTATTTGCCTCCTGTAGTATCGAAACTGTGGTTATGAACACAAGTCCAGACCTATTCAAGATAAATGACACATCCTAAACTTTAACAAGCTTTTGTACCTGGATGTAATTTCACCCAAGTACATGCACTGAGCAACATTCTGTATTTATTGTCATTCATTCTTTGCACTTTATCTGTCACTCCAGTTTCACAATAAACATTGAAGCACAAAGTTTTAGGGACAGGATTGGTCCCTGTCCTTGGGCACAAGAACAGGGGAAACATCTACTCATTTGGAGCCAACAGCTAAAGCCACTCTCAACCTCTTGGCCCCACAGACTTTTGCCTATCATCCCAACTGAGTATGTGTTTCCCTTACCCTTTTGCCTCAGGACAGAGACTGATCCTGTTCCCAAAACACTGTGTTTCACTCTTCATTTCAAACACTGCATAATGGACAAAGTCCAAACAATGAATGATACCAAATGACATATACCACCATCAGAATCAAAAATCATTATATCATTTAGCATGCAGGTCTGTTTTGAATAAGGTATTTACAATATTATCAATGGCAGCCAATGCAATGCATTATGCGGACTGGCCATAATCAATGTCAAATCACTGTCTATACTAATCACTACATGCAGAGCAGGTTCTTAAAATGAAAAGTAATAAAATCACACATAATGCCAAGAGCAATGTTCAAATTCTTTGCCAAATAATGATGCAGGTTGAACACAAAGCCTCCATTCTTGTTGCTGGCCGTAGCTGCATTCTGCATGAAGGTACTGAATCTTAAGCTGGAACTTTCAAACTACTAAATTCAATAACACATAAAAACTTTAAAACAGTAGTCCAAAAAACACTACAGTCCAAATATTAAGTTCTTAGGTGCTACGGCAATCAAATATGCTACACCTGTTCAAAGCAGAAATACAGGTTTCTTTTTTCCCCACATGCTACAGGATTAATTTCGATGTCCTAAACAAAAAATGGGCAGTGCCAATAATAACCATTTTTGTGGAAGAATTTCTTGTCACTTTCTCCACATTATTTTCCTTATGAGAGTTATAAATGTGAACACAACCTAAACTATGATTGTACTTTTGGTGTAACATGATATTTTGTATTACATCAGTCATGAACATGATGCAGTTTTAGTTCAGCTATAATTATATTTTGGAAATGATTACTTTTTACTGTGGTGGCATGTATTTCTTTTATTTCATTATTAATATGAACCAAAGTTATTTCAAACGTATCAACTAGAAAGCAACGTGCCCCTGTATATGTATACAAAAATCTATAACTAAAATAAGTACAAGTTTTAAAAAAGATTATTTCTTAGTGTACAAGTCATTACAATTAGCAATTCAATCACTCGATCATACAGCAATCTGTATATTGCAAGTTGTAAATAGTCTCCTGTTTTTAATAATTACAAGGATTGTAAACACAAAACAACTGAACATGTTAAAACAAACAGCTTACCAATAAATTAGGTGTGACATATTTTCATCACACCAGCATGTCCCACTTAAAGATATTACCAATAAATATTTAATATTAGCACAAACACAGTACCGTAGAACACAATACGAAAACTGTGGCTGGCAGGATGGCATTTAGCAGAGAAAACAGTGTGTCTTAGAAAAAGTGGGCAATAATAATAATATTACTTACGAATTTTAGTGGAAGACTTTGTTGTTGTTATGTTTTCAATACTATTTTCCTTATGAGACTTATGAATATAAACAAACACATAAGTTACAAATGCATTTTTGATGTAACATGATATTTTATATTATATTACCTCAATCACAAATATAATGTGGTTTTAATTCTGGTATAATTGTATCTTAAAAATTACTATTATTTATTCTAGTGGCATGCCTGTCTCTCATTTCATTATTACTATGAACCAATACATAATTCTGTCCACAAAAACATATCACTGACTCACTTTACACATCAATCACATGAACACAACTTAACCTATATCCTATATGAGCTCTGAGGTTCTTACAGCATTTAGTGTTTACATTATGATCTTCTGGAGTGTGGCACCATGTAGTTTGGTGGGCAGGTAACTACTTATATTTTGCAGGAACCTGCTGTCTGCACCAGCTTAGTCTGAAACACTGGAGCCTATCCACCACACTGCATGAAGTCACATTCCAAAGGCAACTGGTTATTCACACATGAATATCCCAAACACTCGTAACAATATTTAATGAGATTGCTTGTTGGGACAGAAGACATCTTTCCATGACAAGAAGGAAAGGTGTACTGTAATATGGAATTCACTTATTTTTCAAATACATTTCTTGTGATTCTGTCTCAGATTTCCTACTGATGGAGCTAATCATCATCTCTTCTGTTACTTGACATTCAAACTCACGCTGATTTGAATCTTCCTCTTTATGTTTATTTCTACTACAGTGACCATGCTGCTGTTGGTTCACAAATCTCCTCATGTTTCGAAAAAAAAAAACTCGGAGATGACCTTAACCAGTAGACATACTTAAAATCCTTTCCTCCTACATTCCATGTTTCTGCAGCAGATATATAACAGTACGTCTACCATTCATGACACGGCCTAATTCTTACTATTTCTAGAAACCATAATAATTTCATTACAAGACAAAGGCACAAGATAATATCTGCACTGGCTCTGGCAGGCTTGAAATGTGAGGACTCTTTGTGGAAGACATCTAGTGCCTTATGTACAGACCACAAAGAAACTAACATGCCAAGTGTGTTTGTATGTCATGCCAATACAGCCAAAACACTATCACAACCTGAGAGGATGTTCAACTGAAGGTTTGGCTGTCTCAAACCACAGTTTTTAAAAAAATTAAGTTGCACAGCCAATTCCATTCCTAGAATCATTGGCGAAGCTTTGCCATATATCAGTTGTATTTCCTCAGCCCTCTGAAGGCCAACCTGTTTTCGTGGAAGCAGAGGTGGATGACCAGAACCTGCAAAATATAACATAACAAAACCAAAGTGTCAATATAAGTTACATCTCCTTCTATGAGGATAAGGAACACTGCACTGGTGTTATGTGTGGGGGTCAAGAGGCAAGCTGGCAAGAGGAGAAGCAGTGTGCATGCAGGACCAACAGTTTCTTATCCACTTCAAAAACACCACTGTATACTCGTATAAACTGCAGTAACTTTCAGTTTCTTTCATACAATGGATTGAGGTGGAGTGTCAAAAAATCTAACAAACATTCATGGCAGGGAAAGAATATTCTTAGAAGGGTGGTATTAGGACCCAGCTCACATTGCGACAGACAGTGTATTCCCAAACAGAGTAAATGTTTTTGAATTACGTGTAAAGCTAACTGACTGCACCACGTGCAGTGCTAGGGGACTCAGCTGTCAACAGAACTGGCTATTATAATGTTCTTTCACTTGTGTTCTTGCTTTAACTATGCACTCTATTTGTGCACTTTACTGCAGCCGCAGTGACAAATTCCAGATAACATGGCAGACTGCAGTCATTCCTAACAAGCTAATTCTCACACGCCTAATCAAGCAATTCCCTCTTTTATGCTATAACAGTTCACTACTGTGTTCACAATGAACCATCACTGGACACTAGTGAGGAAAAATGAACTCTCACCCTATGTAGTTTAAAATAAATTTTAATTTTATTCTCCCATCTATACATAAGTCTCCAAAATAGTATCATCCCTTCAGGTTTCTTGTCCACAATTTTATGCTATTCTCATTTCCCCCAATACGAAGCTTCTTGACTTGCATCGCTGCTTTCATTTAATGCTAGAAGAAACTGCAGACAATCTTCTTTCAAGCATTCAGATCAGTTGCACAGCATCCCAACTAGCTCCGGAGGCCAGCCAGCCTCCTATAAATTGGGTACCACAGGTTCATTCTTCCATGGTAAAGTGGCAGCAGCCTTATGCTCACCACGCTCTACCTAGGATAAGAATGCAGGAAGCTAGAGAGCCACTCCAACATATACCGTAATGGCATGCAAAAGGGCAACTTAACCTTTTGTTATAAGGTTTTTCATTAAAACACAGTTATTTTGGACGTCGCTGCCTACAATATATTTAACGAAGTTGGCTTTACTTTCATCTTCAGTCCGTTAATATTATGCTCACAGACATCTTTATACTTTTAAGTGTGACACCCCATCATGATATAAATATGCAAAGTTAAAGAGAGTACCGTCAATCACTACAAACTTCACATATTAAGAAAGCTGAAATTCATTAAGTTACATGTTTCAGCTCATCTACAAAAAGCCATAATTAGGCAGTAAGATACAAAGGAAAAATTATACATGTGTTACAACTTATCTAATTTTTGCATTATTTGTGTTGACATCTCATCTTGTAAATCATAAGACACATATGTATTATATGATGAGCTGAAAATTATTGGGTACAGGATAAATGTACACAATAGTAATCAATTAAAAGTTGAGAGTATTTGTAATTATAATAATTACAATAGTATAAATTATTAATATTGCTAGAATTATAAATATTGATAGTCAGTGTTTACAGTGACTTTATGGTAGTAAATGTAAACTTTGAATTTCCGGGCAGCATAGACTATTGTCAGGAGGTCTAGTTTACAGGTTGTACACCTCTGCTAGGTTGGCGTGAGGATATGCGAAGCCGTAGATATGATGCTGATCCGGCCGTCTTTATTCTCTTGCATTAGGACAGTTCCTATCGCCTTTACACTCGCGTCGGTGCTGATGATATAATCTCGAGTGTCATCTGGCTGCGCAATAGGCGAATTTCTCCCTCAGTTCTTCAAACGCTCTTTGCACCGTGGATGTCCAGCTGCATTTGCTCCCTTTGCGCAAAAGTGTCAATAAGGGCGCCACATATTGTGAGTAGTTCACGATGAATTGCTGGTGGAAGTTGTATATGCCTAAGAATCTCCTTAGTTCTTTCTGGTTTCTTGGCTGAGGGTACGACAGAATGGCTTCGATTCTTGCGGATCCGGACGTTATGTGCGGTCGCTGATAATTAAACCCAAAACCTTTATCTCAGGCCTGCAGAAGTGACACTTGCAGGCATTTATAGTGAAGCTCTTACTCGAGTATTCCGCTTTCGATGAACCTGATCATGGAGCGGCTGTGGCTGCAAATTTGATACGGAGGCTGTAGGCTCTGAGCCTTTTGCTGTTTCTTCTGATGAGGACAGACTGGCTGCAGGTGTCTATATGACTAAACTGCAGTCCAGGCGACTCACAGAACTGCAGCGGAAGAAGCTCTTTAAAGTAAGAGAAGGTGGTGGCGAGAAGTAGTGGGGGTGTGAAAAGACCCCACTCTTATTCGAGTATTCCACCTTCGATGAACCTGTGAGCCTTTTGCTATCTCTTTTGATGAAGACAGACTGGCTGCAGGTGTCTTTATGACCAGGCTGCAGACCAGGCGACTCTAGGGAGCGCAGCGGAAGCAGCTCTTTAAAGTAACAGAAGGCGGTGGCGAGAAGTAGTGGGGGTGTGAAAAGACCCCACTCTTACTCAAGTATTCCTCTTTCGATGAACCTGATCAAGGAGCGGCTGTGACTGCAAACTTGATATTGGGGCTGTACGCTCTGAGCCTTGCGCTGTCTCTTCTGATGAGGACAGACTGGCTGCAGGTGACCAAACTGCAGACCAGGCGACTCTCGGGAACGCAGCGGAAGCAGCTTATTAAAATAAGAGAAGGCGATGGCGAGAAGTAGTGGGGGTGTGAACAGACCCCACTCTTACTCGAGTATTCCACCTTCGATGAACCTGATCAAGGAACGGCTGTGGCTGCAGACTTGATAATTGAAAGACTAAGGGTTAGCACAATAAGCCTAAGGCTGCGGTGCGTCCAGAGCTAATGCCGACGGGCCCATAGACAGAAGAAGAAGAAGAAGAAGAAGAAGATTGCTGCTCTTAGTGTTTGGTTGGGCCGGTCTGCTCGTGATTACGCATGAGGACGCGTGGCGACCAGTAGACACGTCCTTTAGGCGTTTAAATTGCTTCTCCCAGATCTGTCATTCCTTCTTTTACGGGATCGGCTGCCGTCACGACGCTGATTACCGCAAGGTAGAAGTGCAAACAGCTGATGGGGTCTAATTGGCTTCATTACCATTAAACTTTTTCCTTAAATTCCCAATCTCCGAATTTAATTTCCGGATTTCTGATTCGTAAACTTGTCTATCAGTCTGAATTTTGCTACTGTACTCTTCTTTAAGAAATATGATAAAAGCTATCCCTATACAGGCCTGGACAGGCCCTGAGGGTTACAGGAGATTAAGGCAGTTGGATGAAGCACTGCGCTACAAGCTGGAAGGTTGCGGGTTCGATTCCCGATGGTGTCATTGGAAGTTTTTCTTACATAATACTTTCGGCAGCACTATTGCCCTGGGGTCGACTCAACATCTAACATCTCTGCTGATGCGTCACTGTGGCTCTTCGATGGGTCGCTGTGGCTCTTCAATGGGTCACTGTGACTCTTGGATGGGTCGCTGTGACTATTGGATGGGTCGCTGATACTATTGGATGGGTCGCAGTGACTATTGGATGGGTCGCTGTGGCTCTTGGATGGGTCGCTGTGGCTCTTGGATGGGTCACTGTGGCTCTTGGATGGGTCGCTGTGGCTCTTGGATGGGTCGCTGTGGCTCTTCGATGGGTCGCTGTGGCTCTTCGATGGGTCACTGTGGCTATTGCATGGGTCGCTGTGGCTCTTGGATGGGTCACTGTGGCTCTTTGATGAGTCGCTGTGGCTCTTGGATGGGTCGTGATGGTTCTTCGATGGGGTACTTTCGATGTTACGTGCACTTTCATTTGTTCGAGCCCCACGTCATTGGGAGCCACTTTTAACTGATCCGTACTCTTACCTCTTCTGCGCAGTTTGTAGCTGTCTTTATTTTTACTCTGATAACGCTATGCTAGTAGATAAGAGGATCAGCTGGCTAGCTTGTACAGTGGAGAGCAAGTCTTACCTCAGTGAATATGATGTGGAATTGGTGTACAGTACAACTGTTACTGTTCATCAAGTTACACCAACAAATGTAACGCACTGAAGCGACAAAGTCACTAAAATGATCACGTGATTGCTAACGAGATATATTTGACAAAATTGTACCACAACACTGTCTGTTCACAGTTCACAACAGGCACATATATTTAAATCTCTATCTGATCTACTGCCCAGCGACCGGTTGAAGCGCACAATTTGGAATGCCCTTGATACCGCAGTGTTTTGTGCATTTCCTTCCCACGGCTAGCAGGATAGCTTGTTTACTCCATGTTTCTGAATTCACAAACCCAACATCCCAAGCTGCCTTTAGTATGGGGTGCCAGCGCTATATAAATCTCACTCCACTCTAACTCAAATTACTTCCATCCTCCCTCACAAGGTCCAATATAATCGGTTATAAAATCATCAGCTAGCAACAGGTCATCTTTGAGGTTTAGTTGCTCTTCTCTAGCCCAACCCCACAGTGCCTCTAAAATTTCTTTGTAACCATGCAATGTTGCTACGTTCGAGGCAGTTTCTCCATTCCTATCTTTTGCTAGTAACAGATCATCTTTGAGGTTGAGTTGCACTTCTCTACCCCAACCCCACAGTGCCTCTAAAATTTCTTTGTAACCATGCAATGTTGCTACGTTCCAGGCAATTTGTCCATATTCATCTTTTGCTAGCAACAGGTCATCCTTGAGGTTGAGTTGCACTTCTCTACCCCAACCCCACAGTGCCTCTAAAATTTCTTTGTAACCATGAAATATTGCTACATTCCAGGCAGTTTGTCCATGCCTATCTTTTGCTAGCAACAGGTCATCTTTGAGGTTTAGTTGCACTTCTCTACCCCAACACCACAGTGCCTCTAAAACTTCTTTGTAACCATGCAATGTTGCTACGTTCCAGGCAGTTTCTCCATTCCTATCTTTTGCTAGCAACAGATCATCTTTGAGGTTGAGTTGCACTTCTCTACCACAACCCCACAGTGCCACTAAAATTTCTTTGTAACCATGCAATGTTGCTACGTTCCAGGCAGTTTCTCCATTCCTATCTTTTGCTAGTAACAGATTATCTTTGAGGTTGAGTTGCACTTCTCTACCCGAACCCCACAGTGTCTTTAAAATCCCTTTCCTATAGCAGCCTGCTGCTAAGTGCCATACAGTTTGTCCATAATGATCTTTTGCTAGCTACAGGTCATCTTTGAGGTTTAGCTGCACTTCTCTACCCCAACCACACAGTGCCTCTAAAATTTCCTTGTAACCATGCAGTGCTGCTATGTTCCACGCAGTTTCTCCATTCCTATCTTTTGCTAGCAACAGGTCATCTTTGAGGTTTAGTTGCACTTCTCTACCCCAACCCCACAGTGCCTCTAAAATTTCTTTGTAACCACGCAATGCTGCTATGTGCTAGGCAGTTTCTCCATTCCTATCTTTTGCTAGCAACAGATCATCTTTGAGGTTGAGTTGAACTTCTCTACCCCAAACCCCACAGTGCCTCTTAAAATTTCTTTGTAAACATGCAGTGCTGCTACGTTCCAGGCAGTTTCTCCATTCCTATCTTTTGCTAGCAACAGATCATCTTTGAGGTTTAGTTGCACTTCTCTACACCAACCCCACAGTGCCTATAAAATTTCTTTGTAACCACACAATGCTGCTATGTGCCAGGCAATTTCTCCATTCCTATCTTTTGCTAGCAACAGATCATCTTTGAGGTTTAGTTGTACTTCTCTACCCCAACCCCACAGTGTCTTTAAAATTTCTTTGTAACCATCCATTGTTGCTATGTGCCAGGCACTTCGTAGATAATCATGTTTTGCCAGGAAAACATTATCTTTGAGGTTGAGTTGCACTTCTCTACCCAAACCCCGCAGTGCCTCTAAAATCTCTTTCTTACCACAGTGTGCTGCTATGTGCCATGCAGTTTGTCCATTCCCATCTTTTGCTAGCAACAGGTCATCTTTGAGGTTTAGTTGCACTTCTCTACCCCAACACCACAGTGCCTCTAAAATTTCTTTGCAACCATGCAATGTTGCTATGTTCCAGGCAGTTTCTCCATTCCTATCTTTTGCTAGCAACAGATCATCTTTGAGGTTTAGTTGCACTACTCTACCCCAACCCCACAGTGTCTTTAACATTCCTTTCCTATAGCATCTTGCTGCTATGTGTCATTCAGTTTCTCCATTCCTATATTTTGCCAGCAACAGATCATCTTTGAGGTTTAGTTGCACTTCTCTACCCCAATCCCACAGTTCCTCTAAAATTTCTTTGTAACCATGCAGTGCTGCTACGTTCCACGCAGTTTCTCCATTCCTATCTTTTGCTAGCAACAGATCATCTTTGAGGTTTAGTTGCACTTCTCTACCTCAACCCCACAGTGCCTCTAAAATTTCTTTGTAACCACGCAATGCTGCTATGTGCCAGGCAGTTTCTCCATTCCTAACTTTTGCTAGCAACAGGTCAACTTTGAGGTTTAGTTGCACTTCTCTACCCCAACCCCACAATGTCTTTAAAATCTCTTCCTTACTATACTCTGCTGCTATGTGCCATGCAGTTTGTCCATAATGATCTTCTGCTAGCAACAGGTCATCTTTGAGGTTTAGTTGCACTTTTCTAGCCCAACTCCACAGTGTCTCTAATATCTCTTTCCTACCAAGGTCTGCTGCTATGTGCCATGCAATTTTTCCTTTATAATTTTTAGCTAGCAACATGTCATCTTTGAGGTGTAGTTCGTCTTCTCTATCCAAACCCCACAGTGTATCTAACGTCTTTATATGGCCACTCTCTGCGTCCAAGTGCCATGCAGATTTACTGTGAATGATTTTGTTTAGCAGTAGTTTATTTATTGCATCTGAATGTCCTGCTTCTTTCAGGCTACTGAATAAAAGTCCAATAATATGAGCATTGCCTTCTTCTGTTATTTGTAGTATTACTGCTTCTACGTTTACTCCTGTTAACTGGTGTTGTTTACTTTCCATACATTGTATATTCGTTCTCCATATTGTTTTAAGTTCATTTCTGATGGCTCAGATTTTAACAATAATCCATCCACAAAGAATCAAATCACCTTATATTCTGCATCCAGTAAAATTTTATTGAGTAAAGAATCCTGTACTTCAGACAGTGATTTGGTTTTTTTAGTCAATTGTTTCACCAGGAAATGTGCGACATACTACTCAGCAAAAGTGCGGTGGATAAAGTAAGGTTTATCATCGACATATTGAACAATTCCAATCCTAGAAATCTCTTCAGATGAAAGCAACTTGGAATCTTCAAGTTTTGTAAGTGTATCTCCCAGTTCAGGAAACAGTATTTCCAAAGCCAATTTTTGATGATTTTTGGCAGTACTCTTGTCAGAAATAACATTCTTAGAATCTTGTTCTTTAGCTATTTCTCCCTTTTCCTTGAAAATATTCAATTTGGTTACAATAAATTTCTCATATAGATCTACAAGACTCAGTTTTTCAGGTAACTCAGGCTCAGATTTATGTGACGAAAAAAATATTTCAGCTTCTTTTTGAAAAGCCTCTGCCAGCATTCGTGTTTGTAATGGGATGCCAGTGAATGCTTTCTCTTTATCTCTAATTGATTGTGATAGCATCTCAATTAATGCTGTCGCATAACTTTCCATTTTCTGTTGATTCCCTTCTTGAAGTTTTGAACTCTGTTGCCAGAATTTTGTTAAAAACCCAACCTGATCATCTTTAGAGAAGGGTTCTAACGTGTAACAGAGATGCTGTAGATGATCTTCCAACTCTACTCTCAGGTGTGGTCGGGTGGTGACCCACAACTGCTCTATCGAAGGCTGCTTTAGAGGATTTACAGCTTGCAGTAAATCAAGGACACTCTTTGTATATTTAGGACTGATTTCATCAAAACCATCAAACATCAATACTACCTTTGTTTTTCTTCAAGTCCCTGAAGGCAATGTTTAAACAGTTCCTTCTCAAACAAAGAGTGAAGTTTTAATAATTTTTCAGACAAAAACTCATTAGTCCCTAGCTTTTGCTTCACTTAAGCCCCTAGTACATCTGTATGGTCAGTTAAATCAATTTTCACCACCCAATAGGTTGGGTATTTTTGTTTCATTTTCTTAGACAGATGGGTCAGCACAGTGGTTTTTCCCATCCCTGCAGTATCAGCAACCAGCAACACCTTCTGGCACTGTGCTTGCTGCAAGAATTTATCTAAATTCTCTGGTGGGTACTCTTGGGGATTTTGGGTATCCGTATACACATGCAGCACCTTCATACTCCCTTGTGACTGCTGCCAAATCAGCTTTCCTGATTTGTCTTTCAGTAGCCAATGCACATTTCTTTCTGGATTACTCTGACAAAGTTGCCTGAATTCATGTTTTGCAGTAGCCAGTAAATCGGGGAATTTTTGTTCAAAAATTTCCTGTTTCATAGCTACTTGGTGATTAAAAGTTCTATCAATATAGTAATTTTCAATGTAACCATCAGTAGTAGATGTCAGCACATCTTTACCTATCACCAATGTTTTTCCTGCTAGTAAATCAGCAAGAGGCAAAAACTTTGTCAATGGTGAGTCAGCAGATATGAGTTGATTTAAGGAAATTCGACTACCTTGGAAACAGACTGTGTTTTTCAGAAGTTCGTTTTGTGAATCAGAGGTTAAATCACTCCAACTGTACCCTCTGTCAAGCATTATTTTTGCTTGGCATTTCTTTAACTCATCTTCAAGTGACTGTGCTACATCAATAGCAGCAATGAAAATAATCCTTCTCTTTTCAATAAAGATGTTCAGAGTGGAACAGGGGTCTGTTCCAATTCTGTCATAGTCATATGAACAGTCAATAATAAGTGTTGGATGAGTGACTGACTGAAATGTTTCATAAATATTCCCTGCTTGCTCCTGATTTCTAAACAGTTTAGCTGACACAAAGATATAACCACTCTTGATATCTGATACATTCAGCATTCTTCTCAAAACTTGATACAGATTTAATATAGTCAGTCATGGCAAAGGACTTGATAGTATCTGGATATTTTGACAACTTATCACATCATCTTTCAATAGACACTTATCCTTTAACCAAATTTTGGACTGCTCAATTTCACCCATTTTCCCCAGTAGTTTATTCAAGCGCTGAATTTGATGCCTCGCCTTAATACGGGCAGGGTTTTCTATAAAGCTCCTTAAATCCTCTTGTGTCTGTTGCTCATAGAAGTTGAATAATTCTGGTGCTTGTTGTGTGAGTAGTCGTTTGTCTTGTCCTCCACTGTAAAGTGCCAGCAAATGAGGCACACGGACAATCAGTTCTGAAGGCCAATCAGGCTCTTTATAAACAGTGAATACCCGTTCAATAATGGGATCAATCCCTGTTTTGTCACGGTAATGTGCTACTATTCTATCAAATGCACACTTCTTTTGTTCATCTAGCACTTCATAAGGATTGCACTCATTGTCATAGCAAACTTGCATGGCCAGATGTGTTAGCTCATGTGCTAAAGTGCCCAATAATTCAGACTGCACTTTGGCACCAACATAAATACGACCTGCCCTGTAGTCACAGGCACCTTTAGTTGCGGAGGAATGTGTGGGGTCTAAATCAATAATGGAGTCTCTGTGAAAATCAAAGATGATTTCAGTCCACTCAGACTGTTCCACCACTTTTAGGATGGTTGAAATCTCTGGTATGGCATCCAGTTGTTTGTATAGTTCCTGTATAATGCCAAAATCCTTTTTGTTCCCTTGTCCAAATCCCAGTCTTGATTTAGACAACATGTAAATAATATGAGAATTATCCTGTTTTCCAAAGTATTTTAACTTAGCTTGTTTTAATATTGATTTTTGCACGAATGACGTACCGAATTGCTTTTGCGTGCTATTACATAGATTGGTATGTGCTGACTGTCGTCTGGTGGACTTTGCTATGGGGGAGTATCAGGTTCTGGGTGTTGTGTAATAGCGGCGGTGGGTGGGGTGAGGCTGATAAACTGGAATAGCCGATTTTCGTCTGCCACGTATTGCTCGCTGATCAATATATATTTATATAACCAATATATATTTATATAACCAGAAGACAAAACAATTAGAAATAAATATATACCGAAAGCCAACCACCAGACACACACTAAAATCCGCTATTCCAGTTTATCAGCCTCACCCCACCCACCCCCGCCATTACACAACCCCAGAAACTGATACTCCCCCATAGCAAAGTCCACCAGACGACAGTCAGCACATACCATTCCACGTAATAGCTCGCAAAAGCAATACGGTACGTCATTCATGCAAAATTAATATCAATCAGGAATTGAATTGAACGTGAACAGTAATTAATACAGATAGAATAATTTCTAATTACATATAATTTATTTATATTACAGCTCACGATTCTTGCAAAAATAACCTACGTTGTTATTTTAAATATTTTACATATTTTAAACATTTTAATTGTGACTTTAATTTATAGAAAATCATAAGTTTTACAGTTTTATGAATTTACAAACTCAGATGTTTTCTAAAACTTAATATTGAGACAAGTGTGCCTATTAGGCCCTTCTAGCATGCAGTTGAAGTGTTAGTGGCTTATTAACCCCCTGAAGTATGATCCAAGGATTGAAACACGTGTAGGGGTGAAAAATCTATAATAAAAAGATAAAAAAAGTGGTTTTGTGTGTGCATTAGTGGGTGTAAAAAACTACAATAAATCCTATTAATCATAACAGATGTCGCACGATGTCGGAAGAGGTTGCCAATCCACGTGATCTTCTGGACCAATCACAAAGAAGCGCCAACCTTTGCACTCTTGTATCGCATCGTGCGGTATCGTGTGTGAAAGAATATTTTTAAGGCAGTTATGTACACAGATTATCTAGTACAGGTTATGTATTTGTGTTGGGTTCAGTAGGGAGCGACCAGTCCACATGTCTGCCGACGTCAAGGAACATCGTGATGGGGTCAATGTCACGTGTGCGGCAAAGATATTCGAGCATATATTCAGCAAGACAGTAGATGTAGCTTGTCTTGCGGTTGTATGCGTTGAGGAAAAGCTTAACATGTTTCTAAATTGCGTCTATAGTGTTTGTATGGGTACCAGTCCGTCCAGGACGAGGTTGGAATTTTGCGCCGACTGTAACAGAGACAAACATCTACGGTTTCACCCTCCACTAAACCCTTGCTATTACTGTTGTAACACACAAATAGGCCACAACTTTGGATTACGTTGTGTACTGCACGTGTCATGGATCAATCCTAATCCGTGGAAACGCTTCAAACTGTACTGCATTACATTGACTACGGTCTCGCGTATAAGTTTTATCGTTTGCACAGATGATGTAGAAGTTGGGTGTGCTGACCACAGATTAATAACAATTGGTGGTGGTGACCATTGATTAGTCATCCATTGACTGCACATTTGCCGTCAACGAATTAGGGCCACGTTAGGTTACTCATAATTTAAAACCCACATTTGTTTAATTATGAAAGAATTGTTGGGTAACCACATTGGGAAGATGCACTTCAAACACGGAGATCCCAAAGCCCCCTTCTAATGAGATTAGATCTGCAACCACAACACACCGGCAATGACGCACACATCCGTGACATCGCCTACGCATAAGTTGTTAATTAAGCAGTTGGTGTAGATAATATTTCAATGGTTGACGAAGGCATGGGTGGTCGTTTAGCATTGCAAAAATAAAACTATTCATAAACCCACCACTGATTATGGGCATTTCATGTGGGTGTCCCAGAGTAGCTCTGCCGGCCTTAGGTTGAGGCATTTGCTCTTCTAGGATGGTACGCAGCGTTTGTTAGTTACCTATGTTTCGGGACAGTCCATTCGTCCCAACTCCAAGGGTCAGTGCAGTCCTACAATATGGACTGCTTGACTTTTGAAAATGTGACTGACAGGCTTTCCCGAAACGTCGGCAACTAATTGTCAACGTTGCATAACATCCCCGAAGAGCGAAGAATTCCACACGGCGGTGAATAACTGAAATCTTGCAACCTTAGGTTATTAACTGTGTTCTTTTGTGCGAAAAATGTATAAGTTTAGGTCCGATACAGCAATGCCAAACCACTGAACAAAATTGTATGTAGTTATATCCTACACAGCAGCACTGACACTGACGTAACAAATAATAACCTCTATGTTCGGTCAGATGAGGGCTGTGGCATCAAAATGGTCAACCGTATCCCACAACTCAAGGGTATTCAGACGACTGCCATCTTAGCATTTATATTCACATCGGGAACCTGTAATTTTCGTATTATTTGTCTCAGGCTGCTGTACTGAGACATACATCATGTTTTCTGAGGTGTGGTTTGCCATAGTGACTGCCAAGTATTGCATTGCGACACTGATGAATGTTGTGACTTCCAAAAAGCTATAGCAAACACTCTTCCTTCAAGGTTTCGTGCACCAAGTAAATGTCTGGTTAAGACACTGGTTACTTCCATGTAACAAGGTAAGAAATCTTAAGGGGGACTACCAATGCCTGCTGTGGCTGTTAGCATGCGCTAGCACACTCCACTGCAGTTGATGTGTTCAAGGTGAGAATAAACCACTGGCAGGCGACGACCATAACTGACAGAAAAGGATGGCAGAACTTGTTGCATTGATGACAAAGGAAACAAAGTTAATATTACATTTTATTTTTGTGGGGACTACCCTAAATGGTGTAAAATCTGGGAAACTTTGTTCTTATTTGGCAGGGACCATACTGAAGTGCATAAAATGCAAAATGCAAGACCGCAAAATCTGGGTTTTAGTGTAATGGGTTTCTGGACTCTGTCCATTGTCTTGGCGTTCTGAACAAAAAATATAGTTTCAAAAACATGTATATTTCCACCATCAGGTATATAAAAGTTACCTGCTTAGCTTGGTTCACAGGGCATGGCGAGTCAGAGTCACTAGCACCTTGTAATCTCAGCATAGAAACACAAGAGTTCCTACATTTTTTTTTTTTAATACTAAGATGACAAAAGCCCAGAAATGTAGAAATATTAATTGTAATGTACCATCGCCAGAAACCCTTTAGAACTGAAGGACACACAGGCTGGAAGAATTCCTAGAATAGATTCCTAATGTAAAAGCATCACAATGGATGTTACAAAAAATACAATATTTCAATATATTCTTGAATTTGTATGAAGTTAGGAGTGGTTTTAAGTAAGCATACATTCCATCCATGTCACTGAAAACTGAATGAAGAATCTACATTATTTACAAATAAATACAAAAGGCTGTTCCGAATGCATAAGGTCAATAATAACATTGAATTCAGGCTTCTGATACAATTTCACCAGAACTGAATGATAAACTCTAAAATCTAAAGGGCCCATTATCATTACACAGTGCATACATTGATGAAGCTGAAATGTGTTATTTAACAGTACTGTCAGTTTCAAAGATGAAGACGAAGTTGAATGCAGCTGTCACTTCCAGCCTCCTGGTAGTGGCACTACAATTCAGTATGAAGTGCCAATAGCAATTGCCACTAACATGTTCACACAGTAAGGTAAAGTTCTTCCTAGAACAGGCCATGAAGGCCCAGAGGGGGAACACTAACTCTGGCACTAGATGAGGGTGGGTGGTCAACTCCACGCCCCAGCCGCTTTACCCCCGGGAAAGAGACCGGGTACCCATTCTATAGGAGGCTGGGTAGGCCCCAGGGCCGGTCTGGAGGGGTGAGAAAAATCTCGCCCTCACCAGGATTCGATCCCCAGACCATCCAGCCCATAGCAAGTCACAGTAGTTCAACTGTGTCAGAAGCGTGTTAAGTACGGGTCACTATTCGGTGTGGATGTGGGTTGATTCACTGCTGGACACCACGTTTTTCTGTATGAATCATGATAGCAATGTGGTTCTGTTAGCGGCGCTGGAGAAAATTTCACCGTCAGTTTCCCAGGGTCACAGTTAGAAACACAACCTAAAACATCCACCAACTTACCACATCAGTTCTAAATAAGAAGCCTACTAAAAATCACTGCTTGGTTACCGAGTTAAAATTAAACTAAATAATGGCTTGGTTATAACACACCACTTCTGCCATGCAAGGTGATGGTATGTCATGCTTTGTAACCTCGTGGACCCAGTTAATGCAGTAATCTCTACGACCAATTTCTTCAATCAGCTCATAACTGTAAAGTTGACCCCAATTTTACTTTCTTTCTGATGAAGCTTGCTCTACTTGGTATGGCCTTATTTCCTCCAAAAATAATGTCTACTGGAGTTCTATTAATCAGTGTTTAAGGCACGAATTCCTCTTCACTAAGTAACAATTGGTGCTGTGCATTTAACACTAAACCTTCAACACGGGCATTAAAACCCCCTTCCACAGCATGATGTGGGAGAAGAATCTAAGGCTATTTAAATTTTACCCATAAGTTGTGAGTACACTGAATACTCTATGGCATATGATGTGTGTGTCACGCAAATATATGCAACACTCCACCTTGAAGGGTTAAACAAATTACTGGGCTAATACTGTATGTAGAATGATTATTACTCACAGGTATGTGAGACTACAATCAACAATTCTTTGCACAGTTCACAAAACAGGAACATTAGTATTTGTGGTTTCAACATGATTCAGCAAATGCTAACACTAAAGACAAGCCTCTGATGGCTTTAGAAGGGATTCAGTACTGAAAGAGTAATAAGTCGCAGTTTACAGCCGGCACATTCACCTG
Organism: Reticulitermes speratus; assembly: GCA_021186555.1. NCBI lineage: Eukaryota > Metazoa > Arthropoda > Insecta > Blattodea > Rhinotermitidae > Reticulitermes > Reticulitermes speratus. Next base: position 29,269,675 of record JAJKFL010000007.1, read on the forward strand.
ATCTCATAATATGAAGGTCAGAGTCTACAAAAAAACCCTCATACTGAATTGGACAAAAACAAATGGAGAGAAATTTTGGAAGTTCCTTTAGGAAGAGCTTGGTTGGGTGAATTTCAACCTATTTAAATGGTACAGAAAGTGTGTGTGTGACAGCATTTTGAGCACCTCTTATAACACAGGTAAACTGATTTTATTGCATTTATATGGAGCAATACCTGACTCATACTGAAAAATTCTTGTAGTGCTCAGCGGTCAGTCATGCAGTTCCTGGCACGAGCAGTGACAGCTGTGCTCAACTTTTCCGTGGATACGTTGTACTAATGAAGGGGTACACTACATACATGAAATTATGTTACAAAATATAAACTGTTCAAAACAGATAAATAATTTGTTATGTGCATTCTACTTAAAATAGATAAAAATCACACTTTTTATACTATGAACAATTCTTAAGTATTAAATCTGTTTACAGATAATGTAAATTGAGAGAACGTTCAAATGCTATCTCCCCTGTGCTGGTTTCAAATGTAACGGTTTCCAGAGATTCAGGGCCCTGTTCAGCTTCCAGTCCATTATCAACATCTGCTGTCTGAACTGAATCCTCTTGTTCCTCACCATCAGTATTTCCCAGAGGCTCCAACCCAATAATCTTTCTTGCAATGTCAGGCAACCGTACTGCTGATGTCAGCTGGTGATATATTCCTTCCGCTTTACTTAATGTTGAATCCAATTCAATGTGCAATGACAGATCATTGATGTGCTGCAAGTTAAAAGAAATATATTATATATATATTCAAAATGGTTGTGCCTAATGCCTCCAGTCTTATTCAATAGCATTTCCAACTTTACTGATCCAAGCACTAGTAATGCAGCAACTGATTTCCCATTCATTCCCTGTCTTACATTTAATATTATAAAGTCTAGTAAGCATTAGCACATCTAAGTATGTTTATATGTGAGGAACAATATAAAAATTAACACCTTTATGTGGCGTTAAAACTGAAGAGACGTATTCACCCACACTAAACATTTACAATTAAATATTTTGCATAACAGATTATGAAATAACTTTTAACTGTCAGATACATCAGTTTTCCAAGCGTCTGGGCTCTGTTTAGCCATTTCTAGGGAGCGCAATAACCATCCCCAAAACTGCATCCCCTTCACTACTTGGCCAGTAACTCCATTATATACTAGAAAAGGAATTAAGGTATAAGCTGAGGGAAGTTGTATGGTTCATGCATACTATTTTGTTAAAAACAGGAAATGAAAAAAACAAAACAAAGTCATCTTTAGATACAAAACCAATTTTTCCAGTTGTGATACAATTACAATTATAACACCAACTACAATTTGCATAGGGCCATAAATTAAACTGCAAACTGTCACCGATTCACTACCATCACAGTCTTATTAACCTTCCTGCGCTATGGTGGCTCACCAACACAGGAGGAGTCTATCCTAACTAAATAAATAACCAACCAACCAAAACACTAACTAACCAACTAACTAACTCCATGCAGCAGAGCCCTTCTTGAGAATCTAACTGGTCTGCGGCAAGTCAAGAAAATCCCAGCATTTTACGGAACCTGAAGGTACATTACTGCATTCACAAGAGCCAGCCATCTGTCCCTATCCTCAGCCTGACACAGTCCATGTCCCAGCATCCCACTTCTTGAAGATCAATTTTAATATTATCCTCCCACCTATGCCTAGGTCTTCCAAGTGGTCTCTTTCCCTCAGGTCTCCAAACTAAAACCTTGTATGCACCTCTCCTGTCCCCCATACGTGCTACATGCCCCACCCATCTAGTACTTCTTGATTTGATCACCAAAATAATATCTGGTTAGGAGTACAGATCATAAAGCTCCTCATTATATAGCCTTCTCTGGAGGCATCCGTACTGCTGACATGAAATCTGCCACCCCACAAGGTAAGAGGAAAGTGTAATTTGAGGTGACATATGGTACATGACCAATTACCTTCAATATCTCATTAAATCCATAATCGTTCTCCATAAGATCATGTTTTTGTGTGTCTAAAATTGCTACACACAAGAGAATATGGAAATTCGGGCAAGGTAAGTCAGTCCATAACACTTCCCAGAGTCTCATGATATCCTGATACGGGAATTCCCGCTTAAATAACACTAGGAGCCAACGGAAACAAAAAAACATGTTGTCAGAATCATGCCTCTCCAAATAAGTAGCCAGATCAGGTACTGTAACTGATAGCAAGCAGTACAATTGCTGCAGCTGCTGCTTCATGCCAGCCTGGTCGAACTCAAAGTTGCTGCACTGCAAACAAACAAACAAACAAACATACATACAAATTTATGTAACAATTTCAGCACACCTCCATATCCTCCAGTGTGTGTGTGTGTGTGTGCCTACGTGCAAGGCTCTGTTGTCTCTTATATCTTTCTAGAGTCATGTTTATTTACCATTTATTTTTTTTATTTTTTTGTGTGCTACAGGTAAGAAAGCCCTGCTTAAGAGATAACAAAATGGTACACCAAAGTGAATATATGACTGAACAAGTTGCACTCCAAGAGAGCTGAGAAATGACCGGCCACTAACACGCAGAGCAGTACACAGATCCTTCAAACTCAGAATACCAGAAGCAACAGTGTGAGAATTGTCACTCAAAAAATGAGTAATGATTATCTTTCAAGAAGATTCAGTGTACGAATACTTCCTGCAGCAACTGTTATTCCCAAATGTGATTACTTTTTTCTGGCAGGAAGGGTAAGGGGGGTAAATGTCCCTTGTATTCAAGTTCCAGACAGACAGAAAAACAGGAGAACTCCAATTACGATACAGTAATAGAGAAGCCGGAAACACACATTACGATAATGGCAAGTGACAGCAAGATGTGCTTTTGGAAATTAATTTGTTGATGTCCTATCCATTTTTCTGCTTGTGTCTGGGAGAACTTGAATGAACTGTCTTTTTGAGACATGGATGTTCAGGGCTCAGTGTTCCTACCAGTGCCAACACCTGCCCCCACAAGAAATCACAATCTCCCATCATGCTGCCATGATTCATAAGGGAAAATGTGTCCAAACATCTAACAAAGACGAACACAGGAACCGAAAAAAGCTGTAACAAAGACACTCAAAGAGATTAAATTTGTACTGTTCTATGATGTTTCAAATGTGGGGAACAGACTGCGTATGCACCGTAGATACACACATACACGCATGCAGGTGCTATCTTCATAAAACATTCTTTGATACTTTTGGTCTACTTTCCTTCATTTACAAGGAACAACTGAGTCTGTGAGTCCATCCATCTGTGCATGTGTCACTATAAAACCTTGTCAATCATGGGCAGTTTTTAGTACAATTCTGTGTACCCCCCCTCCCCCCCCCATATTTTTGACTTCCTACTGTTATTAATAGCAGCATATCCAACATCGAAATTCAAAACAGAGCAATACTAGCACCACTTAATGTAGGGGCCTTAAATTATACATACCACTTGATCATTGAAAGATATACAACTTTCAAAATAATTTGTCTACAGAATGTGAAACAACAACGTGGTCTTGTAACCTACAGTTTGATGGCAGTTACAGTACAATGGTGCCAGGCGTGTGAAATTTTGTACAAGGACAAATCACATATCTAACTATAAATTCTAGCTTGAATATTTTTTGTGTTTAGAATTATAAATATGACTATCATGTGACACTTCTGAGGTTATGTCACACACAGTTAATGCAGTCTGAGCCCGTACTACTGGAAATTATGCACAAGAAAATAATTACGGGTAAAAGCTGTCCCTGTGCGTGCCATGATGGCATATTGGGGAGCAAAGGTATGGTCCACACATTCTTTGCACTTCAGGGATATTACAGCGAGTCAACTGTTAAACAGTTATGGTCGACACTGAAGACAAAGAAGCTATGCTTTTCTGGAATGTCGGTAAATACAGTAAAACCCCGATTTAATGTTCCCGCATTTAGTGAAATCCAGGATTTAGTGATGATTTTTTCATGTCCCGACAATAGCTCCATATAAACAAATAAACCTCCATTTAATGAAAACCTCGATTTAGTGAAATATATTCTAATCCCCCAGCAATTCATTAAATGGGGGTTTTACTGTATTTACCAGAAAACACCGCATAAGAGCACAGAACACTTGTATCTGAAAGAGTATGTGGCCTGTACTGGAAGATATAAAAGAGGACATAGCTGGAAAGGAATAAAAAAGGAAAGAGTGTGGAAGAAATAGGAGGTTGGAGACTTTTCATTCATCAAACTGCATCAAACAGAAATGATGGTAGGAGGAGGAGCAGGGAGACGAGGAGCAGCAGGACGAGAAGAAGAAGAACAGAATTACACAGCAGAACACTACCTCATGAAGACCCTTTGATATGATGTTCTCATTATTCCATTCAATATGATATTCATCTGAATGAGTACAACAATAAAACATGACCATCCATTCTCTAACATTTTCACCTGTGTGATTATGTTCACTTTCTAGAAACATACAAGTAAAAACATGATAAGAGGACAGATTACCACTTTGTCCATGAAGCCCACAAAACACCAGAAGGCATCTACTTCATCAGTCATGATGTACAGGATGGGTGAAAGCAGATCACTCATTCCCTGAACATAACCAAGATCAAAATTGTACATGACATATGTCATTAGGATGTCACACAGTAACTGCAAGTTTCTGTTGTTTTCACCGGCGAAGAATGGGAGTGTGCGGTCTGTCCTATTTACATCTTTCTCTGTGAAAAAAAAAAGAAAAAAAAAATTAACTAAGTAAACGTACGAGTTTCCGTAATAACATAATAATATTATGTTACGTAATTCATAATTAGGCCACTATGAAAAAAAAAACTGTCTTAATCCCCAATTATCTCACTAACTGATTGGTGAATAAAGTAACAAAACAAGTGCACTCCAATAACAGAATGCTAAGGGTGAATACCTCCAAAATCAAAGCCCACAAATGAATATCAACATATGACGGTTCCATTCACCCCCATCCTTATAATCTATTTCTTTAACACCTATCTTAATGTTATCCTCCCTACTTTTGGTGCTCTATGTGTCTACTTTTCATAAAATTTCTGCACCAAACTTCATGTGATAGTTGTCTACACCCTAGCCATACATCCCATTCACAACACCATCCTAAATTTGTCGGTGTGACTGAACCAGGAAGATGGATATTGAATGTTATATGCATCAGGGGGATGAGCCACATGTGATACCATTTTTATGGAACATGACAGTTCATTACTGTGTTCATAAGACATACCATTAAGACCCATCTTGATACTACCCTTCTACCTCTGCCTAGTAGCTTCCTCTTCAGGTTCCCTGAATGAACATTTTCAAGCAATCAACTCTCCAGTGCATGCTACATGACCATCTCCTCATGCTCCTTTATTTGATTACATTAATAATGTCTGGTAAAGTGTACAAATTTTGGAGCTCATCATTTAGCAGTTCGCTACAGGCTGGAGGGTCCTGGGTTTGAACTTTGGTGGAGGAGAGATTTTCTGAACCCAATCAGATCGGCCCTGAGACCCACCCAGCCTCCTGTACAAGGGGTACAAAGTCTCTTTCCCAGGATTAAAGTGTCCTGGGCATGATGCAGACCACCCACCCACTTCTAGCACTGAGGTAAAGTATGGGTAGAGCTATATTTCTATCTATCTCCCTTCTGTGGCTGCTTGGAATTTAATGGGACAGACATCATTAAGCAGCTATCTCCAGTCTCCTGTTCCTTCCTCTGAGGTTCAGACTTCCCCCGTTAGCAACCTCAGGGTAAAAGATTATGTTCACACCACACATACAAAAACCGGGTAGAATTAATTTTGTACATTTTAAATTTTTACAGCTCAGGCAGAAAAAAATTTCTAACCTGAATGGTAGCAAGCTTTCTCCACTTTCAATCTGCTCTTACTTTCTTTGCGAATGTAATTTTCATTCGAGATTCTCACAGCGGTGTTGATAAAGATTCAAGTCTTCTGGGATGTTATGCTATGTTGACCACTAAAGTTACTATTCAACACAGCATAACATTCCAGAGGCCTTGAATCTTCAATTACGTAATGCTCAAGGAAGACCCCGTACCATGAATTTATTAAATTTCAGTTGCACCATAAGAAGAAAAGTTTTTATAATCTAGTTCAGAAATCAATGTGGCAATGATGAGTTGATATATACCTTTTATGAGGCATAATTTTGGTGGTGAAACTGCTTGGAAGACTGAGAAGTTGGGAGGACAACATTATAACATATCACAAGGACACAGGTTGTGAGGAGGGGAGAAGGACAGACATGAATCAGTCAGTATCCACTTAATTGTGTCAGGAGTAATCATTTGGACTCTACTACCAAGTGACTTTTATGTTAAGCACTAAACACTACTCACCAACAAGACTCTTCCTGTCATGATAGTCAGAAAACCTCTGTTCTTGACCTGGAGTAATAGTCCGCCACTGTAACTTCATTTGAAAGTATTCGTCTGTTTTCTGTTTCCGTAATTTCCGTCTGTCAGCACGTGTTGAATCCCAAGGGAAGTACCCCAGAAGGAACTTCCACACTTCCTGCCGCAGATTTGGCACCACTCCCTGTACAAACAATACTGTTATACTTAGTAACAGACTGATAACTGCCTACCTGCACCAGCGGGCCACTTTGCAGCACCACACACTGTAATACAAATCTCATATAACAGTGCAATATATCCAGCAGATATTGTTCACACTGTCAGTATCCATCTTGCAAAATGTCTGCTAGTATTTCGGACAGGGATATCTTATGAACCATCATGGCTGTGTGAGGTAATCTGATCTTCTAGCTACTGTAATTCTCAAAGGTGAAGAGTATTAATGCTTTACCTAAACCACAAATCACTATTCCTGTTGTATCTTTAGTTCACAACCAAACACAGTAATGCTTCTTGCACACATCTGACTGGCTGGCAGCTTACCGGATGGGCGCAACTTGGAACTTTAATAACACCATCGGAATATAATATTTCAAGTTTACTAATTAACCTGTAAATGACCGGGTTGGTATTAAAATTTTAGTGCATGGTTTATGAAAAACATGAGTATTATTTGAAAGAAAAAAAAAAAAAGAAAAAAGAAAAAAAAAAAAATAATAATAATAATAATAATAAAATAAAATAAAATAAAATTATGAAATAAACGCCATTTTGTGGAAAATAAAACAGAAATTATCCAGCATAAACTTCTAGGGGTGTAAAAGAACACCCCTATAAGTTCATTTTATATATTTAGGCAACAAGGAAATTGACTACATTTTTAAGATATGCTACATAATTTGTTTTATTTTCCACAAAATGGTTGATATTTCACAATTTTATCTTTGCCATTCCGTTGCGCTATTGCACATGTGTTCACTCTAAACGCAACTGTCATTTGTTCCAGACATTATCGGACATGTTTCGATCCTATACACAGATCGTCATGATCATTGGGCTTTGTATACAACCAGTATGACAGGTAAAAGGTGCATACTGTGTTGTATGCTAAGATTATGTGACCTCATAACTTACAGTTCTTTATATGAGATCTGCGCTCTTCTGGGATGTTCTGCAGTGTTGAGTGGTAGTAATATCCCAGAAGAGCACAGATCTTGTCTGCATCGTAGGGGGAAGCGTGAAATTTCTTTATTTCTTTTAAAATATTATTACAGTGGCTATTATTGTGCACTTTAATTTTTGTTAAAACTATTTTAATTCAGCTGTACTGTGATAATATTTCAAAAGAAGACTCTATATATGTAAGAACTGTAAACTGTGATGTCTCATAATCCTAGCGCATTACATAATATGCGCTTTTTAACTTTTTACATACTGTTTAAATACGAAGTCTGATGATGATCTGTGTACAGAATTGAAACATGTCGCTTTGCATACGCGAACATAGGTCATTTAAAGGTTAACGTACTCATACAAGCCTACATGTTTCAGCTGAATTCCGCCATCTTCAGACACATATCAATAGATAAAAGCTATTAAAATTTTTACATTCAAAAATACAGCTTACACAAGTTATGGTAAAGATATTGTTTATTCTCTTCATGAACAAAACAAGTACGAGTCAAATGAGATACCACTGAACATGAATAACTTTAACAGAGGCAGTAGCTTCATATTAAGCCAAGCATGGTAGCCTGTAACCAACATGTTAATCAAGAAGCAGGACCAAACAGAGCGCACACTTGTCTCCGACTACTACCCCTCACTGGCTCATGACCAACGAGGAGCCAAGGGTTTGGGCGGGTATATATATGATGCAGACTGACATCTGAGTTATGCCGTTCCCTGATGACAAGAACAGAGATGGTTCTCAAAATGCTGGTTTACTAACCATTCAACTGCTTGATGCAGCTGTTAGCCTGTGTAAGTTCTGTTGTATAAAAACTTAGTTTATAAAAAATTAACATGATGCTCACCCCCTGAATATAACGTCCTTTACTGTCTCCACCTCCCTGACACGGCCTTCTTCATCTTGCAGCTGTGCCCAATGTTCCCCATTGAGTGGCGCACCTCGAGGGGCATCAGGCCGGGTTGGCAGAACTGGGGCATCAGGCCGGGGTGGCATAGCTGTATGACTGTATGACTGTATGACTGCATATTCTTCTCCAACAATATTAGCAGGTGTCTCATCCAGGGTAAGGCTTCTATTCAGCAGTTCTACAACTTCTTCTCTCCGTTGTTCTGACGGCCTGAATACTGGAAATATTAAAAAAAATGTAGCTACTCTGTCCACAGCTTCACAACATGTAACTCGTTACCCTAAAAACATAAATACAGCCTAGGACGAATTATTTAGACGAAAGAGTAAAGCATACATACAGGTTTGTTTGCTTTTCTTTTAACTGTGTCATCTAACGATGCTGTCAATTGCTAAGATTATACAGCATCAGTGACGGATCAATATATGAGCACGGACCATTGGTGGAATGATACTTACACAGGAAAAGTGAAGTAGTCAGAGAAAAATCTGTTCCAGTGTCACTTTGTCCACCAAAAATTCCACAAGAACTGGCATGGGACAGAACCTGGACCATCATGGTGAGAGGCCAGCAACTAACTGCCTTAGCCATTACACAGTCCTTTAGAGGGTTCTTATAATAAACAAGCATAAGTCCATACTTCAATTGAGTATGGCTGCTTTCCTCATCAATATCAAAACATATAACAGGTAAAACTTCAAAGAAGGAATCACACTCAAATTAAGAAATTAAAACTTACTCATGTAATTCTTCTTGGACTTCTTAACCCTCTAAGAGGCAACAGACAGGCTGTCCCAAAACACTGGTAACCAACTACCAACTCATGCCACGTGACATCCCAAAACAGCGAAGGCCTTACACTAATCTGTCTATTGGGTTGTCTTGTGACTGAACACACTCTAAACAGGGTAAATGTGCTTATATTTCCATACATTGTTTAGGTACTGAGGTCTGACATAATATTGGAACAAAATTACCCAGCCCTTCACTTACAAGATGAACAATCTGAGGGTTATTGTAGATGTTTGCAGTTTCATCTGTTGACCTTGTCCCTGAACTACATACCAGCTAATGGCTGATAACTTCTTGAACATCTGAATAAACCTTTTTCAATTAAATGAAGTTATATTCTATATTTCTGACAAAGCATATGCCCTTCAATCTCTGGTCTCTCCCAAGTAGCAGGACCTAAGTTTAAACTTGCATTTTCTGCTGCTGTTAATCAAGTATGTGCCAAGATAAATTTCCAAGTCAGTGTGCTCCTGCTCACTGATTGTTGCTTATCCTCCCACAACAGCATCCTCTGAAATCACTTGGCACAATGTCCTGCCAGTTTAGCTATCATAAACAGAATTCTGGTTACTTTTTAATAATCAAAACAGACTTGCCTTAATGATTAACTGGTCCACAAGAATTAGATAGCTGATTCATTACCTGAGCCAGTGTGTTACAAAAAAGCAGTCCCCTTCCCCTAAAGCTTCTCCTGTTGTAAAATCATTTGGAATCCATAATGCACCTCAGGGGCTCAGGCCTATGTGTTCTTCCAACAACATTATGTTTAATTCTTTCAATTTATGACAATATAACCTCAAATACTTACACAAATAGTCAGTAAGTTTGGAGAAAGTTTCTAATGTAGTTTCATATGGACGGTGGTGTAAGTTTCTTACAAATCTCCATACAGCGTCTGATTTATTTTCTGTGAAGAGTTCCAACTCTGCAAACGATCGATCCAGCGCCTGACTTTCTAGCAGACCGTGAACTATATACAATTGCTTGTCTCTTCTAGATCTATAAAAACAGATAAGCAGAAAATATACAAGTTATACCTGTGTCTGAAGTTGCTTCCACATTAATGTACTATCACACTGCTATCTACATTGACCTTCTGTCAAGCATTATTGTTTAACCTATCCTATCTTATCTGATAATGCATCCTGTTAGACTGTCTTTCCTATACATGATTATTTCTGGCTACTGTTTGCTGAAGTGCCACTATATAACAGTGTGAAAGAGATTAAAACATTGAATATGCATCTTAATTGCAAATAAACTTAACCATTTCAAAAGTGTATACTCGTCATTAAAACCACTAACGTAAAGTTGTCACCATGTATGCCATAAAGGCACATGGGGTAGTGGAGGTATACCTCCACTCTTTCTTAACCTCAGCATTAGATGAAGGTAAGTGGTTGGCTTCATGCCCCAGCCACTTCAATCCCAAAAAAAAGCCCCTGGTACCCACTGAAGAGGAGGCTAAGTAGGCCCCAGAGCTGCTCTGGACACAAATCAAGAATAGGGACATCCCTTGGCCCCACCTGGATCAAACCAAGATTCCACTGTTGTCCAGCACATAGATTAGTCACTACACAAAATACACTAACCTAGCTCACAACCACTAACATAAGATATGTTAATGTTTGTTGCTTCAAGGCATAGCAGTCAGTACCCTGGCTCAGATTTAAAGCCGATATCACCCAAATACAAGCCAAAAGTGCTACCACTTGTGGTGACTTCTTTATCTATGTGCCTCATATTCACTTTCAGATTTGCTAAACTTTTGGAACGGTCTACCTCACCTAGCAGTTCTAAGATTTCCTTTCAGCGCTGCTACAAAACAGTCTGCATTGTTTTGCTCAAAGAATAATGCACTGTGTGCTGTTTCATCTCGCTGGATCAGAGTCACCTTTGGTCCATCTCTTGAGATGTGGATAGCTCTAAGATCTTCCATTTCAATCCGCACTGATCGACATCGATTCTGCCCTTCATTACTTCCTAATTACATAAAAACAACATTACCACTATCAACATTATAGGTAACTCCATGGTACAGGATCTGCCTTCAACAGTTTGTTGTTGTTCACCTGGTAAAAGATTCTCTAGCTTTAAAGAACATAAGTTCATTACCGTGTTCATAAAATTCCACCAAAGGACCCTATCTTATGTCGGCTAAATTCAGTCCCTTCTCTGGCACATTACTTCACTCAATATCCATTTGAATATTATCCTCACACTTATGCCTAGGTCTCCATAGTGGTATCTTCTAAGCTCAGCACTTTCAATTAATTATTGATTCCCCCATGTATCCCAATATCCTGTCCAACTCATCATCCTCCTTGATATAATCACCCTGGGAATATTAGGCAAAGAGAAAGAATTACAAAGCTCCTCATTACATAATTTCTCCAGTCTTTGGTTATTACCATTTCTTATATCCCCTCCTTCATAGTTACTTCCCAAACACACATCTATGTTGTTACAGTTAAGAGGTCTAATGACAGGTAAATGTATGTCCAAATATCAAGCTATTGTGATCATATTTTGGACAGGACACAGGGAACATAAAATACACTTAATAGCTGCATTCATTTCCAAAATGTAATAGGCTCTTTAATTTCATCACCCTTTGATTTATTACTGCTGCTAATTTTGAGTACAAAAAAATACTAATTTATAATTTGAAATGCGTGGTTCCCAGAATAACATGTGGCTACAGGATCAAGATTGGAGAATGTGGAATATTTCAATTATTTGGGTAGCATGATAACAAATGACGCAAGGTGTACACGTGAAATTAAATCCAGAATTGCCATGGCAAAAGCAGCATTCAACAAGAAGGAGACTCTTTTAACCAGCAAACTGGACTTAAATTTAAGGAAGAAACTAGTAAAGTGCTACATTTGGAGCATAACTTTGTATGGTGCTGAAAAGTGGACACTTCGGAAATTAGATCAGAAGTATCTGGAAAGTTTTGAAATGCGGTGCTGGAGAAGATCAGTTGGACCGATCGTGTGAGAAATGAAGAAGTATTACACAGAGTCAAGGAGGACAGGAATATCGTACATACAATAAAAATAAGAAAGGCTAACTGGATTGGTCACATCTTGCGTAGAAACTGCCTTCTGAAACACGTGATTGAAGGAAAGATAGAGGGAAGGATAGAAATGACAGGAAGATGAGGAAGAAGACATAAGCAGCTACTAGATGACCTTAAGGAAAAGAAAAGATATTGGAAATTGAAAGAGGAAGCACTAGATCACACCCTGTGGATAACTTGCTTTGGAAGAGGGTACGGACCTGTCGTAAGGCACATGCAGAATGAATGAATGGATCAAGCCAGTAACAATGTGGTGATGAACAGGTGGACTGACTATTCTAAAACATTACACACATTTTAAGCAGACTTTCTGAATGTGCTGCTATCTTTTTAAACCTTTTTAACTGCAGAAGAGTGGAAAATTTACCCCCTGAATTATGACTCCTGCGTCCTACTGCATTGACCATTGCCCACTCCTGGTCATGCGTCTCTGAATCCACAGACACCTCTGTTGGCCTCCACTCAATACATTTACCAGTGCCACTCTGTAACAGAACAAAATTAGAACTTCACGCTATGAAATTCACACCACTGTCGTGTCATCTGAATGTTGCGTGATTCAACTAGTAACACAATGTTACTGACACTAATTAACCAATTTCCATAAAAACCACCACAAAATATTTTCAAACAGTTAACAAGAACAAGAACACCAAGAGAATATGTGACACAAGAGATACACCAGGGCCATTTGAAATCTGTGGTCTTCTGGCTTATTACACGGCGTCGTGTGGTAATTAGTTACCGACGTTTCGGGACAACGTATCGGTCCCATCTTCACGGGTCTGACCGTGAAGATGGGACCGATACGTTGTCCCGAAACGTCGGTAAATAATTACCACACGACGCCGTGTAATAACCCAGAAGACCACAGATTTCATCAACATCACGGCGGAAGCCTAAAATCACTAGAGCCATTTAATACTGGATCCCAAATTTTGAGATGGTCATGGTTATTTACAGAGAATGTAACTTTAATTGAATTATTTTCTTAACAAATTAGAAAGAAAGAAAAAAAGAGAAGCTCCTAATAAAAATTTTTTATGTAAGATGTGATGAATCACAGTAACTTTATCTGTCACATTTGTGTGGCAACATGTTATACTTCACCATCATACTTGGGTGTCAATGTAGGTCTTATGGCCTGTTCTGGTAACAAGGCCCTCTAGGTTGAGGGCTTCTGCAATAGGTTGGTAACCCCATGTTTAAAATAAAAATGAAAGCAAAATGTTTCTGGGAGGTGAAAGAGCCCTGTCCTTGGGCAAAAGAATAAAGGAAGCACCTATTGTGCTGGGACCAACTGGCAAGGATATTCTCAACTTCTAGGCCCCAGAGAGTTTTGCCTATTGGCCTATCTCACAAAGCACTAGGCACAAAAGTGAAGCATTTGGGTGTCAAGGGAATCTCATATGCTACATGTGCTGACAAATGAAATACAGGTTGGTTTTCTCTGCAAATCCTACAGAACCAATTTAGATTAAAGGCCACATTTTATTCATGCTGATACAAAAACACTTCCAGAATATGTAACAATGCCAATACATTTCTGCTGGCAGTTCAGACGTCTATTTGTCATAGCAGTAATGCAAGAACACATACCACATTTCCCTAGCAGTTCTGAAAAACCTACGTTACTTCAAATCAATCTGTTCATGGACAAACATTTAATTTTCTGGGGAAGCTTCATGGCTATAAACATACTGTGCACTCTCAATATACACCTACAACATACACAGTAACTTTCTGACATTTGAAACTACGTATATGCAGGGATGCTAACCAACTATGTTCGCGTCATTTGATCATTTCTACGATAAACTTAACAAGTACTCACATATTCAACGATACTCAAAGTACCAGAACACTGAGAATCATCATCCCGGTTATCACAATTGCTTTTAATGAGTACACCATAGTGGATATACAATTCCTGAAAAAAAGAGGAGGTGGTCATTACAGATAAACAGACTAGTACATTCGTATAACTATTAATTAAAAATTATAAAGAGGGTGACTCCTTGGAAATTAGCAGACCAAGTAATTTCACCCAAACGAATATTGTACAAACCACTCCTTGTTCATGCAAGTCATCCATGTTTTCCATTCTCCTTCTTTCTTTTCTCTTATAGTGAGAAACGGAGTTTCCTAGTCATTTACATTCCTCATTTTCCTCGATTTCCATCCCCATTCCTCCATAACGTGACACTGTCTAGCACGGATGATCCTACAAGAGCTACACACTGTAATCCGTGCTTCCCGGAAATACCACGGCACCTAGGGTTGCCAACTCGTCACATAATACTATGTTATATTATATATACCGTGCATTTCAGTAATTAAGTATTTCATTCCAACAACAACAACATATGTAGGGACAGAAAACACTAAAACAATGTAGTGCTTCTGTTGGAATGAAATAATTAAATAATACTACGTGTTTGATTTCACGAGGAGTTAGGTGTAGAAACTTGGAAACAGGAAGAGACGTACAATCATGGAACTATTTATGAGTATAAACTTAGTAACACCAACAAATGCACGTGGTAAATACATACACAACGTATATTATAAACCCCTACATATGTTTCGATAAACCTTTGTCATCATCAGGGGGTTCAAGCAATGGCGTACAAGAACTTCGCATCCATTTACATGTTGCAAATATCAGTCATTAGAAATTCAAAACATACAAATTCATAGTCATAATTCATAAAATACGATGTTAAAATATTGGTTGGTAAAATGCTATACTTCTGGTGTGGTTGTAATAGTAAAGTATTACACATTAAAAGCCCAGAGCATACAAGGTCTCAAACATAGTCTGGCGAACCTCCGCAGGGATCTGGTATTCCCAGCAAACCCAGGTATGTTGAGTACTCTACATAACAAACAGCTGGACCATCTGGCCCGACATTGCAGGGAGCTATTATAGGCAAACCTGCACCACGGTCCAAAAGCTTCGAACAGCGAAACCCAAACTTTCTGGGGCCGCTAGGATGAAACTCAACAAAGCTCAGGCAGGTCAAAGTGGTACCGGGAGCTTAACGCAACCGGGGGCATGAGACCTCGCCTCAGCTTCAATGGTTCCTAAGACCCAGATCTGGGGGGTCACACTCCCACAGAGCAACCTCCCAAAAAAACCAGGGCTCTCTTTGGAGCCTGGGTCGTATAAGGAAGCTCTGCTCAACTTTAGGGCAGCCATCCTCTTGGACCATCCTGAGGAAAAGCTGTCTCTACAAGATATTAATCTGGTTTTGGCCGAAGTCGAGGAGGTATTTCGCGATACCCCGGATGGGGGACGCCCACTTCTCCGATCCTACAGGCTGGAGAGAGGCATACTCTTTTATGCATGTGCAGTTCAACTGTCTGTTGACGGGCTATTGGAGTCCTTCATGGGTTTCAAGTTAGGGAAGGAGCGAAGCTGAAAGCAATTGACGCCAAACACCTCCCTAAACCTGTTAAAGTGTCTAAGTGACCTGAAGAGCTTTGTAAGTGGATCAAAAGCCTTAATCCGGGACTCCATGCGGACAACTGGAGGGTTCTCAATTCCAAGGACGAGCCTACTGGTAGAGGGCTCATCCACTTAATAGACACGTCTAACACCATCAAGAAGACCGGCTATAAAATCTTTACGGGGTTGTCTGAGGGCACTTTTAAAGTACTCAGCGATCCCGAACCAGAAATAGTAGGTCCAGCTTCTAAGGGGGGAATCCCGGGCTGTGGACAGTGGTGTGAGGGGGCTGGAGACAGCACCTCCTGAGGACCGGAAAAAGGAGCCAGGGAATTACCTCTGGAGACTACGACGTCTGATACATATACCTCTCACAGGCTACGGTTAACGGGGCTCTTGTAGAACCCGAACTTGCCGCCAAGAGGAATAATTAATGGGGTTAACCCTACATATGTATTAATTTTAACGGGGTGAAAATGTAAATGTATAAAATTATTGTGTACCATAGCAAGGCTGCGGCGGCACTTCTTTGCCGAAAACGTATTGTAGGGCAGATAGATATGGCACTTATTCAGGAATCCTGGGGACCGGAGAAGGGGATTACACAATAAATGGGGAACACTGTTTTCTGCAGGACTCAGTTTTGTTCCTAGAGCTTGTATTGTATTTTTGCAAGAAATAATATTCAGGCCTTTCCACTGCTGGAGCTCAGCTCCAGAGATGTAACGACAGTTAAGGTTACCCTTTATCAGAGGAAGCAGCATATGGGTACCCTTGCATACCTACCCTATGACTCAGCCGCAACACCCCCAACAAGGGAACTACGGGACGTCATCACCCACTGCTGTAGAAACAAGCTGCAGCTCATTGTTGGATGTGATGCTGATTCACACCACAGGGAGCACTGGCATCAATCCAAGAGATAATTTATTGGAATATTTGGTAAGTGCTAACCTTAATATTCTTAATAAAGGTAACAAACCTACCTTTGTTGTGAGCAATAGGCAGGAGGTTATTGATTTCACATTAGGGACTGAAAAGATAGGAGACCTAGTGTCCACAACAGGCATGTATCTGATCAGACCTCTTTGTAGGACCACAGGTACATACTGTTTCAGGTAGGTGACCTAGAACTCTCCAGGGTCACATATCGCAATCGTAAGACAACCAATTGGGAATCCTATCAGGAAGACCTAATGGTAAATGTAGGGGTTGTACCAAGTGTTGTGCACTCAGTGTGAGATGTGGAGTTGGCTGACTTTGTGCAACAGGCCATTCTCTCCTCCTATCACCAAAATTGTCTAGCTAAGGTGGCTCTCTCACCAAGGAAGTTTCCGTGGTGGCATAAAGAGTTGAGCCGCCTTAAAGCCTCTACAAGACGGCTTTTTAATAAAGCTAAAAAGACTGGTGACTGGGAATCCTATAAAATGACCCTCACCAATCATTACAAAGAAATAAGAAAAGCCAAACAATCCTCATGGAGGGAATACTGTTACTGTCAGGGGATTGACAATGTACCTATAAGAGCCAGCCTAATGATGATTATGGTGTCAGTCAGTCAGTCAAGAAGGTGGGTTCTATCAAACTACCTAATTGCCACCATACACAAGCAGGAATAGAAATATGAAAGAACTGTACAGAGTTCACTTCCTGGGGTCTGATGCAGGAGAAACAACTTGGCAAAGGCAGGAACAGCAAAACCTGGGGACATGTACTGCCCACAGGGAGGACCGGGAACTGTCCAAAAGGGTCACTGACCAATCTAAAATAATATGAGTGATAAACACATTCAAACCATTAAAATCGGCTGGGACAGTTGAAATTGTACCAGCACTGTTGCAATAGGGCGTCGATTACTTAACGACTCACATATGCCGAATCTTTAGAGCCTGCCTAGCAAGGGGATATATATATACCCATAGTTTGGAGGCAAGTTAAAGTGACGTTTATACCTGAACCCGGGGAGGCCAACTATACTGAGGCTAAGGCATATCGTCCTATTAGTTTATTGCCTTTCATGCTGAAAACAATGAAAAAAACTGGTGGACAGGCATATTAGGGACATCTATTCTATTCTATTCTGTGTACATAAAATGCACTTTGAAGTTAACTGCTATTCTAGAAGAGGAAAACGTAACTAAAAATATGTAATTACGTAGCTTTATTTGTATCAATGTATGATCCATACAATTTGCCATGAAAATGTTACTGAATTTCTTCCTACAAACTTTTCACTCAAAAGCGGGCTCAATAATGTTTACCTGAATGCTTGAGAGAATGCTTCTTAAGACTACTCGATCGTGCGAACTTCCTATTACACACATTACAGGAATGTGGTTTTTCTTCTACATGAACTAGGGAATGCAACTTCAGATTACTTCTTGTATTAAACCTCTTACTGCATATTTCACATGCATAGGCCTTTTCACCAGTATGAATCAGATAATGCTTTCTTACACTGTGAGGCTGAGTAAATCGTTGGTGACATATTTCACAAGAGTAGGGTTTCTGTCCTGTGTGTACACCACCATGCTTCTTCAAGTAACCTGGTGTTGTGAATCGTTTGTTACATATCTTACATACATGTCGCTTTTCACCTGTGTGGATAAGCATGTGTACCTTATAATTACTAAGATCATTGAACTTCTTGCTGCATATATTACACTCATGGTGCATTTCTCCTGTGTGTTTAAGTGAGTGTCTTTTGAGGTATAAGGGCTTGGAAAACAATTTGTGGCAATCTGGGCATTCATACGTTCTTTCGTTAGTGTGGATACGTAAATGTTCTTTCAGGTTACTTGAACGGTTAAACTTCTTGTGGCACACATTACACTCGTGAGGTTTATCAGACGTGTGTGTAACGAGATGATCTTTGAGGTTACTAGCTCTAAGGAATTTTCTGTCGCACATGTGACATTCATGAAGTCCTTCTCCCGTGTGAATGAGAGAATGTAATTTAAAGTAATTATGATGACTGAACTGCTTGTTGCATTCCTTACAAACAAAGGGTTTAGACTGTGCACCACGTTGTTTCCCGAGACTGCTAGTTTCATTCAAAGGTTTTTTACACACTCTACACACACTTGGATCTTCAAACGCTGTAAGAAGGAAATGACCTGTAAATTCTTCAGCGTCACCAAACTTTTCACTGCACGCTCTGCATAACTGATGATTATTTGTGACTTTTTTATTTCTGTTTTCTGCAGAAGAGAGCTTTTCTTTTGTAGAATTTTGTTGAATGGCTGGATCTCCCAAACTGCATTAAACAGGAAACAGCATTAGTATAAATATGACATACTGAAGATTCTACAGCTAAATGCATGCACACACAGTACTTACTTTTTTTTATGGAAAACATACATCGAGTAATCTTATGAATTTCGAAATGCATTAATTCACTATCTGGTACCCACAGTGTAAGCTGTGATAATCAAAAACCAATTTACAATATTTATCTGAACAGATGACACCCCCTCCCCACAATCTTCAATTTTCAGGAAAATACCTATACAGGTAGTTCTCGTTTTACGTGATTTCGCTTTAACGCGATTTGGCATAGATGATCCGTGGTTGCACTTATCTTCTGTAGAAGGTTAGCACGAAGTTACGTCACTGTCACGCCATCAGTCACGTGTATGGATTGATTACGTTGGTGATATAACCACGTGATTAGTTTAGTTTCCTCTTCAACAGCATTGGCTTTTCTTACCAATATGAGTGACAAACGTAAATCTGTGTCACCTAGTGCAATCCAAGTGAAAAATTGGCGAAAGACAATCGGTAATGAAGAGAAATTACACGCAATAAGCCAACTTAAAAAAGGTGAACGAATTGTTGAGTAATGTCGTAATGTTAGACTCCCTCATAGTAGCGTACATACAATTTGTGATAATGCTGATAGAATTAAAGAAAGTGCTAAGTCACGAACTGAAGTGTTTGTTTGTGTAGCAAGACTACCACAGTATTATCCAAATGAACCATACCAAAAAGCTATGGCTGTGAGTCTCTTACATTTTTATTACATTAGAAATAAATAAATATATTGTATATAAATGTATGTATACTGTATAGAAATGTATATATACTGTATATAAAGTACATATATACTCTAGAGATCCGTATATCCACTAGTGGTATAGTCATACACTATATAGGATGAGGATGGCCCTAACCCCAGGAAATACATCGTTTTAAATGGGAATTCTGTGTTCGATTTGCACGACATTTTTCAGGAACGTAACCCTGGTGTAAAATGAGGAACTACCCAGACAGAACATGTACAATATACTGTCTACAGGTATCAGGTGGAATAATTTATGTAATATGCATTTAAAACCATTTTTTTAATGTAATTTGTATAGTGGGTATCATAATGTGTGGTGAGTGAAGTGAGATTTCAGCTGAAAGAAGAGACCAACTTTATATAGCTTGAAAAAAAGAATATATTCGTGAATACAGAGTCACTGTTCTTTCAAGTGTGATACCACATGATCATGGCAAGACTGAAAAGAGTGAAAAGGTGCTCTAATTAAGTGCACGTATATTCCATTTCTCTGTGATACTGAATCGACCTCACTCTTGGTGTTTATTTATAGAAACAACAAACCTACCACAGCAAATAAATCACACTAGAGATAGCATATGGCATAGTCATACATTGTTTTTCCTTGTATTTCATTAAATATAAACCATACTGACAGATTCAGACATCGTGGCACAACTACTACTACAGCATACGCCACAACACCACAAAAGTTTTAATGTGTCATGTGGGTAAATCCTGAAGTTATGCACACTGAAAAATATCTGAAATTGAAGTCAAAGATATTACATTATGCACCAGCTTTTGTATAATGTATCATCTTTGAGAAAATGTGGGTTATACTGAACTGATATAGACCAACCTTAAATAAAGCTGGCCAGTGACTTCCTAGTCAGTAGCTCAGGTGTTCCAGGACATAAACCCCAAACTGGGAAACTTAAATAACATGTAGGTGGTGGGGGGACTGAAGACAAAATTTTTAATGACATATAGGTACAAAAAAAATCAAATTACATGAAGAATACCACTCAAACTCAGATACTCAGTTCACTTACTGATTTTTCTTTACATATCTGTTCCTCATCCTTTGCAGTCTCAGTCCAGATTCTACAGTCACTAATTACGTGTCTTTCTATCCCTGTCCTATTCCTTCCTGTTAGTAGTTGGTTGATGAATGTCCTACTCCCATAGATGTTTTCTCCTGATTGGGGAAAGTTACAATGTTTGTACACACTGTCAGCAAAGTCATATTTTTATGGCTTGGGAAAACTCAGGATATTTGGCATCCCAAACTGAATTCAGTGAGACACCAGGAAAGAGCTCTTTAAAACCCATAAAACTGGGACTGTCCTGGGAAAATCATGACAAATCGGATTCCTATACTCAGAGCTTTTAGTATGTAATGTTAATAAGTTTAGGCATGGTCACAGTTGGGTTTACTGTTGTGACTATCACTGGCACAAAACCTGTCAGCACATCTTATTGATACTCCAGCTCTTCCCAGTAGAAATGCTGCTACCTCCAACATGAAAACAGAAACGTTCCCCATTTTCTCATGACACACATAACCACCAGACTTCAACTTAATAAATATGCTAAACCTGAATATGCGCTAAACTGGCTTGGAAATGCACTCAACAAATACAGGCTACTATATTTTGTCTACAAGAAGAACAGCTAGTACAGACTTATACTCACTCCCCTCTTTCAAAACCACCATAACCCTGCTGTTCCTCTACACTGGGATTGTCCCCTGCCTCCTCTTTATCTTCGTCGACATCCTGATGGAAGAAAGTAACATGCTGTGTACAAGATTCATTTGAAAATCCTCATATATGCAGTCATATATCAGTCATCCTGGATAACAATCACACAGAAACCATGAGAAATGTAAAATGATAATTTGAAAACAATAAATATGCGATGAAGATTCCAACTGACATCACACCTGAAGTTGCTGCTCCTGCTAAGTATTTGGTCTGCAGTTTGATTTTCAGCCTGGAAGCTGGCTATCCCAACCAAGTCTCTCCATGATTTCCCTCAGTCCCTCCAAATTCTAACATAGTAACCATTAAAACAAATCGCACAACATTTTCTTCCCCATAAATACCAATCTGCCATCCATAAATACCAATCTGCTATTCATAACCACCCTTCCTTCAGCAGTATGTATCCTAGGAAATCCAGAAATTATTGTTAAGCAAAGTAAGAAACAGAACAATCTAAGCACATGAACTGAACTAGAAGCCTAATGTATGGTCTTCCCAAAGAAACTAAGTCACCATAAGAGATTCTGTCTGGCAGATCATCAGACAGCCTTGGCATGTACGTATTTTCATAAAAACATTTCCTCCTGAACATTCAATGGGTCTTTTTCACCAACATTAGACAAACTGTACAAGCCACAGAGTTCCTAGTTGCATTATACTTCCACTGACCACTTACAATTCATGTCATGTCAATGTTATATCACAACCATACAAAGTTGTTAATATATACCTGTTTTATATGCCTTGATTGTCAATATTATGTGAAGTAATAGTTCTGAAATATAGAACCAGTTTATACATCAAAAGCAGCAGCAGCAATTTAACTTTTATCAGTCAAATGGGGTGCCTATGTCCTGTTAAATGCAACTCTTCATAGTTGAAAGGGAAAAAACTGTCCTGTTCAGGTACAGGCATTCAACACAAAAGTAACTCTCACTGTCAGCAGCTACACTGGGCTTTAAAGACTGGATAATAAAGATGAGCTCACCTTAATTTCACATTTCACTTCAGAGAAAACATATGAAACGTCTGTTTCTTCATTGTCTGTATCAGGGACATCTGCATCACCCTGCAGAAACGAGGGATCTGAGTCACTACCTGAAGTGGGTTCCGCTTTAATGTCCATGATGTGCTGTGAAATGAACAACCAATTTATGTTGCTTCTTGAGTAAATCTTCCTTAAATCTTTTTATTCCACAGCAGTGTAAAAGCCCCACTGAAGAAGTGTGTGTACAATGCTTGATTTCAGGCTTCCGCCATGATGCAGATGAGATCTGCGCTTTTCTGGATGCAGTGTAGACTGGTAATTTCGTACCGATGTTTCGGGACAACCTATTGGCCAAATCTGCAAGGTTCAAGAAGTTCTTGACCTTTTGAAGATGTGAATGATAGGTTGTCCCGAAACGTTGGTACAGAAGTACCACTCTGCATTGCATAATATTCCAGATGAGCACAGATCTCAAGTATTTATACAGTTTACAGGTTACTGAAAGGACTTTATAAAGTATGGAAGCTAAAGCATTAAATGAGTGGAGAGAATAATCACATACAGTGACTTACAGCATGATATGTCAGTAGACTCACCAAATCTGTAATGTCTCTCTCAGTCACAGCATGCTCATTAATACACACTTAGTACTAGTGGTTTTGTACAGCGTAAACCAAAGTTATCCCTGTACTTAAGGAATCACCATGACATAAGACATTCTGGGAAGTGGAGTTATGGCTCCACACATTAACTTCAGCACTAGATGTATGTGAATGGCCAGCTTCATTCTCTGCCTGCCCTACCCTGGGATGTTAGTACCTGCTACCCTGGAGTGTCAGTACCTGCAAGTTTTAAGTGAACATTATTTTGGTCAAGATGTTATATAGCAATTTAGTTTAGATGTATAATTGGTGTCAAATACACTGACAATCCATACATTTCAATATAAAGTAAGATAGACTTTGACCAATACACATTTGAAAAGCTCAGTAACACTGAATTCTGGTCTTCCATAGCAAAATAATAATTTACAATAAGAAATCAGAACTACAGTCACAAAGAAATTATGGGCTGATTAATTTTGTGGAATACTCAATACCATTCAGTTTGGAATCTTTTCTTCACATTTACAATCTAAAAATGCATGATTTAAATATATGGAACAATAATTTTATCTATTGTTTGGCATGTCTGCATTCCTTCATAGCATCTATTAAAAATGACTGTCCACCCATCTGTATGAATGTACAAACCCAAGTACCACTGAATGGATTTTAACACAACTTAATTTCAATTTCAACTTATATCAGACAATATAAATGATAACTTCATATGAAGACTTCTTTTTCCAGCATGTTAAGCAATTCAGGAAGAACTGGTGCCTTTGCTCAGATATGGGTAAAACCTCATACTGACAATTCCTATCACAGTCAACTATGGCACCACTCCTAGGACGCAGGAAAAACCCCAACTACCTGACATGTCTGATTTCCTAATCTAATACATAGACTATTTGGTGACCATATGAGATGATGGTGAAAAGGGATACAAAGCAAAAATGCCAAAACTATACTGTTATGCATATGTTTCCTCACTTGTTTTATATGTGCATAAAACCTGATCTCCCACTCTAAGAGAACACAACAAACACTGCAAACAATATTTGACGAGAGGAAGAAAGTGAAAAGAGGCTGGAAAAAATTTCAAGAGCAGCTTTATAATTCATACTTTTCATGAAATACAAAGTATTAAGGTGCTCAAATCATAGATATGGGTATAGCATGTGGAATTCATGGGATGAAAAATGTGCACAAAATATTTTTGGAAACCTAAAGGAAAGAGGCCACTTAAGGATAATGTTAAAATGGACCACAAGAACACTGGGGCTGTGGAAATTGGATGGATTCATCTGGCTCAGGACAGAATTTGGTGGTGGTCTCTACAGACCACAGTAAGCAAAGTCTGGGTTCCATAAAGAGCCTGGGACTTTTTGCCTAGCTGAGTATCAGATTATGAAGAAAATTAGAATAGAATGACTTTGTAGAATAAGATAACAGAATATTTTGGCCCTTCTTAGAATAAATTTTACTTGCAAGGTCAAACCTTTATGTGAGTCAGATTTGTGTTTAATAACCCAAAATTGCGTTCACTAAAATTCATAGTGTATCATATACATTCATATCCTATACATAAGTTAACCTCCTCTACCTAAAAACCACAGTTACATTTGGATGATGAATGAAATATTTTACAGTACAGTCGTAGAATTTGAATCAAGGGGGAAGACATGTCTTCTGGGATCATGGTGTTCAGGAAATGAAACTAGTCAATGTAGAACACATAAAACGCAGTATGCCTAACAATACAGATCCTAAGACAAGATTACACTCCCCACACCATAATGCTCTCTATATAATTTTTATATCTAAACAGTTAACTGTCCATCATCGCACACACCGACACACACTAACATGTGGTCCAAACACAGAAAATGTAGACAAAGATAATATGATAAACACCTCATTCAGCAGTACAATACAACAATGAAAACAACTGTTATATATAACCACACAGATCCACCATTACATCCCGAGATGTTCCAAACGTTTTATATTGAAGTACTGGTAGAAAATGTCACACCCCACAAAATATCGGTCGTCCATGTTGGTTAGCAATCAATTATGTAAATGTTCCAACATAGTACTCAGACCACTTTTAACACGTGTAGTAACTAAAATACAAAAGTTTAAATAAACACATATATGAACAAAGCCTAAAAGGGTTTACTAACATTTATCCCTCAACACCGCAACAAAGTCCAACCATCTATATAATTAAATTCATTTTCCAGCAAATTACTTAACCTTAGATGAACACGGTCAAACGTCTGTAACAAAATGAAAACGTTGATACGTATAAACTGACAGAAAATGTGGTTAAGCAATACAAATTCCACTTTCAAGATACACAAAACAATGAACCATAACTAAGCGCCGAGAAATCCCACCATCTTGGATGGTCACCTAAAAAAAGCACGGATTAGATCTACCCAATGATTACAGACTACTTTCCCATGCCTACGAATTATTTTAGGGAGATTGAGGATCCTGCAGAGAAACCTGCAGGAAAATGATAAGCTGTCATACAAACATGTACGTACACAAAAAGCAGAAACATATATATATATATATAAAAACATATCAAAGGAATAGTATAAACATAACAATGACATGAAGAAAACTAAATAGTGAAGTATGTGTAATACATATACATGAATTTTAGATATTAAAGTTTTAATCATAAGAATTAAAGAAACAAGGAACATGGATTTTAGCAATAGCAAACTTAACCACATAATACCACAAACGCTACTGACTGTAAATCATTAGTTTCTTTTGAACTAGGGAACTGCTGCAGATGAACAAAACAGATCTGGACCATATCTGGCTAAAATGATTTAGAAGCAAAACAATCCTATTATAATAATTTACTTTCCACCTCTAATAATAAAATCTCGGCTACATGGAAAATTACAAAAACTATTACAGATAGGACTAACTTAAATGATGGTATAACAATTTGTGTTAATGGCAACTTAACTGACAATCCTCAATTTATCTCGGAATCTTTCAACAGTTATTTTTTATCTGTAGCAGACAAACTTGTAAATAAAATACAGAGCCTACGGGACTCTAACAGTAATTTTTCTCCCATCACATATTTATCAAATGCTTTCAAAAAACCATTTCCACAGATTAAATTTAACTATGCAAGTAGATATGAAATTGAAAAAATTATTAAACCCTGATCTCAAGAAGGCTTTTGACTGTGTGGATCATGTCATACTGTTGTCTAAACTGAAAGTTTTGGAATTAACGGCTCCATGTACTCTTTAATGCAATCACATTTAACAGGAAGGTATCAGCGAGTTATATAAACTCTAGAATCTCAAACTAGGATACATATTGCAACTGGGGAGTAAATTCTAAGGGTGTCCCTCAGGGATCCATCCTCGGACCCTTGCTTTTTTTAAATTTATATCAACGATCTACTGAGTACTTTCGTCAATAATTCTATACCCATTCTCTTTGCTGACAATACCAGTGTACTTATAACAGTCCCTAGACCGGAAGATCTTGAAAAAAGTGTAATTGAGTCCTTTAAACAATTACTCAGATGGTTTAACAGTAATTTATTATCATTAAACCTCAGAAAAACTCATTTCATTCACTTTAAAACTAGAAATGCACACCTTTTGGATATCCAAATAGGATACCACAATTTAATTACTAATATCAACCATACAAAATATTTATTTTGGAACACCCATCTCGACCACCTAACTACTAAATTAAGTAGGGCTTGTTATGCTATAAGGACCATTAAACCTTTTATGTCAGTCAACACTTAAATTATGGTATATCACGCCTATTTTCATTCATTAATGAGGTATGGCTTAATTTTCTGGGGAAACTTTTCATACTCTATTAATATTTTCCGCCTTCAAAAGAAGGCTATAAGAATTATCACTGGCATTAGTAATAGAGATTCATGTAGAGATTATTTAAAAAAACTCAAAATACTACTCCTTCAATCACAATACTTATTATCTATACTATTGTTTGTAGCCAATAACATTCACCTATTCAAGATTAATTAATATAATTATATATTGTTTGTAGCCAGTAACATTCACCTATTCAAGAGTAACTCTGAAGTCCACATCAGTAATACTACATCTTCATCTGCCATCTCCTAGGTTAACAACATATCAGAAGGGAACCTTTTATATGGGAATTAGATGTTTTCATAACCTTCCATTCGAAATAAAGACACTTGTCAATGTCAAATTATATAAAATAGCCTTAAAAATTTTTCTCTATCTCCATTCATTCTATTCATTACAGGAATATTTCGACCTAAAACATTATAAGTGAATTCTACATTTTATTATATCCAGTCTTGTATAAAATCAATGCAATGTTTTTATTTCATCATATTTATTATATTTGTTGTTCTTTTTATAACTTCTTTTATTTAATATTTCATGTGACCAATTCTATTCTTTTGTTTCTTTGTAAACTCGGATTTATGGAATGTGAATAAATGATGATGATGATGATGATGATTATGAAAGGAGTCTCATTCCCTAAAGTCTGACAGCAAGTAACCTGACCTAATGAAAAACAGAGCTTAACACAGCAGACAGTGAACAGCACAATAGCAGGAGGGTGACGGAAACCAACTCATCAGCCATGTGCTCCCATCCTGATCCACCAGAACCAGTCACGAAAGGCTGAAACAATAATATTAAAATGGGTGAGCACAAAAGGTCAAAATCCTGAACATGGAGGTTCATGAACCTTGACAAAATAACTCACGTTTTTCTTACCATTACAGATGGAAATTGGTTGGGATGCCATCTGGCTTCTTTTGCAGCAAACATGAAACCAGCAAATTACATTTTCTGTACCCTTTTCAGCACTGTTTACCAGGCAAAGCACTTCACACTGAGTATTTGGCTGACTTGCTTTAACCAACGTAAGTTACGTTACGTTATCATGTGACCTTAGAAGAACATCCTGAACAAGGAGTACACACTCTGGTATGAATTTTATAAAATAACCCCATTCATTGCTTGTAACAGAAATACTTTACACATAAAAATATGGAGTTAAAATTCACTTTAATAGCTACTGATTATTATAACTATTTTTTAAAACAACATGAATATGTTTTTCTATTTTAATATCGCAGACAAATCATATTCTTTTATAACAGAACAAGGACTCACTGAAGTGTAAACATGATAACATATAATATTTGTTCCAGCAGTAACAATTCAGGTTACTGCAATAAATTAGACTCTCTTCTTCTGTGCGTGTGGTAGTGACACCAAGAAAAGTTTCATCTCCCTGGTATTCATGGTAGCCTTTGTGGGACTGTCAATTGCTCATTTCCCTCATACTTGTATTCAATCACATTTCAAATAGGCATGCTGATGCTTCAAAGTTAAAATCAAATGAATTCGTACTTTCTCTCCATTACAGTAAAGTTAAGTATTAATATGACAATTTTTATTCAAAAAGCCCAGTGTGAACCTCCTTCTGTCATTATATTATAATATACTTTATTTGTAGAAAAAGCACAAAATTACAGAACTTTATTCCGTTTCATTAAAGGATACGAAAATAATTCCAGTCACATATATTTCTCATACTTAATTTTACATAATAATATCGTACTGACTATAGGAGGTTGTACAACAATGGATGAAAAATGACATGATGGATTTTGAGGTGGAAAGGGTTTGGAAGATGCCGTGGCCTATTTTACAGTAAAAAGAGGCAGGGCTCCACTGAATATGGTCTCATATTCATATTAATAACCTGTTCGATTAAAATAAATTATACACATAGGGCGGAATGAAATGTATTGCTGTCTGTGTATAAACTGTACATAACAAGAAGGCAATGTTTACTTGGAAGTACTAGATACTGTTACAGGTATATATACACAGTTATGAGGTCCGTCTCTTGCTTAGCCCTGTAACACTAGAACTGTTTTGCTGTTCCTGTAACTTTCAGCACACACCCTAACTTTTGCCATTATCCGCCTTTCATAAACAATGACAGCAGAGATACAAAAATTTTAAGTGATCAGCTCTGCTAACTGTAGCTTGTTCACATCAATCTGTTCCTTTTTCATCATCTACTATAATGGTTTCACTCATGTTATATTATTATTGGATTCAGCAAGTCCACTGCCAGCTCCTTCCTCATCATCTGCAGACTGCTGGCTTGTCTCAGTCACCTCGCCCATCAGTGTTCGGTATTTTTTGGCAATGGAGTCCCAGTCAGTAACATTCTCAATACGATTCATGCTGACACTGAAACTAAGTTGAGAGCCTAATGGACTCAGGTGGACCACGCTAAGAGCTTTTGAGTCTGAAAACAGAAATATCTTAAGTTACTATCTATATTCAAATAATTCTTTTGTATTACTGTGAAGATAGTAAGTTATGTTATATTGCATATTTTAACCCACTGTGGACAAATCATAATAGTTAATACGGTTAAGGTAACAGGAATCGGCAGTTTCCAGCATGTAAATTCTGAGGAAAAAAAGGTAATGAGCACTTTACATCCAATCTGATAACTCATACAGCTTGCATCATCAATTGCTTCTCTCTTGCCATACAATCCTGCACAGATCTGTGGCCAATCGCATGGTATTTATATAGCAGAGCCTTGATGTTTGTAATTAAACGGGACGAACAAAATACTCACAAACATCAGAACTCATATGCAACGCAAAATGCATGTTTGGTCCCAATAACTTGTGAAATACCAGCAATAAAAATATAAAACAAACTCTCAAAAAAACATAAAAGCATGGAAGTTTGTTTGTAATAAAATACAAACACTTTTTTGGAAGCATAAAATAAACTGATTGAAGGAGAATCTGATTCCATAAAGGCATAAAAGCAATCAACATGTCATGGACCTGCACCATGGTAGGAGAGTGGGAGACGCAGACTTGCCAGCCACATAGTGTCATCCCAATTCACTGGAACCAGTCATGAATGTTACTAAAATGGCTGATCATGAAAAGCTGAAATATTGAATACTGAGGTCCACAAAATTTGAGACTACTATATTTATTTCAATAAAAGCTGAATAAACATTACAGCATTTTGAAATGGAAGCAAAGGCACTGTGGCTGTGTAAATTCAAAGGATAATTTCAGCTATGTGCATGGACAATTCTCAGCAGAATCTGAACATCAGCCAGCAACAAAAATGAAGAACTCGCAAGCCACTTTGATTTTGAAGACTACGATAAAAGTTGGGCTGTTATGTTAGCCCGATATGAATAGTTGAATTAAAAAAGAGGAGTATGTTATATGCTGTCTGCACAACATGGCATGAACCAATATGCTATTTGAAAGACTGTTACTTGTGTCTTATAAAAATTTGGAGTTTTTCATAAAACAGTAACGTTAAAATCGAACATCACAATGTCCTGTATGTACTGTTGTCAGTGCCAAACATAAAAGATTTGTCTGATATATATTCATCATATGGCATATTTTAAGCTTACTGAGCGTGCCTGTCAAGCCATTATCAGTCTGCCTGTAAAGAGACTATCTAGTCAGTCAGACATGTGCATCACATTTTAAACCTTTCACAGACAGGTACTATTTCTGACTTTGAAA
The DNA here is from genome assembly GCA_021186555.1 of Reticulitermes speratus. Classification (NCBI taxonomy): domain Eukaryota; kingdom Metazoa; phylum Arthropoda; class Insecta; order Blattodea; family Rhinotermitidae; genus Reticulitermes; species Reticulitermes speratus. The sequence continues at coordinate 29,300,545 of JAJKFL010000007.1, forward strand.
GGGATTGTTGCTGTTATTTATTAGGCTGAAGTGACAGTACAAAGATATGAAATTCAAGGCCATTCTATATTTTTGCACCATAAGCAATGAATTCAACAATCACAGATATCTTTCATGCTCCTATTAAACATATCTGCGTGCAAAACTAAAATCCGACAGAAGAAACCCAGATTTATACAGGAAGGATTAAAATCGGTAATAAAAGGTACGTGTTCATATTATATTATTTCTGTTACAACCTAACAGACTTATAAGGCACAGGACACAATGGCATAACACAGAACTGAAATAGATAACTAAACCAAACAGGAATACTCACAGAATGTGCACTGAAAATTCAGTGCAAATATCTGATAAATTTCCAACTCTTGTTACGGTTTCCACAGACAACCCTTCTACTGATTTTTATGTGACAGCCCTTGAAGCAGTGGCATAGCTAGGTTTTTTGACACCCGTCTCAAGCAATAACAATGGCCGCCCCAGACAGAATTACGAACATTAAAAATCCATAATCATTTATTGAATTCCCATTTATTTGTCTCAATAACTTAAAATTATTTGAGCACAGAAAATCTTTTTCTTCTTTTATTTGAAATACTCATTTGGCTGCCCCTTGGACTCCGCTACCTGGGGTGGCCACACCACTCACCCCATCCTAGCTATGTCCCTGCCCTGAAGGACACTTTATTAATAATAATGTAGAGATACCTTTTCTGGCAAAGATTAACAATGTAGTACTTACTAAAACACTGCTGTTGATTGGTGCCATATTCTGACCTACTAAAACTAACTGAGACTAGTAATGACATTTTCTTTCCATGGTAGAAACATCTACAGGTAGTTGGTACCAACATGACCTGAATTTCATATGTACATGACAAAAAGGGAATATCACAAGTGGTTAAAGTTGGCACTCGCTACTTGTACTGACTCTGGAATATGATGCTATGTCAACTGGTAAACAGCTACTGACATTTCAAAAGAGCTTACTACCTCCATCTTTAGACAGCTGACCCTGTATATGGAGGCAGCAAGCTCCTATGATAAGTCAGTAACTATCTGCCAACTGATATGTGATAGCATCCCAGCAGATCTGAATCTAAATCAACATTGTTGTGAGAACAGATCTTACAACCGTCAACTTTTTGATCAGACTCTACCCCATGAGTTACTTATATAAAATCTACTGTAATACCTTTCTAGACAAAACATATTCCATAGCAGTTATTTTTGTGAAGGATAAGATCATTTCTGTGTTAAACTAGTACACAATAACCATCATCATTTACAAGTTACAATTCCTACAGTGCATTTCAGACACAATCCATCCATCTTCATGTGGAGGTCACTCAATGCCAGTGAAGTGTTACACGCCTCAATGTATACAACAGTTCCAAAACCACAGACACCTCTAAATTCTAGTTGACATGATTCACATATGTATAGCTAATATGGTATATTTATCAAAACACGTTTGGTAACATGATGTAATTTTGTGACAATATGGCATCCAGTATACATTAGACCCCCACATACAATTATTTAAAAAAAGTAACATAATGATGTTCAAGAAATTTTCTGAGAAAGTTAAAGGAATGATATTAAAAGCAGCACAAAAAATTAAAAAAAAAAAAATACAATATCGTCCATGAACATGGTGTATCTTCTGTGTTTGGAAGACTGCATATCAGATATATAGCGATGTGTAATTATGATTGTTATGCAAGTTACTATTATACGGTGAACAAACACCTGCTGATGTACACACAGTGTCCACCATGAAATGAGAGACTTAAATCATTTTTGTGACTTCCTGTTGGCTTCTTAACTTCATACTGAAAGAGGCAAACTGCAGTTAACCTACTTCAAAGCAGAGAAATGCTGGGTATTTTTTTGTGCTCCATGTGATATTTTATTAGCTGTTGACGGCAAAGACAGCAGCAAGATAAGATGCATGGAAACAGAAGAGGCTAGAATAATAAATGCAGCAAAGGTTAGCACAAAAGACAAGAAAATGTTATTGAGAATAATAAGTGACAAGAGAGAATGATTCTGCCAATAATAGAAGTAGCAGTGAAAGAAGAAAAAGAGCTGAAGACAAAGGTGAAGAAGAATATTGTGCTTCTGAAAAAGACAGATTGAGAAGAAGAGAGCATAAAGAAGAACATTCAATTGCTGCCATGATAGGTCAGATGCAAGAAGTAGTGAGGAGAAACTGAGGCATCATCCCACCATTCTTTAAGTGTGTCTGAAGACAATCACTAGAAACCTCAGTCATAGTCTCCCCTCAATGTCCGATACTTCTTTGAAGTGGCCTCCCAGTCGGCCGCATTCTCAATGCGAGTCACACTGCTGCTGAAACTGAGTTGCGAGCCTAGAGGACTCAGGCGAACCACACTAAGAGTCATAGGGTCTGTGGACAGAAATATTTTACATTATTTCCCTCTCTTTCTTCTTAACTTCAGTGTGATGACCAACACATTTCTGTAATGTGAACATTCAGTTATAAGATTATATCTACAATGCGTTCAGTTATTTACACTTTCAAGTCAGGCACAACAACAGAGTTCAAATGCTCACAAAAAATTATTGCACCCAGTGTAATTTTATGAAAGTCTTCCACTAAATAAAAATACCATTAAATTGCAAAATTGTTTAGTGGGTCCCTTATCATCACAGCATGGCACATCCTCAGGCTAAGATAAGGAAGACAACTTCCAGGTACTGACCTCCACCTTGGAGATTAGGGGTGGCACTAACAATATTTCACCTGGGGAGTTGAAAAGAAAGAAAGAGAGAGAGAAAAAAGAAAGAGACCAAGAAGAAGAAGAAGATCAAGTTGAAGTTACAGAACATCATACTGGGCCTCGGACTTTGATGGAGTAGGATATAATGGCAGCCATTTGAGAACACAGTAAAGAACCTTTGGATTCCATGAAGTTAGTCCTTGTAAAAACAAACTGATATGCCATATACAGCAATTCTAAAGTTCAGTGACAGTTCGTGGGACTTTCTTATGGTAGGACTGGGACTAGGTTTATTATATAATTAATCAGAAGATCTTAACTTAATTTTCCATGTTATTTATTTTTAAGGTAAGGTTAATCTCAGTCTTCTCGGTGACAGCAAACTGCGAAAAATTGATTCCCTCATACTTCACACTGTTCTTGTTCATCTTATCTTAAAATTGCAACTACTAAAATTAAAGCATTCACAAATATGGCTCTGAAAACAGCTAGGTAAAAATGGTTACCAAATGTCAGAATCTGAAACTTTAGAAAAGGTAAAGAGATATATGAAGTCCTCCTTGAAACCCTGTCTGCGCTGCACTGACTGCAGCCTGACCACTGACCTAGCTTGCCGTCTCTCTCACCACTCATCCTAGCTGTGCTGAAGCCAGCACGCAACATCTCGGTAGGGCACAGCCAGCTTGCTTTTCTGCTCCCAGCAGTGCTTAAGAGTCTGTCACAAGTATTTGAATTTAAAATGATTTAATTCATATTTTTCATATTTTTAAAGAATGTACGTATCTTCCTAATGAAAACGTTTATTCAGACACTTAGTTTAATTTTTCTAAAAATTTCTGGGAGGATGGCAGCCCTGCAGCCCTTATGGACGACCTGTTTCTGCTAAAACTTGCTGTTAACCTGTTGTCACATACACTTTTAAATTTCTCATGGTAGATCTTAATTTGGACAGCAAATGATTGAGCCTGAACATCCCAAAGTACACACAAATTCTAGCTGCAATAATTATATTATTATTAAGTGGTAATAAAATACAAGCCATTCAAAACTAATTTGTCTAATGAAACTTGATATAAACCCATTATAACGAGAAAAGAACACTTATGAAACCTCTTTAAGCTCTTCTCCATATAGAAAGTTAAAGTAAATTTATCCCTGTAGCAACACACCACATTATGAAACATTTAGGCGATGGAGGTAAAGGTTCATGCATTCTAGACCTAGAAATAGATTAAAGTAAGCCATCAGCTTTACTCTGCAGCATCCTTGCCACATCAGGATAAAGAAAGGTCCTCATAAACCGGACTGTTGGGTTGACAGAGCTATTCTAGATGTGACTGAAAATACATAGTTAATACTTAACTGCCTATGCCAACCCAGTCAGTTTTCACGTACTTACAAAATGCCTATCAGGGTTTTGTTTCAGAAATTCTTAGTGTATGCTGGGAAGGATTAATGACATTTCAGCTAGTAATGTTAAAAGGGGACTGATATAAAGCACTGTAGTGTATTTCTATTAGTTCCTGAGGACTGAAGCCGACAGTAATTTTGCCTTAAATGTTTGCGTATGTCGAGAGTGGGTCCTTAAAACAAAGTCATGCCTTTGTCATAGGAACATCTGACAGCCTGGAAACATGACAAATTTTGTTACATATTCTGTTACAGAAAAGTAACAAAGCAAATTATCTTATGGTTACAACACAGAAAAAAAATACTGCTATGTTGCGTGAGGCTAAATATACGATTTGCTGTCCATTATTCCTCTGCCCACAAATAAGAGTGAAAACGTTGGACGCGAGACAGAATAAGAAGTTTAAAATCATTTGTACTAGTGAAAAATGCAGTGAACAAAATAAGAGAGGATGTAGAAGAACACAGTGGTGAACAGAAAGAAGTAGAAGATATAGAACAAAAGTTTTGTAATAAATAAACAGGAAAAAAAAAACTTTGAAATGTACAGTGTTAGGTATTTTAATTTACCTGTATGTCATCATATAAGCTGTATTATTTTGCTTCAAGTGTAAAATTTGTTTGCTTTGAAAAACTATATGATAGTGCTAAGGATGTACACAATATTCCACCATCTAGTTATAAGGCTCTCATATGTAAAAGTGGAAGGATTAGACTGAAGGTGACAACATTTTAAATTCAAACCAAACGTGTATTTCTATCTCACAGTGAAGATCAGGCACATTTCAGTCTAGTGTTGTTTTTACTGAAAATACAAAACAAGACAAATGTCTCCACATTGAAAATCTTGGCAGAGAGAGTCAGAGAAAGAGAGAGAAATAAGTAGAAACACTAAGAGTGGATTTATTAGTGCCTTTATATGTTGTACCAAACTTTATGAAAATTATGTGACACACTATTCAGAAACATCTGTACTAAACTACAGCATGCAAGTCCTGAAATAAAAAGCCACATATTAAACCATCAGATTACATTAGTTACATGAAAAAAATAATTATTATTTTATACTTGAAATTTAAAACAAAATCTTTTTCATAATTTATACTTATTTACCTTATGCAACTCATACTTTAATAGAATGGAATACACTTTTATAAATGCTTAAAAACAAATTTAATATTTATATTATTTTATATTTTACTCTGATACTTTATGTTTTATGATTAAATTTCCTCACCTGATTCTGGCTGTTTTCTGTACTTTTCTGCTCCCTCCCCAACTGTGATGAAAGATTAGAGCATTTTTTAAATGTGTTTGTTTACTGACAGTATAAAAATTTACATTGAAAATATTTTAAATATGGTCAATTTATAAGTCTCAGAAGTGTGTTAATGTAGTGGGAATGTGCACACAATTTAAACTCTCCATAACCTTATAAACATCCACACCTAAAGCTGTTGTGAATAAACCCAAAGCTCCTACCTTATCTGAAACTGACTCTGTGTCATATCCCATGTCACATTTTAAGCATTATACAAAAAAATTATGAACATTTTAGGATATTACATACCAGAAACAAAAAATAAAATTTTCAAATCAATTTGTATCATACCAAGACTTTTAGCTGCAGTCGACTGTAGGTTCATAACCCAACATTCACTCAAAATAATTTATGCGAATAACAGAAACCATTCTTATACATTGCTGTTTTTGGTTGCAGTATATTATATCTCTAGTTTATCATACACCAAAAACTTTGAAATCTTCGGTTGTAAGGGTACGTGCTGTCTCTTAGTGAATCAACCATAAATCCCATGCTGGCTCAGACCAATGCACAGTCATGTGAGAGGATTGTGATGCATCATGAACGAACATGAAATAAAATACAGCAATGAACAGATATTTACATAAGATACTCATTTACAGCAGAAGTTGTGGAGGATTATATCAAAGAAAGTTTGCTAGAAAATTTTTCTAGAATATAGCGCCTTCCAAGTAACAACTGACTGAACAGTAGCGAGTTTCATGCAGCAGGATCAGTGTTGGGGGGGGGGGGGGGGGGGGGGGGGGGGGGGGGGGGGGGGGGGGGGGCGGAAAATGATGCATTAAATGAGAAAAAATTGATGGTACTGGTGGTACCTGATTAGAAGGAAGTCCAAGAAAGTCGTTATGTTTATGACCCCACAAAACAACATTTGTTCATAGTCTCCTGTTTCCACACTGTCAAGCAAGAATTTGACACTGCAGATGGTTTCAGAAATCTGCATTTAATGATTTTAACACAGAATATACGTTTCATTCCAAGCAGTCCACACTAAACAGGTATACAAACAGACACAACAATAAATACTGTTCCACAGAAAGTCTTCAAGCAGTTCATGAAGTACTTGTACACAATTTGAAGATAAGAGCGTGGTCAGAAATTGGTGCTCGCAGAACAACAGGGTGTACCTTTTTAAGAAACATTAAATTTCAAATGTCATGTAAGATGTGACACCCTTTTCTGAAAAAAATTACTGAAGACAAAAAATGGATGGGTAGTTCATGAATGGCAATGCTCCTGGTCTCATACCTAATATCCCTAAATATGTATAACATCCTTGTGTGAGTCACACATTGGTTGCCATGGTAGTGACTGAGGTTGAGAGAGACTGTACTCTTTATGAGGTATGCACTGATGCCAAAGGAACAGTTTTTATAATTGAGAAAACAGTGTGTGTTCTCTGTGATGTACTACATGAGGCTGAAGAAACAGATGAGCATCAAGAATACAAGACAACAAAACAACCAGATGGTGGCACTCTTATGAAATAAACGGTTGACTTGCTCTAAAAATAAAGCAATGTCCAGTGACAGAGGCCATCCAGTAGTCTGTGAATACTGTGGGGAGCAATTCTATAAATGCATTGGCTATAGTTTCTGGTGAACAAGTCATGTGTTAACTGTTGTGGCCAACCAGCTCACCTGATTAAAATCCTTGTGACTTTTATGTATGGGATACACTGAAGATAAGGCGTATGTGAATCACACCCATTCACTATGAGAAATGAAAAAAAAATATTCATAATTATTTCCCTTATTCCAAGATAACAGATTCAACCGTGTCTCAAAACATATTTTCAAGATGTAATGCCTGCATACAAGTAGGTCGGCACTTTGAGACTCTAGTGTGAATGAATAAAATCTGTAACAAATGATGCATTTCTCCTGTTCTGCTGTGCAGAAAACTTGCTGTAATGCCCTACTGGAACCTGATTCATTCTAAAGCCTCACAACTGTGGATTAATAAAGGCATATACGTGTTTCACCTAAAGAGTGAAGTGAACCACAGGAACCATGAAGTGAAACAAATGGCTACTTACGTGCAAGACAGAACATGCTTTGTACTGTGCTGTTGTGTTGTGCTACGTGTATGTTTGCTTGGATATTTTCTAAGCACATTAATACAAGAATAAGCGCAGGGACCATAAATACCGAAATGTTCAAACACCCCCGAAAGCTGGAATGTGAAAAAATTTGTGTAGTTGTAGCTTTCTTTGGTAAATGCAAATATACCTGCATTTTTTATGTTTATTTTTATTACCTTGACTCATTAGTGTTTATTTACATTCTTCTTGTTTTCTGCAGTTTTTTCTTTGAGGAATGCTTCCCTGTAACTGGCTTTGTTGCTGTTCTCAAGCACTTTAACAAGTTAAATTATTATTATTATTATTATTATTATTATTTCATTATTTTACTGTTTTCATTAGTAACATATTTTACAATTAGGTTATATTATCTGTGCTTCATCAATCATCACCATCATCATTATCATCATCATCAATAATCATCACTGTACTACTACCACCACCACTGCCACCGTTATGATTTTTTAACAATATTATTATTTATGATAAATTTACTATTATTATTATTATTATTATTATTATTATTATTATTATTGCTGTTATTTTTATTTTCAACAAATAATGCGGAACACACTTAACATAACCACCTTGACCTACGCATACTTCAATGAAGTATCAACATTACTTTAGTTATGAAGCAATGATTTCTACAGTGCCTTTTTCACTGCGTCCCTTCGCACAGCAGCTCTCTCGGGATGTTCTGGCAGATGCAGACTTTCTATGTGATACAGCTGCAATGCTCAGGGACAAGACAAAAGAGAGAGCCTGCTTAAACCAACTTATGCAATTTATAATAATCCTGGAACAGGAAATAAATTTTTCAAATGTTCATCATGTAATGTATGCCAGCAAGTATGGATTCAGTATCAGCATAATAGAATACCCTGTCAAAGGTCTTGGTCAGTGCAGAGCAACCTCTTATTGCACATGGGCCATCCGAAAATCTACAAACACTGTGCAGGCCGCAAATCAATTGTTACCAGTAAAAGTCTTACCGGTATTTCCTTAGGAAATTTTTTTATATTTGCAATTAAAGGCCAAAATTACTAGTAAAAATAAATACAGCAATTAATTATAATTCAATTTTTAAGACATATTTTTTAAGAATGAAAGAATGTCAATGAGAAGTTTACCCTGTTTCTTTGTCACTGATTTTTTTTAAACAAATAAACGGAATTCCGTTCTATAAAATTATGACTGACATACAATTACACTAATCATTATTAGAACACAGTTAAAACCGAAAGAGTAAGAGGGATGATGGAGCTTACCACTCTGTACTTTTGTCATTCCTCCCACTGTATGACAACACAAAATGTTTGCCCATGTAATATGCATAAATTACGTTATGACTTAGGATTGCTTACTAAATTTATCTAAATTTATCTAATTGTGGAAAGTTCACAAAATCACTAAAAAGCTGAGAATCATTCTGATGGGGATGCAAAAGTAAAATGTGTTCAAAAACTCTCACAGGCCACAAACATCAGGCAGGCCATATATATGGCCTGTGGTCCATACGTTGCTCATCACTGGCCTAGGTCTGATGACTTTAAGACTTTACAATGTACATAGGGGCTACTTTTTAAGCTGAAGGCTAATTTATGCTTGTCAAACAGTGACAAACTTGGAAAAGACATGAAGTGTCAAATATATATATTAGTACTCAGTAAATGCTTAACACCATTACAGCAATAGAATAATGAGTAAAAAAATGAGCATCATCAACTCCAGTAAACAAAGGCAATCACATCCTCATTCCAACTCTACTTGAAAACTATATTCAGATGTTCTGAAAAATCAGCTACAGGACCTATAAACTGTTAATTACCAACATAGTAACACACACAATCATAGGTACAAGAAATAATAAGAACATACTCTAATTTTTCTTTGAAAGTAGCTGGTATCTTCATATCAGCAAGGGATTTCATACCAGACTATCGTGCATATCAAGGATGGACTGTAATGTACAGGGAAGGTTACTTTCACAGTAAATAGTCATTCTGTGGTAATGTACCATCCACGTATGTATCAAAACAGTCATTCTCCTTTAGGAGAAGTAGACTATGCAGTAAAGATAAAGCTCTTCTTGTGCATGCCATGAAGGCATATGGGACAGTGGAGGTACAGCTCCTCTCATTCTTAACTTTAGCATTAGATGACGGGTGCGCGGCCAGCTTCATGCTTTGGCTGCTGGGAAGAAAGCCCCCAGTACACATTGAATATGAGGCTTAGCAGGAGGCCCAAAAACAGCAGATCTGGATACTTTGGAGAAGAGAAATCTCTTGCCCCTACCAGGAATTGAACATTGTCTCTCGGTTTTCCAGCCCATAGCCTAGTTAGTACACATACTTTCACATGTAACCATAAGACAGAGAGAACAAAACTGTTAACAATTTTTTGGCACGTACTGTGTAAAAATGGGACAATAAAGGGAAGCCATGGCAAAGACAATATATATAAAAGAGTAAAAACTAAAAAGATAATATATTAATATGCAAGAAAAATTTATAACTTTCTTTTGTCCAAACAAGTAAAATTAAAAACTGCATTTATTTCTAACTATGTTACTATGTTACAGTCCCAAATGAGGGTTTTTACCCTTCACTGCTGGCCTTAGTAAACTGTATGGACCCGTAACTCCTCACATGCTGCTGGTCTCAGTGAGCTGTACAGTCATGAATGCATTTAAGGGTACTATAAATATAAAACCCCTCTGTCCTAGGCAGTAGTTGGAATTTAAACCACAGCTCTTATTGCAGTTGGTGTTGCTGGCAGTAAATACCCATGACAACAGGCTCTATTCTTTTAACACTGACTGCATTAAAAAAATTCCACCTTGTAGCCACAATGTTGCATCTCATAGTTAGATACTGATAAATGCATTGCTTGTCACTGTTTGCAAGAAAATAAGACATTTCAGCTGATACATTATGGTTTAAAAAACACTTTTAAGTTTATAAACAACTGATCTAAATATAACTAACCTTTAGGTGCCACTTGCCCTTTCTTAACTTTCTGAAGCCATTTGGCTCCCATCTTGGTTCTGGCACTCATTCGTTGTCTCTGCAAGCCCATCATTTGCACAAGACTTGGTCGTTTCCTCTGAGCAACTGTAATGACAACAAAAATATTATTATCGCAGTAAAAATACAGCAGCAGCAGTATTAGTATTAGTAGTAATTGAGGTAACAATAACAACAATACTAACAGTAATATCAACAGGAATAATAATAATAATAATAATAACAACAATAATAATAATAATAATAATTTCAACAACAACAGTCACTCGCACATCATGTACATTACTCCACCACTGTCTCATACAAATCAGTTACTATTTAAAGAGTATTTAAATCTTATTAAGCCAATGACTTAACCTGATATGAAATAGTGATTCCTTCTCCTGATACAGAGAAATTGTGAAACGTGGATACCTGTTCTTGGTCAGTATCTGACTTTAGATGGCTAGTATAAGAAATACGGCAAGAGGCAGTGTTCTCTTTCCCCTACGATGTATACAATACTTAAATCTACACTAGATATTATGTACCATATTTATTAATGACGAATAATTTAAATGTTTTATACAGTAACTGTGGATTTCACTGGGCTCTGAATATAAATAATGATTATCGCCCTAACACATTTAACTAGGGATGGGATATTCGAATCTCGAATCCCGCGAATCTTGAATAATATTCGAGATTCGAAAACTCGAATCTTTGCGCTTTTTTCGTCTTTCGAATCTTTCGAATCCTAACCTAGCGAAATTCTGCCACCTAGCGGAATCTTGAGGAACTTAAACTACTTAGTGCTACTCACTCTATAGCTCAGCGTTTCTAGTTCTACTCAACTGTCCGCAGCGTCTCACTTGTACACGCTATCAGAAGGACAACAAAAAATATCAAAATTTAAAGAAACTCTAAAAAGTTTTTAATCACACCACCATCGACAGTACTATCAGAAAGACTATTCAGTACAGCAGGTATCATAGCTGATAAAAAACGAAGTAGGCTAGACCCAGAGCGAGTTCGAATGCTAGTGTTCTTAAATAAAAATCTCTATTAAAGGTTTCTGATTCTTTTAGATTGCCCTGAAAGAGTTCAGTGTTTAGTGTTTTTAATTTTTATTAACTCTTAAAATAAACATGTTTTTTATTTTTCTTCATTTTCTGGAAAGAATTTAGTATTCCATGTTTAGCGTTTACTGTTTATCTACGATATATTAACTCTTGAAATAATCCCCTCCCTCTACACAAATGTCAAAAATGTGACCTGTTACTCAAATATTATTTGTATTATTATTATTATTAATATAATTAATATTATTATTATTTCATTTATTTGTATCTTCTTAATGAATAATATAGGTATATTTTTGAAAACTGTATTCTTAAATGTGTTTTTTCATTAAACACAGATTTTAAATTTTGCTTCAAATAAAAACTTTTAATTTTAAAATAAATACTAAATGGTATAGAACTAAGTCTTTTTCCCTTTAGTTTTTTCTTATTATTGTTCTTATATGAAGGATTCGAGAGATTCGAGATTCGATGGGATTCGAGAACCTTTTAAGATTCGGATTCGGATTCGAGCAAATTTAGGATTCGTCCCACCTCTACATTTAACCCTCCTGATCTTATAATATGTCATATTTACTTGAATATAAGATGACCCTGCATATGACATGACTTCCCTTCACAATTTTAAATTTTCAGGAACATACCTATGCAGAACATGTTTAATTTTGTGTGTGACTGCAAGGTGACCCACCATTTTTCAGATGATAAATAAGGAAAAAAATTGTCTTATATTCGGGTCAATAGGGTATTTTCACGAATACAAAGTAAAGGCACAGAAAATTGCCCCCTGGACCTAGACATCACACCATGAACGTGTACATGAAACAAATTAGCAAATTTTTAATCCTGCATTAGATGACGACTTCTAATTTCAGCCAAAAACCTTACCCCTAGGGGTGTCCCCTGAACTTACTGGACAGGTGGTCAGGTGGGCCCCTCAAGTGGTCTGGACATGACGGTGATAAAAATGCGAAACACAAATTTGTATATTTTTATATGTCCAAATAATGCCAGATATTTGAGTCACATGTTGGGAATTTCAGTGACTGTTCACTGCTTATTCCAAAAGTGCACACTTGATTGCAATATCTGAAGGGTCTTTTTAATTTATTATATTTTGGTACCTGTAAGAAATAAATATGGCAAGGAAGATCACAAACATAAGGAAGGTCACAAACATTGTAATTGTTTTGTTTATACTGCTGAAGAATTCCAGTGCATTATAGTGACTGTGTGTAATACAATTTTACTGATACTTCTAACAAATTCAACTGTTTTTTCTAATTAATGCTTTATAAAAACTAGCTACATTAAGACTGCTTCAGACAGTAATTAACACATATCTTGTAACCACACACAACAACAAACCAACATTGCCATTTGTGGTGCAATTCGTGAACATCCTACACTAGAAACTAAAGTGCCTCAATTGTGTATTGTGGTGGTTAGAGGAAGCAGGTGTACTGTTTCCAACAGTGCCACATACTATGAAACTACAAGAACTTGACACATTAGACAAGTGCAAGGACATAATTCATGGTTCACAGTATTCTTTGGTCAGTTGACAGTCAACTACTTAAGAATATTGTGTTGTTATAGAACTTAAACATTCGTCAGTATTATCAAAAAATCCTATCAGTTGACCCCATTTGGTTTAACTCCAGTCAGAATCAAAGAAGTTCCATTATCATGCCCCTTAGCATTGCAGCTGCTATGAGTTTCACTGCACAGAAGTCTGCATCCACCAGGGATTTAAGAATTCATATTTCCCATGCAGTTAAATTGACCATATGCCCTAGAAGTGTCAAAAAGCTCCACATTCCTGCCAAACGCAGGTGTCCTGTGCGATGAAGCACCCATGCTCAGGGGCACAATACAATGGACATTTGTATTTCCCTAAGAATCATTTTAATATTACTCTTCCATCTATGCTTACATATAAAGCTATCTCTTCTCTTCAGGTTGCCCAACAAAAAGTCTGCATGCATTTCTTCTTCATCCATACAAACAAAGAGCCAACCTTTCATCTATTGTTATAATACCTCATGAGCTGCATTTCCTCATGTAATGCAGTACCTTCCTCCATTTGCAGTATTTTACTTCAAACGTATACACTGTTGTATCCCTGCAAACTCCTATGTTCCTCACACCCTCAACACATTACCTTTCTTCATCCCACATTACACTACAGTATTTGGCAGTGCAGCTCCGTCCATATATGTTTTGTTGACCGAATAGAACTCTTGTGTCTGTGATCATAAACATTTAACACAGATCTACAAGATTCCCACAACTAACTCTCTGTACAAAGAACCTGGATGTCCAACATTACTACACATACCATAAAAGGTCACCACTCGACATGGTCCAGAGTCAGCTCCATCACTCTCCATTCCTCAGATACATTTTACTGCATTCCTCCCAACTACTTCTCAGAATTCCAGTCGGTTTCCCTATCAACGTTTTGCATGTAGCCCTTCTTTCTCTCATCCTAGCCTCATGCCCAGCACATACTATCTTCCTACATTTCCCTGTCCTAACAATACTAGGTGACCTGTGTATCACACAGTTCCTTGCTATGTAATATCCTAAACTGTGTGCACACTTCATCCTTCTTACATCCAAATACTTCCCTGAACACACTGTTCTTAACACACATATTTTACATTCTCTCCTTAAAGTAAGAAACCAGGGTTCACAGCCCTACACATATAAAACAAGGGACAAAACATTTCTAAATTCTTTACATTAGCAGTATTATTACAATGATTCATGCAAGCATTTGCAGTGGTACCATCTGGTAGGAGTCTTAAAATATTTGTCAATACCATGAAATAACTTACAAATTTATGAGTGTGTCTAGATGTTTTGTATGAACCACTGTTTCAAATTTCAAAACACCAAACTTGGTAACCATAACACAGCTTCCTCCAGATACTTTTCCACGCATTAATAACAGTGGAAAGTTACACACATAGATGGCCTTTATGCTGAAAATAGAAACAGCTCATCCTATCACAGAATATGATTTATTAATTGCATTAAACACTTTACCTTTTACATTAAAGCTTTCTGAACCAAAAACGTTTTATAAGAGAAACTACATTTCAAGGCTGAATGTAGAAAATGGAAAATACACTATATGAAGAAAAAGGCAACCTAATGTGGGACAATACAAACAGTAAATTTTACTTCGTATGCATGGTTGCATTAGAAGTTAAAACTCTTAAGTGAAATCTTTTCTAAAAGTGAGGTAGGTCGAGGCAGAAGGCAGCACTCACCATTCCTCTCAAAGAATCTCCTTGTATTTTGCCACCAAGTATGAGAAATATCTTCCCATTTTTAAACGAATCAAAATATGAGAGGATTAAAAATTTTGAAGAAATGGCAGACAAGAATGGCATGCCCATTAGGACTTGTTTAATTTCTCATTCCACGTAAAGGAAGCCAAGAAGTCATCACAAAACAAGACATAATGCTGGGCAGCTTGTCATAGCATAACAATACATTACACCAGTATAAATACGTGAAATGCGACATCAAAGGACACTCGCTCACCTTTCTGTCTGCAAAGCTGTAGTAGATACATAAACCAAGTAGTCATGAGGTTGAGAGGTGAGGGGTGGTTGTGGTGCGATGCATATTGCGAATCAGTTTGGCCAGACCATACTTCCATTCAATATCTGACTGCGCCTGGATTCGCTGGTAAGTGTCGCTCATCATGGCAATCAGTAGATTGATCAGGACAACTACTGATACAGACATGTACACCATAAACATGATTTTGAAAAGGTATTCTGTCCACTGTGGTCTTGAGCCTTGAGACTTCTGCACTTCTTTCACGCTCGACATACCAAACACAGCAAAGAACAGATGTTCAAATGCCTCCAAGGGGGTGTACAGCACTGCAACATTTTAAAAAGGACAAACTGCATTACAAAATATAGAGAACTGCTTAACTTGGGCTTCTGTGGGTGGTGTCGCATTAAAATAGTTGTAGGTGATGGGCCCATCACTTAAATCCTGAAGACAACTACAATGTTACCTAGATTGTTAGGTACCACGTTTATCTGCTGGAATCCACTTACAGATGGACATAATGCTTGGCAGAGTGCCCCATGAAATTTTAGTAAAGATTATCTCAACACCTTTCACACAATCAAATTCATTAAGAATGATAAAAGAAACTTGTAACGTACATTAAAGAAAAAGCACATTTATTACTGTTACACAAATTATATTATGTGAATCACAAAAAATGTACTCAACAGCAGTAAGTATAAAATTTGAAGCAATATTAATCTCTATACTTAGCAGCGTCCAAAATTAATCCTTGGTATTTTTTGTCAAGTACTTCTGATCGTTAGATATTTTCAGGTTTTCATGGCAGCTGTTGATTAACAGCTGGTCTTCTTTTGGGTTTCTGCACCATATAGTCATTGAATTCCCTCCAACTTTCCCATATAAACAACACACTCTTTCTTCCCCACTACATCATCATCCACCTGAACCAGATGGGGACAGTACATTCCTAAAAAATTCAACCACTACATGGTTCAGAAAACCAAAAGATGACCAGCAATTCACCTTTGTTCATTGTTCTATGTTTCTTTCAATTAAATTAAAAGAATGAAAGGTTTAATTTTTCCATCTCTGCATATGTAATGCTGAAAACAATAAGAGCAGCAGTACTAAAATTCAATTACATTCAAGATTACAATGTATATAATAAAAAGGTATGCACAGTACACACAGGAGTAATTTTCCTGTTGTTTTCCATGCATGGTAGTTGTCAGATATATAAAGGTACTGTACTATTTATACAGCTTTGCAGTTTATCTAAAACCCGATTCATTCACAACACTAGAACTGAGAGATATTTTAATGATGCTTAATCCTAGAGAAAGAGGTAAACCTGAAGGAAGGAACAAAGAAAAACAACATAGGAACACACTGTATGGCATGTTATGGGTGGAAAACACACGCACACTTTGGTCACACCATGCAATTTGTGATTTGACACAAGAAGAAGCTAAACATTAGCACTCCCATAGACACAATTATTATCATGTTACTTTATGGTCATCTCTGGACTTTGCAAGAGATGAGTGAAGATAAAAATAGTGGGTGAAAGCAACATAGTCAGCTCCAGTGTTGGTAGAAGAAGGAGAGGATGTTTGGAAAACATTACCATGTGATGTACCATTACTGTTGTTCAATCGTCAATAGTTTTGTCTGTAGAGGATCCAGTCTTCTGGGATGTAATGCCGTGTCATTGGATAAGCAGCTCCCAATACTTCAAACAAACACAGTGCCTTCATTTCCAAGGGTCAAGCAGCCCATCACATTCCAGCAGACATGAATCCTCAGCAACACCACTTTGAGAATCTCATCTCATAGTTGCTTGCAGTTTACATAACGTGTGTGGCATGTTCAGAAAGAACACTGCACGTAAATATGAGTTTGGCAACTTTTCCCAACAATTTGTCAGTTCCATTATCCCTCATAACCAAACCATTTTCTGTAGACTGTTCTTAATAAAACACACAATTTTGTTTCTAACCATTATTTTTGGAAATGTAGGGTAGAGCTCAAGACATGCTTATTTTCTCCCCAGTTTTTGACCTTGGCAACCTCTATACTACAATTAGCAATTAAAAGAACTTTTCTGTGTGACATAATGGAAGGTAGGCAATTTTCCTTAACACTCCCTCCACAATCCCCTAATTTTGTATTCTAACAGCTCCTGTAAGCTACTGAATAATACTCTACATACTCTCATCTTGCCTGAGAGAAATTCCTAGCTCTGCTCCCTCTCACATCTTGTGCATGTTGCATAATTTACACATTTGTGGCCAATCTCTAAGACAGGGCACTGCATCTCTGTTACGAAGCTCAAGTGGTCAATACTGCTTAGGAAAACAGTTACTGGACTTATGAACACATCCTGAGCTTAAAATGGTAAGTAAGTCAATGCCAAAGTAGTTACTGTTACACACTTCACACTTTAAAACAATACAGGAATTTATTGCCAATAAATCAATTGCTATATATTATCTATACATATTTATTTACAACCTACAAAATTTGAAGTCATGCGTGACACACATTCGTGGTGTACTTGAAATCCAAACAGTGCTCACTGTGGTAACACGCGTCATAGGTGCAGACACACGTGTGACAAAGAACTACCTTCACTGAAGAGCCCTGCATATGAATAATTAAACTCTTCGGTAAAAACAGGACCATGATCTGAATCAACGGTTCCTGGAGGTCTTCCAGGAAATGTACTCCTTTTATCCCGTCTTATATATGAAAGGGGATGGATAGGCATGGAGTTGCGTATTTCAAATTCAAAGCTGGTGGTTCCAGTCCTGTTGTCTTCATCAGCATAAACTGCTTGGGTATTGTAGATGACCATATCTGATTCTGTTGTAACTGAATAAATATCTATATGTTATGCAGACAAATGTACACATGTGTACATTTGTCTGCATAACATATATATAATTAAAAATGTACGGTACAAGTAACGTAAAGTGAATAAATATCATTGAAAGAAAACAATAAGATATTCAAATATCCCATATATTAGGTGAGATCTGTAAGAAATAATACTCTGAAATATTAAGCTGTGCCAAAATACTTGCTGGTACTGCAATTACTGCAATACAATTAAGGTGCACGCACGCACCCAAACACACTATCATAATTCTGTATTTCACATTAACAAGGTTTCAACTGAAGTGGCATGGTAAAAATATGGTGAAGCACTATAAACAGTAAATCTGATTATTTATATAATCTGTCAATGGTTTTTATACTATTCTGATTTTAGGTATTTTCACAACTCTATGGAAAATCTGTTTTACCATATTTGTGTACTACATTACAGAGTGCACTCTTTCTAAATTAGCTTTATAGAACTTACCTTCACTGAAGGTTGCTGAAACCTTCGGCTTGTCTACTTTTGATCCAGCTTTTGAGGGTGGCTGAAATGGCTGGTTCAGTGAGACCATGTTCATGGAGAAGCCAAACACAAAGATGGCAAGGACAGCCAGAAACCGTGCCAGATCCTTTAAAACAGAAGCAAGAACATTTAAACTGAATTTCTGCTTATAACAAGATGTGAATATGGATGTAAAGTCTTGAGCTCTTCACAATGGAGTCCTTTTCTGGTAAAGGTAAAGAAGTCCCTGTCAACATCATGAAGGCATATAGGGGAGGAGAGGTATAACTCTACTCATTCTTAATGCCAGCACTAGATGGAAGTGAGTAGCCAACGTCATGCCCCAACCACTTTACTCCCACAAAAAAACCCCAGTGCCCACTGAATAGAAGGCTGGGTGGGCCCCAGAGTCATTCTGCATGATTTGGAGAAAAGAAAAATATCTTGCTCCTGCTGGGATTCAAACCCCGAAGCATCCAGCCCATAGCCTAGTCATTATACCGACTACGCTATCCTGACTCCCTCCTATTCTAGATGATGACTAAAGTTTAGTCTATTTAATGTTGTTATTTCAACTGTAGCAGCTATTTATTGTCAGATGAGACAATGTTCATAAAGGAAGAGAAGATAAGGATTAGGAAGAAGGTTGCTGTTCGAGATTTGAGGTTCTCACAGCACTTCTGCTAAAGATTTAAGACTTCTGGGATATAATGCTGTGTCATTACGTGAGTAATTCCTGACACTGTGAAGGATCACAGTTCCTTCATCTTCAGGATCAAGCAGTCCAAGAAATCTTCAAAAAGTCCCAGAAGACTTAAATCTTCATGATGGATGTGGCCTATTGCAAAGCCCATCATCCACCAAATATTCTTATAACAAATCAGTCTTTGACACAAACCCTTAATTTGTCTGAAGGACAGACAAAAACTATGAAAAGGTCTAAATCAGGCCAGATGGCAAAATGACATGAAACAGGAATGTCCAAAACTTGAGTCTGAGAGTGTTAATACTAGAGGAACCTGGCCATTCTGGATGTGAATAACATGTCTTGTTCTTACACTACATGATACCGTTTAGCAAATTCTCATCACTTGACCGTGCAAACAACATCTACAGGATCATGAAGCCGATGTTTGTGTACATACATCCATTGAAATTTTGACAATCTAACTGGTTTTCACAAATATGTCTGCATATCATACTATTTATGAAAACACTGTATGTTAGCTTCCAATATCCTACCAACAGTACCACAGTGACAACCAAAGTAGAAGCAAGAACAACAGAATGAAGTTTGATGTTGAGACAGACCATAAGATACTAAAAAATGTCATCAGAAAGCATTTTTATGTACCATATTTACCTGAACACAAGATGACCCCTCTTCACAATATACAACTTCAAGGAAAGTAACTATACAGAACATGTTTAACTTTGTGTGCGATAAGTGTGACCCCCATTCTTCAGATAAATTATGGAAAAACTACAAAACAACACAGTATGAACAGTTAACAAATATAGTGATAGTTGGAAGGTTATGTCTTAAAAATTTAAAGCAACTGTGTAGTGGATTTCTACTTACAATCATTTGTTTCATTTAGATTATGCAATTGTACAAATCTTACAACAGCCGAATGGCCACAAGAGACACAGTATATGGTAATGTTACGATGATACTGTATATTATTCACAGGAACATCCACTGACCTTTGGATAGGGATTTTTCTCGCTGTGTTCAGTTTTTAAATCAAGAACGAAATATTCTTTCTGAAAAAGCTTGATTGCCATATTTACTGTATTAAATCTGTGTAAATACTGATAGAGACAAATTGAATAATAAAACTAAAATTAAAATGTATTCAAGGTCACAAGTGGAAATAGTATTAATGCATAGAAAAATGGATTACTGGACTCGATACAGTCCACTGGCAGGTTCCTGTGTAGGTGTTACAAGTTCTTCGTGGAACTTCTTATTTATAGTATACAGCAGATGTTAGTGTCATCTTATGTATGGTTAAATAGGACAAAAAATATGCATACCTTCATTAGGTTGCCGATGATTATGGCCCATGGGCCAAACAGGTGATGAAACGAGAGGAAGTCTAGTATCTGCACGCAGGCAAATAGGAACGACATAGAAAACAGTTGATTGCGCACATACATGAGTGTCGGCCAGTATTTCTTCTCCAAAATCCCGGTCATTGCAAAGCTGTGGACAGCCACAGCAAATATCCCAAAGAGGAGTACACACAGTTTGATCCAGCCTAGACCTGTCTTGTCACTAGGATTTGTCAGTTCAAACAACAGCAGGCCTGACAACCATACCAACAGCACATATTCATACCTGGAAATAAAACATCACAAATGCAAAAGTCTTCTACAGTATTATATCAAGGGCTAGACTGACTTGAGATGCATGGGAAATGTTAAAAAAAAGTGTCTAAAATGTAAGTTGAAAAATTTCAAGGACAGAGTTCACATGGGAGACCTAGGCACAGATGGAAAATAATATTAAAAATGGATTTTAGGGAAAACAGATTATGAGGGTGAGAACAGTACAAAATTGGTTCCAATGGCAAGGATTCATGAACCCAGTTAGTAATAACTAGGTTCCTTAAGCACAGAAACTTTCTTGAATGGCTGAGTATTCAGTGCTCAGGGAAGACCATGTGCCAAGAACTTACTTAGGAATATTACTTATTAACAGACCAACTAATTCCCATACAGGAACATCTTGAGCAGTCAGTATTTATTCATCTGATTAATACAAATTAATTGACGACACTGAAGTGCCAGGAAACCTGAACAGCAAGAAATTTTACAGAATCTCAAGATTCCTTCTTTACCTTCTCTACAATTGCCCATCATTTTATCATTCCTTGAAACAATTCAAACCAAAATATATAGAGTACATTTCCAATGTAAATAATCCAAAAAAACTATATAAATATCGGTGTGGACTAAAAAAATACACTAGCATCCTATTTGATTCCACCTGTTCAAAATACATATATGTATATTCAATAATTTTAAAATACATATAACAAAATACGGTAAATGCCTCAATACTATCATAAAACTTCGTTATAGATGAAATAAAAATACAATTTTGACTTTTATCTGTTCATGTTTCATGGTCATCAGAGCTGCTTAAATCATCTGAATAAACAGATAACCTACAGGCTTCAAAGTATGTATGTCCTTGGATTAACACAAACATTCTAATGAGAAATGCAAACAGTAAGAGAGATGTTACATACCAGTAAGGCAGCAGCTTTGGTCGTACTGTGGGGTAGATAGGAGTGACCCCCGTGAGCATAAGGAACACCATGAGGTATATGTGTGAAGTGAGGTACGACATAAACTTTATGATGGGGACCTTGTAATACTTGTGGCCGAGTGGAAGCGTGAATGTCACCCACACTGGGGGGCAGAAGATGAACGCAAAGAACAGCAGCAATGTCCGCCATGCTGCCCAATTCAGGTTGCCCTGCCAAAGTTCCTAGTTAAAAACAAAGTATG
Organism: Reticulitermes speratus; assembly: GCA_021186555.1. NCBI lineage: Eukaryota > Metazoa > Arthropoda > Insecta > Blattodea > Rhinotermitidae > Reticulitermes > Reticulitermes speratus. The sequence continues at coordinate 29,322,670 of JAJKFL010000007.1, forward strand.
TTTCAGAAAATAGTACAAGAATTTCGGTGATAGATGGTTTAATTACTTGAACGAATATCACCAATGAATACAGGTGGCAGGATAGTGTGTAAGAAGTACTACTTTTTAAGATACCACTACTCGACTTAGCCTCTTAATCAGAGTACTCCACAGTAAGATAACAAAACAGTTATACAAGTCTCTCTCTCTCTCTCTCTCTCTCTCTCTCTCAAAAAAAAAAAAAAAAAAAAAAAAAAAAGAGAGAGAGAGAGAGAGAGGGGAGAGAGAGATTATTATTAACATTTTAGCGTTTGATCAAAATACTTATGTTTTAGACTTCATTGCTATATATGAGCTGTAAATATTAGCCTATGTATCATTGTAATGTTTGTACTTATTCATTACTTTTATGATTGTAACAAATGTAGGTAACTTGTAACTTGTAACTTTGTAGATTTATTTGTTAACTAAATTGCTGACTGACTTGTCCAAGTGTTACCATGTAGCAAACGGATGAAAATAAATACAATACAATACAATACAACACATTCTCCATAAGTGTAAGACCACTATGTTTCACGACACCAAAATCATATTCTTCTTGAAACTTTACCGTACCATTTCAATTCACTGTATCCTGATGTTATCAAACTGGTAACTTAATTAAATGTTCATTATAAATTATGTTATATTACAGTACACTAAGTTATTGTTTAATGTTGGGGTTATGCTCCTGAAAATCACAATGTAGAGCAAAACAATACAGAATGGAGTGTTCTTCCCTATTAAGAATTAATTAAAATACCTGAGCAAACACCATTAATCTAAGTCTGGGCAATGTTCATCATATCAATGGTTACTAAAACTTGTCATTGTTAAAGCAAAACATTGTTTGGGGCAACATTAAATGAGGATTTCTTGTACTCCACAGAAGTGAAATTACTGCACATACTTGCCTTAAATTTGGACCACAAAAGTAACTTATTTTTGTGTAAGAGAGACTGACAGTCAGCCTACTTCTCAAACTTAAATGTAAATAATATTAATTTCTAACATTATAATATGATATGCCTCAAATTTAAAACCCTTCCAGTTTCTCTGGTCACAGGCAACAGCAACGTGAACGAATTTTTGTCCTTTTTGCCCTTCTTCCTGTTCAACTTGATGAAATGTTGTTTCAGCTCGTTATGATGTCTTAACATGTCAGCTGTCCAACGTACCCATCAGCAGTTGATGTTTACTGCGAAATAAATTAACTACAAGCTTACAAATCCAATATGTTACAAAAACTAGTTTCTTGTGTTTTCTTGCCTAGTTCAAAGAAACAGGGACATATAGCAGCTCGCCCATTGTCAATGTTAAGCAGCAAGGCACTTACCTGCAGGTATCTCTGCACCACTGTATGAGCAATGACTTCCTTCTGCTCATTCTCAATTAGTATATCCAAGAATTCTACATTTCGACGGTCAGTGGCAGTGAGGATGCGACCAGCTGAGTCAGCCCCTGCTGCTAGTGCCAGCAGCTCTGCTGCCATTGTCTCACACTGTTTCCCTGCAGCTATAAGGTCCTTGGCTCGTTCCTTCTCCTACACTCACAGGTGAAGAATGTAAGTTATCACTACAAGTTTGGAAAAATACAGGACTAATGATTTCATGCACAGACAGTTTAAAATGCAGCCAAATGTTCAGCAAAAGGTAAACCTGTCATGGCACCATGCTACTATGAAGACATATGAGGATGTGAAGGTGAAGCTCCATACATCCTTAAACTCAGCACTAGATTGAGTGGTGAGTTTTGGCCACATACCCATAGTACCCACTGTAAAGGGGGCTGTGTGGGACCCAGAGTGTCTGGATAAACTGTGAAGAGAAAATTAGCTATCCTTACTGGGAACTGAATCTCAGGTCATCCAGCCTGCAGCCAGTCATTTCACTGATTGAACTACGCCGCCGATTAACGCGTAGTTAAAAGACGTCAAAACCTATCCTTATAGCTTCCCAATATGTACTACAGGAAGTCCTAAAGCTTTTTAATTCCAAACGAGAAATGCGCCAACCATACCGTGAAAAACATCTTACTGACAGACAGACTTCTGCATCTGATTGTGAACACACTCAATCATTTTTCTGTTGATGTCAGAGGTCCTATTACTTTGTAACTTTCAGGAGGATGAGCTGGATGGTACATGGAGGGAATAAAAAAGAAATAGAGAATTTTAACTGAAGAACACAGAGAGGATGGAATAACTTTCACGTGTGACATCTTGTTGTGTGACAATGATATGGACAAGGAAAATCAATAACAGTCTCAACACAACTATCTTTATTAGACAATAGAGTCCGTATATTTAGTTAAGCAAAACATGCTGCTTACATAAATATACGGACTCTATTGTTCAATAAATATAACTGTGTTGAGACTGTTATTGATTTTGCTTGTCCAGAGGATGGAATATTTGGGAGACTTACACATGGGAAGACAGTATTAAAATACGTAATAAACAGGTCGTGAGGGTGTTGATTTCAACTGGCTTAGGACAGGGTACAATAGCATGTTGTGGTAATCGAAACCTATTTTCACACAAAAGGGAGAGTTTCTTGACCAGCTGAGTGTCTGCAAGTCTCTCAAGAAGGCTTTCTGTGAGGTTAGTTAACTAAACTTACTTTTGTTGAGAGGACTATGTAAATATTGGAGAGCTTCGCTGCAGTATCCACAGGTGCAGGAGAGACGAGAATGAAATCTTCAATAGGCTTGTTACTGTGTGCCTTGCTCACCACCATAAGGTTGTAAACAAACTGCACAAATAGGACAAAGAGAGTGAGCGACAGTAACAAAGCATTATATGAAACATTAAGCTTCATGATACACTGATGTAAACAATTCATGATCAAGTTGACGATTAAAATATGAATAAAAGCACTATGTACGCCTATCATATATATCTGCAAACAGACCCATAACCTCTCACCCATATCACTCAATTATGAAATTTGCATTTGATGGTTCACATCACAAAACCTACAAACACTGTCCAATGTTTGTTCAAATATAGTTAAAATCTAAGTTACATTTGGAATAATTTCTGTCCATTTGTACTGTTCTTCAATGACAAAGCATGTATGTCTGACATGCACAACAGGATATTCTTTCTGTTTTGTTACTTCAAAATGCTTCCTTTTTTTTATTTTAACAGTTAATTTCCACAGTACTGACTACGGGCACTCAATTCCTTTCTAAAACAGGTTATACAAATGTTTTCATAACAGCAAACTGACAGAAACAAAAGAAAGGACCAAGCAACCACAAAACCCATCAATCACCAAGATTTCAGACCTTTGATGTAAAATTTAGTCACATGATTAGCCAGATTTAATTTTGGTTAACAGAGGTAAATTTGTGCTATCACTTCATGCAACACTGGACAGCAGAGGTGGGAGCACTTTATGTAATCATATTGGCTAGGATTAGCTTTGATAGTATGTAAAGTTTGAGTTCTAACAGTGATGACTATGAAGACTGCTATTTTCAACAATATCATGTCATGTAGTTTAGCAGATATATACTGATGTAGATGAACCTTCTGCCTCCATCTACATGGCAGAAGGGTGACAGCAGGTTCCTACCTATCACACTATGCAATGCCACACGTCACAAAGCAGAGATTTTCAAATTTAATACCAAACTTCTCCTACACAATCTCAGTCCAAAATTACATTAGCATGAACAATTTTCATCATTAAATATTACTCCTTTGCTTCAAGATGACATTAATATTTATCATACTGATCACAACTCAATATGTTCACCACACACAGTGGCAGCTGTCTCTCCAGCAATACACTGTCCACTGCCATAACCAGGTTACACATCTGAGTTCAGTAATCGAAATATTTAGTATTTTCTCCAGCAAAACCTTTATAGATTAGAGTGAAAATTTAAATTATTCAGTCTTTTTATTTTGTGGTTACACAGCCTGCAGTATGTTCAACCTTGTTCTTACTACAAGCTTTGGTAGTGGATTTGCTCTTTTATCAAACACTAATGGCCAATTGTTCAAAACATGGTTCATGAAACAGACATTTTGGTGAAGAAAGTGAAGGACAAAAATGGACTTAAATGAAATCACGACATATGATGTAACGAAACAAACTAATTTCTGTACATGAAAACAAACTTAAGCAGAGTATGTACCTTCATTTAATTATTTAAAGTCTCAAATGAAGCACACACATATAATAATATAGTTATGTATTAGAATCCTTTCTTACTGACTATATATAACACAAAGGAAAGCTATGGCTGTGCATGCTATGAAGGCATATGGGGGAGTTCAGGTATAGCTCCATTCACCCTTAACCTCACCACTACAGGGACATGATAGATAGCTTCACACCCTGGTGAAAACACCCCCACTGAATAGGAGGCTGGATGGCCCTCCAAGCTAGCCTGGACACTTTGGAATTTAAGACTATAACCTAACCTACACTCGTAATACCTACACTAAAATGACTGCTGCTACAAAGATAATACGAATAACAAAAAATGACACACTAAAAAATTTGAAACCCCTACTCAAGAATCTCACCCTTTTGTCCTCCAGAAGGCTATAGGTGTCATGCTCCTTTGTCATAAGGTACTTGAGCACTTCATTGTGACCCTCTGAAGCAGCAAACCAAATTGGGGCACTGCCAAAGTTGGTTTCAGCCTTAGGAGATGCTCCAGACTCCACCAGCAGCTTCACCACATCTAAAAAACCTGCTCGTGCAACACAATGCAGTGGCGTCCAGCCATTCTGTAACACCAAATATTGAATCTTTAACAAATAGCAATGCTGGGTCTAGGAAACTGGATTTCTTATACTGCCATGTCTCACTCCAGTTAGCTCTTTTGGTAGTATGCAGTAAATTGCATAGGCACCTGTATTGATAATGATCACACATTTCAGCTTTACCGAGCTTTCATTACCTCATTTCCCATAACACATGGCAACACACCATAAACTGTAATTGCAATAAAAATAACTTGTAATAAGAATGAGCATGTAGGGGTATAAGTACGTAACTTCAAGACAAGTCAAACCCAAGCACTGTATTTTACTTTTATGTACTTCCTTTACAGTATTTTATATGCCTTAATCAAGATGAGGTAAAAGATTTTCAAACACAGAAGCCCTTTTAAATAGTAACAGTAGTTTTGTGATTAAGAATTATAAAATTATTTTGCTAAAAAAATGAATGTTTAATTATTAAGTCCACGTGAGAGGTATGGCAGCTGCAATAACTCAGTCGGTGTAGTGACTAGGCTACAGGCTGGACATCCAAAGATAGTTGTGGTTTGATTCCTGGCAAGGACAAAGAGATTTTTCTCTTCCCTGAAACATCCACACTGACTCTGGGGACCACCCAGTTTCCTCTTCAGTTGGTGCTGGAGGCTCTTGCCCTGGAGGTAAAAGTGGTCAGGTCTACAGCTGACCACCCACCTCCATCTAGTGCCAAGGTTCAGAATGAGTGGGCTTACACATCCACATCCCAGTCTTCGCAGCAAGCACAGCAACAACTTCACCTTTACATGATAGCTATGACAAAATGCACTGATGATGGCACAACAAAACCAAGACACATCATAAATGTGTTGAAGTGTTGACAATACATTCCATGAATGTCACATAAATGTTACCATTTAGTTCTTTAGCAAGTGCTAACACTTACTCAGAAAAATGTGGATTAGAATATATACATATTTCTTTAAGTTTCTACATATTGTTTATTAATAATTATTCAATAATTATTTTATTCACTACCTTCCACTAAATCATAACCTTCACAATCCACACATTGATCACAGAGCATAATGAAAGAACAAATGAGAAGAACAGAGATGGTACAAATGCATTTCCCCTTGGGGCAGCTGCACAATGCATAATGATGGATCAAAAATGCAACATATACATTAGAGAAGAAATGGAACTCATGACTATTATTCATTATTAATAATGAAAGCTTTCATATAAGTGGCTACAATATTTTGAAAAAATATCTAAAGATCAAATCCTGAAGCTGCTCTGTTAGTACAAACTGAAGGGTGGAAGATGCTAGGAACATTTGACAAAGTATGGAACAAACAGTTCTGTTTTTTTTTTTTTTAATTGAAACATGCCAGAGATTAATCTGTGATGTTGACTTCATTTTCAGACACCCTCAATATTCGTTTTTCCCTAACGGTGACAAGCCAACTTCTATATCTATGTAAACAAGTATTATTATTTTCATATATTTTTTTTTTCTGTGGCTCAACAGCCCCCCTATTAAGGCCTAGGCCACCTCACTGTTGAGGTTTTCAAGATCACACACAATCACACACCACACTCGGTAGGACTCCTCTGGACGAGTGACCGGCCTGTCGCAGAGACCTCTACCTGACAACACACAACACTCACAAGAGACAAACATCCATGCCCCCGGCGGGATTTGAACCCACAATCCTAGCAAGCGAGCGGCCGCAAACCTATGCCTTAGACCACGCAGCCACTGGGATCAGCTTTCATATACTTTACTCACTTTAATCATTATAGAGAGGGGACAGATTTTAAACTTAACGACAGCAAACATTTCTAAAATTCAGCTATTGTCACAAACAAATGCACACAATAAGATATAAATCATACACAAGTCTTAGAAAACCGCTACACATTTCAGCCTCAAGGTGCCATCCTCAGGAGTTACAAATACAAAGGGGTATAAGCACCAATACATAAATCTACATTTCTAAAATTCATCTGCTCCAAGTGTTGGTCTGTTGTTGCTGAGGCCATGAGCTAATCAACCATACACTGAAGCAACTTCCATATACCAATACATTACACTTAATTCACACATGAAGTAGGACTGTCCCCAGCTGATAACAGACCACAATTTTTCACAAAACCACAACAAACTTACTGTTACAATAGGTTCAGAACCACTTCTGTGACTTAAACTCACCTTGTCAGTTGCATTAATTAACCACTTCTGTGACTTAAACTCACCTAGTCTGTTGCATTAATTAACCACTTCTATTACTTAAACTCACCTTGTCAGTTGCATTAATTTCTGCCCCCTGACCTAACAGCACCTCACACATCTGATAACGGCCATATTGGGCAGCAATATGGAGTCCCGTCTTGCCATGCTTGTCCCCACTGTGAAGCAGTTCTGCTGATCGACTCAGAAGCAGACCAACAACGGTTATGTGGCCACCAAAACACGCCAAGTGCAAAGAGTTGTAACCCTAACAAACACATCAATGACCCCTGCTATAATCTGTGTATATAGAAATCATTATTTTATGTGTGGGTTATGTTCCTGCAAATCACAAAGTAGAGAAAAATGACATAGAGAATAAGAATTAATTAAAACACCCAAGAAAAGAATGTTAATCCAAGACTGGGCAACATTTGTCGAATATTGGTCATTAAAAGTTGCATTGTTAAAGCAAAACAACACTGTTCAGGGCAATGTTGAACAAGAACTGCCTGGTATTTTGATATGGCCCCTTTCCTGCACAAGAAAACAAAGCCATACAGTCAGAGCTCCAGGTATGACCATACATGTAATTATTTCAGTTTCTACATTATTCACACCTCCTCCAACGAGAACACTGTTGTACAGCGGTTAGTATTACTGTTTCATATTTGGGAAACCCTTGGTTCAAATTTCAGTCAACAGATGGGCTGCTCCGATAACTTTCTTCATTTTGACCATGCACTCCAGTAAATGGTGGTTCAATGACTTAAAACAAGCAATGGCTACCTCAACATACTTTCCATTTCATCATTAAGAATACTCCATTTATTGTCCGGTGCTCTACATACTTCACAATTGATAAATTACTGTTAAGCCAGTGGTACACTATGTCATCTTGTGTATGTAAGATATGTGTACAGAGGTAATAAAAATTATGTCAAAACTTTCCCACACGTAAACATATGTTATCTAATACATAAAATATTTTGACTTCACTAGTTATGTAATATGTAATCAATGTGTATACATTTTCTGTGGTGGCTGCATCCACTTGGACACCAGCAGAGTTTAGCAGCAAACGGACGACATTTTCATTGCCAGAGAAGGATGCCAGGTGAAGAGGGGTCATGCCGGATTCATTCCCGAGCTCTCCCACTAAGCTGGTTCCAGATGGGGGATCTGACTTCACAGTGGCTGGGACATGCTGAAGCAACTCACGTACAGTATCTGAAACACAGCGGCAGATTTCTGAACTCCCTCAATCTTACAACTTGCTAAGTGTAAATTACAGAGCTACAAATATTGATTAGTGGGCACAGAGACGGCAGACTGTCCGATGGGGATGTGCAGTACATGGGCACAGAGCTGTCATAAGCCCCTAGCCACAACAAGTGTTTAACGATTCACAAGTGTTGGTTCTCTATAAAGTTCTGTAGTTTTCTCTTTACTCCCATCATTTCCTATTCCTAAATGACAGGACAATAAAATATACTCCAATATTTCTTTAAAGTTTCAAACACACATACGAATTTCCTGTCACCTCCTTGAATGTTCATAAATATGCTTACCATTTCAATGTTCTTAGGTAGCATTAACAGATAATACTGTACATGTTCTAGATGTTTGCCTTGCCACTACAAATGTACACACCAGCTTGCCCAAAGTAGGCTGCAACATGTAGAGCTGTAACACCCAGCTTCTTGCTGGAGATGCGCAGAGACTGGTAAGACCGCATCACCTCCAGAACTTGACCATGGCCATTTTGTGCAGCCAGATGCAATGCTGTGAATCCTGCCTACAAGAATAGTATTGATAATCAAAAATGTGAAACATCACATTCATCTTGGCACAGTCTCCAATTAACACAAATATTAGAAGACAAAGATTTTAATTATATGTGTTTTGTGCACAAATGGCATTACACTAATGGATAACAGTGCAGGTCTATTTTAATCTGCCATGGACCACAGTTCAATACTCAGAGAGGCTTCCTAAGACGGAATCATAAATTGGTTATGTCCGACAATGAATCCAGTTTATGTAAATAACAAATACTGCACTTATACAAACACGCTGTTCCTTATTAAGCAAAATCATTAGGAATTTATGAAATTATTTCATACTTCAAAATAAGCAGCAGGTGTTCGAGTCTGGCTGTCGTCTAGTTGACAACAGCGTACAGGACTTCAGCAACATGACAGAAAACACAGTCTTCTTTGATGCAGAAATAATGATATTGTGTGTATGTTAACACTCCGCCAAGGAACCTGCATCACATGATACTGGTGACAACCAATCAAGTTTGATTCTCCTCTTTCATGTGGATTCAGTGTTCTCAAGCTGAAGGGTGTAGAATCCACAAGTGTTCGTGATGAAACATTTGCCACCACACTAATGCTGACATTCATATTTTATAGTGTTGTATTGGCATGGGCGAAGTCATTCTAAGTTAGTCTTTAGAGCAGGAACATATAACATTTTGTCTGGAGTTTGATAAGCCACTACCTATTTTGAATGTGAACTGTGATGACAGAGCATATCATCCAAAAAACATTTTTGAAAAACATGTATATTGTAATGGTACAAGTTTGTTTTTTTGTTGTTTTGTATACACATCCAAACCTACACTTTGCTGCATATATGTACTGTAACTATTATAACATGATATATACTGTGTGTGTAATAATGCATGACAGTAAAATGCATTAACACATGATTTGCAACTTCTGTTGTTACCTTTACATTTCTGACACACTATAGATTCAACGTAAAGAAGTATATTTAAGAACACTACAACAATATATGGCTATATTTGTAGATAAATGTTGCCATTAGGGTAAACTGGTAACAGTAACAGAATGATAAAAAATGCAAAACTATACGACTTTGTAAAGTTCTGATAAACACATGAACACGGAACATTGGAAAAGTTACAATGAAGCAAGATGAGCCCAAAATCACTCTTAATTTAAACATAACCAAGTCCTCAGACTGAAATGTTTTGCCCTTGCTTAGGCAGAAAATAATTTTGTTTAATTTTTTCCTAGGGTTCATGAACTGTTATTTCATATCTGTCAAACAACCAACTTATATTAAGCTTCTTCAGTTATTTAGTTTACATACTGCAACCCACAGTGAACACAGTAAATGAACCCCTTGCCAACCAACAGTTGATCCCGACCCATGGCACAACCTGTACATACCTTATTTTCATCTGTACACGAAGCACCGGCCCGGACAAGTGCCTTCACCACCTCAGCATGACCACCCTCAGCAGCCAGTTGGAGTGGGGTAGCTTCAGTTATACGGTTCCGAGCCGAAATCACACCCTGTCTGTCGAACTTCATCAGCTCTTCAATCACACGTATGGAACCCTGCATAGCTGCAATGTGTGCACACGAGTTTCCATCCTGAAACATTGAAATGTCAATATTGCACCAATAAAAACCCCAAATATTAATTGTTGCTTATAGAAGGTTACTGCCATACTAATTCATTTTCAGCCTGTTGAGTTTCAATCTTCAAGTGAACCCTAATATCAAACTACTTGAATTCTAAGCACCATGACTCCAGAATATAAAGCAGGAGTACTACCCATTTAATCAACAGACATTATTGGATTTGGCAAATGACAAGGCTCTCAGAGTTGGGGCAGCTCACCTTGGTGCATGCCATGACAAGCGAGGGATGCTGCTGGAGGAACAGTTGCGCGACTTCAGCGTAGTTGTTCATGGCTGCAGCATGAATCGGTTTCTGTCCACTGTCATCTGTGGCATCGATGTCTGCTCCGAGCTCTAGCAGCAACCGACACACCTCCAGCTGACCTGCGCCAGAGGCCAGATGGAGTGGTGTCTGTTTCTTCAGTGTCAATACGTCGATGGCAGCATTGTGATCTTGAACCAGGAACCTGTGTCACACATAGGTGTTCAAAGCCTGTCTTCTGCAATCCACCTCTTTACTAAGGTACTGTACAAAGAATTTAATTATGAAGTCACAGAACCTTTTATTCATGTTTGACACTTCCAGCTGCAGTCATAAAAAATGAAAATGAACCAGAGAAAAACAAAACCGGCCTGACAATATTTTGCATACATCTACCACATTCCATTTCCTTAAAATATACTGGTCCTATAGCTGGATGGTGTTGTTTGTGGGCAGAACATACTAAGGTAACCTTACAATTTTTCTTGAAACATATGAACACATTTTATCAGGTATAATATATGTACAGTATTTAATGGGTACCTATTAAAGTTTCCTCTCAGGAGAATACTTAGTGAGACACTTTAACTTCACGTAATGTAGGCCTAAAATTTATTTAAATGAGTAAAACTTGTACTTTGCAATACTTGTACACAATGTTCATCTGCATAAGATGTGAAGCTTTCGTGGCAAGTAAATATACTAAATTCCTTCTGGGCAATCAACATCAAATATGAGTTAAAAACCAATGCTGGGTTTTAACTCAACTCTAACATGTCATCATTTGAGAGAATTTTCATACTGCAGACTACATTTTCAACAAAATCTGTGAAAGGAGTAACAACAGCTACACCAACATGTTTATTTAAGCTTCATTTTCTTCCAAATTCACATAAAGAAACAGTTCAACAACAATGCGGTTAACAGCTGGATTTAACAAGACATTAATGGGAACAAGAGTATAGTTAATCAGAAGGAACTTCATAAATTGTTTTCAAAATAAATAGTCAAACACAATAATTTTACTTCCTTTATATATTGCCATAAAAGCTTCACCCAACGATGGTCATCATGACTGAAACATGTAGCAAAACTATGTAAAACAGTGTTGTTTTATGATAAAACTGTGTCTGTATTTATTTTGATAGCACTATGGGATGTCTTTTCAAAAGATTCATATTGTATATTTCACCTAGTATAGTCAGGTATGATAAATTATGAATATTGTGATGGATCAGGCATTTTACCTTCCATGCAGGAAACAACAACTGTACTTGATTTCTGGCTACAGACCCTCATTGATAATGTCACAAATGGATGACAAAGGTCAATATTTAAAGAAAAAAGAATGTCAAAGATGTGGGAAACAAGAATAGGTTACACAACTTTGTATCAAAACTGTGTTTGGTCACATACGTGGTGCAACCCAAAAGTTCCCGTATTTTTAATTGAAATGAGTGGGAATTTAGCATGCATAAACGCAGAAGAAATAGTGACCAAAACACTGGAGGGGGAGAGATTACTCAAGAGGACTTAAGTATAAGGTATAAATGGGATAAAAATATTAAAGGGAACAGGTTGTGGAGATGTGGAATGGATTAAACTGGCTCAGGACAAGGCGATGATGGTCATAAAACTTAAAGTACCATAACAAGAGAAGTTTACAATTATCTAAGTGCTTACAACCACTCAAGAAAGAGGCTGTACCACAAATGGATTTAGTTAATTAGTCATTTAGCTGCTGAAGTGTCGAAAATATATGACATACTTGACCAGGTGGGCATAGCCATTGAGAGCTGCGAGATGAAGTGCTGTGCGCCCAACTCGAGACTTGCTGTTAATGAATGCTTTGTGAGTGAGCAGGGCATCACACACCTGAAGGTATCCTCTATCAGCAGCAAGATGAAGCGCTGAACGCCCCTCGTTATCAAACACATCCACCCTGGCATGATTGTTAAGCATAGTGTTTACCATCTCCATGTGGCCAGCATGACAGGCAATCAATAGAGGTGTCCAACCCATTGAATTTTGTCTGTTCAGGGCTTTCTGCACCTCTGTCTGGCCAAGATGGGATAGCATCTCTACCAACACATCATTATTGCCTGCCAAGGCTACATAATGGAATGGTGTCTCCTGTGCCTGTAAGAGGAATGTGATGTTACATTTGTAATACTACAACATTTCATTACATATATTTTTTACGCTCTTTTTTACATTAGTACACGATGTGAATGCACACAGCAGCATTCATCTGTCCAAATGCTGAAATCTCTGACGTGGATTTTAACAAAATTTGGTACTGCAGTTTCACGTTACATGTTATTTAAACAGTTTAATTTTGTTTGGTTCATACCTGCCTACTGTAACTCCTGCTTCACATACATAAATGGTTATCTAAAAAAATGACTCATTACACAAAAACACTGGTAAATGACATTAAATACAAATGCAATATGATTAAGTTATGCAATACAAACTTCTACCTGTAATAAATGATCAAAGCTAATGAGATACGCGAAGTATCAAATAATGCAGGTGGTAAAAATTGTACAAAGCACAACTTTGGACTTGTTTTCCTCCACAAAAACACATATTTTGAAGTGCAATGTCTCCATGTTGAAGTGTTACATGTAGGCTGCCTATAATGAAGCCACAGTTAATGTCCCATGGATTCAAACCTTCTGTGCCTCCCTCAGGCTGTTGTCCTTCTCAATCTAACATACCTCTTTATATTCCTCTCTAGTCATCTAACCACTGTCTTCCCATCAATTTTGATAGCAACAGTCATGTTCTAGCCTCTGCTAGTGGCAGGCACTTTGAGCTGGCTGACCCAGTCCAGATGAGGCAGGAGAATACAACAATGGATAGAAAAGGAGAAAGTTCCACTAGAGTTTTTAGACACAAGCCATCATGGGTCTTGTTGGCACTCAGAGACAGGCTCGAGAGTTGATCTTGGGCCCTCGTACTGATGCTAAGACCAGGCTTTTGTCCTTTAATAGGATGCAATCCAGGGTGGTTGTTGGCCTCCTTACTGGACACAACACCTTGAGAAGACACCTTCACATTATGGGACTGACTGACAGTCCCTTGTGTAGGAAATGCGGAGCAGAGGAAGAGACCTCGGCTCATGTCTTGTGTGAGTGTGAAGCCTTGGCGACACACAGACATACTTATTTGGGTTCCTTCTTTTTGGACCCTGAGGATGTCAGAGAACTTAGTCTGGGGGCGATCTGGAACTTTATTAAAGGGACAGGGCTCTTATGACTTTAGTCTTTAGTTAAGGGGCACAAAGGGCCTGTCAAAGGTCTACATGCATCTGGCCCGCAAGGGCTCAACCCATTATCTACTTATACTTATAAGCCATCATCTTAAGTTTATTACACTACAATGTTTCAAAAACTGGGTTATGTTTTCATATTCAGGTGGGAACTGGGAACAGGGATCCTAACCTACTGGGCCCATATGAAACAGTCTATCTCTACTGCTGGTATAACAGACCTAAGAGAAATGACATGTCTAAAACACTAGTCAAGCCAATTGTAACATATCACTGTCATGAGCCCTGTATGGAAATGGAGAAGCCTTGAGCGCCATCATGCCACTGTCCATGGGACTTCTTTCCGCACAGTAAAGCGCAGCAGCTATCTTACCTGCTTCGTTGTCTGGCCCACATCAGCACCACAATCTAGTAGAAGCTTCATCACTTCTTTGTCACTTAAGGGCTGTTCCACTTCATTCTTAGTAATCTGAGCTGTGTAATGGAGTGCCCCAGCTCCTTCATCATTCACAGCATTCACATAGCTCTTTGCTGCATCATTACCTTTCTTCTGGCGAACGAATGTGATCAGATGACGAACGACATCTGCACGACAACTACGACATGCTAGGTGTAATGGAGTTTCTCCAATCTGTAAATGATGTCCCTTATGAAACACCCACATGGAAGACGAATTATGATTGTGTTATGGTTTGCAATATTGCACATAACACTAAGTCATGATTATGTTGGACAATGTGTACTGTTCAAGTTAAATTTTACATACAAAGCATTTTGGGAGTTCATCCTACTCCTGTATTATGATAAGTATTATTAGGTTAATGAAATCAAGAAAGATTAGATTGACCCTTATTATCAATACTGTACATTGTTTTGTTTCTATAACATCAGTGATATATGAATGAATGAATATGGAACACTGGTGGAATAATACTGACAGGGGAAAGCCAGAGTATTTGGAGGCAAACCTGTCCCAGTGCCTCTGTCCACCATAAATCCCACATGGACTGGCCTGGGATGGAACCTGGGCCTCTATGGTGACTGGCTGCCTGCACCATGGCATGGCCAAGCATTATGTGGATGACATACATGCAGGCAGATGAGAAATCTATACAAAATTTCCATCATAAATTCTTAAAGGAAGACGTAGGCACAGAACAGAGTATATGGAAGCAGATCTTTAAAAATTGTGTGTCAGAAAATGACATGGATTTACAAGGTTCAGAATAGGATCCAATGGTGGACAGCTATGAACAATATAACACACTTTCCTGTTCCATATGGAAGGAGGGAGATTTCTTATCAACTAATTAATGATTAGTTTTCCATGAAGGACTCTACTCCATGAAGCTACACTGTAATTGTAGTGAGTCTATTTAACCACACTTTCATGATTACCTGCATTTGTAGGAATCAAATTCAGAACCACCTGAAAAGTAAATATAAAGGCCGACCATTCTGGGTTTGATCATGACCATTCCCACTAAGACACGTATATATCGCATGTCCTAATGTCACTTTACAAAGACAGTGAAGCACTTAACGGTAATTATTTTCACTTGCATTCAGTGTTTTATTTACTACAGTTGGCAACCCTGTAATTAAACTAGCTCTAGTTTATATCAGCTGTTGTGCCATTGGTGTGTGTGCTTAATTTTCATGTTGGTTGTAAATAAAGCAGTGTATCCCTGGAACATGACAATAATCTTGGCAAAGTTATTTTTGGACACCCATATAACATCAGTACGACTACTAATCATCTGATATTTGTGTAGAGCCAACTTCTGGAAACTGATGCACGTGACATATGCATTAACCAGGATCACCCAAAATGTAATATGCAGATATAACACTGTCAGTGACAGACATGTTTAGAGACAGAAATTATTACAGTTGTAAAAGAGTACTCCAACAAATCTGATTTTTACTCATTTGAGTGACACTAACATACAGGTCAACATTAATGAATAAGCACCTAAATGGCAGACTCCAAGGTAAAAATAGGATTAAGTGTGAAAAGGATGTAAGATGCCTAAAATGCAGAGACAAGAGACTACATTTAAGATTACCTTTGATTTGCAAAGTGGGTCTCCACCATCATCCATCAAAAGCATCAGAGTTACCAAATTTCCATGCTTTGCTGCAACATGGACAGGTGTCTGACCATCATCTGTCTTAATATTTGGTCCTGCACCGGACTTCAGAAGCATGAGGGCACACCGGTCCCCATCCTTCACGCGTGCAGCAATATGCAGTGGTGTTTCTCGCAGCTTTCCTCCTGGTTTACACAATGCAAACAGATCTCAGCTTCTGGATTTGTAAACATTAATAAGACTTCGAATTATGTCCATACCTATTCGGTAATGCCATCACCCCCTCGGCAGATATCAGTTTCTGAGGTGGTAAGCATAAATTCAGAATAGTAATTTACATTAATGACCTCCATTTAAACTTTTGTTTAATTTTTTTAAATTAATACTAAACATGTGACAGTACCATTACCATACAGCGCCCAAAGACAGGAAAGTACAAGTGTTTAAAATGTGTATCTAATAGTTGAGATTACAGTAATTTTAAAAATTAATGCGATTTACATTTCAACATTGTAGTGTCATTGATTATTTTTATGTGGAAAGTTCACTTCACAGATGTTCTGATGACAACCTATACTTCCTCACTGCTAAGAACTTAAAAGTGAATAAATACAAAAAAAGATTTTCACTGTTCTTCAAGCCCTACCGTGTATCCACCATATCTTCATCTGGACTGACAAATATAATAACTTAACAGTTATAAACATTACGCAGAAATACTGTAATGTCTGACACGCTCGCTGTCCAAGGCATATTTAGTACAGATGAGTCAGTCCATATTAACACAACAGAAAAATATACATAACTTTACAGCCCAAAATAGCATAGCAATCTTGAAATGAGGACCAGTAAATACACCGCAATAAACCAGAGACTATTCATCCAGAAGACAAAGCAATGATGACACAGAAAGCTGCTGGTAGATAACTACATGACATCAATCAAATCAACAAAAATTAATGAAGTAGTTACAAAATTAATGTCTTTTACAAATATTGACTCTTCTATCCAAAAACTTATGCTCAAACACATTCTTTCACCAAGAATATTTCTTAAAATACAAACTTGTTTATTTGATTAATAAAACAAATTTCAATCCTCCATCCTTCTTTCATGTAAAATCTCAGGTTACAGCATTTCTCAGCAGGACAATTAATTTATGACTTTGCTGAAAGAACAGCACTAATAAAAATGTTATAAGCAATGAATTAACTATGTACCTGACTAGAAGCATTATCCCTTAAATATTTCAGCAACCACATACGGACTCCTCAAACAAATACGTTGCAGCACGTAAAACTCACCCGTTACATGAACATCAGCTCCATACCCTAGCAATGTCTCTACCACAGCTGGCTTGGCTGACTCCACTGCAATGTGGAGTGCTGTGTAGTTGTCCTGCAGCACGGAATATGTAAGCACAGACACAACATTAAAGCCTCCACCAACTACAACATTTACCTGTGCATACATCACCTCCTTATTTACGTACATCAACACTAAATGTTCACACAAATGCTTTAAAAAAATTAAAATCCATTTTTTTTTTCCAATCTGAATTTGTCTGGGTCAGGACAGGGCCATATGGCTGGCTCTTGTGCATATGGTAATGAATCTTTGGGTTCGATAAAACACGAGGAATTTGACTAACGACAGTATGCTGTTTAGAAGACCACTGCTCTTAATAGCATTTAACAGAAAACTTGTTTACATTACCTTGCATGTTATTCAATGATCCTATATCAAGAACAAAGATTACTTAGCAGTGTTTGTGATAATGACTATGTATGCTGAACAGAGAAGAAAATGGTCATGGGTTGCTTCAGTAATCATTTCAAGACTAAAGCAAATCCCAGTAATTGGAGTACCTGCCAATTTTGGGTATCTACATTACCTTCCACCTGACCTGCTTCACCACACTGCTTAGACTAACATTTCGTCATCTCTCCACATACGACATTTGTATCTTACCCTACTCTTTCACAGATTCTTCCTCATCTGATCTCTCCACATTATCCTTACTTTCACCAAACATAATTCATTCTCTACCTTCAATTCTGATGCTCTCAAAAGTAGTCCTATTGTCACACATATGTGATACATCTCCATGCTACAATACCATTAATATGAACTTCTCTATTTTCAAATCTTGCCCTGATTAAGATTTTCTCATGTCCTGTTCATTTCTTATTACTCTGTAGACATACCATTTCTCCTGCTTGCGATATATTCATTGATGTTAGCCCATATCACAGTTCCTGCTCCTAAATGTTAAAGAGTGGCAAAAAGTACATTTTGTTTATATACAGTAGTTGTAATGCAAAATACGTGCATTCTGACTTACATGCTTTCCGTATCAGAACAGAGTACTGCATGCTGTGCCCACTACAAGATGGAAGTGCAGTCATATACTCTGGTAACATGGCTGTGCACGAACTGTCTGCAGAAGCATTATATGTGTGTGAATAGAAACGCAAAGTGCAAAAACATGAACAAAACAATGTTTCACACCTTAACTACCACTGGTATATTAAGGCAAGGGTGCAGAAATCCCCAGGCAAACTGGCACTTAAATTTTTTTACCGTGGTGCCTAATATTTGTAGGTCCTGTATAGAACTTGCTCAATGTCACCCTTCTGGTGCCTAAGATTTTGATGAGGCTCATAGATTTTTGGAAAATTTGTGCACCCATGTATTAAGGTTTTCATTATACAGCAGTATGGTCACATAGCAACACAAATGCAGCAGTTTTCAAACAAATTACAGGAATAAGGAATGCTAGAAATCAACACATCCATCTTTATGTGCTGGAAAAACTTAAAATACCCTTTCTTTCACAGCATTCAGGACAAGTTAATCATGAAATGCATAAGAATGATAATATGCTTTTGTGAGCTACAATATACATATTGAAACACAAAATTTTCAACTCTGTTTGTTGGCAATATGGATAAATAACATGCTTCAGGAATGATTTTGTAGATTGACTACACTGAATTTTACCAGAATCTAAGAATTTGGGAGCCAGAAAGAGATTACAGCAGAGCTGTTAACTTCATCAGCAGCAGGGGACACAAAATTTACTCAACACACTTGCTGGCAAGGTTGAAATAAAATGTTACAATTTAATGTGTTCATAACTTCCTTTAGGCTGTATTTAAAATGCAATGCATTACATCTGCCACACAGACTGCTGGTGAAACCTCAGGTCACATTATAACTAGATCAACAGCCTTTGCTTCTTGAAAACACACAATGATTAAATGTGCAGTATTTCAAATGTTCCTATGTAAATTCAGGAAAAATGTAAACCCTGGTGGCAAAGATAATGTTGTCATGTTCAAGAATACTGTCAGTAACAAGTCAAACAGACTTTAAGATTGTTCATTCCATTCACTGTTCTGATCAATGTAGTCAATTTATTGTACTAACTAAATGCAAACTATTATTCACACATGGATGTTACGTATATAGTTCCGACATGTTTCGGTGCCAATGCACCGTCGTCAGGGAGCACGTGATGCCAAGTTTAAAACCAACTGTCAGTATCAAGCCACTTTTTCACACGGTTCCACATTTTTGTAGGTAGCAAGCATGGTAAATAAAAACCTGTCTGAAACAAGAGAAGTGTTCATGACCCTTCTGATTTCATTTCAAGGTATTACTACTGCATGCCTACTGTTGCTGCAAATAACAGGCAACAAGATGGCAGTTTTATGTTGTACATTCATTTAACAGCACCACTAGCTCAGGCTACAAGGTATTGTACAGTATACATACATACATGGATCCCAAATTTAGTCAAAGTAACAACATAATGTGGAACACGTCACAAAATAGATAATACAAATTATAAAATACATAACACAAAAACAGTATTTCACATACACTGTTCCAATGTTACACCAAATTCATTATATATAGCTGATAATAAGATTCTCAGTAACTTTTAAAAATAAGACATCCATCAATATAATAAGTGACGTGAGTACTTAACTACCTTCTTAATGTTTCCTTAAACCAGCGATGCACAAAATACAACCCTTCTACCTTTGCAATGCAGTCCACAATCTAATATCAGAAACATGAAACCAAAGATAAGCAATACAATGAATAATTATTTCATCCACATTCAATCAAAAATATTACTTGGAAATATGTTGTATTATTATTGACAATAAATATAGTTTTTACCTTGATTTCAGGCTTCTGCCACAATGTTGATGAAATCTGTGGTCTTCTGGGTTATTACACGATGCCGTGTAATAACCCAGAAGACCACAGATTTCAACATAGTTTTTAGACTAGAATACAAACATAATTTCCACCTCGCATAAAAGTAACTACTGCGTTACTTGGATTTGTTGCTTATAGGTTTAGAAATCAAAAAGTAAAGTGGTGGCTAAATGTAAGTACTTAACAATATAGCAAGTATCTCAAAGTGCTTCTGTCACAGAAGTCTCTGCTTCTTTTGTTTCTACTGTTTCCTCAATCACAGTCTATGATTGAATGGGAATGGTCAGTGACAGCAGAGACAGAAATAAGGATTTGCTAAGTAAGATTAGTTTGAAATTTTGTATAATTGTTTCATATAATTTCAAATAAATTTCCGCCCCAATATTGGCGCTATTGATGACAGGGTATCATAATTAAAGATACATAATTAAAAAAACATAGATATTATTCATAATGTGGCCCTTATATTTTTTATTTTGATTTGGCCCTCTTGCCCAAATGGTTGCTCACTACTGCTTTAAACCAAGCCTTTTCATTCATCAGACTTTGGCTATATGGTAAACTTGAATATTTTGATACCAGCATATTATGTACTTGTCTGAAAACATGAACGTTTGGCAGCAACTGATCTATGAAAATGATATTTATTCCTTGTACTAATACCAAGCACTACTGAATTTGCTTGAAATTTTCCTTGATTATTTACAACGAAGTTTGTGAATGAACATATGCATTCACAAGGAAAAGGTGAAATCTGTAATAAACAGACCTCTAAAAATGAATTTCTGTTTTGCACCAACCATAATTCTAACATTTTCTTTTACAGAGTAAACATCTTTTTGCTGTAAAACTAATTACCACCCAAAATTATTCCATATTTCATAACAGAGAGTAAATACGCAAAATACATTTTAATCTGGTATAATGAACTGGAAATTATCCGGATAAACATGGTGGTGACCCGTGAGGATGGGACCGATACGTTGTCCCGAAACGTCGGTAAACATTACCACACGACGCCGCGTAATACCCCAGAAGACCGCAGATTTCATGCCCTAATGTGATGCAATGTACTGGCATCTGCCTACAAGGCCGAGTACAATCACGAAGAAGTTTCGACCCAGAAACTTTGGTGTCAGCTCCCTGAAGATGGCGAGATAATAGCGCCGAACCATGTAGGAGCTATGTAAAAGATAGTACGAATAAAATATAGAATAGTGCATTTGTTGGTGTTACAAAAGTTTCTTACTTTGTTACAATGCAGGGAATAAATAATGTAAAACGAATAAAATTGTTTTTAGACATAGAATCTAGGCATGTTTCAAAATTAAAATGTATCCTTCACAAACACACGAAAATATAAAATAAGCACTTACTCAGGTCATATTCGTTAATAGAGATATATTCTTCAAGGTTTTCGCAAGTGAGGCCTGTCACGAAGTTGCTCCCATACTGTCTACATGTATTTATTCTTCGAATATTGTTCACATTCTTCATTCCAGATGGCCGGTCAGAACTCAGTTTCGGAATAAATTTCGCTTTCAAAATTTTCGATAATTTTAGAAAGGTTCAAAACATACACGCAAACACACGTGACCACCCGACCAACTCAACCACGTTCTGGTCTTACATGACTGAGGCTCTCGGTGCAGGGGGGGAATCCCACAGGTCCGCCAACTGTCGTGTCACACAGTGTGGTGGGCTTTCAATAAATGACGAGCTACTTCCTAGTGACATTGGTGTTTCGCAGTGGCACCACTGTGGAACGACAGGAAGTGGTCGCTGTGACGTTGTAATATGGCTCCGTGGTTTTGTTGAAGGGCAAGATTAAGGCTCTAAAATCCCTCGAAACGGCAGGAAGTAAGTATTAAGTAATAATTATTTCACTGTATTATTATAACACTAACCGCATAGCATAACATCCAAGGAGACTGAAATTTCATCTGCCGCCTTACGTACGTGTCCTCAGATACTCGCGACGCAATTAATAGTGTCGGTAAACCAGAAGTGTATCACGCCAGATCACTCTAAATCGCAGAAGAGTATTTAATATCTTGTAATGACGTTATAAGAAGCCATTTCTGTTGATGACTTTGACCTGAAGCCGAATTGTTCATTTACTAATATATTATTATTATTAATATGTTTGAGAAGTCTTACATATATAACCTTTTCGAAAGGTAAAGGTAAAGCAATCCCATTACAGGCCTGGACAGGCTCTTAGGGTTCCAGGAGGTTGAGGCTCCCAGATTTCTAGACAATCGGCACATGAAGGTGGTAAGGTTGTCAGCCGTACGCACCGGCCGCCTTTACCCCCCAGGAAATACACCTGGTACTCATTTCTGTTAGAGGCTGAGTCGACCCCAAGGCCATAGTGCGACCGAAATGATTATGTCAATGAAAAATTCCAATGACACCATCGGGAATCGAACCCGCGACCTTCTGGCTTGTAGAGCAGTGCCTCAACCAACTGCACCACCGCGTGGCCCAACCTTTTCGAAAACCTTTGAAAATGAAGTTAGAAGTGAAATGGGTCTATAATTAGCCATAATTATTTTTATCACCTTTTTATGTAATGGTTTTATCATGGAATATTTTAAGTGTGTGAGGAAGATTCCTGTTAATAAAGATTTTTTACAAATGTAATTTAAGGGAGAACTAATAAAAGGAGCACTAACTTTTAATATCTTTGTTGAGATTTTATCATACCCATGTGAGCTTTTTGATTGTAAGGAATTGATAATTCCTGCTATTTCCTGTGTTGATGTATTACTGTATTTTATATTTGGAAATGGATTACTAAATAATTGTAATAGATAGTATAAGGGAGTTTCTTCATTATTATTACCAATATTGTTATTATTTATAATGTGAGTAATTTTCTCAGCTATTGAGAGGAAATAATTATTAAAGGAATCAGAAATAACTTAGATAATCATGACTTTCATCTCCATCATTATTGGACAAATAAATATCTGCACTGTTGTCTTTTTTGCCTGTTTCTATTGTTATAATATTCCAAGTTGTTTTCATTTTGTTAGTTGATGTCAGAATCTGTTTGTTATACCAGATTCTTTTAGCTTCTGTAATAACATTAGACAAAACTTTGCAATATAATTTATAATTTTTTAGTTTCAGGTCAGTGCCACTCCTACTAAGTAAATAAAGATCTTTCTTACATTGACATGAGATTTTTATACCATTTGTTATCCAAGACTTATTATTAGTTCTCTCATTTAATTTTTTGTGGAAAAACTAGAATAAAATAGTCGCAGATAGGAATTAAGAAATGAATTAAACAGAGTATCAATGTCCTTATCATTATCACTGCCAAAAACATTATCCCATGATTCATAACTTAAATTGATTTGGAATTCAGTTATCGAGTTTTTATTTATATTCCTAATAGTTTTTATATGGCAAGTTTGGTTATGCAAATTTATTTCATTTATCGTTAGTAGTTGGGCATCGTGATTGTAAAGCCCATTGATCATAGGAGTAATAATGTAGTCTTTGAATTGAAAAGTATCTATAAATATATTACCAATTGCTGTATTAGATTTGTTCTGATTTCTTGTAGGAAACTGTACCTTGCTATACAGGTATGAGAGATTAACATAGCATCAAGTTGCTCTTTCCTATCATTCTCTGTAAGGTAATTTGTATTTATATCACCACAAATAATGAACTTTAGACCTATTTTATAAAGTTTCTTAATTATATTATCTAGACCATTAATAAACAATTTAAAACTAACAGAAGGTGCTCTATATATGGTTATTATACAAATACTGGAAAGTGAAGATACTAATTTTATTGTGCAAGCTTCGATGTCTTGATCTTTACAGAATTCGTTAAGGTTAATGTTGGAAACTTTTAGGTTCCTATGAACATATATACTTACTCTATCCTTTTTTAAGTACTGCCTACAATATAAGGCACCAAGGTTGTAGTTATCAAGATAAGTATTAAGATAATTATTAATTCATTAGTTTTATTCCCTAATCCACAAATGTTCTGGTGGTGTACTGTTAATGAATTATTTTTTTGCAATTGATGTTTAGAATTAAGTTTTTACAATTCATGTTAGACTTAGAATGCCTATCAGGACTTGAGGAAATATTTATCATAAAATTCATCCTTTTTAGTTATTGGGGGCTTCCTTAGTCTTTTAGATAGTTGAATTATTCCTGTATTTGTTGTACTACAGACCTCGTCTGTCACTTGCAAATTTACTGTGATCGGGTTTCAGTTATTCTGTTTACTTGACTTACAGCATCTAGATGTTTCTGGCTTCTGTTATCGACCATGTTTTCTTCATTGACTTCTCTCATGGAGATGTCATAGGACTCTTTTTGATGATCAGTACAAGCACCATGAGATCCATACCATCACTATGTTTTATTTTCCAGGGCATACTAATTGGTTCCCCTGCATTTTTTTACCCGAAGAATTGCATTAATAGCAGCCACAATTTGTTTAGTAATCATTTCTTTGCGCAAAGTATTCATATGAAAACCATGTCTAGTAAAATGCTCGCTGGTAAGATCTATTTTAACCACTAAATCATGTTTAAAATTTTTTCTTTATTTTCTCTAACTTCCTGTTGAAATTTTTACCTCACTATTGACACATGATCAATTTGCTAGATCATACCTATGTGGAACACACATTAAAATGATATTCGTATGACTGTTATTTTACAAAATTTACTACATGTCTTAATCCATCATGAGAATTATTTTGAGCAACATCATTGGTACCACCCCAAAAAACTAATACGTCATTATCAGTCAAATTTTCCTTGCCACCCTTAACCGTAGAGGTTAATGTATTAATGACAGTTCCGGGTTTCACTAACCCAGTAACATGAAAGGTATCATTAAGTTTGTTTTTAACTCTAACAGAGCATCCTCCTGCTTGACTATCACCCACTAACAGATTTGAATGCTTTTTGCTTTTCCTTTTACCCATTACTGACATATGTCGTGTATCATTAGTGTTAACATTTAACTTTGCTGACATTTCTTTGTTATCACATTTTGGAATTAAGCCATTTACAATGACTGGAATTGTATGCAGTGTCTGTTCTATGCGTTTACCAAAAACAATTTCATTGTCTTTACACCTCTTCTTTGAATCTTTGATAGACGAACTACAGGTTTCTGTTGATGTGCTACCAGTAGGCACAACATGAAGGCAATTTCTTACTACATTGTATCGTAACTTCTTATTCATTTCCATCATATTGTAGTCTGCCGTTTCTTTGCGGTTAGATAGTATCTCATAACGATTTACAGCTATTGGAAACAAATTCATAACATTTTCTTCAACATTTCTAAGCTTCTTATACTGATTTACTGGTACTTGGATCCAATTATTGGAATATGATCCTCACAGCCGTCACCGATTAACCGATTCCTAACCTCAATGCTGCATATTACCTGAGCCTGACGATAGATAGGGCATATATTTTTCGCATACCAGGTTTAAAATTAGAAGCATCAACAACGTTGAAAGGGTCCACGCCTGTGAATCTAGTTCAGTGTATGCATGCAGAAGCATTCGTGCCGTCCCATGAGATGAACTTCCATGTGCAATAACAATGACTAGGAAGAATGAGGAGTCAGTACAATCACATATAAAAGCTACAGATGAAAGGACGCATGCACAAGAAATCGGGATATTACATTCTTTTAGCCGTGGTGATTGTACGTGTTGCTGATGCTGGCGACACTTGGGACGGGTTAGGTGCGTCACTGGCTCTGTGTTTGTTCACGTGAGTGCAATACTACGCATTAGTTCGACGGTGCAAAATTAAAAGAGACTAAATAGATGTATAGGATTAAATTCTGCACTTACATTTGTCGTGACATCAACCTTCTCCCCCTTTTGAAGAAGTGTGTTGATGATCCCAACATGGCCATACCGCGCAGCAGTATGGATACTTCTTGCACCTCCCTGTAACAGTAGGTAATGGTTATATGAAGTGTTTACTATATGTCTGTTTATGCATCCACTGAAAATACAAAAGTTACCTTATTTGGCATGTGTAAATAGACTCCCTTCTTGAATAACATCATCGCACATTCCGCATGCCCATTGAGGGATGCAATGTGCATGAGTGTGCTGCCATCTTTGGTACGTTCGAAGATAGAGGCTTTGTACTTGTCAGCTAAAAGTTCAATTATCGTAGCATGTCCATTCTCAGCTGCCAAATGCATAGGAGTTCGATCTGTGAACAAAAGACATTATCAGTCTGTAGTGGCACGTAAGCCCTGCGTAAATTACAAGTCATGTAACCAGGCTGACAACTTCTGAAATGTATGTCAGCAGTGTTCAGGCATAAAAGAAACAACTGGTGATGTGTACAGACCACAGACATTAATGTACCAATCTAAAGTAGGCCACAAGTTACAGACACTTGGTAATTAAACTGACGCAGCACTAAAACTGTACATATGCTGATAGAAGAACTAGGACTTGGGGAGGCATGTTTGGAAGACCTGCTAGGGGACAATTCTTTTTGCCCGTTTTAATATTTCGAAACTCCATAATGGCTTTCACCACCACCATAATAATGATGATGATGAAAATCATCATTCTGCTGGCAACCAGTACTGAAGGTAGGACTTTAACATTGCTGTAACCTACTATGTGTTTGGTGACAGACTATTATTTTGGGCTCTGACCATTTTAAGAGTAAACTAGCAGAGATATATCAGGTTACGATGAGGAAACGTAATTTGACACTGCATATAATACCTTACCGTATATAGCAGTGGTTCCCAAACTTTTTCGGTCCACCGCCCCCTTGGTTCAATATACTCACCCACAGCGCCCCCCTACCTTTTTAAAAAAAAAACATAAATGCGCTTTTGTTTCCACTTTTATTTTATATATAAAAATCGTCTAAATAAAATTATAAGAGTTAAACTTAATGTTTTATGTGTTAATTAGTAAATTAACATTTATTATATTTTTATGATTAACAATAATTCATCTACCAATACTTTATTAAAAAAATGATATGTGCTTGAATAAGATTCATAAATTAAAATACTAAGAAATTTAGTTCAATTTTTATTTTTAACACAAAAATTACTTTATTTAAATTTTATTGTAAAAATAAATGCACTACTTGTCTACTAGCGCCCCCCTGTGAAAATAACAGCGCTCCCTTCCACCTCTCGCACCCATTAGCGCCCACCTCGGTAATCCCACCGCCCTCCAGGGGGCGGTACCGCCCACTTTGGGAACCACTGGTATATAGTGTAATATAGTTGTAGGCGTATATAGCAAATTGTGATGTTTAGTGGGAGGCTAAGAAGCAGGTCCGTCCGGATTCTTACGGAGTCAGACCAAACCCTTTAGCCATAGATCGTGCTGTAAACACCCTTGGTTACGTTACCCAGTTGTATGTGTCTCCAAGTTGTTTGGTACCTCAGTTAGGCCCACCAGTAATTATTGGCGCCTTCAATTAGGGACAGCACAGCAATATCGCTGGTCCGGGCGGGATATTATTTCACCGTTACTCGTGATTGGTCTAAATTTTGCCTCCCCATGCCACAACACAACACATTTTTCGGTTACGTCTTCGTAGCTTTTGTCTTTTGTGTTTTTAAGAATTAAACCCTCTGTCCTGTTCGGATTTATAATGAGCCGTAACACACAGCAAACTCTTTGAACCTTTGGTTGAACTGCTTGGACAGGTAATTGATGTATCTTAAGGTTACTACGAATACAGCGTAAGAGATAGAAAACACAGTCATACGTTCATATCCTGTGCAAAATTTGACTCATCTATCGCAGTGTTCGAACAGTCTCACGTTGTAAATTCTTAAGACCCCGTGGCCGCAAATACGGATTGACCCATTAAAAATTAGATTTAAATGAACCTTATATCGCAACAGTGTGATGGTATGTGGATCACTGAAAGCTTTGTGATTCGCGACAGTTTGTTGTATTTAAAGAGCGAGCATCTTGCCCTTTTGCCGTTGTCTTAGTGGTGGTAATGACACCCTGAAGCTTAGTTTACCAAGTACCGTGCTTCTTTATAGAAACTCGGATAGTTTAGGGAGGTAAAAGCCATTTCCTGATTTATTTATATAAAGGGCAAATATGTAGTGACAGAAATGGCAAAATTTTCAAGATGCTAAGCCCATAGTCAATGATAAGTGGGTCCCTGCCACTTCGGCGTGGGGCGTCTTTAGGCTAGGGATGTAGACGGCCTCCAGATATGGCGGTTAGTTGCGAATATATTGAATAAGCAGTCGCGGACAAGCGACAATGGGTGGTCCTCTAGCTTGGGGGTTAGGCGACTGGTTAACAACTCCTCATCATAAAAACTTCACGTGTTAAGAAATGTATTGACGAGCCTCTTACTTGGACAGATCCCTCGAAACGATGTAAAGAGACCACTTGAAAAACCTAGGCGTAGATTGGGGGATAATATTAAAATATTTCTTCAAGGAATAGGATTTAACTGGCTCAGAAAAAGGGTAAGTTGTTGGCTGTTGTGAACACTGTAATGAACCTTAGGGTTTCCTAAAATGCGGGGAATTTCTTCAGTAGCTGATGAACTGTTTACTTTTCAAGTAGGACTCTGCTCCATGGAGTTAAAATTGAAAGCCCGAAGGTTAAACAACCAATCACCAAAGAGCTCAGGGCGGAGACTTGTTCGAAACGTCCGTTTAGCCATACCTGTGCACTAGCTCATCGCTGGGCTTGTGATAACGGAAAGTTGACAACTATAACCGGAATTGTGCTTACGCTAACGGCTTTCCAGTCTTTGTTCAGGATCTTGGCGTCGTCATATTGAGGACTTGTGTTGCAAGGAGCAGTTTGTGTTCTTTGGACGGAGGGGAGAAATGCTGAAGACTAAAATGAATATAAAAGTTCGGCTAGTATTGCAGGAATTGAAGGATTGAAGGAAAGTTAGAAGGAAGGATAGAAATAACGGTAAGACGAGGAAGAAGACGTACGCAACTACTGGATAACCTTAAGGAAAAGAGAAGATACTGTAAATTGAAAGAGGAAGCACTGTGGAGAACTTGCTTTGGAAGAGACTACGGACCTGTCTTAAGACAGACTACAGAATGAATGAGTATTGCAAGAACTACTGTGTGCTTCGATTATAAAGACAAATTGGTGAATATTGTATAGGGAAAAATTGTTGTGAATCGTACGGAACGCAAGACGAAGAATTATTCGTGTTAAACCTGTATAGTTACTACTAGGCTGTAAAAGGTAAAGCCCTTTCAAATCCCACATTTGTAAATAAACAACCCCACAATTTAATAACTTAAGCAGTAAATCACGAATTTCGTGTAAGAAATATTTAAATCTTGCTTTCCTAAATAATAGGAAACAAACTTTTAATGACAAATACCAATCGGATGATGCTGTCGATGTGGGAAAAAAACGCTACTTATTTTGACACTGGTAATAAACACGTTAAGTACAGTACGTGACAAAATGCAGAATTCCATAATGTAAAAGTAGGTGGTGCAGACATTTACCGCCATAGTTTGAAGGGTCAAAAAGATAACTATTTTTTTTAAGAATTCTTTTCCGTTGTGTTACTTATAACAGAAATCAAGACAAAATCCGTCTAAGCACAGCTGCTTTTGTTTGTTATACAGACAACATTTTTTCGACAAATAAGGCCATCTTCAGGGTCACAGTTATTATTTTCAAAACATGTTGAGGAATACGTAACAATACATTGCTTGATTTGACCTTAATTAAACTGAATGTCGCTCGCTGCGTGGGTACAGGGGGTTTCTTAATTAGATATCAACGTTCATACGAAATAAACAATGGCCGCGCGGTCTAAGGCGTGGGTCTGCGGCCGCTCGCTTACTGGAACGTGGGTTCGAATCCCACCGGGGGCATGGATGTTGTGTTGTGTTTGTTGTATAAGGACGGTAGATGGAACGTAAAGTGACATGAAGGACGAAAGGATTTAAACAGTACAAAAATGGATCAAAGGGGAAAAAACCCGGACAGCAAAAAAAAAAAATCCCGCCGGAGGGCATGGATGTCTGTCTGTTGTGAGTGTTGTGTGTTGTGTCAGGTAGAGGTCTCTGCGACGGGCTGGTCACTCGTCCAGGGAATCCTACGACGTGTGGTGTGTCTAAGTGTGTGATCGTGAAGCCAGAAAAATGAGGCGGCCTAGGCCCCCAAGGGGCTGTCGAGCCATTGAGAAAAAAAAACGAAATAAACACATCGACAGTTAAAGAAGTTCCTCGATATTTTTAACAGAACATAATTCATTTAATTAAAAAATAAGTGAACTTCAAAGTAGCCATTACAGAAATGTATCCACGGATCCCCTGGAAACGGTCGCGAATCCCTTGGTGTCCGCGGAGCACACTTTGTGGAAGCACTGCTCTGGCACATTAACTTTACCACGAGGACTGTGAATGAGGTCTAAATGTGTTCTGTGATTTACTTACCTTGATTGTCCACAATAGAAGCGTTGGCTCGAATTCCATAGAAATACTTTACCAGCGTTTCGTCTCCTTCAGCCGCAGCAATGTGCAGCGCGGTCTGGCCCTCGCCCTGCAAGCAGAAATAATTATTTATTTTATATAAATTTTATTTTTATAGCTCACATATGCAGGAAGAGTCGGGAGGCTCAGTTTAGTGACTAGCTACGGGCTTGATAAAGGAGGAACGGTGGTTCGAGTCCCAGAAAGGGAAAGAGTCCTATTATATCCGAAGCGTCCAGGCCGGACCTGGGGTCCCACTCAACCTCCTATGCAGTGGATTTTGGGGGGTTATTTCCTCTGGAATAAAGTGACCGGGGAGTGAAGTTGACCACTTCCATTTAGCGCCCAGTTTAAGAATGAGTGAAACTATATTTCTGCTCCTCAGCTTGGCTTCGTGGTATGCTAAGGGAGAACAGAAAGATGCAGGAAATATTCAGTAAAACTTTTAGTGTTGTAAAATTTCGGGCTATTGTTAAGGACAGGAATATTACTCGTATACGTGTATAAGGAGCCTAATAAGGAGAAGGTGAACATTTCTTATAGAAAGTAAGTGATGTATTTATTCTAAATGTTGAACCTTGGTCTGTATCAGCAGAGGTACTTTATGAGGTAAAAATCATGCTTACACTCTATTACGTCGAAAAATTAACCACCCAAAATCCACTCCTAAAACATGAAGAGAGAACATAGAAGCTGAGATCTGCGCTCTTCTGGGATATTACGCGGCGTCGTGTGGTAATTGTTTACCGACGTTTTTTGGATGTGTCGGCCCATCTTCACGGGTCAAGAGTTCCCAGTTGTCCCGAAACGTCGTAAACAATTACCACACGACGCGCGTAATACCCCAGAAGAGCGCAGATTCATCAACATCGCGGCGGAACCCTGAAATCAAGGATAATAAACTTTGTTTTCCAGTAACAAAATAGGTTTTACCTTCGATACCAAGAACACACACTTTTCTCCAATTAAATACAAGATTTCATCTGCCGGTAACACACTAAAGGGAGCACAATATTTATTATACCCATATTTTTTTTTTGGACATTGTCCATTGTCTGAAGTATGCCTAATACACACGACGTTTCTGGAGTTGTCTCTACTCCCTTCTTCACGTTATCGCGTTATACAGGTAACATTATCACAAATTCAGTCACACTAACATTTCTTGTTAATATAAATTATGATATTAATGGTCTTTGCAATTGCACACAGAATCTTTATTGTCGAAATCCATGTAGCGGAGTTTGAAATTATAATAGTGATTAAAACTATTATGAAACTCGAAAGTCCACAACGTTGCCACAAGAAACTATCACTGGACGAAACGAAGCCAGTCCACATCCTAATTCTTATTTATATGAGAGCCATTTTAATATTATTCTCCCATGCCTAGATTAAACGAGGTTTTCTGACCAAAAATTTTGTATGCATTTCATCTGTTCTACGCGTGTTATATTTTTCCCCATCTCAACCTCCCTTGACTTTATTAACCTAATATTTGCTAATCAATACCACATTTATAAAGGACGATTAAATTATAGGGCGTTTCAGAATTTATGAGCTCATTAAGTATACTTCATAAATGCTAAATTTCTGGATATTGAAGTGCAGGCCTGTATATTTATTTATACAAAAACTAGAAGAAATATTCAAATGAATTTTACAGATTGTTTTTATCTAAATATGATGCAAATAATTAACGTTTTAAATTTTACAAGGAATTCTGAACTCCCTGCATTGTATTTGGCAGTTTCTGTCAGTTTTTGTGCCATTGAAATGGCGACAGACATGATGTATTGCGATGATAATTATAAACATATGGACCATACTCTTAATTAAGCGATTTGTAGGATCGAAATTTGAAAAATACTGTGTATAAGTGTAATAAAAAAATTTGCTAAACCTAACATTACGGATCATTTCCAGACCATGATATTACTGAAAGTTTTTGTTCTACTTACAAACGATTCAAATAATATCACAATGTGCGAGTTACAACTCGCATCTTAGTTGACGATGTGACTGACAGTAGGTACTCGCTGTGTGTGATCCTTTCACCTTATGACCGGCTACTGAGTCTAGAGAAACGTTTTAGCTCCTCGTTTCTATCCCCTCTACAAATGGCAACAAGAGATAACGTCTGTGTTTATTTTTAGTGAAGTCTGAAGCTGCCGCAAAATAATTATGCTGTCTGAATGTAAGAATGACCCATATATTATAAGATTCTGAAATGTCAGGTGGTGATAGCGTGCAACAGATGAGGAAGTTCATAAGAAATAAACAAAGGAGGTGACTGAGGGGGAATTATTTTCTGAAAATAATCTCTTCTTTTTAATTTATGTTGGTTGTAACCTCTCCCTATCTTTGCATATGAAATCGAGGGAAATTGCTGGAAATTCTTGTCGCAGTGACTGCAGTAGAATGCAGTGCAGGATACGCAAAGTCCATTAACAAATCTGATGACATTTATACAGGGTATACACAAAAGAATGGTGCGGTTTCAATGGTGAATAAAGGGAAACCGCACCATTCTTTTGTGTATACCCTGTATGTAGTTAATACACTTTGCTTCATATTCCTTTGTTGCAATAGTTATGGCACTGCAGGTGTGTTGTAAAATATGTATTCAGCACAATATTTTGGTGGTTTTAGCAGCGGTATTTGAAGATTCAATTCTTCTGGGATGCGACACAGAGTCGAGTCCTAAATATTTACCAAACTTTCAGAGGAGATTGCTGTATCAGTTTTTAGGTTCTAGGAGTCGAAGAAGAGTAACTGCTTAGACTCTGAAGACGGAGGCAGCAAGATTCTTCGAAAGGTCTGTAACCATTTACTAAACTAAAACGGCGTCATCGTGGAGGACTTGGATCTTCAAGCACATCAGTAACGGATGAATGTTTGGCATAATAGTTGTAGATCATCACTGACGTTTATATTTTGTGGATTTTCGTATTTTTGCAAGGCAGCGTTTCTAAGAAAATAAATTGTGTAATGAGTTGGGATTTTGTTAGAACTATATGAACCATAAGTGCAGTTTAACGTTTTAAACGATGGTGTAGGCACTCAGTAAAACATTTTAATCGACACTAGTCCAGTAGTTTCGGACAGACAGATATGGCATCCGATATGCCTCCATTCTCATACGTCTGCTATCCTGGCATGTCATTTTCCTCACGCCTGAATGCAGTTACTGAGGCAGTCTTAAAATAGGCGACAGATCCCTCCGCAACGTCTATTTTATCATTCATAATAGGCTATAGCTCCTATAGCTATGTTGCATCATTCACATAGGCGACAATTCCTTCGCGACGTCTATTGCATCATTTGCAATAGGCTACAGCTCCTTCCGCAACGTCCGTTGCATAATTCACAATAAGCCACAGTTCCTTCCGCGACGTCTATTGCATCATTTGCAATACGTTACAGCTCCTTCCGAAACGTCCGTTGCATAATTCACAATAAGCCGAAGTTCCTTCCGCAACGTGTATTGCATCATTTGCAATAGGCTGCAGCTCCTTCCGAAACGTCCGTTGCATAATTCACAATAAGCCACAGTTCTTCCGCGATGTCTGTTGCATCATTTCTCAATATAATAAAACATTCGGGCGTCATTATAACCTATGCAGTTGCTAAAGCGTCGGTAAATAAAAACCATCGTACAAGCTCTAAACCAGTGGTTCCCAAACTTTTTCGGTCGACCGCCCCCTTGGTTCCATATACACACCACAGCGCCCCCCTACCTTTTTTAAAAAACAAATGCGCTTTTGTTTCCAATTTTATTTTATATTTAAAAAAATCGTTTAAATAAAATTATAAGAGTTAAACAATGTTTTATGTGTTAATTAATAAATTAAAATTTATTATAATTTTATGATTACAATAATTCATGTAGCAATAGTTTATTAAAAAAACAATATGTGCTTGAATAAGATTCATAAATTAAAATACTAAGAAATTTAGTTCATTTTTTATTTTTAACACAAAAATTATTTTATTATAAAAATAAATGCACTACTTGTCTACTAGCGCTCCCTTCACCTCTCGTACCTATTAGCGCCCACCTCGGTAATCCCACCGCCCCCAAGGGGGCGGTACCGCCCACTTTGAGAACCACTGCTCTTAACACACACTTCCCCTGTAACTTGCCAACTTACGTGTGCTTGCCAAACTGACATGTGCCGCTCTTTTTCTCAAGTCCCCTCTCTATGCACTGTGTTATTTAATGCGGCTTATTATAATAATGCTATCACATTACACGAACTGTTTTAATGCAAGCAGGCCGCTATTTACGTACTCGTGATGTATGGGCAGGGCTCTCATTTTCGCTCCTGTCGACAAATTTTTTGTTACCGCCATGGACTTATATTACTGCAGCAACGACTGACAGGTGTAAAATATAATCCCGTTAGAACACGAAGGCGATATCAGTGTACAGTCATATCCTTTTAAAAGACGTAGGTCTTTACTGTAAATCTTCCGCATTTCAGATGGTGGTATGCCATGAATTAAGTCATGGGCTTCAAACTTTTTAATGGAAAAGGGCCACACCCGTTATCGTGGACTTGTTCGCAGGCCGCACGTGGAAAAAAAAAACTAAATTGTATACCTGACCGCCTAAATTATTGTGTGATTTGTATATTATACACATATTCTACAAACGTGCCGCGGGTCGCATGATACAAACTGGCGGGCCACGGGTTGGAGACCCATGGCTTAAAACCTTTAATTGCGTCGAGTGTCTGGTACAGCAATTGGTCCAGCGCTTTGGTAGCCAGTTGAACAGTGCCAAAACACAAGATTCACGTTCCATTTCTACAGGGTTAAAATTATTGCTTAAGATGATGTTTCGTCTGTCCAAGTTGTCTTTAAAGCTCCACGGATTAGTTCAGGGGTAGTCGGCAGAGAATTGAACCAGGACCTCCACCACACAGATTAGAATTCTAACCAGACGAATATATGACGTTTAAGAATGGTTATATTAGGAAATTTAAAATCTGTTTATAGTGATAAATAATTATGTGTTAGAAAGACTGTACTCGTATACTTGGACGGCTTTGGGCAAAAAACGAAATGTGTAGTCAAAATACCCGATTATACGGAAGACGTTCGAAATACCTCCAAAATACGGAATATAAACGCTGGATCACCACGCGTCGACTTTCTCCTACTAACTCCATGGAGCAGAGTTCTTCTTGAGAAGCTGACAGTTCCTCAGCTAGTCAAATTCTCCGCATTCTGTGGAACCCGGAGGTTCATTATCGCGTTCACAACAGCCCACCACCTGTTCGTATCGTGAGCCAGATCAATCCAGTCCATGCCCCAATCCCACTTTTTGAAGATCCATTTTTATATTATCCTCCCATCTATGCCTAAGTCTTCGAAGTGGTCTTTTTCCGTCTGGTATCCGCGCCAAAACTCTGTAGGCACATCTCCTTTCCCCATACTGCTACGTCTCCCGCCTATCTCATTCTTGTTTTTTTTTTTGATCACCCAAATGATATTTGGTGAGGAGTGAAGGTCATAAAGCTCCTCGTTATGTAATTTTCTCCACTCCCCTGTTATTTCGTCCCTCTTAGGCCCAAATATCCTCATCAGCACCATATTCTCGAACATCCTCAGCCTATCTCTCACTGTGAGAGACCAAGTTTCACACCCATACAAAACAACAGGCTAAATTATATTTTCTATATTTTATAATCTTTATCTTGTTTGATAGCAAACTGGGAGACAGATTTTGCACCGAATGATAGCAAGCATTCTGTGACTTCAGTCTGCTCTTAATTCCTTCATTCATGCAATTCGACGTTCTGTAGGAAGTGGAAATAATTTTGGCACGGTTCTGTATTGGGAAGCTTTACACTTCAATATCGCTTAAAAGGAACCAGCGTGACAGAAGAGAATGTGTTTAGTAACAAAATGTAGAGAATAAAACTGTCGTGGTAAGGAGACTTCATTTTAGTAACATTATTTTTTGCATTAATGCAGTGAAGCATATTTGTACGTATTTTGGCTTAAAAGCGAGGAAATGGGGTTTAGGATAGAATAAAAAGAAGAAAGCAATGATTATTAGGCGCAGTTGACATTGACAGGAATACCTCATCACGCATATCAGAGGACACAAGAAATTATACAGAATATTGGTGCGGAAACCACTCTGAAAGTGACTACATTAAACACGATTAGTTCTTATTCCTTTTCGTGAAATTAAAATGAATATTAATATTTTTGCTAATGGAATTATTTAGCAGAATTTGTATTCAATTAAATAATAAGTCAGAAATATACGCATGTGGGTAATATGAATAATGTTATGGCATTTCATGGGGCGCTGAGAGGCTAAACGTAGAACTGGAGCCGTGGAAATAAGACAGTTAACGTTGTGAAGTGACAGACATGCTTCAGGATGGCTTTGCTATTGAACTTAAGGATCTATTGCTGGACAGACAGTTTCAGGTATGCAGTAAAGACCTACAGTACCGCTACGTTTGACGACTGGGGTTTGTCGTACAATAGGAGGATATGATAAGTGAGTGTTAAAGTAAAGTTCACCCTATAACAGGCCATGAAGGCATAGAGGGGACGTAGAGGCATAGCTGTACTCTTTCTTTAACCTCGGCGCTAGATGGAGTGGTTAACGGCACGCTTCGGCCGCTTTACCCCCCCCCCCCGGGAAAAAGACCCGGTACCCATTGTATATGAGGCTGGGTGGGCCCCGGGGCCGGTCTGGACGGGTGCAGAAAATCTCGTCCGCACCGAGATTCGATCCCCGGACCATCCAGTCAGTAGCGAGTCACTACACCGCCTGCGCTGCCCGACCCACTCACAAATGAGTGGCGGAAGTGTATTTTCGCAAAATTTCTGCCTGCACGGAAGTCTTAAAGATTAATTTTTTGGATGGATCGCACGGTAAAGTTTCTCGTGTATTTACGTATAATAAATTAAGTCAAAGCATTTTCCTTCATCCTATCTGCTGTGTACATCATCTGCCTTCATTATCATAGCCTGCTGACGTCATAACAGGCTATATAGGCGTACGGCATAAATTGTATTTCATTACAACGTCTTAATGTTGGAAAAAAGCTAGCTTCATGCACATTTATGGCACGAATACAAGCAGTCTATTTAGGATGACAAGACTGTAGTCACAAAAGGCAGTAAAATTGTAATGTATCTTGAAATAGTCACAGTTTTAGAATGTCTTGCTTGTGTTTTCACATATCTTGTTGGTAAAGATATGATAAAAATAACAATTTTACGGAATTGACAAGAAATCCTTCTACAAACTGTAAAGGGTAAGGTAAAGTTGTCCCTGTGCACGCCTTGAAGGCATATGGGGGACTGGAGGTATAGCTCCTCTCATTCTTCACATCGACACAAGGAAGTGACTGGTTAGATTCACCCCCCGGGGAAGGGATCTCGACACCCATTGAATAGGTGGCTTGGTGGGCCACAGAGAAGGCCTGGACGCTTCGGATAAGAGAAAATCTCTTGTCCCTGCCGGGGATTGAGCCACGATTCCTCGGTCATCTAGCCTGTAACCCAGGCACTATACCGACTACGATAACGGGTTTAAAGACATGTAAGAATACAAGCTTATCGCAAAACTAAAGTATGCAAAATATCATAATATGACTGGTGGAAACATAAATATGATTTTATATTTCTAATTTCTAGCTTAAACATTATTAAGACGTTTAGACTGAAGTGACGTACGTAAAGGTAAAGGTAAAGGTAAAGTTCGCCCTGTAACCTGCCATGAAGGCACAGAGAGGGAGTAGAGGCATATCTCAACACTTTCTTTAACCTCAGTGCTAAATGGGGGTGGGTGGTTAACGCCACGCCCCGGCCGCTTTACCGCAGGGAATGTCCCGGTACCCATTGTATAGGAGGCTGAGTGGGCCCCATCAAGCAGAAATGTGAAACTGGCCAAAACGGCATCGCCAGTTTCATCTCAGTTAAAGCAGAGGTTAGAGGACGAAGATTTTCTACAAATTTCAAGTCAATTGCGACAAAGCAGCTAATAAAGTTTGTGTCCAAGGGGATTATCCCTTTTGAGATTGCATATGGAAATGGTTTCTTTCAGATGACAGTGCTAAGAAGCTGTTAGCTCACCCAACAAATGTGTCAAAGGTAGAAGAGTCGGTATTTGACTAGGCTAATGACTGGACGCTCCGGGGTACGAGTCCCCTCTAAGGCAAGAGATTTTTTACCTTCTCTAAAACGTCCGGAATTGCTCTGCAGCACACCCAACCACCTAGTCAAGTCAGTTGGTACCGGGGTTACTTCTTCCAGTGTCGTTAAACTTCCAACTTCTCATTCACTTTCAGCGGGAAAATCCACTTTATTCCTCAGGTGTGTCAACTTTCTTGCAAATGCGCGACGCCCTTTTGCTCTTGCAGACTCTGCCATATCAGAGGAATTTATTTTCCTTAAGTTTAGATCGATTCTTTTTCAAGTATGTATATGTTGTTAATTTTAGATGGCTTCAGGGGTGCCGGACACACGATGTAGCCAGGTAGAATGGGACGCTCTTTTAAGAATGGCTTTACGAACGACTTTCCCGTCGTGCAATGTCTGCCAAGAAAGTAAACCCTCGGAAAAACGTAAGTATTTTCCGAGTTTTTGAAATCAGAGCCAACAATTTTACTTAGCATACATTTTAGTATACCACCAAAGACTTCTTTCTTTTCCTGCTCTGAGGTTCTCAAGGTGGTGGTATCAAATTACCATCTGCTATGTGACGCCATGTACCCAAGTAGAAATATGATCACGTGTAGGTGAAATGTAAAGAGATGTACTGCCTCCATTTTCATGCTAATAGTGTATGTAGCCCTCTACTCCGCAAATTGAGGCAGATCTTTATTTCAGACGTCAGTAAATCGTTAATAGACTTAACGGTGTCAGGTCCGGAGTTATAACATACACATACTCGTATATGCTATAGTCGTATAAACACTGATACACCTGTATACAAAGTGCATACAGTAAAATTTGACTGCATTCTGGCTACATATTTCGACCAATATTGGTTGTCGCCCTCAGGCCCATGTTATAGAGGGTGTTTCACGAGTTATGGACATTACTGCAGGACATGATGTCCTAGGTCTTTGTGATCAAAAAAATTCATATAAACATGTTTCCGATTTTGAACGGTTACGGAGTTACGACCACTTGAAATTATAATAAAAGGTAAGGATTACAGAAAAGATTCATTCATTATGCAGTCTGTCTTTCGACAGGACCGTAACCTCTTCCAAAGCGAGTTCTCCACAGGGTGCGATGCAGTGCTTCCTCTTTCAATTTACAGTGTCTTCTCTTTTCCTTAAGGTCATCCAGTAGCTGCTTACGCCTTCTTCCCGTCATTTCTATCCTTCCCTCTATATTTACTTCAATCACGTGTTTCAGAAGGCAGTTCCTACGCAAGATGTGACCAATCCAGTTAGCCTTTCTTCTTTTTATTGTATGTACGATATTCCTCTCCTCCTTCACTCTGTGTAATACTTCTTCATTTCTCACACGATCGGTCCAACTGATCAGATATGGAATAAAATAATAAACAAAAAGACCTGATAAATTTAAAGTCTAAATTTAACTCAACTTAATGAAGTTGCCTTTAAATTCCACTGACCTTTGCTTGAAGCAAGTTTTCGAAAACTCAACCCCCGGCCGCACCACATATTTTATTTTTTATTTGGATTTCATTTGCCAAAATACCGACACTGTTTCTATTTTAATTTCTGTACCAGCAGAAAAACATTAGGCTGTTGCTTTCCTATAATGCTGTTCAGTTTGGAATTCCAACCCTCGACTGCATTGTTGGTCCTATGCCGATGCTGATGCGTGTTCCACATCTCGATTGGAACACTCTGATTATCCATCAATTGCTCGACAAAGTAATCGAGAAATAAGGTTAATTTTTCATTCTGTAGAACACTTTCCATGATCATAAGCCAACCTTCTTCTACTTTGTCGATAGGTAGGCATGCCAAAGCAGCACACATTCTGCAAATTATTCGAACGTGTTCATCTTCTTTGCATTCCACCGTAAGACCAATATTTTGTATTTGTCTCCACAGGCACTGATTAAAATGAAAATTACAGCCAGTAATAACTGAGTCTGGAAAGACTTTATTTATTGCACTGATGACCGCGGCTTCAAAATCGAACTTTATAATTTTTGGTGACCAGAACACATACCAATTCTTCAGCAGAGTTAACAAATTGTGATATGTTGTTTCTTTTTTATCCGGTAAAAGTGCAAACGGAACCGGATGTATGTAGTTTTCATGCGATGTGCTTCCGAGATCTACGTGCAAGCTATACAACTGAGCAATTTCCCTCGGTCAATTTTAAATGTGCCGTCCAGAAAAAAAGAAGTTCCGGTTGTAAGTAAATATTCACAATCTACCCCAGCGAATACGAAAATTCTTTTTCCCGAGTCATCACCACATTCACAAGAGCTCGCCACCTGTGTCTATCCTGAGCCAGATCAATCCAGTCCATGCCGCCATCCCACTTCCTGAAGATCCATTTTAATATTATCCTCCCATCTACGCCTGGGTCTTCCAAATGGTTCCTTCCCTCAGATCCCCCCACCAAAATCGTGTCTGCACCTCTCCTCTCCCCCTTACATGCCACATTCCCCGCCCATCTCATTGTACTCAATTTGATCACCTGAATAATATTTGGTGATGAGTACAGATCATTAAGTTCCTCGTTATGTAGTCTTCTCCACTTCCCTGTCACCTCGACTCTCTTAGGCCCAAATATCGTCCTCAGCACCATATTCTCGAACACTCTCAGCCTTTGTTTCTCCCTCAGTGTGAGAGACCAAGTTTCACACCCATACAAAGCACCAGGCAAAATTATAGTTCTGTATATCTTGATCTTTATATTTTTGGATAGCAAACTAGAAGACAAAACATTCTGTACCGAATGATGGCAAGCATTCCCGGCTTCAATCTACTCTTAATTTCTTCATTAATGAAATTTACATTCGTTAGGGTCCTTCCTAAATATTTGAACAGTTCCACCCTTTCAAAGGATTTATTATCTATCTTTATGTTTTGATTTTGGCGTGCATTCTGTTCTCAAGACAAGTATACAGGTGTGCAGGTATTTGTTATAATCATTCATATCCTCTTCCTTTTAAAAATATGTCCGCTTCAACCACGATGTGGCCGCTTGGCCCACTGTCCGCCAGGCCCACGGCCGCTACAGCCACGGCACCGCAAGAGTTAAGCGTCTAATTTGATTACGTCACCCGCTAGCTGGTTCAAGGTCGCGTAGCGTAACTTGCGACGCGTTTTTCACATGAGAATTTATGACAATTAAAAAACACCAATAGCACCACAGCGATTGAGAATAGGACCCATGTTGATAGAAAATTTGTTTGTCACAAAGACCTAGGAAATTATCTCCTACAGTAATGTCCGTAACTCATGAAACACTCTGTATATGCACCCTAATTTCACAGACTTTAACTTACAGTAACGTCATATATTTCAGATCTTGCTTTGTTAAGACGCGTAAAAACAACATAACGTTAAGTCAAATGTTTTAGGATGTGACGTGTGGCTATACAGTGTGTCGTTTCTTTGTTATACCGTTCTTCACTTTCAGGAAGATGTAATATCACGATTGGTGTCGCAGAGTGTGTGATATTATCTTTCGTTACCATTGATTGTGGCGGTGATGATGTCAGTAGGTATATTTAGCTTCTATGTCTTTTACTGTCGTCTCTGCACCCTACACTGCAGTTTTCTTAAATTGTTGCCATTCGTGAGATCCAAACAGCGCTCTTTCCTGAAAAATAGTGCTCGGGATAACGCAGTTTAAATCGGGACCAGAGGCTTAAAATTATCCGTCCCATGTATGTCGTGGTAGCTCCATAACCTAATATTCTATGGTTTCTATGCACCACGTTTAGTGCCACTGAGCTTCCTTAGAACATGCACTGAAAACAATGACAAACCTACATTAAGATTCATGTTCAAATTGCAAATGTCTGCTACGTCTGTAGCCCCGTCATTATTACTGACATTTGTATGGTTTGTGCAGACACTTGCTGGCGAAGAGAAACTGACTGTGAGTCCGGGCCATGGCTCAAGCGGTTTGTCGCCGGCCTCCCACCGCAGAGGCCCGGGTTCGATCCCGTGTTGGTCCATGTGGGATTTGTGGTGGACAAAGTGGCACTGGGACAGGTTTTCTCCCGAGTACTTCAGTTTTCCCCTGTCAATTGCATTCCACCGGTGCTCCATTACTTGGAAAAATGAAAAAACTGATCACCTTTCTCTTCATGTTCATGACAGGGTTGCACGAGAAGCCTTCAGGCTGCGGTGCGTCTGTAGATTCTGCCTGGGGGGAATTCCCCACGAAAAAAAAGAAAAAGAAAAAAAGAACTGGCATTGAGCCGTATGAAGAACCTCCCACAGCAAAGCAATACACATCTGACACTCAGCCAAATGGGCCTGGGAGTGTGAAAGATGGGGGCCACCAGTTTGAAATGGAAATGGCGGCCTTGGTTGGTCTGCGTGGTTTGCAGAGGAACGACAACTTCGAACTCTTCTCCAACATAGACAAAGACAGTGAGCCGCATAAAGAACCTCCCACAGCAAAGCAATACACATCTGACACCCAGCCAAATGGGCCTGGGAGTGTGAAAGATAGGGGCCACCAGTTTGAAATGGGAATGGTGGCCTCGGTTGGTCTGTGTGGTTTGCAGAGGGGCGACAACTTCGAACTCTTCTCCAACATAGACAAAGATGAAGCTGGCAATTTTGATAACCTAGTGTATATAACAGGTGATCGGCTGTACTTTCTGCAGCTGGAACACGCCGACAATACGGATGAAAGGAAGCTGACAAAAGAAGAACTGGTGCCACTACTGCAAACATTTTTGGAATCATACTGTGCTATCAAAAATAGGAAGGCCTTCAGAGACATTCCAATTGATAACATGGAGTTCATCATTTACACGAACAGAGAGCTAGATACCGAAATGTCACAGCACAGCAGACAGCAGAGAGAGATTGACATGATTTTCAAAACATGTGATAAAGGAGAAATATTTAACTTCACTCCAAACAAGGACAAGAAAATTGACGTCTATACACTCCTAAAGAACAAAGTGAAGAAAACTAAAATAATTCGTCGTAGATGTGCTCCAGAAATGGTGAAGTTCCTGAACAAGTTGATAATGGCCACCGGTCAGAAAGGTCGAGGCAAACTTGATGAGTTGATTAAGGAGGACATTAGGAAGGATGATGCAGCAAATGTTGATGATGACATGTACAGTGTAGAGCTACTTGTATTCAAAGAGTTGGTAGAAACCTGGTGCAGGGACACAAAAGAAAAAATGACAGCAACAATGTTCAAAAATTGGCTGCAGGAAGCCAAGACGGCTTCTTGTACTCCAGTTGTCAGTACTTTGTTTGAGAGGTGCACAGAGAAATTTGCCAGGACAGGAATTCATTTTTCCGACTTCGAAATCTCACAGCTTCAGGCCGAAGTATCCAACAAACGTGCTGTTCACTTGAGGTCAGATGCACCCACACTCTGTAGTATACTTCTGCTTGACTGTCTGCTACAATCAAAATGCATCTTTGTGAATTTTAAATCACTGCAAAGTAATAAAAACATGTTGCTGCATGCTTGGCTTGGAGGTGTTTGGGAGTGGCTAATTGTGTACTGTGATTCAACAATTCCGAAAATTAGTATTT
This sequence comes from Reticulitermes speratus, assembly GCA_021186555.1. Lineage (NCBI taxonomy): Eukaryota > Metazoa > Arthropoda > Insecta > Blattodea > Rhinotermitidae > Reticulitermes > Reticulitermes speratus. The sequence continues at coordinate 29,367,175 of JAJKFL010000007.1, forward strand.
CAAACATGTGCCTCGAGATTTTTAAAGTTACTCAACCCATCCCTTCGAAAAAGTGTGTAGTCATTCTGACCACACGTTCGGTTCCGCAAATACAAGGTTTTAGTCCTATAAACCACAAATTTAGACTTGAACATCTGTCAAAGAATCACAGAAAATTGTGCTATCCAAGAAGATAGACTTTCAAGGTCGCAAAGTGACGATGAGAAGTGTGTTACAGCGACATGGTAATGTGGAGCACGTTTAGGGACCTGAACTGGTCACAGACCTGATAACAGAGGGAACTGCCGTCAATATAGGAGGTAAACTGCATGTAAATACAGGCTACTATGCACACAGATTCCTAGAGAGGAAAGTGTGGTTGCAGTTGGATGTCCTTCGGAACCCAGATTCGCAACCCGATGTGTTTGTTGTGAATGGAATGGAGGTGAAAGACCTTGTTGCGATTGTACCTCCAGGTGAGACTGTAGAATACATCGACCAGCAAAACATACGTCATATAGATTTCACACAGGCCATGCGCAGCAGATTCATTGTACTATCAGAAGCATATGCAGAAATGTGTTTCCTTGAACTCTCCAAGAAGCACAGAGGAAGGACATTGCACTGGGTTCAATTTAACAATGGAAATTTGCTGTGGAAAAAGACACATGGTGGCCTTAACAAGCTGCTAAATTACATTGACACCGAAAGAACGCGTCTAGACAAGCAGCGTACAAAAAATTACATGGAAAGGGGGACATGTGAGGTAAGCGAGGAGTCGATCTGGAAATTAAAGGAGAGGATAGTGTTAGTGGTCGCAGAACCGGGTATGGGGAAATCAAGCACTACAACACACGTGGCGTGGCACACAAAAAAACGCGATCCTACATCGTGGGTTGTGCGTATAAACTGGAAGAAATCTGGGAGGAAATTACACGAAATCAATGCGGCAACATTCAATTTAGACACCCTTGTTGAATTCCTCTGTAGCGCTGCATTCCGTGACTCAAAATATACAGACATTAACAGAAGTCTGCTCAAACAGGCGCTACAGAGCAGTGGAAATGTAACAGTCTTAATGGACGGTTTTGATAAGCTCAGTCCCACGTCTTGGGACAACGCTCTTGTCATTCTGAGTGGAATCGTGAAGACTAAAGTTGCAAGAGTTTGGGTTACGTCACGTCCTGTACAAAGGGACAGGCTTGAAAAGGAGCTGTCTGTTACCTCTTTTAGTATGAAAAAACTCTCACACCAGTCCCAAGTGCAGATGCTTTTGGAACTCTCCGTGTCCAAAAAATTTCGAGAGAAAGAAAAGTCAGTCGCCTCCATAAACCAACTACTTATGCTGGTAAATCAGAGTGTCAATGACAGCAACTTCACTGGCAGTCCACTGTACATTAAGATGATAGCCACTACTTATAAACTGGACATTGCGTGGTGGATAAGCATGGGATTTTCCAGACTGCCACGGAAAATTGATCCATTCTGCTTGTACGAGGAATATGTTGCACGTAAGCTAAATATTTCCCTAACAGAGAAGGAGAGGATCGACATCACAAACTACAGTTTTCTGAAGAAACGCCAACGCCCGAAAAAAAACACTTTTGGAAGATTTTGAGAGGTGTGCATTATTAGTCACACTGCCTTCTCCCATGCTAGAATCATTACACAACAAGAAAATACAAGAACAAATACAGCCCTTTTTAAGCAGGGTTCAGGCAGAAACTGACGAAACAGGTATAGTTATGAACGTGGTGGAGGGCAAGCCCCAGTTCGTACATCCAGCCTTCGCAGAATACTTCACAGCTTGCTGGTTCAGCAAAAACGTTGAGTCAAACAGAAGCGTCCTGGAACATATTCTTTTCGACCGTAGATATAGGGTCGTGAGGGACATGTTCGACAGAATGATGGCAAAAGGGTGTCCATTGCACTGTGCACTGTTAAACTGGGATAGTGAAAGTGTCGAAACTCTACTGGAGGAAGGATGTGATGTTAATGCTGTGGACAAGGGTGGCAGAACTGTTATGCACATCATTGCGACACATCATTCAATATTTTGGGATATCACAAATCTCGTCTTCCATTGTGGAGTTTCTTTGGCCAACACAGACAGTGTACTGCAGTGGACTCCATTGCAATACGCCATAAAGTCGGAGAAGTGGTTTATTGTGGAACGGTTACTTGAAAGTAATGTTGACAGATCTGGCTTGGATATGATTAGACAGCGGGCACACGACACAGATTACATTGGCCCAATCATTATACATGCTGCAACGTATGGTCACATGTTACTTCTTGAGTTTTTATTCAGTATCGGCGTGAACATTCATCAGGCAAGTTCTAGTAGCTTCCCTTCTCCCCTACTTGCTGCTGTGGATAGTATACAGTCATTGCTGGACATTGCTAGGTGGATAAGATTGGAATTTTCCAGACTGCCAAGGGAAATTGATTCTGTCTGCTGGCATGAGAAATGTGTTGAAAGTAAACTACATATTTCCCTAACAGAGAAGGAGAGGGTCGACATCACAAGCGACAGCGTTCTGGATAATCACATCCGCTTGAAAAACATTCTTTTGGAAGATTTTGAGAGGTGTGCTTTAGTAGCCACACTGCCTTCTCCCATGCTAGAATCATTACAAAACAAGAAAATACAAGAACAAACACAGCCCTTTTTAGGCAGGGTTCAGGCAGGAAAGGACAAAACAGGTATAGTTATAAACGTGGTGGAGGGCAAGGCCCAGTTCATCCATCCAAACTTCGCAGAATACTTCACAGCTTGTTGGTTCAGCAAAAACTTTGAGTCAAACAGAAGCGTCATGGAACTTATTCTTTTCGACCGTAGATATAGGGTCGTGAGGGACATGTTCGACAGAATGATGACAAAAGGTTGTCCATTGCACTGTGCTGTATTAAACTGTGACAGCGAAAGTGTCAAAACTCTACTGGAGGAAGGATGTGATGCCAATGCTGTGGACAAGGGTGGCAGAACTGTTATGCACATCACTGCGACACATCATTCAATATTTTGGGATATCACAAATCTCTTCTTCCATTGTGGAGTTTCTTTGGACAACACAGACTGTGTGCTGCAGTGGACTCCATTGCAATACGCCATAAAGTCGGAGAAGTGGTTTATTGTGGAACGGTTACTTGAAAGAAATGTTGACAGATCTGGCTTGGATATGATTAGGCAGAGAGTAGACGACCCAGATTACATTGGCCCAATAATCATACACGCTGTAACGTATGGTTACACGTTACTTCTTGAGTTTATACGCAGTATCGGCGTGAACATTCATCAGGCAAGTTCTAGCAGCTTCCCTTCTCCCCTACTTGCTGCTGTGGAGAGTATGCAATCAATGCTGGACATTGCTAGGTGGATAAGACTGGAATTTTCCAGACTGCCACGGGAAATTGATTCAGTCAGCTTGTACGAGAAATGTGTTGAAAGTAAACTACATGTTTCCCTAATAGAGAAGGAGAGGGTCGACATCACAAATGACAGCATTCTGGATAACCACAAACGCTTGAAAAACATTCTTTTGGAAGATTTTGAGAGATGTGCTTTAGTAGCCACACTGCCTTCTCCCATGCTAGTATCATTACACAACAAGAAAATACAAGAACAAATACAGCCCTTTTTAGGCAGGGTTCAGGCAGGAAAGGACAAAACAGGTATAGTTATAAACGTGGTGGAGGGCAAGGCCCAGTTCATCCATCCAAACTTCGCAGAATACTTCACAGCTTGCTGGTTCAGCAAAAACTTTGAGTCAAACAGAAGCGTCCTGGAACATATTCTTTTCGACCGTAGATATAGCTTCGTGAGGGACATGTTCGACAGAATGATGACAAAAGGCTGTCCATTGCACTGTGCAGTATTAAACTGGGACAGTGAAAGTGTCAAAACTCTACTGGAGGAAGGATGTGATGTTAATGCTGTGGACAAGGGTGGCAGAACTGTTATGCACATCATTGCGACACATCATTCAATATTTTGGGATACACAAATCTCGTCTTCCATTGTGGAGTTTCTTTGGCCAACACAGACTGTGTACTGCAGTGGACTCCATTGCAATACGCCATAAAGTCGGAGAAGTGGTTTATTGTGGAACGGTTACTTGAAAGAAATGTTGACAGATCTGGCTTGGATATGATTAGACAGAGGGTACACGATACAGATTACATTGGTTCAATCATCATACATGCTGCAACGTATGGTCACATGTTACTTCTTGAGTTTTTATTCAGTATCGGCGTGAACATTCATCAGGCAAGTTCTATGGACTTTCCTTCTCCCCTACATGCTGCTGTGGAGAGTATGCAGTCAATGCAAGTCGCCAGGTGGCTAATCAAGCACGGTGCTGACTGCAACACTAGATACAGCGATGGCCAAACACCCTTGTTTTACGCTGTTACTGAAGGCTCGCTTGATGTTGTCCGTGTACTGATGGAGGAGGGAGGTGCGTCAGTGGACGTACGTGATGACTGCGGTAGGACAGCCATTGACTGGGCCAACGATTATATGTCAGATCCCAAGAATCGTGACAGTATCGTGTGGAACGGTGATGAAGAACGACTGAATGAAACTGTCAAGTATCTGCAGGAAAGAGGATGTAAACAGACCAGCAGTGTTTGGCGGAATAATGACGCATGAATTTGTATCGTCAGCAGCATGATTAAACTATTCCATAAAACATTAAATTTATCCACGTAAAAAGTCTAGCTCCACGCATTCTGAACACCGGCACTAAATGGAAATAATGTTAATCTAAAATTCCCGGCCGCCTTACCTCCTGAAAAAGGGCCCCGGCACAAGTTGAATTGGTTACCGTGTGGGCCCCGGTTCCGGAACTGATGATTCCAAGAAGAGAAAACCCTTTTGCATTTGCCGGGAATCGAAACACGATCCCTCGGTCATCCAAGCTGTAGCCTACACGTTACACCGACTGCAGTATCCCGCCTTTTTAGAAGTTTTCCATTAGCTGAGCCAGTAATTTCCTGACCTACAGCCAGTAGATGCAAGTTCATTTCCTGTTGGCACATACTGCTGTGTTCAGAATGTGTGTACAGCCAGCCCACAGTCTTCACCAGTGTGCACAGAGAGACATTTCTGTGGGAACGGAGCGGGTCTAAGCGTGAAGCTGAGTACTTTTTGTGATTCAGAAGTCTACAGTGAGTGGCACTGTGCGTCCTCACCATATATGCCTTCAGGCAGTAATGCTTTGTGACACAACTTGGTCTTACTGTGCCTTTATTGAAAGACCTTGGCGTAGATTGCACTGTGATATCAAAATGGACTTCTGAGAAACGGTGGGAGCAGTGGACTGGATGAAGCTGGCTCAGAATAGGGACCAGTAGCTGGTCCTTTTGACAGTGGTAACTAAACATAAGTTGTATAAAATATCAGGACGTACGTACGTCATTAGCTGTGCAGCTGTTACTATCTCAAGAAGCACGCTGCCACACGCTGTTAGTTGCGTGTATTATTATTATTATTATTATTATTATGCACGTGTCTTTTTAGTTTATAGGGGTTTTGCTTCAATACTCTTTTATATTCTTTTTTCTGTAATGTTTCTGTTTTGTTCGTTTAGTGTTTTGTTCTTGTGTTTTATTTGTGTCTTTGTGCTGGCTTTATAATAGGCACTTGTGCTGTTAAGCCTGCGTGTTAATAAATACACATTGAATTGAATTATTTATATTATCAATTTTAAATGCTTGTAACAAAGACATGCCAGTGTATGTGTCAGTACCAAAATATCCACCTCAGTCTAAATCGCTGTTTTCCTATCCTCAGACCTGTCATTGTAATAAAGACATGTCAGTGTATGTGTCAGTACCAAAACATCCACCTCAGTCTAAATCGCTGTTTTCCTATCCTCAGACCTGTCATTGTAATAAAGACATGTCAGTGTATGTGTCAGTACCAAAACATCCACCTCAGTCTAAATCGCTGTTTTCCTATCCTCAGACCTGTCATTGTAATAAAGACATGTCAGTGTATGTGTCAGTACCAAAACATCCACCTCAGTCTAAATCGCTGTTTTCCTATCCTCAGACCTGTCATTGTAATAAAGACATGTCAGTGTATGTGTCAGTACCAAAACATCCACCTCAGTTTATGTCGCTGTATTCCTATCCTCAGACCAGTCATTGTAATAAAGACATGTCAGTGTATGTGTCAGTACCAAAACATCCACCTCAGTCTATATCGCTGTTTTCCTATCCTCAGACCAGTCATTGTAATAAAGACATGTCAGCGTATGTGTCAGTACCAAAACATCCACCTCAGTCTATATCGCTGTTTTCCTATCCTCAGACCAGTCATTGTAATAAAGACATGTCAGTGTATGTGTCAGTACCAAAACATCCACCTCAGTCTATATCGCTGTTTTCCTATCACACCAGTCATTGTAATAAAGACATGTCAGTGTATGTGTCAGTACCAAAACATCCACCTCAGTTTATGTCGCTGTTTTCCTATCCTCAGACCAGTCATTGTAATAAAGACATGTCAGTGTATGTGTCAGTACCAAAACATCCACCTCAGTCTATATCGCTGTTTTCCTATCCTCAGACCAGTCATTGTAATAAAGACATGTCAGCGTATGTGTCAGTACCAAAACATCCACCTCAGTCTATATCGCTGTTTTCCTATCCTCAGACCAGTCATTGTAATAAAGACATGTCAGTGTATGTGTCAGTACCAAAACATCCACCTCAGTCTATATCGCTGTTTTCCTATCACACCAGTCATTGTAATAAAGACATGTCAGTGTATTTGTCAGTACCAAAACATTCACCTCAGTTATATCGCTGTTTTCCTATCCTCAGACCAGTCATTGTAATAAAGACATGTCAGTGTATGTGTCAGTACCAAAACATCCATCTCAGTCTATATCGCTGTTTTCCTATCCTGAGACCAGTCATTGTAATAAAGACATGTCAGTGTATGTGTCAGTACCAAAACATCCACCTCAGTCTATATGGCTGTTTTCCTATCCTCAGACCAGTCATTGTAATAAAGACATGTCAGTGTATGTGTCAGTACCAAAACATCCACCTCAGTCTATATCGCTGTTTTCCTATCCTCAGACCAGTCATTGTAATAAAGACATGTCAGTGTATGTGTCAGTACCAAAACATCCACCTCAGTCTATATCGCTCTTTTCCTAACCTCAGACCAGTCGTTGTAATAAAGACATGTCAGTGTATGTGTCAGTACCAAAACATCCACCTCAGTCTATATCGCTGTTTTCCTATCCCCAGACCAGTCATTCACAAAACTCTCAGTTCACACAACACAGCTACGTCACTGCGCGCTCTGTACAGAACCATGAACATGTTATTTGCTTGATCTAATTCAATATTCAAACAAACTAACAGTATGTCCGATGTCATATTGTATGATAATCTGATACTTCTGCCAATACTATCACCATTACTGCTACTGTTAATACTTCAATTCAATTCTAGTTTATTAATGTGCCGAGTCAACAGCCAGATGGCCAATTACACAAACAGCACAACACACAAACCAAATAACAACGGGCAATGAACAGACTCAAATGAAACAGGCATAACCAAAACAAGCAAATACAGTATTCCTCCCGTATCCGTGGGTCATACATTCGAAGACCTACCGCGGATAGTAGCGAACACCCTATATATAAGTCGTTTTTCATTTACATACCTATGATAAAGTTTAATTGATAAATTACGCAAAATAAAACATGACCACCATTAGGCTAGTGATCCTGACATCACGAATGTGGATAGCGAGAACGCTAGAGGATAACTGGATGCGAGTAAAGCCGGCCAGCGTGGGTACAGAGGACAAAGAGAGATGAGTCATGTACTGAGCGTGACGGGGCGGGCAGGTTTCACCATGTTACTCAGAATGGAGCGCAATTTGAAACTTATGAATCGTTTATTTCTGGAATTTTCCATTTAATATTTTCGGCCCGCGGATACGGGGGTTCTGCTGTATGCAAATAAAAAATACCTAATTAAGTAATTAGGGCTCCATGTAAAGTAGTAAATAATATCACATCTGACTAAGTGAAACAATTTGCCTACTGAAGACATGCATTTGATTACAAACTGAATTTGCCCCAGTGGCACACCTGGCGGAGGGACAATTTTTATGGGATGAACTAACATGAAACAAAGGAAAGTCTCGGAGGTTCCGAGTGGGAACTCGAGGACCAAAAATGTCCATGGTAGATAAACAAGATTAAGAGCCCAAAAAGACATTAATAACCAAAATTGCGTCAAGTTTATGTCTTCCTTCATGTCAAGTACGTAAATTAAGTACTTGAAGAGCTTTAGCATAACTATAAACATTAATTTCATTACAACGTCTTAATGTTGGAAAAAAGCTAGCTTCATGCACATTTATGGCACGAATACAAGCAGTCTATTTAAGATGACAAGACTGTAGTCACAAAAGGCAGTAAAATTGTAATGTATCTTGAAATAGTCACAGTTTTAGAATGTCTTGCTATTTTTGACATATCTTGTTGGTTGAAGATATGATAAAAATTAATCATTTTACGGAATTGACACGAAATCGATCTACAAACTGTAAAAGATAAGATAAAGTTGTCCCTGTACTCGCCGAGAAGGCATATGGGGGACTGGAGGTATAACTGCTCTCATTCTTCACATCGACAGTAGGAAGTCACTGGTTAGATTCACACCCCGGCCGCTTTACCCCCGGGAAGGGATCTCGACACCCATTGAATAGGTGGCTTGGTGGGCCACAGAGAAGGTCTGGACGCTGCGGATATGAGAAAAATCTCTTGTCCTTGCCGGGGATTGAGCCACGATTCTTCGGTCATCTAGCCTGTAACCCAGACATTATACCGACTACGATAGCGGGTTTAAAGAGATGTAAGTATATAAGCTTATCGCAAAAGTAAAGTATGGAAAATATCATAATATGGCTGGTGGAAACATAAATATGATTCTATATTTCTAGCTTAAACATTATTAAGACGTTTAGACTGAAGTGACGTACGTAAAGGTAAAGTTGAAGGTAAAGTTCGCCCTGTAACCTCCCATGAAGGCACAGAGAGGGAGTAGAGGTATATCTCAACACTTTCTTTAACCTCAGTGCTAAATGGGGGTGGGTGGTTAACGCCACGCCTCGGCCGCTTTACCGCAGGGAATGACCCGGTACCCATTGTATAGGAGGCTGGGTGGGCCCCGTCAAGCACAAATTGAAACTGGCCAAAACGGCATCTCCAGTTTCATCTCAGTTAAAGCAGAGGTTAGAGGACGAAGATTTTCTACAAATTTCAAGTCAATTGCGACAAAAGCAGCTAGTAAAGTTTGTGTCCAAGGGGATTATCCCTTTTGAGATTGCATATGGAAATGGTTTCTTTCAGAAGACAGTGCGAAGAAGCTGTTAGCTCACCCAACAAATGTGTCAAAGGTAGAAGAGTCGGTATTTGACTAGACTAATGACTGGACGCTCTGGGGTACGAGTCCCCTCTAAGGCAAGAGATTTTTTATCTTCTCTAAAACGTCCGGAATTGCTCTGCAGCACACCCAACCACCTAATCAAGTCAGTTGGTACCGGGGTTACTTCTTCCAGTGTCGTTAAACTTCCAACTTCTCATTTACTTTCAGCGGAAAAATCCACTTTATTCCTCAGGTGTGTCAACTTTCTTGCAAATGCGCGACGCCTAGTGCTCTTGAAGACTCTGCCATATCAGAGGAATCTATTTTCCTTAAGTTTAGATCCATTCCTTTTCAAGTATGTATATGTTGTTATTTTTAGATGGCTTCAGGGGTGCCGACACACGATGTACCAAGGCACAACGGAAAGCTCTTTCCAGAATGTCTTCACGAACGACTTTCCCGCCGTGCACTGCCTGCCAAGAAAGTAAACCCGCGAAAAAACGTAAGTATTGTCAGAATTTTGTAATCAGAGCCAACAATTTTACTTAGCATACATTTTAGTATACCACCAAAGACTTCTTTCTTTTCCTGCTCTGAGGTCCTCTAGGCGGTGGTATCAAATTACCATCTGGTATGTGACGCCATGTACCCAGTAGAAATGTGATCACGTGTAGGAGAAATGTAATGAAATGTACTGCCTCCATTTTCATGCTAAAAGTGTAGCCCTCTACTCCGCAAATGAGGCAGATCTTCATTTCAGACGTCAGTAAATCGTTAATAGACTTAACGGTGTCAGGTCCGGGTTTATAATCATGACATACACATACTCGTATATGCTACAGTATAAACACAATGTTACACCTGTATACAAAGTAAAAGCAATCCCATTACAGGCCTTGAGAGGCCATTAGGTTTCCAGGAGGTTGAGGCTCCCAGATTTCTAGACAGTCGGCACATGAAGGTGGTAAGGTTGCCACTCCTAAGCACCGGCCGCCATTACCCCCCAGGAAAGATTCCTGGTACTCATTTCTATTAGAGGCTGAGTCGACCCCAGGGCCATAGTGCGACCGAAACGATTATGCCAATGAAAAATTCCAGTGACACCATCGGGAATCAAAACCGCGACGTTCCGGCTTGTAGCGCAGTGCCTCAACCAACTGCGCCACCGCGTGCCCCTGTATACAAAGTGCATAAAGTAAAATTTGACTGCATTCTGGCTACATATTTCGACCGATATTGGTTGTCGCTCTCAGGCCCATTTTATAGAGGGTGTTACACGAGTTATGGACGAGTTACAGGAGATGATTTCCTAGGTCTTTGTGACCAAGAAAGTTCATATAAACATGTTTCCGATTTTGAACGGTTACGGAGTTACGACCTCTTGAGACTTAGAATAAAGAGTAAGGATTACAGAGAAGATATGGAATAAAATAATAAACAAAAATACCTGATAAATTTAAAGTCTAAATTTAATTTAACTTCGTGAAGTTGCCTTTAAATTACACTGACCTTTGCCTGAAGCACGTTTTCGAAAACTCCACCCGCGGCCTTAACACTTGTTACCGCCCGGTTTGAATAGCGCGTTGCTTGTTGCAACTTCTGCTGGCTGCTCCTGATGCGGTCTGCCTCATCCAAAATGCGACCGAGCAATGTATCTCGCGTTCCAACCTTCAAGCTGTAGACCATGTCTTTCATCCATCCCCTTTAAACTATAACCCAGTGGACGTGAAGTCCGGAGACCTGGATGGCAAATTGTGGGGACTGCCACGTCTGATCCATCGCCCAGGAAAAGGATCGTTAAGGAAATTTCTAACTTCGCGAGAAAAATGAAGCGGAACTCCGTCGTGATGGGAGTACACATGACCTCGTATATTCAAAGGCACATCCTCCAAACGTTGGGGCGGGTTCTAGTGCAGAAATCATTGATACATCTCTCCTGTAAGACGACTTCGAAGAATGACAGGACCAATCAGTTGATCATCCAGACCTGCACACCCACAGTGACAGTGCAACGTTGTTGGAAGTTACTTTCCACAGTGACGTAAGGATTTCATCTGACCACACATGAGAACTGATACCTTCGCGATTGGATTGCGCTTCGCCAGTAAACAGGATGAAACGATGCAACCGGTGATTGTCATCGAGTCAGTTGCAAAATTCCAGCCTCTGGGGAAAATCTCCGTTCCCGAGACTTAGCACTCGCTGACACGTGGTATGGGCACATGCCTTCTGCATGCAGTGTTCTCCATACTCTCGTTTGGCGAACGTGTAGATAACTTGCAGTTGTTCGCGTCCTAGCACGTGGGTTACGCTGTATCATCTGAACGATGTTTTCTTGTGAGACATCTTAACATCACGCTTAGCTGTAACTCGAACGCTGGTAAACGAACCGGCATCTCGCTGTGTCTGGTAAACTTGAGTAAACAATTCGGGTTGGTATTCTACGGTTCGGAAAACGTCGCTGTATTCAGCTGCGGCATGAACTGTATTACCGCCACAAAAACCGTACACATAAACCACATCTACATACTCTGCAACTGAAAATGTAAATGACATATTGAACGTAGTAGATACACCGAGACAAGGACACAGTGGATTTACACGTACTGCACAGTATGTCGTTTCTACATCCTTTACGAAACTATCGTAATTGGTGTGACACTGTTCAGAACTGAAACAACTAACTATGCGGGCTGGCTGGGCGAGTCAGGTGACAAGAATCCTTGCAACGCAAGAGATAAGCGTCTAATTTGATTGCATCCCTCGCCAGCTGGTTCAAGATCGCGTAGCGTAGCTTGCGACGCCAGTTCATAAGGGGAATTTACGGAACTAAAAAACACTAATAGCACCACAACCATTGAGAATATGACCCATGTTGATAGGAAATTTGTTTGTCACAAAGACCTAGGAAATCATACAGTAATGTTCCATAACTCATGAAACACCCTGTATATGCACCCAATTTCACAGACTGCCACTTACATTAACTTTATATATTACAATTTTGCTTTGCTAAGATGCGCCAAAACCACATAACGTTAAGTCAAATACTATAGGAAGTGACGTGTGGCTATACAGTGTGTCATTTCTTTGTATACCGTTCTTGACTTTCAGGAATATGTAATATGACGAAGGTGTCGCAGTGTGTAATATTGTCTTTCGTTACCAATGATTGTGGTGATGATGTCAGTAGCTATAATTTACTTCTGTCCTTTTACTGTCGCCTCTGCATACCACACTGCAGTTTCCTAAAATTGTTGTCATTTGTAAGATCCAAACACCTCTTTCCTGAAAAACAGTGCACGGGATAACGCAGTTTAAATCGGGACCGGAGGCTTAAAATTATCCGTCCCATGTATGTCGTGGTAGCTCCATAACCTAATATTCTATGGTGTCTGTGTGTCATGTTTAGTACCACTGAGCTTACTTAGAACAAGCATGAAAACAATGACCAAAACCTACATTAAGATTCATGTTCAAATTGCATATGTCTGCTACGTCTGTAGCCCTGTCATTATTACTTCCACAGCAAAACTATACACATCTGACACCCAGCCAAAAGGACCTGGGGGAAAGAAAGGCGATGGCACCAGTTCGAGACGCAAAGGGACGGCCTTGATTGGTCTGCGTGGTTTGCAGAGGGGCGACAACTTTACACTCTCCTGCAACAGAGATTGACGGCAGTAATTTTATAACCTGTGTATATAGCAGGTGGTCGGCGGTACTTTCTGCAGCTGGAACACGCCTACAATACCGGATAAAAAGAAGCTGACAAAAGAAGAACTGGTGCCACTACTGCAAAAATGTTTGGAATTCTACTGCGATATCAAATGAGAAGGACTTCAGAGACATTCCAGTTGATGAGACGGAGTTCATCATTTACACGAACAGAGAACTAGATCCGAAATTGTCGGGGCACAAAAGAAAACAGACGAGAGTCAACCCAAAGAAATGTTCAGCTTCATTCCAGGCAAGAACAAAGAAACGGACGTATATAACTCCTAGTGAATTCAGTTAAGGACAGTGAATTTTTTCATGGTTCAGGTGATCGAGAAATGGTTAGTGAGTTGTTGAATAAGTTGATAATGGTCACTTGTCAAAATGGTAAAGGCAACTTGATGATGAGTATGTAAGGAAATAAAGGAACAGATGCAATAAAATTGCCTCTAAAGGTACAAAAAAGAGCTACCGTACTTCAAAACGCGGGTAGAAACTTGGTTGAGGAACAGAAAAGAAATATGACTGCAATATGTTCATAAATTGGCTGCAGGAAGCAGGACTGAAGTATTGTACCTCTTGTCAGAGGTTTCTTTGGAGACGCAGGAAAAATGCTTGTCAAGGACAGGAATTAAGTTTTCCGACAGCGAAATCTCACGCTTCAGCCGAACTATCCAACAAACGTGCTGTTCACTTGAGGTCAGATGCATGACTCTCTGCAGTATACTTCTGCTGACTGTCTGCCACAATCAAAATGCATCTTTGTGAATTTTAAATCACTGCAAAGTAATAAAAGAAGTTGCTCATGCTTGGCTTGGAGGTGTTTGGCAGTGGCTTATTGTGTACTGTGATGCAACAATTCCGAAAATTAGTATTTCAGACATGGGCCTCGAGATTTTTAAGTTACTCAACTCATCCCTTCAAAAAGTGTGTAGTCATTCTGACCACACGTTCGGTTCCGCAAATACAAGGTTTTAGTCCTATAAACCACAAATTTAGACTTGAACATCTGTCAAAGAATTCACAGAAATGGATGCTATCAAGAAGATAGACTTTCAAGGTCGCAAAGTGACGATGAGAAGTGTGTTACAGGCGACACGGTAATGTGGAGCAGTTTTGGGACCAACTGGTCACAGACCTGATAACAGAGGAAACTGCCGTCAATATAGGAGGCAAACTGCATGTAAATACAGGCTACTATGACCCAGATCCTAGAGAGGAAAGTGTGGTTGCAGTTGGATGTCCTACGGAACCCAGATTCGTATCCCGATGTGTTTGTTGTGAATGGAATGGAGGGAAAGACCTTGTTGCATTGTACCTCCAGGTGAGACTGTAGATTACATCGACCAACAAAACATACGTCTTATAGATTTCACACAGACATGTACAGCAGATTCATTGTACTATCAGAAGCATATGCAGAAATGTGTTTCCTTGAACTCTGCAAGAATTACAGAGGAAGGACATTGCACTGGGTTCAATTTAAAAACGGAAATTGCTGTGGAAAAAGACACATGGTGGCCTTAACAAGCTGCTAAATTACATCGACACCGAAAGAACGCGTCTAGACAAGCAGCGTACAATAAAATACATGGAAAGGGGGACATGTGAGGTCAGCGAGGAGTCGATCTGGGATTAGGAGAGGACGTGTTATGGTCGCAGAGGCGGGTATGGGGAAATCAAGCACTACAACACAAGTGGCGTGGCACACAAAAAAACGCGATCCTACATCGTGGGTTGTGCGTATAAACTGGAATGATAACCTGGAATTACAATTACATGAAATAACGCAGCAACATTCAATTTAGACACCCTTGTTAAATTCCTCTGTAGCGCTGCATTCCCTGACTCAAAATATACAACATTAACAGAGTCTGCTGAAACAGGCGCTACAGAGCTGTGGAAATGTAACAGTCTTAATGGACGAGTTTGATGAGCTCGTGCCCGTATGCGGACAAAGCTGCTGTCATTCTGAGTGGAATCTTGAAGACTAAAGTTGCAAGAGTTTGGGTTACGTCACGTCTGTACAGAGGGACAGGCTTGAAAAGGAGCTGTCTGTTACCTCTTTTAGTATGAAAAAACTCTCACACCAGTCCCAAGTGCAGTTGCTTCTGGAACTATCCTGTCCAAACAATTTAGAAAGGAAAAGAATCGGTCGCCCCATAAACCAACTACTGATGCTGGTAAATCAAGCGTCAACGACAGCAACTTCACTGGCAGTCCATTGTACATTAAGATGATGGCCACTACTTATAAACTGGACATTGCTCGGTGGATAAGACTGGAATTTTCCAGACTGCCACGGCAAATTGATTCAGTCTGCTTGTACGAGAAATATGTTGAAAGTAAACTACATATTTCCCTAACAGAGAAGGAGAGGGTCGACATCACAAACGACAGCGTTCTGGATAAGCAAAAACGTTTGCAAACATTCCTTTGGAAGATTTTGAGAGGTGTGCTTTAGTAGCCACACTGCCTTCTCCCATGCTAGAATCATTACACAACAAGAAAATACAAGAAGAAATACAGCCCTTTTTAGGCTGGTTCAGGCAGGAAAGGACAAAACAGGTATAGTTATAAACGTGGTGGAGGGTAAGCCCCAATTCATGCATCCAAACTTCGCAGAATACTTCACAGCTCGCTGGTTCAGCAAAAACTTCGAGTCAAACAGAAGCGTCATGGAACATATTCTTTTCGACCATAGATATAGGGTCGTGAGGGACATGTTCGACAGAATGCTGGCGAAAGACTGTCCACTGCACTGTGCAGTGTTAGACTGGGACAGCGAAAGTGTCGAAACTCTACTGAAGGAAGGATGTGATGCCAATGCTGTGGACAAGGGTGGCAGAACTGTTATGCACATCATTGCGATACATCATTCGATATTTTTGGATATCACAAATCTCGTCTTCCAGTGTGGAGTTTCTTTGGACACCACGGACTGTGTACTGCAGTGGACACCATTGCAATACGCCATAAAATCTGAGAACTGGTTTAGTGTGGAACGGTTACTTGAAACAAATGTTGACAGATCTGGCTTGGACATGATTAGGCAGAGGGTACACCACCCAGATTACATCGAGCCAATCATCATACACGCTGCAATATGGTCACTTGTTACTTCTTAAGTTTATACGCAGTATCGGCTGAACATTCTTCAGGCAAGTTCTATGGACTTCCCTTCTCCCTACTTGCTGCTATATGCGGACGGCAACTGGAAGTCGTCAGGTGGCTAATCAAGCACGGTGCTGACTGCAACATTAGATACAGCGATGGCCAAACAGCCTTGTTCTACGCTGTTACTAAAGGCTCGCTTGATGTTGTCCGGCACTGGTAGAGGAGGGATGTGCATCAGTGGACGTACGTGATAACTGCGGTAGGACAGCCACTGACTGCGCCAACGATTATATGTCAGATCCCAGAATCGTGCAGGATCCTGGAGAACGGTATTGTAGAACGACTGAATAAAAATGTCAAGTATATGCAGGAAAGAGGGTGTAAATAGAACAGCAGTGTTTGGCGGATAATGACGCATGAATTTTTATCGTCAGCAGTATGATTAAACTATTCCATACAACATTAAATTTACCCACGTAAAAAATCTACGTGGGAGAGTTGAGGTATAGCTCCACGCATTCTTAACACCGGCACTAAACGGAAATAATGGTAATCTACAAATCCCGGCCGCCATACCTCCTGAAAAAGGGTCCCGGCACAAGTTGAATTGGTTATCGAGTGGGCCCCAGTTCCAGAACTGATGATTTCGAGAAGACAAAAACCTCTTGCATTTGCCGGGAATCGAAACACGATACCTCGGTCGTCCAACCTGTAGCCTAGACGCTACACCGACTGCAGTATCCCGCCTTTTTAAAAGTTTTCCATTAGCTGAGCCAGTAATTTCCTGACGTAGGAGCTGGTAGATGCAAGTTCATTTCCGGTTGGCACATACTGCTGTGTTCAGAATGTGTGTACGGCCAGCACACAGTCTTCACCAGTATGCACAGAGAGACATTTCTGTGGGAACGCAGCGGATCTAACCGCGAAGCCGAGTACTTCCTGTGATCCAGACGTCTACAGTGAGTGGCACTGTGCGTCCTCACCTTGTATGCCTTCAGGCAGTAATGCTTTGTGACACAACTTGGTCTTATTGTGCCTTTATTGAAAGACCCTGATGTAGATTGCACTGTGATATCAAAATTGACTAGTAAAACGGTGGGAGCAGTGGACTGGGTTAAGCTGGCTCAGGATAGGGCCAGTAGCTGGTCCTTTTGACAATGGTAACTAAACTTAAATTGTATAAAATACCAGGACGTTTCTGACTAGCTGCGCAGCTGTTAGCATCTCAAGAAGCACGCTGCCACACGCTGTAAGTTGCATGTATTATTGTTGTTGTTATTATTATTATGCATGTGTCTTTTTAGGTTATAGGGTTTTTGCCTCAATACTTCTTTTATATTCTTTTTTCTGTAATATTTTTTTTGTCGTTTAGTGTTTTGTTTTGGTGTTTTATTTGTGTCTTTGTGCTGGCTTTATAATAGGCACTTGTGCTGTTAAGCCTGCACGTTAATAAACACCTATTGAATTGAATTGAATTGTGTGTATTACCAATTTTAAATGCTTGTAATAAAGACATGTCAGTGTATGTGTCAGTGCCAAAACATCCCCTCAGTCTATATCGCTGTTTTCCTATCCTCAGACCAGTCATTGTAACATAGACATGTCAGTGTATGTATCAGTGCCAAAACATCCACCTCAGTCTATATCGCTGTTTTCCTATCCTCAGACCAGTCATTGTAATAAAGACATGTCAGTATATGTGTCAGTACCAAAACATCCACCTCAGTCTATATCGCTGTTTTCCTATCCTCACACCAGTCATTGTAATAAAGACATGTCAGTGTATGTATCAGTGCCAAAACATCCACCTCAGTCTATATCGCTGTTTTCCTATCCTCAGACCAGTCATTGTAATAAAGACATGTCAGTATATGTGTCAGTACCAAAACATCCACCTCAGTCTATATCGCTGTTTTCCTATCCTCAGACCAGTCATTGTAATAAAGACATGTCAGTGTATGTGTCAGTACCAAAACATCCAACTCAGTCTATATCTCTGTTTTCCTATCCTCAGACCAGTCATTGTAATAAAGACATGTCAGTATATGTGTCAGTACCAAAACATCCACCTCAGTCTATATCGCTGTTTTCCTATCCTCAGACCAGTCATTGTAATAAAGACATGTCAGTGTATGTGTCAGTACCAAAACATCCAACTCAGTCTATATCGCTGTTTTCCTATCCTCAGACCAGTCATTGTAATAAAGACATGTCAGTGTATGTGTCAGTACCAAAACATCCACCTCAGTCTATATCGCTGTTTTCCTATCCTCACACCAGTCATTGTAATAAAGACATGTCAGTGTACGTTTCAGTTCCAAAACATCCACCTCAGTCTATATCGCTGTTTTCCTATCCTCACACCAGTCATTGTAATAAAGACATGTCAGTGTATGTGTCAGTACCAAAACATCCACCTCAGTCTATATCGCTCTTTTCCTAACCTCAGACCAGTCATTGTAATAAAGACATGTCAGTGTATGTGTCAGTACCAAAACATCCACCTCAGTCTATATCGCTGTTTTCCTATCCTCAGACCAGTCATTCACAAAACTCTCAGTTCACACAACACAGCTACGTCACTGCACGCTCTGTACAGAACCGTGACAGTGTTATTTGCTTGTTCTATAATTCAATTTGCAAACAAACCTGCTGACGGGATATCTGATTTGGTATTATATGATAATCTAATATTCCTGCCAATACTATCAACACTACTGCTGCTGTTAATAATTCAATTCAATGGCTATTTATTAACGTGCAGACTTAACAGCACAAGTGCCAATTACAAAGCCAACACAAAAGCACAAATAAAATACAAAACAGTACAAATACACAAGACAAAACACTAAAGAAACAAAACAAATATGAAGTAAAACAATATAAAAGCAGTACTGGGGCAGAAATCCAGTACCTGACAGAACATAGATGACTTGATTTTAAAATGTCGCAGTGACCGAACTACAACGTCGAGTTCATTGGTTTACATTGGTAACAAGTCATTAATCAAAATAGACCTACCATTGCATATACAAGTATCCCTACTGATGGCATCAGCCGCGGAAGCGCATCTAGCGGAAGGGCAGTTGCGACGGTTTAAGTCAACATGAAACAGTTTAATATCTCTGAAATTTCGATTCGGCACACGAAGGCCGACAGTTACAAAAAGAGTAGGGCAAAATTTCGAACCATTGTAAACATTAAGTAAAAAAAAGGGCGTCTAAGTGGCACCTACGATCACTTAAAGTATGAAATTTCAAGTAATTTAAAACATTAACATAACTGTAGGGTAAGTGACTGAAAAAAACGACGACGACAAAGAGATACAAACTTGCGCTGGATGCGCTCAAGCTTACTGGCATCAGTAGAAGTAATGGAATTCCACGCAACAGACGCATATTCAAACTTAGGCCTAACTAATGTGCAATTTAGCATCAAGAGGCTCTGCAGAGTGGAAAAGGAAAAAGTTACTGGCCTAATTAACCCCAGCAGCCTAATTGTTTGAGAGAAAATGTAATCCACATGCTTGTGAATGTGCAGTTTGGAGTCAGTAGTAATAATAATAATAATAATAAGCATTCAATAGATTCACTACAAAAGACAGCTGTACTTGTAAGTAGCGTGGATACGAAATGATATTTCGAGAAATAACAATATTTTAAAGACGTAGGCTTCTAAAACTATTCGTAGATTCGGGCAATCACAGAATACATCGCAAGCTACTTCAGTAATTATGTCACGTGTTCCATAGACAGCCAGAATGTATTTCAGCCCTACCTGCAGCCACTTGCAATGCAACATGTGATAACAGCATTATCAGACCGTGTGATAAATGGACATGGCAGTGAGAGGACTAAGGTCATCGTGTGAGTAAATATGTTTAAGATTTATACTTTATTTAACGACGCTGATAGTGGCTCAGAGTGTAGCTCCGAATGACTGACTGTAAATAATCAGAAATTATGTTAAACATCGTGGAATACCTTAAGGTATTTTTCGGGTTTTGACCGGAGACACTGAGGAAAAGCACTAAATGCCAGAACTGTTTGCTGTCCCTGCCGAAATTCGAACCGGCAAGTTCACGAATGCAAGTCAAACGCGTTACCGTTTGAGCCAGCTTGGTCGTTGAGAAGAATAATTAGGTGACCAAAGAAGAAACTGGCAGCTGTGACAACCGTAGACGTCCTGCATCTTCAATAATATCATACAGCCTGTTTGTGTCTCTCGTACCGATGTGCACTGACGGTGCTGCATCTGTGAAATGTATACACTCTGATAACATTTAACCTCGGTGCTAGATGGTAGTGGGTGCTCAACGCCACGCCACGGCCGATTTACCCCTGGGAAAGAACACCGGTACCCATTGTACAAGAAGCTGCGTGGGCCTCGGGGCCGGTGCGGAAAATATCGCCCCCACCAGGGGTTGAACCCAGAACCCTCCAGCGCGTAGCAAGTCACTATACCGACTACGGCATCCGAGCCCCATGCATCCTGCCAATGATATTAATACTGAAATCGGTACTCACATTTTGCATGTCGATGTTGGTCCCATAATCCACCAGTATCCTGATCATATCCACGTCGCGGCGCCTTGCCGCGAGGTGTATTGCCGCGTCACCGTTGTCCGTGGTTGCCTTCAGTTGCTCCGCCGTCTGCTGCCCCAACAGTTCGCGGCACATAGATTGGTTTCCCGCCTCCACAGCGAGCAACAGCGGTATCTTGCCTTTCTGCAAAGTACCCAAAGCTCTTTTGAGTGCCAAGTGCCAGCCACTGCGTCCCAACCCTGCCTGTAACTTGTTCTTTGCCACGAAGTCACCCGACGTCGCCTTAGCAAAGTCTTGTATAGTAGTTGGGTTAGTGTTTGTTGTCGTGGATGCACTTCCCTGGCTTTGAACCAATGACTTCTGTCCTGGAACAGCACGTGCACTGGTCACTGGGTACGTTACAGTGTCTGTAGGAGGGTACGCGGTTGTGGTACCTGCTGCTTTCGAAGGTGAAGTTAAACTGTCAGTATTCTCTCTCGCATCTAATCGTGACGGCATTACAAACACAAAGTTCCAGAACGAATAAACTCAATGTCAGCTCTCTTTTGTCTTTATTTTTTCTTTACTTGATTGGTGCCAAATCTTCGGATTTTTTGAATGCGCATAAATTTACCGCGCACCGTTAAATTGATAAAAAGAAAGAGACGGGTGCTATAAAATTGGTTACAAATTATAGACCTTCCATATCGCTCCAAAATAAATCTGGCTGTTATATAAGCGTAGTTTAATCTATTTTTGACGTTTAATCTGTTGTTGGTAGTTTGATTTATCTGGAAAATTACCGTTGAAGAGAAATTTCAAAATTATTGATGAAACTGTGTCACTAGAGTTGCATGAAATAGTTATCATGTCACAGACTCCCGCCTAGAGAAATTGCTCTAATCAGACGGACTGTTTCTGCAGTTTATCACCTGAAAACTCGATGCTTCCACCAGTCAGCACTCAGTTTTACAGCTCTCTAATTTGGGCATGGTCCACAGGCACTGTTTGCCGAGATGAAAGGTTGCTGAAAATGTTATGAGTTGTATGCAAAACTGGAAGGTAAGGAGACGAATATATTATGACATGGACATGTCTTAAGAGATGTGATGTCATGCACTCCGGTGGCTAGGTATTAGTAACTAACTATCAGACTGCACGGTGTCATATTCCATAAAACAACAACTTCGTAGTTACTGCAGTGAATATCTCATATCTAACACATTATTTTATATATTTTGGTACAGAAAATGTAATACAATTATTCCTAGATACGTTTTCCTCCATTTGGTTGATTAAATAAAATAGGCTTATAAATTTCGGAAGAGTAACTTTTTAAATGATGACTTCAGAGGTCTTGTGTGTAACCTTATATGGCCCTGAATAATTTTCTTATAAATGAAGTTGAAGAATTCCATAAAATTAAACAGTTCGATCATGAGACGTGGCAGTAACATTACAAGGAAACCTCAATCAAAACAAAATATAAAGTTGAAGCTTTTGAAGATGCAGGTCTGTCTATATGACACACAAAAACTCAATTTCTGCGTCACAGTAAAGATACTGTGTATGTATTACAGAGGTAAATTGGTTAGAGCTGTATAGAAATACAACTAACTCCGTGCAGCGGATTCTTTCTTAAGAAACTTAACAGTTTCTCAGCTTTTGAGGATATTCCCCGCATTTTGTGGAACTCGAAGTTTGATTAAGTTGAGATCTGCGCTCTTCTTGGATATTACGCGGCGTCTTGTGGTAATTGTTTACCGAAGTTTCGGGAAAACGTATCGGTCCCATCTTCAAGGGTCAAGAGTAAAGATTCTCGGACTCTTTACCTTGAAGATGGGAGCGATACGTTGTCCCGAAACGTCGGTAAACAGCAGACGCCGCGTAATATCTCAGAAGAGGCCAGATCTCATCAACATCGCGGCGGAAGCCTGAAATCGAGGTTTCATGAAGTTGTTCATGTGAGACCGTCACTTGTAACTAAACTGAATCGTCGTCTATTTTTAGAATCATACGAAACACATTTATACAATCTGTGGATAAATTCAACGTGCTGGAATATTAAAGCAAATAATTTAAAGACGTAATGTCAAAAAAATGTCGAATAAGTCACATTCTTAAATAATGTAACGCTGAAATTTATATTTTCGTCTGTAATAGAATATTGCTTGTTATGCCAAGATAACGATACGCCTTTCTATTTCATGTTTGCAAAACGTTTGAAAAATTCGTATATATTTGATACACAAACTTAATCGGTCTACCGTTTAACGTGCTGTTTAGGGCCGGTTTAAGGCTATGGAAACGTATGCGGCCCCACCATGCGGGGGGGGGGGGAGGCCCCGATATTTCTGGTTGTGTTACATATTTTGTAATTTCTTGCATGGATTCTCCTGCTGTTCATTCCGATACTACGCCTAAGTAGAGCCTAAATTTATTTCCTATTGGGACAGCAAATTTCTAAAAACCGCTCTTCTTCCCTTTACATTTGGAGTATTAAAATATTCTCTGACAGGCAAAAGTGTATTGTGTAGCCTCCTTATTCAATAGGTGCTGAAATTCCCTTCAGTTAAAATTTTGGCTTAATTATACAATAGTAATCTTTAGTCTTAACTCACCGTGCATAAAATGATAACTTGTTAAAAAAACGATAACTTGTTAAAAACACTGTTCACTGCTGAACAGTGTTTTTAACAAGTTATCGTTTTAACTACAGTTTATGACTCATGTTTTTAACTTATGAACGAGTGTTTTTATGCTCTAAAATAGTGCATAACTTTACAAGTGTCATCAACAGATCCAGCATTTGAAAAGCACTTTTTACAAGGAAAACCCCTGATGATGGCTCATAAAGAGCCGAAACGCGTGTAGGATTAAATTATGATAAGGAGCTAATTTGCACCTTTATTACTTTGTGCATTTTGTTGGTGTATATCTAAAATATACAATAGTACTTCACAGGAAAGTTCAGACTACAGTGTACTAGTATAATCAACTCACTTCTTCTAGTTTCCACAAAGTATAAACTCGTACACATTTATACAAATCTTGATATGAAATGTATCACGTCTGTTGGTTTGCATGACATTTCAAAAACAAGTCTCTATCCGAAAGATTAAGTATATAAAGTGAATACAGATATTTGTATGTGACTGTATTAAGCTGACACATGAACTGCACGTTTGCTATCATCTCTTGGTTAAACAGCGCCAAGTTTAGGAGGCCGATTCTGCTTCCTTCATCAGGGAAAGTATGAAATTTATCTTTTGGGTGCGTTAGATGCTACATATGATCTCTATCTCGGGGGTACAGATTAGTTCCATCTAATGGACAAAACAGAATATATTCCATACATTTATCTGAAAGTGGAAGCAGGAAGTCATAACGAAGCGATATGAAGTGTCCAACATATGTGTGTGTTTAGTAACGCACATTAGTCACAAACATTAAATTTATCAAAATTATGATCAGAAGCTTATTGCTTCGGGGCTAAAACAATAATTTATATAGCAAAATTTAGCTTTGTAGCAGCAAACCGCAAAAATACAGAATGGAAAGTTTACGAAAACTATGATAAAATGGGATGTGAGTGGGAAGTGTAGTCAACAGGTTCCTCCTAAACGTTGGTATCTGTCTGAAGAACACATGGTCACATACCGGAATACTACAGTCTAAATAAACACTTATAAATTCTACTTTACACGCCAGAAGATTTAACATGAAACAATTCTACGTTCTGCCCACACAATTTATTTATTTGTTTTGTCTGGCTATCGGAATAAACAGAGACTTTTTCCCTATACAGCATTAAGTGACCGGTTTCAATAACCTAGACGGTAGTTACTGCGCGGTACGAGCTGAATCTTTAAATATAATTTGGATTAATCTCAGTCTTTAAAGAATTAATTGTGCACATTGATATACTTCAATTTTATTAGGCGCAGTCGCAAATTTGCGAAAAGTGACTATTAGCTTCGTCATGTCCGTCCGTCCGCATGGAACAACTCTGCTCCCACTGGATGGATTTTCATTAAATTTGGTATTTAGCGATTTTTCGAAAATCTGTCGAAAACGTTTCATTAAAATCTGACAAGAATAATGAGTATTTTATATGAAGATCTATGTACGTTTATGATATCTTGTTGGATTCTTCTTAGAATGAGAAATGTTTCAGAAAAAAAGTTGTAGAGAAAATCAACCACCATGTTCAGAATTTTTTTTTTTCGAAAATCGTGTCGTTTATGAGATAATGTGGAAAAATATGGTAGAGTCAGATAGCCCACAGATGACAATATAATACGGCGCAGAAAAGATGCTATTTGGATGCCGGATAACTGAGGCAAGAAGACAGATAACACACACTCATAATATGTAGTACTTATTGCTTTTCGATGGCAAAAATGGTTACGGGAACGCGCCTCATTTTTACGTTATACGTACATCGCCTGCCTTACGAGATTTATAATTTAAGTTACTAATTAAACATATTTTCGTGTCTTCACTTTGTCATATACGAAAGTCATTATTTATATAAGCAGATGTAAACAAAATTTGTGATCTTTTAATACAACACATATTGTAGATAGTTATAGATGTGGAAAATACACCAAAATGGGGAAATTTCGTGATGAGTTTTATAACCCACCCGGCTTATATTCCCTTCACCGTAATTATTTCACTTCAAATTACGTTAACTAATTATTCACTGCCAGCGATTAACATTGTTACTAGTTAATATGGCATTACGATTGTCCTGATAACTAAACATTCACCGGTTACAGCCACATAAATATTTAACTGTGACACAAGCTATTCGCTGGTTACAGCCACATAAATATTTAACTGTGACACAAGCTATTCGCTGGTTACAACCACATAAATATTTAACTGTGACACAAGCTATTCGCTGGTTACAGCCACATAAATATTTAACTGTGACACAAGCTATTCGCTGGTTACAGCCACATAAATATTTAACTGTGACACAAGCTATTCGCTGGTTACAGCCACATAAATATTTAACTGTGACACAAGCTATTCGCTGGTTACAGCCACATAAATATTTAACTGTGACACAAGCTATTCGCTGGTTACAGCCACATAAATATTTAACTGTGACACAAGCTATTCGCTGGTTACAGCCACATAAATATTTAACTGTGACACAAGCTATTCGCTGGTTACAACCACATAAATATTTAACTATGACACAAGCTATTCGCTGGTTACAGCCACATAAATATTTAACTGTGACACAAGCTATTCGCTGGTTACAGCCACATAAATATTTAACTGTGACACAAGCTATTCGCTGGTTACAGCCACATAAATATTTAACTGTGACACAAGCTATTCGCTGGTTACAGCCACATAAATATTTAACTGTGACACAAGCTATTCGCTGGTTACAGCCACATAAATATTTAACTGTGACACAAGCTATTCGCTGGTTACAGCCACATAAATATTTAACTGTGACACAAGCTATTCGCTGGTTACAGCCACATAAATATTTAACTGTGACACAAGCTATTCGCTGGTTACAGCCACATAAATATTTAACTGTGACACAAGCTATTCGCTGGTTACAGCCACATAAATATTTAACTGTGACACAAGCTATTCGCTGGTTACAGCCACATAAATATTTAACTGTGACACAAGCTATTCGCTGGTTACAGCCACATAAATATTTAACTGTGACACAAGCTATTCGCTGGTTACAGCCACATAAATATTTAACTGTGACACAAGCTATTCGCTGGTTACAGCCACATAAATATTTAACTGTGACACAAGCTATTCGCTGGTTACAGCCACATAAATATTTAACTGTGACACAAGCTATTCGCTGGTTACAACCACATAAATATTTAACTGTGACACAAGCTATTCGCTGGTTACAGCCACATAAATATTTAACTGTGACACAAGCTATTCGCTGGTTACAGCCACATAAATATTTAACTGTGACACAAGCTATTCGCTGGTTACAGCCACATAAATATTTAACTGTGACACAAGCTATTCGCTGGTTACAGCCACATAAATATTTAACTGTGACACAAGCTATTCGCTGGTTACAGCCACAGGAATATTTGACAGTGACTCAAGCAACGCTTCATCTTCATTGATGATCCTGAAGAAGAACCCGCTGAAATATTAAACTGTCCCTCAGCGCGTCTCGCGTCTCTCGTCACGAACACTTCAGCGAAAGTGACTCTTCAGGGAATGTGACTCTTCAGCAATATGGCGGTGTGAGAACAACGGCAAGGTTTTGTACTATTGAATTCTCTGCCATGAGAGAAAGAGAGATATAGAAAGGGAAGACTTGAACAGAAAAAGACTTCAACAAGACACATTTATATGATAGACCATTTTATTGGTAAAATCTTCTGTTTCGAAATATGGGCTCAACCAAGGACAGAACTCAAGAAACTCAATAATTTGACCTTCTGTTTTATATAGTTCTTTTAAGAGGGGAGTTGAGATTTGTGACGAGGATGGAAGAACTTGCGAAACTCCCCGATATCACAGGAAGGGACAGAAGTTGTAAACACATGTTCTAGTACTGTATTTCTACAGTGACGTGGCATCACTGATCGATAAGGTTACCAGCACTGCACAATAAAAACCCCCCAAACCTCCATAACAGTCTTAAGTTGATGTAGACATCTTTGATCGCACCAGCAAACAAAAGAAGACATATTACGGAAGTGTGATATATTTTGATATTAGGAGCATGTTTAGGGGAGCAAAAAATATCCGTACGAATATTTGGTTAGACACTAGCTCAGCTGGTACAGTGACAAAATTGCGGGCTGGACGACCGAAAAAATCGTAGTCAGGGTGGAGAAGAATTATCTCCAAAACTTCCAGATCGGGTCTGGAAGCCACCCAGCCTCCTATCCAATGGATACCGGTGGTTCTTTCTCTATACGTACAGAGGTCAGGCCGTGAGGATGACCTCTGTTATCCATGTAGTTCTGAGATTAAGAATGCATGGAGATATACCACCACTACCCTATACGCCTTAATGCCCTGAACAGAGAAAACTTTAATTCTTATTGTAGCTTATGGGTGACGGTTTGTCATCATACTGGCAAATTTGTTATTACTTTTCTTATTGTTGAAGTTAGTGGCTCTAATATATTTCTGGAGGTTAAACACTTTTGTGCAGAAACACTGAACACCTTCCTTTCATATACAGTAGGCCTACTTTAATTCGTTTTTCATTATTATTCGTAGCGGCAGAAGTCATTTGCAGGCAATAAAGGACAATAAAGTGCTGTTAAATACAGATATCAGACTGAAATGTGTTTCTATTCCTTTCAGCAGTGGCTGCGATGATTAGCTTTAAGCCGTTCATGTTATGCTGGATTGCCTAGTGACCATGGGGAATATCCGTACCAGGCCGCGCCAAAAACCCGGGGGACACGCAAAGCGCCAGCAAAATGCTTTATATGTTTCTTTATTTCTTTTCGTTTCTCTGTGTCATAATGCACATTTGCTTTCGTTTAAGCGTCTGTCTTCGTGTACAACTGCGTTACTAGCATTTATTTGCTAATCGTCTTTGTGTCTGCTAGCCGCTCATCTGGGCTACCCACGAAGACTGCAGACCAAGAACAGTTCTTTCCCATTCAAATTAATTTTTTTCCGAGTTTTTTTTTTTGTAATTTAAAGAAAATCTGTAAAATGGCAACTGTACAGAATTTCATACATATAGAAATACAAACTGGATATAAACAGAATTTTATAGTATATTCATTGTTTATTTTATATTCACATTTGCATCAATATAAAACACTATTCTGCCTACGTCATAGTGAGCCACACAATTTATAGGAACGTTTTATGTATGCTTTTTAATGTTAGCATTTTATGCAAGATAAAGTCCCTATGCACGTCGTGAAGGCTTACAGGGGTTGTGGAGTTATAGCTCCACTTATTCATATCTTCGGAACTAGATGGAGATGAGATGTTAACATCACTATCCGGCAGCTTTATCCCCGGGGAAAGGGCCATCTGAATTCGTTGAATAGCAGAGTGGCAGGCCCCAGAGCGACTATGGATATTTTAGAGGAGAGAATGGAGCAAGTCATGAAAGTATACAGGGGGGGAGTGGAGGTATAGCACCACTCATTCTTATCTTCGGAACTAGATGAAAGTGAGTTGTTAACTTCGTTATTTGGTAATATATGCTTGGGTAAAGAACCCACGTCGCCCTCGGTGGACTAGTGGTTAGCGTGCTCGCCACTGGACCCAAGGTTCGTGGGTTCGATCCGGACCGAGGGCGATGGATTTTTAAGGGTGATAAAAATCCGGAGCACAACTTCCTTCGGAGGGGAAGTAAAGCCGTCGGTCCCATGTCGTAGATTTACGGCATGTAAAAGAACCCTACGGGCATGAATAGAACTAGTAATGCTCCTAAGTAAAATTCAGCGGCCATTTCTCACCCGTCTCCTGACTGCCTGCCGGCTGGCTCTGGCAGTCACATCAGGATTGAGTAGAACTTGTGCGGTCAGTGGGCTGGTCACTCACTACATCAACGCACATGACCATAGAAACCTCCGAAAGGACAACGACAACAACAAACCCAAGGTAACCATTGCATATGAGGCTTGTTGGGCCACAAGAAGGTATGTAAACTTGTAGAAGGAAATGTCACTTCTCCCAGCCAGGATTCGAGCTGAGCTTACTCTGTTTTCCAGACCTTAAACTTGTCACTGTGCCGAATTCTTCGTCATGTGCATTCAACTCGATTTACGTAAGGCTACTCTACACTGTTTAGGGCGAAAATTCTTCTTTAACGGGTCACTTCAGGCACTTCCTTACCGAATTTAATTAAAATAATTTAAGTATTTCACATTATATTCACCGTGCATTTTTGTACAATTGATTAATTCACACCAACAAATGCACCAAACCAAGTTTTGTCATTGATTTCTTTATTAAAAGATTACCCCAATACGCATTTCGGCACTTTTTATTGCGGTATTGGGGTAATCTTTTAATAAAGAAATCAATGACAAAACTTGGTTTGGTGCATTTGTTGGTGTGAATTAATCAATAATTTAAGTAGTTTGGAAAAGAGGCTTACTGACGAATGGGCAAGTGATCAATAGTACCTCCTTACCCTGACTAACGTGACGCAATTTTAAGGCTAGCGCAATGTATGCTGTTGCGTAGGGCCTACGATAAGGCTGGCTGTATTTCATTTTGTGACAAATGTATTTTATATGTTAATTCTTACATTGTTCTGCCTGCGTCGTCAGTTCGGAAGTAGGCGTAGTTAAGGTTCCCAAAATTATTTTGAATTGGGCCCTGAATTGTCTTTAACCGGTGCTGATTTTGTGTTTTTGCCCCGAAGAAGGAAAGTAGGAACATTTAGCACATATATTAAAAAGGGAAGAATGGTTCAATATTTTACGAATTCAGTCATCTGACTAAGCCATCTTTTTGACCGTATATCGCAGTTCAACGGTTAAAGACTCGCGAAGAATTCGTTTGAAATTCCAGAGCCAAGACAGAATAGGCCGTTGAAGACGTTCGTGGTTCTTCTCGGGTCCCCTGGCGTAGTACCTTTAAGTGGGGAAACAACCGTCATTACTGCTTCCTTCCTACACCATCAAACAGGCACCATAAAAGTTTATGGTGTGTATTCTAATTCCATGGAGCAGCTTCCTTCTTGAGAAGCTAACGGTTCCTCGGCTAGTAAAGAATTTCCCCGCATTTTATTGAAGCCGAAGGAAGACGAGGGAGAAGACGTAAGCAGCTACTGGATGACCTTAAGGAAAAGAGAAGGTACTTGAAATTGAAAGAGGAAGCACTGGATCTCACCCTGTGGAGAACTCGTTTTGGTAGAGGCTACGGACCTGTCGTAAGACAGACTGCAGAATGAATGAATGAAGGTTTATTACCTTCTTCAAAAGCCCCAGCCACTTTTTCCTATTCTGAACGAGATGAATTCTGTCCACACATTCATCCTAGTCCTTTAAGATCCGTTTTAGTATTATCCTGCCTTCTACATCTAGGTTTTCATAGCTTGTGTTTCCTTACTATTTCCCCACATAACGCTGTGTGCTTTTCTCTTCTCCCTCAGTTTCGAAAGAAATTTTTATTCCGTCAGCATAACATTATTAGTAAAGAATTATTGTATACAAGTAATTTAGTAACATGTTTCGGCTTTGTAATGAAGACATCATCAAGTTAACCACCACAAAAATATAATTTTATGCTTTTTAGTGGTCGTTTACTATTAATTTCGAGGAAATAAAGAAGTTTCTTTTGAATCAGTGTTGGAAGCAGAATGGAATGCCATAACCTCAGATTATATTCCTTCATGCGTGCTACATTGCCCACTCATCTCATTCTCCTTGATTTGATCATCCACATCATGTGTATAATCCAATAAAAGTAGCTTAATTTTTATTCACGATAAAAGATAAAGAACTCTCTATACAGGCCTGAGAGGCCCCAGGAGGTTGAGGCTCCCAGAATTTCTAGAAAATCGACACATGAAGTTGGTACGTTTGTCAGCCCTACGCACCGGCCGCCTTTACCACCCAGGGGATACTACTGTTACTAATTTTTGTTAGAGGCTGAGTCGATCTCAGGGTCTGAAGGATTAAGTCAATGAAAAATCACAATGACCCCATAGGGAATCGAAACCTTGACATTCCGGCTGGTAGCGCAGGGACTCAACCAATTGCGCCACGCGTACCCCTTATTCAAGAAAAGTTTCACTCAAATTTTCATAAATAGGTCACTTCCGTGAGTGTCAGAGGAATGCAGCAGGTAAGGTGTGATGTGTGGGTGTAGGAACTTGTTGAGTGATGTCACGACTTAAATGTGATGGATCAAGATTGCAACACGGTGTAGCTGTGGCAGCTAATTATGCCCCGAATATATTATACTTGCATGCAACACCTATTGATTGGACTGCCATGATAGACCTGCGAAAACCGAAGCTTTAACAGAATGCCTATATTTATAATAATATCATTTTCTTTCGCTCTCTAGGCAATGACTTAATCCTAATGAGATTTGTTTTATGACTATAAGGAAACCTATAAACTTATAACCTACATACATATGTTGTGCGAGCCTTTAGCCAGTGCCTCATTAATTTACGAGTAACAGCAGACGTTTATAAAAATGAACACTTTTGTCCTCTTTCACCTAAGGCTGTATGTTTAATGCGAACAAATTTTTAGAATTGCCAAATCTGAAGCTGTAACAACAGGCCAGTTTTTTTTAAATAAAATAGTATTCTATGAACAGCTACAGTTAGACTATACTCGTATTATCTACCATTCTGACAGATGTTTATATTAAAATGTCTTTCGTAAATCAGTTTATTTAAGCTTTGATTTCAGGTTTCCGCCGCTATGTTGACGAGATCCGCGCTCTTCTGGGATATTACACGGCGTCGTGTGGTAATTATTTACCGACGTTTTAGGAAAACGTGTTATACGTTGTCCCGAAACGTGGGTAAACAATTACCACACGACGCCACCTAATATACCAGAAGAACGCAGTAGTTATTTATGGCGTATAATGTGTTAAAATATTTGCACTTGTCGTGGCCAGCGCAGTGTAAGCATTGCATTTGGCACAGTTGACTGAATCGTCCCTCCGGATGAGATCTTTGCTCTTCTGGTGACTTTACGCAGCATAGATTGGAGGTTAGTGACCGGCGTTTCGGGACAACCTATCGATCCCATCTTCAAGAGTAAAAACAGTATTAAAATTGATAGGTTGTCCGAAACGTCAATAACTAACTACCAATATACGCTGCGTAACATGCCAGAAGAGCTAAGATCTCATTTAAACCGCGGCGGAAGCCTGATGTAAGTCCGGATTCTTACCGAGTCGGGTTTGAGTCGGATGTCCTTGCCGGCCGTGTTGAGGAGAAGCCTGAGGATGCTGGTAGCCGTGCCGGTCTGTCTGCTCGCCACCAAGTGCACCGCTGTCTGCATTCTGGGCTGCAAATTAAACGGATGTAGCCGTCAGAAATGGTTTTTTGCGTCTCAGATAAGATGCGGAAACATGCGAATATACTAAACGATTGTCTATGTGATTTCATAACGCTTTGGTCCTAGAAGGTTTGCAAAATATTTGTAGTTATCCATCTAGTCATATTTCTGCTTTTACGGAACACGATCATTTATTATTTTTCCTAAAATTCCGCTATTATGCACCCCCCCCCCGCCCGCCCCCTTCAGCAAATTTCAACTAGCCCTTACCATTATATCATATTTTTCTAAGACCCCTATGCTACCATCTGTACTTGGATCTCCAAACTAACCCCTCATCTTGAGAGTCTGTTACTACATTTCTTTATTTTCTATTTTACCCCTTACACCCTACAGGTAACGTTACCTACACATGCGCTAACCTCTACTGTATTTGAAAATGGTTTAAATTGTTAAATACATTACATTATAGGGTAAAACCTCTCTAAAACGGAAACTGGATTATAAATAAAAAAGCACTGAATGGAATATGTACCTTTCAGTACGAAAATTGGTGTGGAAATAAATATAAAATTTACTCTGACAAAGATAATATGTTTAACTCAGAAAGGGAAAGAATAAATGACAGTTTAATGGAAAATAATTTTAATTTAACACTTATTTTTTCTATTCGTGTAATATTAATTATACAGGGCATACACAAAAGAATGGTGCGGATTCAAAAGTGAATAAAAAATTTATGTCTCACATTACACGGGCACAACATACACCGTCAGCGGCGGCAACTGTCCAAGTTTCTCATGCGCTACCAGCAGTTCGCTTCTCATGCTTACTGTTCAAGAAATTCGTGATCGGAGAACGCATGCACTGCAGGCCATTACAGCGGACATGCTACACCGTGTCTGGGATGAGTTTGATTACCGTGTGGATGTGTGTCGTGTGACCCAGAGTGCACACATTGAAGGATTGTAATTACCAAATGAGAAACTTGGACAGTTTCCGCCGCTGACGGTGTATGTTGTGCCCGTGTAAGGTGAGAAATACATTTTTTATTCACTTTTGATACCGCACCATTCTTTTGTGTATGCCCTGTATATCATGCTGTCTGTCACGAATATGAAAGAATTAATACCGCGCAATGCCAAAAGAATTTTGTGTACTAAACCTTTTACGAAAATAATGAAAGCAAGAAAGAAAGTAGGGAGGAAAGTTGAAATTGTGCACTTCTCTGAAAGTGTGTACCGCACAAAATGTGTAGTATGCACACTGTGTAGCACGGAAGTTCTAACTTGTATTTTCCATCAGAAATATACGGAGTATATAGTAAGAGCTACTTTATCCGGAAGCATAGACTTATCTTTCAGGAAATCGTCTGGAAAAAAATATTCAGTTTCTGAAGATTCTGTACTTAGCAGGTTATACTGTATTAAACAGGTTTTGAGAATTATAAGAATTCAAATATTTGGCTTCATTGCTACTGCATCTACGTCATGCTGCATGTAAAGTGCGTACTTTAAAGTGTATTGCTAAGAATGTTCATCTACATTTAGATATTAGTATTATTATTATTATTATTATTATTAGTGACTTATTTTAATATTATGTTTACTTTTTCATACAACGGTATGGATATTTCATTATGTGTACCCGTCAAAATATGTTTTAAATTATGTGGTAATTGTTTATATGTTTTTCCCAGTGTCTCTCGTATTTCCACGCCCGTTTTAAGTTTGTCGTCACTATGCCATATCAATTAATTTTTTCATGGCTCGACGGCCCTAGTGGGCCAAGGCCTCCTCATCGTTGGGGTTTCGAGATCACAGACACACCACATTCGGTAGGACTCCTCTGGACGAGTGATCGGCCCGTCGCAGAGACCTCTACCTGACAACACACAACACTCACAATAGACAGACATCCATGCCCCCGGCGGCATTCGAACCCGTAATCCCAACAAGCAAGCGGCCGCAGACCCACGCCTTAGACCGCACGGCCACTGGGATCGGCCCTATCAATTATGAGACCTGTGAAATTCTCTACGTGTAGAAAGAAGGAAATTACGAACGAAATACGTCTCTGATTCAAAAGTTTTTAGTGACTTGAATGATAACAGGAACTGCTATTTCCGAGGAGTCGACAGTACTGTGTATGCGTGTGTTAATGTGAAATGTACATTTGATAGACTACTTTAGGTAAGCGCCTTATCACCGCAGTTATCGGTATAGGAAAACGAAATACGATAAAGGTGGTTCCAGGTTATTACAAACTGCACCATGGAAAGTTTAATGTTAAATTTGAATAACTGGTAATTATTTCCTTACGATGCAAAAGGTTTAATAATCTCAATGCTAGCGCTCAATTGATTAGAACTGAACATAGTCCTAAAACACATAGGTGACTGTGAAAGTTAACTGACACGTGTTTTTACTTCGGTGCATCTGCAAGTTATAGAGCTACCCACAAGCCGTTAATAGCATAATTATTCCGTTCATCGATATATTTCGTATTACGTAACATCAAGATTCATCACAGTGCTCAAGAAATCCTGTACTTGTAAGCTGTTTCATGTCAGTTTGTTCTGATTCACATCTTCAAAACAAATTTAAGAAATATGTCCATATTATCCTGTTACCTACACACAGGTATCCTGTTTTTCTTATCTTTCTTCTTATTCCTTGCCTGTTACAAGACCATTTCTCCATAAATTCACATTATTTTTGAGCTTAAAGGAAATACGGATAAAATTAGAGAGAATTCAAAGTCTTCTGGTATGCTACGCTGCATCTTCTGGTTATCGGTATCAAAGCGTTGAAAAATTATGGTTACTTATAGGACACTATATAATATATAGGACACTATATATAATTACTTATCAGTCGACACAGCGTGACGTCACAGAAAACAATCTGCAGCTACCTCTGTGAGAACCTCAAAATTCTCAGATAAATTTTGGTTTGGCACAGTTTAATTTTGGGGGTTTTGTGTTAGAACATGTTGAGGTATAACGAAATCTGAAGAGAAGTTACAAGAAATTATTAAGCACTTGCCTTTTATGTGAATATGTGAATGTTCAAAAAAAAAATTTTTAATATAATAGCTATCATCTGACATTATAATTCTGTTCTACATTCTCTGACATGGCATAAACTTATTACTCTCTGCCTTTACTTTGTGTGAAAAGTTTATCTTATGTTTTCCCTTTTATTCTATTTTTTGTATTTAGGTCTCAAGACACGACATGAAACGTTAAAGTTACCACGTTCCCATTTAAGTTCCATACTAGGCATCTCATTGTGTTATCTGTATTAACAAACGGCACTTATACACCTTCAAACACAATCTTTATTACTAACAATGCTTGTTACGCTAATTCTAACGACATATTTTTTTTTTTGCTTGTTGATCTAACGACATATGTTTCGCGTGATGATTAAATCGAAACGTAGTGTAGCTAAAGTTAGTGTAAAAAGTGTGTTTACTGACAAATATTACTTCTGACGATGTAAAAATACTATTTATCAAGCTATGTACCCCGTTTCAAATTTCATCATACTTGTATGAAAAAGGTTAACAGTGTTAATAAGCGGTTAATTACACGTTTTAGCTTAGGTGGAGAGTCCTTCCGCCTGGCCATGAGATGTATCGGGGTGTGGTCTATAGGCTGTAACACAGGTTGCTTGCTCGAGACTTTACAACTACCGCAACGTCGACGATAACTGAAAGCCAACAGGTCAAGTACAGTGATGCAGAACAGCCTGTATATTCAGTCTGTCGAAATATATGAAGGGTCGGTAACAAGTTGATCGCAGGCCGCATCTTACTCCCGAGAATTGACATTGATTTGTTTCTGAAAGTGATCAATCCTTGAATAACGCTGGGTTTGGATTGAAACTACTAACCAGAACGAAGTGGTTTTAAATTATTATCATTAAATGCATTTGTGACTGTACGGTGCACCAGCATATGAAGTGTAAACGGGGTCCGTACAGTGCACCGAGGCTGGAATTTAAAGGTTAATTAACGATTGCCCACAAATCGTATTTAGCATTGTATTAGGCTAAGCGTTTATTATGCCCAGTATCTACAATTTAAAAGTAACAATGTTCTGAATTTTGTCGCATTAAATTGGATTAATGAAGAATGTGTGTTCTTAAATTGGGGTATGTTTGTTGATTGGCGTTAATATTGTGGACAAAGGAACGTCAGAAAGGCTTAATAAGGCTTTTCCTATACAAAATTACCGATATCTCAGATTTTGCAAAGTGTTTTACATTTAGATTTCATTAATTGTTGCAAGTGTAACAACGAATATTTAATATTATACATATTCCGTGAAGTTGTTTTGCATTTATAAGTTCATTTATACCAGCTACTGTCGACCTCGGTGGACTAGTGGTTAGCGTGCTCGCCACTGGACCCAAGGTTCGCGGGTTCGATCCCGATCGAGGTCGATGGATTTTTAAGGGTGATAAAAAATGCGGAGCACCACTTCCTTCGGAGGGAAGTAAAGCCGTCGGTGAATCGAAATGTTTCGTAAGCAAAATTCAAAGTGGTCATTTCTCACCCAAGTCTCCTGCCAGATGGCTCTGGCGGTCACATCAGGATCGATAGAACAGTAGCGCGGCCAGTTGGCCAGTCACCAACTGCCACGAATGCGCACGACCCAGTAACCTCGGAAAGAGGAGGCCTGAGCCCATATAGGGCTGTTGAGCCATGGTTATTATTATTATATATACCAGCTACTGCACACTGGTGTGCAGTAGCTGGTATAAGTGAACTTATATATGTAACAAGGAATATTCACAATTTCAGGCAAGTTTTTTGATTGTGAATTTCTTTATAAAGTAGTTAATGATTATGAAGGTAAGACGTTTACAAATTGCCATGTATTGAGGATTTCTAATTAATAAGCACTGTCACATTTAATGTGTATTTTTAAAAAGTACGTGTTAAACCGTGGAATATTTTACTGACCCGATTACAGCTGTTATATCGATTTTTTAACTTGTCCAATTTTACTTACAATAAACCTCCCTCTCTCAGTAAATTTCAGTGACAATTTGTAGCCTGAATTACGTCATAATAAAGAAAACGGATAAGAGTCGAACCCAAATGTTTATTAATCAAACAAATGGTTTTATAAACGTAGCTACATGTTTCGACTTCGTGTTAAGTCACAATCAGCCTAGATTTAAAACGTATTAAGGAAGTCGTTAGAAACTAGACTGAGATTCCTAACGCTGATAAAATTTACAAAATTCTGTCATTGAACAGCCGTAAATATATAATCGTAATATTTATTATATTATTAAACATTACATTTATTGTTGTATACGATGGCTTTTTACGTAATTACTCTTTCTTAAGTAAGACTTCAGGGCTCTTTACAAAAGCCGAAGCTCTTAGATAAATTTCATTTTTTTCCCTAGAATTCTATGTTGATAAAATTAAGGGGAGTTTCGTCCATTAGAAGGCTCTTGGCTGTTTCAAAATTGGTATCATCTGTAATATAATTGGAGTAAAGGTAAAGGTAAGACTATCCCTTTACAGTTCTGGTCAGGCTCTGATGGCCCTAGGTGGTTGATACTCCTAGAATTCCTAGAAAATCGGCACATAAAAGTGGCAACGTTGTCAGCTATACCCACCTTTACCTACCAGGAGATATTACTTATTTCTGTTAGAGGCTGAGTCGACCACAGGGCCATAGTAAGGCTGGAACGATTAAGTCAATAAATATCCCAATGACTCCAGGGGGAATCGAACCCGCGATCTTCCGGCTTGTAGCGCACCGTGTACCCCTAATGTAATGGGAGTGTATTGTCAGAATAGATTATTTTATAAATAGATTGAGAGACGTATAATGTGATGTTTTGTCAGTACAAACTTACAGGTTTATCCCCCGTGGCGTTTCCAGACATGGGACTGACTTGAATATGGAGTAAGGTAGCGTATTCGAAATTTACTTCCTCTTAGGCTATAAATAGCTGTTGTAATAAAGTGAGGGAGCGTTATAATTAAGGCAAATAATGAAAAGTTAAGTGTATGCACAGTGAGTATGCACGAAGTGCTACTTACGTGTTCATTTTGTGTTAAACATGCTTGGGATGGCTTTTCTTTCTTGCAGGTCGGAAGTCGACTGACTAGTATTTATGTGCATTATAACGCAAGTGAAGAGAGGATATTGAACTGCAGGTGCTATCTAGGTTACGTATTCTGTACTAGAATGATAGATACAACCTTAGAGCTGTGTATTTTTTCCTTCATTTTCAAGGCATTTATTTTTTCTTTATAGATATAAAATGTTTTCTACTGTATTCATGTAGCATCCCCTTTATTTTAAAATGAAACTTTCATTGAATAAATCATCCCTTACATTTATCAGCACTAAAACACTAGGAAAACAATATAGATTTTAACTAACAACTTTTGCTTCCATTAGAAGAATGATTGTATATCCAAAACGTCTCACACAGAACAGTAGTTACGTTACGTTACGTTACGTTACAAGTCATCGTATGTAACAAGGAATCTCATTTTAGTAATATGATTTTTATATATTTATAAGAGTTTAATAAAAAAAATTGTAACAATGTCAATGTGATGTTGAGATCTCGACTCTCAGGTAAAGGTAAATTGTCTGTCCACATTATAAAGGCATATAAGGGGAGCAGAGTTCAGCTCCACTCCTTCATATCCTCAGCCTAGGTGGAAGGTAAATCGTCACACCTCTGCCGTTACGTCAGTACCCATTGAATTGGGGGCTGGTGGACCCCAGAGCGGTACGGACGTTTTGGATAAGAGAAAAATCTTTTTTCCCTCCCGGTATTTTTTTTTTTGCCTCTCCGGGGTTTTCCCCTTTGATCCATTTTTGTTCTGTTTAATCCTTTCTCCTTCTGTCCTTAGTTCCCTAACCGCCTTACGAAACACAACACAATCCCTCCCTTCGGATCCACAA
Source organism: Reticulitermes speratus (assembly GCA_021186555.1). Taxonomy (NCBI): domain Eukaryota; kingdom Metazoa; phylum Arthropoda; class Insecta; order Blattodea; family Rhinotermitidae; genus Reticulitermes; species Reticulitermes speratus. The sequence goes on from JAJKFL010000007.1 coordinate 29,406,855, forward strand.
CCTTCGTCCTTTTTGTCACTACGCACAACCTACAACAAACACAAACATCCATGCCCCCCGGTGGGATTCGAACCCACATCCTAGTAAGTAAGAGGCCGAAGACCCACGCCTTAGACCGCACGGCCACTGGGATCGGTATTCGAAACCCAGATCGTCTAGCCCGTAGCCTAGTCGCTATACCAACTACGCTATCCGGCCCATCAATCTCAGTATTTAACACTTTTTAAAATTACTACATAAATCTCTATATATTTCTTACTGTAGCCTTATGATGGCTTAATATAAAGCCGAAACATGTAGCTACGTTAATAAAACAAAACAATTTATTTAATTAATACACGTCTGTGTTTGCCTTCCGTTGTCATACATGTTCCACCCCAAGATTAATTTGTTATTTAATAGTTAAGATTTTGGTGATTTAATTGTTGAGGAATAAAGGGAGAGACATTTTTGAGTATTAAACAAATAAGACCACAAGCACGGGGAAATTAAAAGCAGAATATCTCATGTGAAGGCTGTAATGTTTTAATATAAATGAACCGCTGTGCTTAGCGTTGAGGGATAATGCGGCCCGCGATTGCTGAGTGTTTGAAATTCTTACCTTCATTTAACACACAAAATTTAGTGTAAAGTCATTATGTTCTGGGAAATAATGTCAATGCTACTAAATTATTTACACATTTTGCCAAATCTAATGTGTATTTTTGCAGCTTATTTAAATATTCATATTAAGTTTTTGCAAAGTAAAATTAGTAATTTGATTATTTAAGTTACTAAAGTAACTGATATTATGTTTGAATGTTATTTAGTTACGTACAAAACATTGAATACTTACACGCTTACGTTTGCAGATGCATAAACACAGCCATTTTATTGTGAAGCAAGAAGGATGAAGAATTAAAAATATTTATAACAGTTGTTTATAAACATGTTAATATCCCTGTATTAAACATTCTTAAAACTTACAAAGAGTATTTTATTAAACTAATTGTGTTTATTTTCAACAATTTATTTTAAATGTTAATTTAAATATTTTTATTGATAATTCAGGTGCCTGTACATGTAATATTTATTTTTTTAATGTTTTTAATATCTCTTGAAGACTTAACTCAAAATTAAACAGCAAATATATAATTTAATTTACTGTCACTGTGTTCAGTAGTTGATTAGATAATAACTTTACATTTAGGCACTTTAAGATATTCATTGCATCTTCAATATGGCAAACACAGCGGTCAACTACATCCCCACATAATTTTTACACAGTTACACCGAGTTATGTTGCTGTGTAGCCTGGTAGGTCTTTACCAAGTTTCAGATGACATTCTGAAACCACCATAAGTGTAACATTTTTCGACATAGTACGTACACCAGACTATACGGTGTCATAACCCAGAAAACCTCAACCTAAATAGTCATGCTCTTAGGTATTACTGAATACGAATAATACTTCACTAACTTCAGGATTCATGTCTTACGACCAACCCTTTTTAATAGTTTGCTTTCAGCTTCACAATTATTTACTGCCTGGTCTCTATAAATGTTCATCTCAGGTCACCAGTTGCTTACCCTCCAGATGCGAACGGGTCGACCCCCTTTTTGGTCACAGAATCTTGACAATGTCTTCTCTGGAATACATTGCGGCGATGTGAAGTGCATTGTAGTTGTCCTGCAAAGAAATGGCGTAATTCAGTTTTGCAAAAAAAAAAAACACTGGAAATGAAATACGAGATCCAACACTGATGATATCTCGGCAAAATGTGTAGAGAAAGCCATTCGATACTACAAGAAATAATTTCCGTCCACCTTCCATCCTAAGAACGTGTTTTTTAAAAATAATATTAACATTTGCCTTTTATGTCCTTAGTCTTTCAAGCAGACGCCTTACAGCGTCTTACCCGCCAAAATTCTGTTAACATTTTTCTCCGTATGATAGTCACACTTCCATACCAGAGTACGGCTTACGTTTCACTACGCCAGTAGGCTTAATGTCTGTGGAACCATTATGACTAATTTTCGCGGAACCTCTATAAATTAAAAGTGTACTATTTGGGTGCAAAATTGAAATATAGCTTTTAAAAATATTTTTATTTAAAGAAAATATCTAGGAGCATTTATAAAATAATTTTGTTTTGACTTATGGTAAAAACACACCCAGCACCAGTTGTGCAAAATATGAGAAGGAAAATGGAAAGTGCGATTAAAAATTATCAAAATTATATTTACCTATTTCGGTATAAAGGATATGTGTATGCTTGCGGAACCGCAGGGGTTCGCGGAACACAGTTTGAATAACACTGCACTAAGCCAAAACAAACAGTAAATTATATGACATGTTTATCTCATGAAATTGTTCTTATCTTGAGGCAAACTCTTTCGTACTTCTTATGTCCAATCAGTTTGCTTGACGTAATAACTGTTCTGCTACTGCCGTTCTTTCCTCACGCACTATTTCTCGTCAAGCGCTTTCAATATATGTTCCTTTCTCAAACTTAGATTCAATTTTACATGCATTTACTTTACAAGTGGCAAAATTATTTTTTGCCATGCCTCGATCTTCTAGTGCCTTCTCTTCCAACACTTCATTTTGTTTCAGATTAGACAGCACTAGGTCGAGTTGAGGGACCAGCTTCGGACACCGGCTGCTTTACCTCCAGGGAAAAAGCCCCCGGTACCCTTTAAATAGGAGGATGGGTGAGTTACAGAGCTAGTCTGGACTATCTGAAGAAGAGAAAAAAACTCTGCTCCTTGCCGGGAATCGAAACACGATCCTTGGTTGTCCAGCCCGTAGCCTAGTCACTATACCGGCAGTGCTATTACTGTAATTGCTTGTAAAGGTAACGTTTACCTAGTACAAGCCATGAAGTGTACGGGGGATTAGAGGTGTAGCTCCACCTATTCTTAACGTCGCTAGATGGAGGTGAGTGGTCACCATCGCGCCCCAGACGCTTTATGCCCATGAAAGGACAGGGGTGTCTATGGTGTCTATGGTGTATATGGTGTATATGGTGTATGGTGTATATGGTGTATATTGTGTATATGGTGTATATGATGTCTATGGTGTATATGGTGATATGTGTATATGATGTCTATGGTGTATATTGTAGTATATGTGATATGGTATATATGGTGTACATTGTTGTTTATGGTGTTCTATGGTGTCTATGGAATAAAAAGTTGAATGGGTCCCGGAACCGGTGTGGACGTTTTGGAGAAGATAAAACTCTCTTGCCGTTGCCGGGATTCGAAAACCCGGATCCTCCAGTTTCTAGCCTAGCCGCTACTCCTGGCTCCACGTTTATTGCCTTGTTCGAGAGTTCAGTCGGTTACCTCCTGAATATAAATCAGAAACATTATGGCTGTAGGTAATCTGCTCGTTTGCAATGTGGCAATGGAGCCAGTGTACATCTCGTTTCGATAAAATTACTCCTCGGTGTAAGGCCGGGTGTTACAATCTAACGCGTCACGCCAAGGCCGTGTATTACAGATCGATTAGTGCTCAAGACTTCACAGCAATTGACATTCAGATCATTGAAACCCGACATGATGTAATGTGTGGAATGGAATGCAAGATTATGTAGTGTTAAATAAGTTAATTTGCATTTTAGTAAAGGTCAATCCAGAGTAATGTAATCCGTATAGCGAATATTCTACAGGCTGGGCAGTTAGAGGTTCGAATCCCGGTGGGGAAAAGAGCCTTTTCTTTTCTCCAAACCAGCCACAAAAAGTCTGCAGCCCATTCTGCCTCCTATTCAGTTGACACCGAGGTTCTTTCCCAGGGGTAGAACGACCAGGTAAAGGTTAAAGCAATCCCTTTACAGGCCTGGACAGGCTCTTAAGCTTCCAGGAGGTTGAGGCTCCCAGATTTCTAGAAAATCGGCACATGAAGGTGGTAAGGTTGTCAGCCATACGCACCGGCCGCCTTTACCCCCAGGAAATATTCCTGGTACTCATTTCTGTTAGAGGCTGATTTGACTCCAGGATCATAGTGCGACCGAAACGATTATGTCAATGAAAAATTACAGTGACCGGGGATTGAAGTAAATCACTCACCTCCATCTAGCTCAGAGGTTAATTAGCGGAGCTACACGTCTACTCCCCCTATATGCCTTCATGGCGTGGATAGGGACAACTTTACTTTATAAATATGCGACAAACCGAGCACGTTAATACAGCGGTAAATCTCTAGATTTATGTCATGGTGGTACTGGTTTCGAATATCAACAAGGACATCGGTTGTCTTGAGTGCGGATTTTCAAGGTTTTCTGAATCCCTACAACGAAATACTGGGAAAGAAACTGAGTTGTAGAACGACATATTTCTTTCAAATCCCTTCCATTTCGTCATCAGTCATCCTTCTATCGACGCTGTGTCCCGTAAAATAAAATCACACAAAAAAAAAATGTGAAACGAACGAAATGACTTTCTGACCCCCTCAGTTTATGCAGTATGAGTCACTGCGTGCACGTCCAAAAGGCGATGACGTCATTCAACTTGGAAATTTGTCGCATGTCAAATGGAAAGACCTTGCGAATTATCTGTTCTTCCCACCTTGCTTTGTTCGAGTCAACTGCCTTTCTTTGTGAAGGAGAAAATTGGCGATAAGGCGTCACATTATGACAGCGGTGCAATATTGTCATAAATTACGTGTTATTCGTAGTTGGACTCGACATTTCCCTCAGTTAAAGTCACAAAGGACATCTACATTAAAAAAAATCTATTCATTTACACGTCCTCCTTCATAAAGTGCTTTATGACAACTTCCGCCATCTTAAGGAAACAAGAAAACAAAACACGAACGCCACCAAATTCTGCGAGAATTGACAAAATGGCTGCATGATGTTTAAGACCATTAATATGTCCACAAGGCATTTGAATCAAAATGTCGTGTCAAGTGTAATTTCTTTATGAGTCTTCCAAACTTTGCTGTAAATTTTTGTAGCCATAAAGAACAATCAAGTAAAAAAAAAAACACTCTCTTATTTGTGACACCAAACTTAGTCTCTGCTTGACTAAAACTAAGAGAGACGCAAAACGTAAACTAGGTCGCGTGAAAATGTAAGCGCTATTCGGATAATGAGGTTCTTGTTTTGTATCGACTTTTTCTTTTAAACGACCACATTTATGCAGAGTTCATTACAAGAATTAATGAAGCTGAGACAAAGAACACGACAACGCACAATCTTAACTTTCTGTCGGATCTACTCATTAAAACTTAGTTACAGTATTAAATGACTCCGCTTTGCCACCGGCATCGTGTAAACGTAACCTATAAAGGGCATTAAAAGAAAAACAAAAAAAGGATGTGAATATAGAGAGAAAGAGATAAAAAACTAAAAGAACAATGACAAAGAATGGAATGGAAGAAAAAATACAGAAACCGAAATTTAAAGGAAGAAAGAGTGACGAAGAAGGCAAACGAGAGAAAGAAATAACAATGATTCAATTAATGAATGAAGGAATGGATGAATGGAAGATTCTTATCTGATACAATTAATTTAAATGGCCCAACAAGACGTTCAGATGTAAAAGATTTCCGGAATTCTTTTCTCCAGCTCCGTCCGAAAGGTAAATGTAAAGGTAAATTGTTCCTGTACACGTCATGAAGGTATATAGGGGGAGTGGATGTATAGCTCCACTTAATCTTAGTCCCTGTACCACATGGGGGTAAGTGTTCAGCTTCACTCCCAGGCCCCTTTCTTCCTGGGGTAGATTCCCCACTACATTTTTGCATGGGAGTCTGAATGGGCCCCCATAGCTCTTTTGGACCTTTTGTAGAAGGGAAAATTCTCTTGCTGTTGTCGAGATTTGAAACCCGATCGTCCGACCCGATAGGATAAATATTTTGTGAAGTCTTGTTGTCACGCGGGAAAGCTGCTGAACGAGGTAATGCGCTCTCGGCTAGCGGACTGAAAGGCCAGATTTCCGTTTCAGCCTTATACACCTCTTGCTATTCTTCTAAGGAATGCATAAAAACAGAAAGAACTCAATTCATTTTTGGCACGTGTCTGGCAGTGCATAGAACATCCGTAATCTACCCTGGAAGTTACGATTAATACTACAAATTGTTCTTCATGCTGTGTCAGGACAGGTTCAATAAATCTTTGTTAAGACCATTTTAGATTATCAGCTCTTAGCTGATTACAGGGCAGCTGCTATTTGTGACGTCACGGGCAGGCATCCGTAAATGATGAGCATGATATAGGCGTATCACAAGCATTAACCTTTTAATCTCAGTAGATACTTTGTGTACCACCATGTTTAAGTTTCAAAATCCCTACATACTTCCCACCGAATGTGTATATATATATATATAATATATATATACCTAATCATTCGATTCTTTGTAGGGATACCAGCTCACTTTGTTGTAGAAATATAAGGAATATATACATATATATTTTCCGTACAAAGAATTAAGCTATTGGTTTTTATAATTACAAAAGAGTAGCCTTGATTTCAGGCTTCCGCCGCGATGTTGATGTAATCTGTGGTCTTTTGGGTAATTACACGGCGTCGTGTGGTAATTATTTACCGACGTTTCGGGAGAAAGTGTCGGTCCCATCTTCATGGGTCAAGATTCCAAGGTTGGAATCTTGACCCATGAAGATGGGACCGACACTTTGTCCCGACGCGTCGGTAAATAATTACCACACGACGCCGTGTAATTACCCAAAAGACCACAGATTATACAAAACAGTAAGTTTACTGCGCGGTACGGAATCTTTAAATATAATTCACATTAAATTCAGTTTTCAAAGGTTAGTGACAACCATCAATAGAATTACTAAAAAATGTTTGACTTTCACTTATTTAACAACACCTGTTCAACTGGCTTCATTTAAAAGGGTCGATTAAGGTGGTGAAAAAGAATTAAATATTTTGGGAACGAATTGCAATGGCTTATTTTAAGCTACTGACTCAGAATGTTACTAGAGATGCTGATGAAGATTATAATAAGGTTCCGTCACCGCTGGTGGTGTTTGGGCCGTGAATGTAACATGGTACTTCGAGAATAAGACGCAATAATGCTAATCACTGTACCGTACACACGCACACACGCAATCTTATCATCTTACTCTTACTGCTGTTGGTCAGTCAGTCACTCAATCATTCGGACACCCAGCTTTCCATGCATCCAGTCATTCTCATTCAACATTCAGCCAATCAGTCATTCAATCGTAATCAGTCAGTTAGGCCAGTAGAGAGAAACTTTGCAATAGTAATAGCACAATCTCCGTGGAGCCATTTGTATCTGCTTAGCGGAAATATCACGTTTAAAATTTGTGGGCGAGTCGAAATGAGAAATTGTTAGCGAAGAAATTGCGTGTGTTTCTTTGCACTGCGGTTCTGTGGGATTAGATTTATAATTAATGATCTCTGCCTTACAGACCTGTATATTGCGGATGGTGCCGTAGATGTGGGTCGCCCTTAGCTTCTCTACGCTGCGGACGGATAAGGTAAACGCCCTAACCGCGTAAGATATTTTAACCTGATGAGAACAATTTAGTTCCTTCCATGATTGCTTTGCTTCCATTAATCATTTTACGAGATTAGGGCTAATTTTATACCGAACTTGGGAGCCGCCCACATGCATTATATAATTTTAGATCGCATATAAACTACGTTCCATTTTTCCACGACCCAATTCCTTAATGTAGCCCCAAACACACTTCATATTTTTAAAATCACGTTGACCAAATCTGAGACATGTGGCCGAAAAGTGTAAAACGTCTGAACTGCCTTCGTGGTTATACCAAGAGCATGTTATCGAGTTGAGAAGGATAAACATGATAGCTGGATATAAATGGATATGTCAACCAACAACTGCACTAATTAAGTTTTATTTAACACTTTAAGATTGCCCTACATATGTTTCGGTCACAAAGTGACCATCATGAGGGGCTTCGTACGCACGTGTGTGCACTTCACTTCACGTTGTCCATTGTTTACAATATTATGCGTGGGGGTTATTTTTTGTACACTGTTACACGATAGTGGGTACCATTGAAATAGTGTATTATGATCGTAAGTTGACGTAATTTGTGTTCATTTGTATGAATGTTTTGAAATATGATGCTTTCCACTTGGTTGTGTAGCTGATAGCTGGAATTAGATAGTTCTGTTTACTTTTTATGTAAATCTAAACACATAAATATTTATTTCACGTAATTGCTGTCATCTAGGCCATACTTCAACCTGAAAATTGCAAAACGTTGACGAAACGCACAGCATAGAAGTGCCGTCTTTTCGCATTCAATAAATCGTATCTATATACTGAAACATGTAGTTCAACACGCTAATCTAAGTTAGCGTGTTGGGCTTCTATTCCTTTGTTCTAAATAACTCCCTGATTATGGCACCCCGATGCCGAAACATGTAGGAGTTTAATACTTGTCTTGAATTGTATTTTATTGAGTGCATGTGCTGGTTGATGTATTAATTGTAAGAATATGCAAGGTATGAGTAACGTAAAATTTGCAAATTTAGGGGAAGTTACACAATATATGTGTTCATGATCCATGAATGTGTGTACTTTGTTGGTTGCATTATTCTGTAAATTTCGTGACCTTAAATATTGCGTCTCACCTGTAGAAGTACACCAGTCCTGCTCCATCAATTACAAACACGAACATGCTGGTCGTGCATTGTGCCGACCCACAGTCGTGCATTGTGCCGACCCACAGTCGTTTCCTTCCGTTCGGACTTGAGAGGAAACCAATGTCAATGTTATAGAAATGACAAGCATTGTTCGTTTGTCACACAATGCGCGAATAATTTCTTTCTTCTGAGTAACAAACAGTTTGTGGAAAAATCACCCTCTATTGTTAGACAACGGATATTTAGCACAATTAATCCTCCAGGCTTGTATATGATTTTGACATTTTATATAACGCTTGTTCATCCACACTTCCATAGCATGATGATCCAACAAGCGTGTAACCTGTTACGAGAAGAATAGAACACAGGTTGAGAAAGTTTCGTGTCAGGTACGACACAATAACAGAAGTAACCCGAGAAAAAAAATTAAAACAGCAATAATTAGGGAATTTAATGCATCATGTGCTTACTTTCAAAAAAATAGAAAATTTGTTTTTATCATCTTTTAGTTCAGTAGGATTATTCGGGTGATCAAATCGAGAAGAATGAGATGGGCGGGGAATGTAGCACGTATGGGTGAGGGGAGAGGTGCATACAGGGTTTTGGTGGGAAGACCTGAGGGAAGGAGACCACTTGGAAGACCGAGGCGTAGATGGGAAGATAATATTAAAATGGATCTTCAAGAAGTAGGATGGGGGGGCATGGACTGGATTGATATGGCTCAGGATAGGGACAGGTGGCAGGCTGTTGTGAGTGCGGTAATGAACCTTCGGGTTCCATAAAAAAGCGGGGAATTTCTTGACTAGCTGACGACCTGTTAGCTTCTCAAGAAGGACTCTGCTCCATGGAGTTAGTTAGTTAGTTAGTTATTAGTTAGTTTAGTTTAGTAGGTGGTATAAGATGTCTTCTTCGAAATAATATGCATTTTGGCTACACACACACAAGTTTTAATGCAAACAAAGTAGTGTCAGTTTTGTATGCTATTTTTTTTTAATTTTACTACACCATTTTCTCATTTATACCATTTCTGTTTCTGTCTGTACTTCTCAGCAATGCATTTAATGAAGCTCTTGAATCAATTTTTTGTTAATTCACTGCCGGAATATACGTTAAAAATTACGTTCCGGTCTTCAAGACATAATTTTATGTACGATGTATGGACACGAAACTGAGTACACTGCGTAAAGTGCGTGTTTGTAGTTCAACGACGCTGTCAAGTACTGAGTTTACATGATGTCGAATATAGATGAATGAATGCATATGGAGCATTTGTAGAATTATCCTGTGAGCGAATTTCAAGCACTGATATTACGAATGAATTCCTATAACGAGTGGATTTTTCTCAGAATTACCAGCGAATTTCATTTATAAATATAAAGAAATCTTTGAAACATTTTTTCTGCTGATAGAAATGTTAACTTTTCCAGGATATTTCTAAATATCGTGTGAAGGGTGCACACTTAATTTGTAACAACTCTATACTTGTGTTAACTCTACAGACAAGAGTAGAACGTCTTCCTGCAGCGTAACAGCCCTACTGCTGACGTACATTTTTAGCAGAAGGTCTGTGTTTTCAGTAGTCTGTAATAAGCGAACTTCCCTCGAAATGTAGTTCATAGATTGAGATCAGTATATGGAATTACGATAAAGAAAGAAAGAGGATGATTGAGGCAATTTCATAGTATTGAGATGCAAGCCCGGATAGTAACTATAGTACCTACGCTACTGACTGATTTTCAAATCCCGGCAAGGAAAAGTTATTTGCTCTTCCCAAAACTTTCCAAAATGGCTCACCAATTTTCCTTACTGAATGGGTACCAGGCGTTCTTTTCCGGGAGGTAAAGTGGCCAGGACATGAATTTAACGAAGCACCTCCTTCTAATTCAGAATGTGTGGAGCTTTACGTCCACTCCTCTATATGCCTTCGCGTCGTGTGCAGGGACAATTATACGTTTTAATATTTTTAGGGAGATCAAATAAAAGCATAGGAAAAGGATGGACCATGTAGCAGAGCAGGACCTGATGAGAGCTGCATACAGAAATTAGTAAGGCGAATGTTAATTTCGGATATACCAGTACAGGCGTAGATGGTAGATGGGTGAAATGTATTTAGATGGATCTCAAATAATGCGTTGCGATGTGGATGGGATTCGTCTGGCTGAAGATATGTTCCACTAACTGGCCGTTTTGAACAGTGTAGCCAACATTTGTTGTCCTTGGTCAAAACCTTTAACCAGCTCTGTTAGTAGTTTCGTACGAAGGATTCATCGCAGTAGAATTCACTATAAATGGGCATTAATTCTGTAACAGATCCAACAAGAAACACGCAAAGAATACATTTAGAAATTATCTGCGAGACAAAACGTCTTTGAAATATTTGTGTTCGTGAGGGAACGTGGTCGACTATAAGAGCGCCGTGCAGATGCGGCAACTTCTCTGGCTGGTGTGTAGAGCTTGTAGTCTAAACAATAACTAAAGGCGTAACTGTTTTAGCGGCTGGGAACAGCAGAACGGCGCGAACACTTAACAATTTGAAGGAGGTAAATACATGACGATCGGAGGAAGGAGGTCGAGGAGGCTATGGCCCGAAAAGAGGCCGAAGCGGTATAGAAAAAGAAGAGGAATAAGAGGAAATACGTGACGGTGAAAACACCAAGCGAAACAAGCTGTGGCTCCATTATTACAGGTCCTGGAGTTCATAAATGGGGTGAAATATAAAGTTTTGCCTAACTTTCGAGTACCCTTTAATAACAGAGGTACAGTTCCTATGACTCAGCGCTCTATCATTACGACGCATAGGAGTTTCCCGGATTAAGACCACTCATTCTTAAACTAAGAACTAGTGTTTATGTTGCCTAAAATCTTCTGGGTTGTTACCTGGCGTCATTTTTTGGTGTATGAACAACGTTTCGGGATCACTTGTTTGTCCCATCTTCAAGGTCTTAGGGAAAAAAAATGTCTTCGGTGTTTCAAGCTACGACTGAACCGCAAATTTTACGTAAAACGTCACGCCGACAAATTGAATGTTGGCGATTTTTTTGGAATTTTTTTCGGCCTCTGTGAACCCTCCTCTGCCTCCTTCTTCCGTTTTCAGTAGTTTTGTTGCTTTTGTGCGTTAGTTAGTCTCGGCATCGTGAACCTGTAAAAAACAGCGCCGAGGTGACCCACCTATGTGTACCGAAATGTAAGACGTTAGATGGTGAGAGTGTGAAAATCGTAGGTGATTTTGACATGGCCGCCATTTTGGCAGATTTAAAGATTTTTCGATGATTGTTTTCTTTTAGCGTGTAGGCATATTCCTTACCTTTCAAACTGTGTATAGTTCACTGCTCTAGTCGAAGTAGGCGCGGAGCACTGTGAAGAAACGTAGGTAACGCGAAAGTCTGACACCGCAAGCGCCGAGGTGACCCACCTATGTGCACCGAAATGTAAGACGTTTTACGTCAAAAGAATGCCAGGAGGAAAGGAACATGTGTTTATATAGGAGTAGTGTCCAATGGGTAGTATTGAATAGATGAGCTAATCATTGGACCCTACTCCTATATAAACACATGTTCCTTACCTCCTGGCATCCTTTTTTCCTAAGACCCTGAAGATGGGACAAACAAATGATCCCGAAACGTTGGTCATACACCAAGAAATGACGCCGGGTAACAACCCAGAAGATTTTTAAGCAACATTACGACCACGGCGGAAGCCTTCAATTACGTATAACTAGTGTTTAGTTAGCATGTCCACGTTAGAGAAGCTTTACTCTAGGCAGTTTCCAGTATCACTAGAGGAGTTTAACTCTTAATGTGGGACGTCCTGACGACAAGAAAATTTTGCTTTCACCAGGAATCAAACCACAAAGTATTAGAAGTCGCTTAGAAAGTCATTAGTCGAACCCCGGCTTACGTTAGACGGTTCAACAAGTTCGACCTTCGCGTGGTCCCATATCCTTATGACGTAATAACAATTTTTTTATTATACCTGTGGCTTGTCGAACTATGGGGTAGCTCATTTGCATTTTATCGCCCTGGCTAGGGATCGTGTCCGAGACCTACTTGGCTTTACGCGCCCTTTAGTAACATTGCCCTGTCTGCTGGCTACCGTTCAGATGTTCAGGTGCTGATACCCTGCATTAGGGTATGGAGGGGAATATTGGCACTTAAGAGAGACGAAGGAACTGCATACAAATACTTACAAAATGCAGGGTTGTATATTTTGTAATCTTCAATAACAATATTAGAGTCTTAAGCTGTAAGCTGTACAGGATGATTACAAATGGTGGGAGAGGTTACATTTAAATAAAGAAGAACAAGATTGGCAAGGCGTATGGCACGTATTAGAGAGAGAAGAGCTACGTGCAGGGTTTTGGTGAATAAACCAGACGCAAGATACCACTTGGTAGACCTGGATCTGGCTTAGGATAGGGTTAAGTGTGGGATACTGGTGAACATGGTAATGATCATTCAGGTTCTGTAAAATTCGGGGAATTTCTTGAATAGCTGAGGAACGAGTAGCTTCTGAAAATGGACCCTACTTCAAGGAGTTAGTTCTAGTTAGAGGACTTGCGCGATAAAAAATATACGCCTGTGTGAAAAGAAGTAGGAAGGTAAGTGGTAATCACGGTAAGTTGTCACTGTTTCTAAATAAAAATCTAAAATGGCGTCAATTTCTACACGTTCTTGACCTCTGTAGCAGCTCGAAATGAGGACGAGGAAAAATTTCTTGACCGTGTGAGGAATCAAATGTAGGTCGTGCAAACGGTTGAGAGTCCGGGCTGCTTGCTAGTACGGACAAGGTATGAAGGCCACAGTGACCAGCACTGATTTACTCTGGAGCGATAAATACTGAAGTGGCGTGACCTCTACTGTCGGAGCCCAAAACCAGAACAAGCGCGTGTATCAAAATTAATTTCCTCGTCATCAAAACAGGGAAAAAACAACTGAGTTCCGTGGTTTCCGTAGCTGAAGCTTACTGCCTTTTATAATGTGACGTCGTGTTGTTTGGTATTTACCGACGTTTCGATGGGACATCCTGGATTCCTCTTGAGAATAGAAGAGATGAAGATGGAGGCAGTGGGCTCCTCCAAATTGTTGATAAATAACGCCATATTTAAAATGTCAGTATCTTCATAATAATTGTTCTGAAGACATCAGATTCCACTCTTTTCAGTTGTTTTATTTTAAACCAATACGAAGAAAAAAAATAATGTCCGTTTTAGTTATGCAGCTCAACACAAGGATGTGCTGGGGTCGGCCCTGACGCACACTTTTATAAGAATGCTTCACTGTATATTACGAGATAAGCTGGAATCACTTAGATGGTTTAAAACTTGTACTTATAGAATTTAGCGACTCGCTTCTGTGCACAGTTTCCACAAATACAAATCCCAGATACGATACAAGTGACAAATATAACCCCACAGTTTCGCACCGTCGCCATATTTTTATTCTTAACCTATGCATATCGCTTTATATAATACTTTAGGCATGCTTATGACGTGTCTTCCTACAATACTTTACATATCTAACTTCAATATTCATACGTTACTGCCATTAAACCCAAAGCTACAAGAAAATCAGTCACTGAAAACAAGTAATTTTTTCATTACAAACAAAAACGGTACTAAAGAAAGCGGCAAATTTTTCGAACGTATAAATGTGCATAAAACCTTAGGATTTTGCGTGAAATACTTATATTTCGCACAACCGCCATGTTGGTGTTATTGATGGTAGAGCAGTAGAAAAAAGTAATGTGAAGGTGTCTTAGTGGTATAGAATGCACACATATTTTAAGGATGGTTCGAAAGTTATTAGAGGAAAAGACACACGAACTCAAGAGCAAAAACAGTCGACTCTACGAAGTCTTCATTAAGACGCAGCAATACTGCTTGTGGATAAAGTAGAAGAAACCAATTGCTGAGGAGAAAACAGAATTTTATTTTCCTACATCCTCTCAGCCCCGCTCCGAGCTGCTAACCACAAGGGCAGCACAATGTTCTGTGCGCAGTCACCTTCGCTTGTTCTAAATGTATGCACAATTAAAGTGGCTGACTGAAGGGCAATTTGCATCATGCAAAGTAAGCAGAGTGGGTTACAGCAAAACGTGACCCAAGACAATGTAATAACAGTAATCTTTGTTTGGGTTTCACTGTGCGATTCTTATGAATTTCTAAATGCTCCTCTTATTCTCTTGACTAAGGGTCATTATATCAATCAACTTACAGAGAAACGCAGCAAAATGTTCATGCTCTGAGCTGAAAGATATATCTCAAACTTAGTGTGTACGCGTCCTGCGAATGCGCGCGCATCTTTCACATAGATTATATATGGGTTCAATATGGGAATTCAAAATTACGTACATAATAAAATTAATGGGTCAAATTTGGGAAGTTCTCCTAATAATGAGATTCCGATTTGTTTATCTTCACAGCATCTATCTAAAAATGTAAAAAATTAATGGGCCAAATTTGGGAAGTTCTCCTAATAATGAGATTCCGATTTGTTTATCTTCACAGCATCTATCTAAAAATGTAAAAAATTAATGGGCCAAATTTGGGAAGTTCTCCTAATAATGAGATTCCGATTTGTTTATCTTCACAGCATCTATCTAAAAATGTAAAAAATTAATGGGCCAAATTTGGGAAGTTCTCCTAATAATGAGATTCCGATTTGTTTATCTTCACAGCATCTATCTAAAAATGTAAAAAATTAATGGGCCAAATTTGGGAAGTTCTCCTAATAATGAGATTCCGATTTGTTTATCTTCACAGCATCTATCTAAAAATGTAAAAAATTAATGGGCCGAATTTGGGAAGTTCTCCTAATAATGAGATTCCGATTTGTTTATCTTCACAGCATCTATCTAAAAATGTAAAAAATTAATGGGCCAAATTTGGGAAGTTCTCCTAATAATGAGATTCCGATTTGTTTATCTTCACAGCATCTATCTAAAAATGTAAAAAATTAATGGGCCGAATTTGGGAAGTTCTCCTAATAATGAGATTCCGATTTGTTTATCTTCACAGCATCTATCTAAAAATGTAAAAAATTAATGGGCCAAATTTGGGAAGTTCTCCTAATAATGAGATTCCGATTTATCTTCACAGCATCTATCTAAAAATGTAAAAAATTAATGGGTCAAATTTGGGAAGTTCTCCTAATAATGAGATTCCGATTTGTTTATCTTCACAGCATCTATTTAAAAATGTAAAAAATTAATGGGTCAAATTTGGGAAGTTCTCCTAATAATGAGATTCCGATTTGTTTATCTTCACAGCATCTATCTAAAAATGTAAAAAACTAATGGGCCAAATTTGGGAAGTTCTCCTAATAATGAGATTCCGATTTGTTTATCTTCACAGCATCTATCTAAAAATGTAAAAAATTAATGGGCCAAATTTGGGAAGTTCTCCTAATAATGAGATTCTGATTTGTTTATCTTCACAGCATCTATCTAAAAATGTAAAAAATTAATGGGTCAAATTTGGGAAGTTCTCCTAATAATGAGATTCTGATTTGTTTATCTTCACAGCATCTATCTAAAAATGTAAAAAATTAATGGGCCAAATTTGGGAAGTTCTCCTAATAATGAGATTCTGATTTGTTTATCTTCACAGCATCTATCTAAAAATGTAAAAAATTAAAACATACTAATGTATAACTACATACGCTGTCTTTGTCAGCGTAAAACTTGGTCACTGGCTGTAAGGAAAGATTGAATTTTGAGTATATTGGAGTAGAAAGCGCTAAAAAGTATTTATGCCTCACAGAAAAGAAGAACGCAAAAATATTACGTCAAATGCACACGAATAATATGAAGTTCCTTCAATCCTGTCTTACACTTTTGTTGTTTCCTTCAAGAGATATTCTAGCAGAAAATGAACACACACTGATGTATGTTAGACACCATTAAACAAATAAATCAGTATTAATACATAAGGGAACAGAGGCAGATAAAATGGATTGACGCAGATGGCGGAAATAGCACAGAATTTTGAACGTATGGGACGAAGAGACACTGAAAATAGAATTTTGAGGCCGATACAGGCATCATACGTAATCCATAAAGAAAGACAGAATATTACTGGCCATATACAGGGCATACACAAACGAATGGTGCGGTATTAATAGTGTTCACTATTAAAACCGCACCATTCTTTTGTGTACGCCCTGTTTATTGGGAGAGGAAAAAGCACGAGCAGGTTGTTAGTGTGAGTACCGTCCTAAGGATACGATTTCGGGCATTCGGAAACGTAACGACGAATTGTTTACGAAAACAAGGGTACTGTCTTAACAGTGAAATGCTTTACGTTGGGAGCCTGTGTGAAAATGTATTGAGAAACTGCGTGGGAATTCTGCCAATTGGGGTCGAACCCGTGAGTCACGATTGCATGTCACTTCGTGAGCGTATACGTCATTACTCATGACGTCATTTCTAGGAAACGTCACAGGAAGCAAATCTACGTTTCTGCTGTTTGCTTCGGATGCGAAATCTGGGGTTTTCAATGAGGAAGGTAAATGAAGAGTAGGCTAAGTCGAAATGTTGCTATACAGCAGTACATATTGCAAGTGTGTGGGGGAATCGGCTGTATGGCTCCATATATTCTTAACACTTTTATATTCTCTGTCTCATTCCGAATTTTGTGTAGTCACATTGTGGTCAGCGATGTCATCATAAGCTTAACAGTTTTAAAGTAAATGAGCCAATTAAGTGATTAGCTAAGAGACCGAGCAAATTGCTACTTAATTAAGACACTAGAAAAACATTTGGGTAATTATTCAACTAAATTACTACGTGAAAAATGATACCGAATGATTAACTAAGTAGTTAAATGCTGAAGTAACCGACTGTCTGATTGAGAAATTGATAAACCGACTAAACACATAAGTAATTAACTAAATATAAGGCCATATTTTCTCTAGAAGCTGACATTCACTTAGCTGTTCAGTAATTTCTCCGCCTTATAAGTCTGAATTAAACAAAATGACTTTTGTACTTTAACACGTGTTTGAATAAATGGACGTATTTTGTAAGGCCCACAGTATTTACTCACGTTGTTTCTTGCACAGACGTCAGACCCAAGTTCTACCATCCGGTCCAGCAGCGCTGCCCTGTTGTCCTTTACAGCATACATCAGCGGGGTCATCCCTGTCACCTGCAGGGAAACCAGCAATATTAACACAATACAGCAGCAACGATACTAGCAATGATAGCACATACTTTGTCATGGAGATAGTATTAAAACGATTAAATTGAAATTAAAAATAAAAAAACATGCAAATATCATGGTCACATGAGAAATACATACAAAATTTTGTCAGGAAATTTAACAGATGTAAGGGGGAGGATAATATTATGATGGGTCTTGAGGAAAAGTAGTTTATGGATGTGGATTCGATTCATGATTTAGGACTGAAACCATTGGCCAGCCCTTGTTACGTGATCTTAAGTAAAAAGTTTCCATTCCATTTAAAGACTAAGAATAACCTGAATTATATATAAAGACTCAGTTCGTACGGCGCAGTAAACACACACCGTCTCAGTTATACAAACCAATCAGTTAATGCTGTACAGTGAAATAATCGCTGTTTGTTCTGAGATCCACACAAAACACATAAATACAGTCCGTACCGTGCAGTAAACACACTCCGTCTCAGTTATACAAACCAGTTAGTTAATGTTGTACAGTGAAATAATCGCTGTTTGTTCTGAGATCCACACAAAACACATAAATACAGTTCGTACCGCGCAGTAAACACTCCGTCTCAGTTATACAAACCAGTCAGTTAATGCTGTACAGTGAAATAATCGCTGTTTGTTCTGAGATCCCCACAAAACACATAAATACAGTCCGTACCGCGCAGTAAACACACTCCGTCTCAGTTATACAAACCAGTCAGTTAATGCTGCACAGTGAAATAATCGCTGTTTGTTCTGAGATCCACACAAAACACATAAATACAGTCCGTACCGCGCAGTAAACACACTCCGTCTCAGTTATACAAACCAGTCAGTTAATGCTGTACAGTGAACTAATCGCTGTTTGTTCTGAGATCCACACAAAACAAATAAATACAGTCCGTACCGCGCAGTAAACACACTCCGTCTCAGTTATACAAACCAGTCAGTTAATGCTGTACAGTGAAATAATCGCTGTTTGTTCTGAGATCCACACAAAACACATAAATACAGTCCGTACCGCGCAGTAAACACACTCCGTCTCAGTTATACAAACCAGTCAGTTAATGCTGTACAGTGAACTAATCGCTGTTTGTTCTGAGATCCACACAAAACACATAAATACAGTCCGTACCGCGCAGTAAACACACTCCGTCTCAGTTATACAAACCAGTCAGTTAATGCTGTACAGTGAAATAATCGCTGTTTGTTCTGAGATCCACACAAAACACATAAATACAGTCCGTACCGCGCAGTAAACACACTCCGTCTCAGTTATACAAACCAGTCAGTTAATGCTGTACAGTGAAATAATCGCTGTTTGTTCTGAGATCCACACAAAACACATAAATACAGTCCGTACCGCGCAGTAAACACACTCCGTCTCAGTTATACAAACCAGTCAGTTAATGCTGTACAGTGAAATAATCGCTGTTTGTTCTGAGATCCACACAAAACACATAAATACAGTCCGTACCGCGCAGTAAACACACTCCGTCTCAGTTATACAAACCAGTCAGTTAATGTTGTACAGTGAAATAATCGCTGTTTGTTCTGAGATCCACACAAAACACATAAATACAGTCCGTACCGCGCAGTAAACACACTCCGTCTCAGTTATACAAACCAGTCAGTTAATGCTGTACAGTGAACTAATCGCTGTTTGTTCTGAGATCCACACAAAACACATAAATACAGTCCGTACCGCGCAGTAAACACACTCCGTCTCAGTTATACAAACCAGTCAGTTAATGCTGTACAGTGAAATAATCGCTGTTTGTTCTGAGATCCACACAAAACACTAATTACAGTCCTTACCGCGCAGTAAACACACTCCGTCTCAGTTATACAAACCAGTCAGTTAATGCTGTACAGTGAAATAATCGCTGTTTGTTCTGAGATCCACACAAAACACATAAATACAGTCCGTACCGCGCAGTAAACACACTCCGTCTCAATTATACAAACCAGTCAGTTAATGCTGTACAGTGAAATAATCGCTGTTTGTTCTGAGATCCACACAAAACACATAAAAAATCAACATATTGTTTGGTACTGCATGAAATGGCGTTAAAATTATTAGCCACTGGGTGACAGGGATGATAGTAAGGATGACGATGATGATTCAGTTCAGTTAATTTATCAATAATAATAATAATAATAATAACAATATAACAATTCAGTTCTTTATTTACCTATTTACACTCTGATTCAGGAACCCAGTAGCTTAATTATACAGACAATAAAAGAACAAAGAAGAAGCAAAGTACTAGAATTAAATTAAATTGTGATAAAGAATTAAGAGAAGACTAAGAAGCAGATTGCATATACTACTACTAAAATTACTACTACTACTACTACTACTATTACTACTACTAATAATAATAACAAGTACTCTGGAAATTTCATAAGACCTTCGAACAATTAATAGTGGGATGAAAGTCACGGTTTTTTTCCATTATGCAAAATCCATTAACTGAAAACTCTTTTGAGCTAGTTGAAATTATTCTACCCCTTGACACAAGCTTTCTTCAATATCCACTTTAAAACTATCTTTATATATATATATGTCTCAATCGGGGACGTCCTTTCTGGTCGTGAAACTAAACTTTCGTATTAATTTTTAATTTGTCCCATGCGTGTTATATCTCACACCTATCATTATCATTGTTTTAATAGTCCTAAGAGTCAACACCATGAAGCCCTTGACGGTGAGATTTTATCCAGTATCCTTGATTCCTCTTTCTTATATCAAAGTTTCACATACATATGGAGTAAATAAACATTGCATCATTATTATTGAAATGTAAACTATTTTGAATTTAGAGCAGAACGCAGGAATTACAAAATGGGGAGGGGGGGCCTATCACGAGTAAATCGATGCATGAAACCAGTACAGACTGTTTTTTTGGAGGACAAAGGGTCGTAAATAAAGGGGGAAAAATATATTCTTCTAGTCTGTAAATATAAATTACATTGAGACAATAACAAGATGGCTCGCCGCGAAACATACCATACAAAATAAATGCGAGGATTAACTTCCATAATGTGCATCAACACAGGAGCTTATTAAATTGTAGTTGTAAGTGTGGTGAACAGGTTTTAATTTTTATAGTTCTGTGTGAATAAGAGTAAAGTGTAAAAGTAAATGATGTCTTATGACAGAAATAATAAGTTGTGCCTGAATTATTAGATAAAGACACAAGGTGGATGAATTTATTAATTTTAAAACAATACAGACGAAGTATTAGATGAATATGATGAACATGTAATGTTATTAGGAAGATGAATGGAACAGAATAAAAGGTAAAAAGAAAGCAGCTAAAAGCTTGTAGAGGAGAAAAGAAAATCAGTAATTATGTTTAAAATTTAAGAATTACATAGAATTTATACGACTTGGAAAGTGTTTCAGTACTGACAAATATGGATGTTAGATTGAGGAACTGACTGTTAAATAATATATGTTGTAAAACTAGTTATAAAGACTGCGTGCACTTCAAAAAGCAGGTACGGGACGCAGGCTTTATACAATTTGACCCAACTAATAAATACTTGAGTCGCCCTCGGTGGACTAGTGGTTAGCGTGCTCGCCACTGGACCCAAGGTTCGCGGGTTCGATCCCGACCGAGGTCGATGGATTTTTAAGGATGATAAAACTTCCTTCGGAGGGGAAGTAAAGCCGTCGGTCCCATGTCGTAGATTTACGGCATGTAAAAGAACCTTACGGGCATGAATAAAAATGTTGCGTAAGCCAAATTGCCTCCATTTCTCATCCAAGTCTCCTGACTGCCTGCCAGATGGCTCTGGCTAGGATCGATAGAACACTACGCGCGGCTAGCTGGCCGGTCACCAGCTGCCATGAATGCGCATGACTTAGTAACTTCGGCAAGAGGAGGCCCAGGCCCATACAGGGCTGTTGAGCCAAGAATTATTATTATTATTATTAATAAATACTTGATCTTAAGGTGGTTCGTCCCCTTTGTGTTGACAATATAACAAGAATGCAAATAAATATACTCAGTTTTATCTGTACAATAAATTTGTGTTTAGGCTAAATAATATTTGCAAGACTTCAGGCTTCCGCCATGATGTAGATGAGATCTGCGCTCTTCTGGGATATTACGCAGCTTTGAATGGTAGTTCTGTACCGACGTTTCGGGACAACCTATCGGTCCCATATTCGAGGATCAAGAAGTCCAAGAAGAACAAAACAAAAAGGTAACAAAATAAATTTTGTGTAGAATTTCGGAGATGATAAATTGCAAAGAGACAGAAGGACAGAACGTCCCGTAAGGTCACGTGATTTAACTTCGTGCATTTGTATAAAGAACACAACAAACGATAAACATGGCCAACTGCGTTTGACAGTGACAAAGAACGCTTTGGTAAACGTGTCCTCCCCTGTAGTTTCAGTGGGGTGTGTGTGCATTCGTGTCTTAAAGGGGCATGAGTTGGGGGAGGGATTCTGAGAGTTATACCTGCACGCTCGTGCATCGATCGTGGCAGATTTAAAACTGTGATTATGACTTGAAAATCTGTGTCTAGGTCTTCGGTTGCCACCACGTGAGTACACAAGAGTATAGAGTGGCCGGAACGTGTAGACTAGGCATGTTTGTGATGCAAACAATTTAGTTTTAATGTTGACAGTAAGCTAACAAGAATGCTGTCGTGTTAGTATGTGATAAGCAAACGCAGTAGCAATGAGAGGGGTGTGATTGCATGGTTCAGAGCAGGGACTTGGAAATTTAGGGTGCTACGGAGGGGGGTGTGGGCCGTGATAGCGTAGTCGGTATAGGGGATCGAATCCAGGTGAGGGCGAGATTTTCCGTACCCGTCCATACCGACCCTGGGGCCCACCCAGCCTCCTATAAAATTGGTACCGGGTCTGTTTCTCAGGGGTAA
Source organism: Reticulitermes speratus (assembly GCA_021186555.1). Lineage (NCBI taxonomy): Eukaryota > Metazoa > Arthropoda > Insecta > Blattodea > Rhinotermitidae > Reticulitermes > Reticulitermes speratus. Next base: position 29,429,526 of record JAJKFL010000007.1, read on the forward strand.
AGCGGTCGGGGCGTGGAGTTGACCACCCACCCTCATCTAGTGTCAGAGTTAAAGAAAGAGTAGAGCTATACCTCTACTCACCTCTGGGTTTTCATGGCCCGTTCTAGGGAGAACTTTACTTTACGGAGTGGAGTAAAGAGGGGAGATTTCCCTATGCTGTGACGAAGAGAATGCCATTCACATACTTTCTAGGCGCAGAGGTGAAGACAGCAATGTCCGGAAAGGAACTCTCTATGTCTTTCAAAAGATATCGATGTCCAAAATGGACGATATGACTTAAGTACGAGTGGTGTGCTAATGATGCCCGCACTAACTTGTCACTCTACCCTGATTGCTGTTTTACTATTGTTTAAGCTAATTGTAAAGTTTAAAGTTGTCCCATTTCATTCAACTTGTTGAGAACTTCAAAAGTTGACTTAATATTTTCATCTCTGGCACACTAAGAGGTAAATAATTGTACCGAGGCCAAAGAAGGAAGTGTCATGGATCAATCCGCTCTACTTTCCCCTAGATTCGGCACGTTTCCTTCCGCAGAGTAATTCGGTATATTCATCTCCAGCCTTCTAACAATTCTGTTCACGCAACCAGCAATAACGTCGCTAGTGACGAGTGCTTTGGGCTGGTTCGTATAGATAAAATGGAGACTGGAGGGGAATATGTACGCAGAAAGGGTAAAGCCTCGAGCATCGTCATTGGCTTCATCCATGGGACATCTTTCCGTGGTCTCAGTATATATAGCTAAGGAATATAAGAAACAAATTAGCAAGATATGCCTAACTAATTAGCTGACCGCATAATGAGCTAGATAACAGGTCGACTGAATAAGTGGCTAAGTAATTACGTGGCTGAGTAGCTAAATGACAGTTTAGATAATTAGTTACGTACCTAAGTAGCTAGATACCTGACTACGTAACTACGTAATTAAGTAAAAAACTAGATCGCTTATTAAGAGGATGAAACCTAGGTGCAATTAGTAATTGAAAATTTGATAAAATTAGAATAATTAAAAGCAAAAGACTCAGACAGGTGACATATGGTGCAATTGTAGAACAGAAGTCGTTCGGTTGTGAAAACTGAAGGTAGAAGAACAGCTGCGAAACCTAGTCATAGAAGGAAAAATAAAACTAAACTGGATTTTAGAAAGTTGGTGCGTCTTGGGATATATTTCTAAAGAATATAAGGAATTTTGAGGTTGTGTAGATGCTGGGAATTGTGTAGTGTCAAATTCTGAAGAAAGAGTCTGTATCATGTATTTGTTAGTTAATTAAAAATACCTGTTCTATATCTTTAAATTCTAGCCTTTTTGGGCTGCAGTAAATTCCCTCGTAAATCTCAGTCACTGTGATATTCAATGCAGACGCTATAACCCTGACCTACATACATTAGCCAGAAGGTGAATACAAAATATGGGATCTAACATTAAATGCAGATTAGAGGCCACACGTCCGGGAGAGATATTAGTGGAAAGGTATTGGTGAGGTGCACGAAATGCCAGTCTGTCAAGTTAACATATTTTTTAGGTTTGTCACTCAGAATAATGGTTGACTGGCTGTCTAGGTTGCTTATCTCTTTATTATTAAATATTTGCAAGATTTTAAGTCGACTGGTTTTTTTCAATAGAAGGTTGGATAATTGATTATTTGGGTTGTTGGATAGATGGTTGAATTGGTCCTTGATTTCTTCGTTAGAATTATAGGTAGATTGCAGTTCTTTGGTTTTTAGATGAATAGTTTTATTGTTGATGGGGTGAGTGGTTAAATGTTTATATTGTTTTCTTGTTCAGTGGAAGAATGTATTGTTGAGTGGTTCAATGGATATTTGTATGTTTTAGTGATTCAGTTGGTATTTGTTTTGTTTAGTGGTTCAGTTGGTATTTGTTTTGTTTAGTGGTTCAGTTGGTATTTGTTTTGTTTAGTGGTTCAGTTGGTATTTGTTTTGTTTAGTCGTTCAGTTGGTATTTGTTTTGTTTAGTCGTTCAGTTGGTATTTGTTTTGTTTAGTGGTTCAGTTGTTATTTGTTTTGTTTAGTGGTTCAGTTGGTATTTGTTTTGTTTAGTGGTTCAGTTGGTATTTGTTTTGTTTAGTGGTTCAGTTGTTATTTGTTTTGTTTAGTGGTTCAGTTGGTATTTGTTTTGTTTAGTGGTTCAGTTGGTATTTGTTTTGTTTAGTCGTTCAGTTGGTATTTGTTTTGTTTAGTCGTTCAGTTGGTATTTGTTTTTTTAGTGGTTCAGTTGGTATTTGTTTTGTTTAGTGGTTCAGTTGGTATTTGTTTTGTTTAGCAGTTCAGTTGGTATTTGTTTTGTTTAGTGGTTCAGTTGGTATTGTTTTGTTTAGTGGTTCAGTTGGTATTTGTTTTGTTTAGTGGTTCAGTTGGTATTTGTTTTGTTTAGTGGTTCAGTTGGTATTTGTTTTGTTTAGTCGTTCAGTTGGTATTTTTTGTTTAGTGGTTCAGTTGGTATTTGTTTTGTTTAGTGGTTCAGTTGGTATTTGTTTTGTTTAGTGGTTCAGTTGGTATTTGTTTTGTTTGTAGTTCAGTTGGTATTGTTTTGTTTAGTGGTTCAGTTGGTATTTGTTTTGTTTAGTGGTTCAGTTGGTATTTGTTTTGTTTAGTGGTTCAGTTGGTATTTGTTTTTTTAGTGGTTCAGTTGGTATTGTTCTGTTTAGTAGTTCAGTTGGTATTTGTTTTGTTTAGTGGTTCAGTTGGTATTTGTTTTGTTTAGTAGTTCAGTTGGTATTTGTTTTGTTTAGTAGTTCAGTTGGTATTTGTTTTGTTTAGTGGTTCAGTTGGTATTTGTTTTGTTTAGTGGTTCAGTTGGTATTTGTTTTGTTTAGTGGTTCAGTTGGTATTTGTTTTGTTTAGTGGTTCAGTTGGTATTTGTTTTGTTTTAGTGGTTCAGTTGGTATTTGTTTTGTTTAGTGGTTCAGTTGGTATTTGTTTTGTTTAGTGGTTCAGTTGGTACTTGTTTTGTTTAGTGGTTCAGTTGGTATTTGTTTTGTTTAGTGGTTCAGTTGGTATTTGTTTATTTAGTGGTTCAGTTGGTATTTGTTTTGTTTAGTGGTTCAGTTGGTATTTGTTTTGTTTAGTGGTTCAGTTGGTATTTGTTTTGTTTAGTGGTTCAGTTGGTATTTGTTTTGTTTAGTGGTTCAGTTGGTATTTGTTTTGTTTAGTGATTCAGTTGGTACTTGTTTTGTTTAGTGGTTCAGTTGGTATTTGTTTATTTAGTGGTTCAGTTGGTATTTGTTTTGTTTAGTGGTTCAGTTGGTATTTGTTTATTTAGTGGTTCAGTTGGTATTTGTTTTGTTTAGTGGTTCAGTTGGTATTTGTTTTGTTTAGTGGTTCAGTTGGTATTTGTTTTGTTTAGTGGTTCAGTTGGTATTTGTTTTGTTTAGTGGTTCAGTTGGTATTTGTTTTGTTTAGTGATTCAGTTGGTACTTGTTTTGTTTAGTGGTTCAGTGAATAAATGATTGTACAAGTGAGAGCAAAATTAAAAATTTAAGAAGCGCAAAAATGAAACCTAAATGTAGGCCCAACAAGTTATCAATATGTACGTTTAGTGTAGATTTGACAACATGGTGAAAAATAACAAAGATATACCGAAACTATCTCCATAAAATTAGCTGTAAAAATTTGTAAGTTTTTAATTACATTCCACTATATATTTTTGATTGTTTATTAGATGGGCTGTTAAAATTTTTTGTCCGATATTGGGTTGGACTAATCATTGGTTTGTTCATTGGACTTCTGGTTAGAAGTTTCATTCTTTGTATCGTTCGATTTTTTAATTTTACACGGACTGGTAGAACTGCTGGGTAGTTGGCTGCTGGCTCTTAGGTTACTTAGTGATATATCAATCACTAAGGCTATTTGGTGGAGACGAAATCGCAAAATTACATATGACGACCTCTAAGACATGGGAAAGAAATTGTTTGTGGCGAATCTCACATATAATTAATATAATTAATAATTAATATCAATATAATTAGAGAAGGACTGGAGCAGGTCACAGAAAATAGGGGAAAGCTGGTTCTTGTTAAATAAACTACAAACCTCGTAACATAATTTTAGATGGAAGATAATTTTTTCAAACTAAATAATCTGATAACAACTGGCCCAAAAGAGACTACTTTTAGAGCTAATGTACGATACGAAATTTGTACCACAATTTAATATTATTAAACAATAAATATCTCACTACCAATTAAATGCAATTTTTATTAAAAAACCAATACAAGGTTTTTTAAAAATTGTCTAAAAGGCCCCTACATATGTTTCGGTTTTTAAAAAACCATCATCAGGGGGTCACTAAAACCGTTTTTTAAAAAAACTTGTCTAGGTTTTCAAATAAAATGTGCATTTAGTTGGTAGTGAGATACAGGCATACACAAAAGAATGGTGCGGTTTCAATGTATATTATATGAATACCGCACCATTCTTTTGTGTGTGCCCTGTATTTATTAATGAAAATGCACGGTGAATCCAGAATACAAAAATTATTAATAAAGTTAAAACAGCTTGATATAACATGGCATATGTAGGTTAGTTAATTTATCGTTAAGTAGGTGGCAACACCTCCTCGTTGCCTTGTTCATCAAGCGTCGCAGTAACAAGAACATGTCAGCCTAATATGCGCAATAAACAGCATTCATGTGGCTATTTTTGTACATTCGGTGTTATCAGTGTTCTAAAGGCTCCTAATGCATGTATATAAGTAGGGCACATTGTGTATGAGTGCGAGATACTTATTACACTTAAGCATTAAAGAAATTGTGAGAAGACAAAAATTAACGCAATATTGCTCAGTTTTCGTGTCTAAATTCGAAAAGATTGTTGCTCGGATTTTTTAAACATTAATAATTGATGACCAGATTTAATTTTTATGTTCAGAAAAACACAACTGAATAGAATGTAGTAGATTCTCTATACAGAGCATACACAAAAGAATGGTGCGGTTTTAATAATGAACACTATTAAAACCGCACCATTCTTTTGTGTATGCCCTGTATTTCTACATGTTTCGGCCTAGTCGAATGTCCATCATTTAATACAGTTATCACATTAAAATTATTATTTCAAAAAGTGAAATAATGTAGAGACAAATAATATTTCAAACTGTTTTGAGTACAAAATAGGAGCGTTGGTTTATGAATCATTAATGTAATGAATTGGCTAAGTGAATACGGCAAAAGAGCCGACAGGAAGTGGCACCTGACTTTTCAAATAAAATAATGATCCTATAATTCTCCCGAGTACTTCGGTTTCCCCCTGTCAGTATCATTCCGCCATTGTTCCACAGCCTTATTTCACCCATCTACCATCGTTGTTACCCACGTCCTTCTAGTGCGGTGTTGCGAATGGGTTGGAGCTATACTCGCTACACCTCTGTACGTGTATGAGATGTCACTGGGTACCTTTACCTTACATCGATGTCATATAATTTCAGAAACTGGAAGCGTCCTTAAACAAAACACTTACTACTACTATTACTATACTACTACTACTACTACTACTACTACTACTACTACTACTACTGTGTTAGTTATGACAGGAATATGACGCTTACATTCAGCTACATCAAAACTGCGCAAGGCTGCGAAATTAATATTACTTCCAAAAGAAGAATAAACATTTCCACCTTATATTTTTCACTTCTTTCTTCTGAGAAACAGTAGTCATAATTTTTAACTTACCGGATCCACGACCCCCAGTAGGGGAGTAGTGTTAGTGTCCTCTCCTCCAGCTGCCACAGCCTTTTCCAGGGCTTTAAGGGCCTGGTCCACAGGGGGCCACTCCCCTTTTGGGACAGCTGGAGAACCCTAAGGGCAGCCTCCCTTGTGGAGGCCCCAGCACTGCCGGGTTTCTTTCCGGACCCAACGCTGTCATTGTCACCCCCAGCGCTGAGCTTCTCTGCCCCGTTGCCGCTGTCATCCTTGCCGCCCCCAGAAGGCTTGTCTTCGCCGCCTCCACCTTTGTTACTCGCCCCTCCGCCTTTCTTATTTGGATTCATGGTTACCTTAATATGATCCAGAAGTTATGTGTCTCCGAGTGCTAAACACTATGCTTTAAATTGTGAAGTTTATGTGGGTTTAAAAGTTTGGTTCCTAGCTCCATGAAAACACACCACATCTCGGTTAAAATAAATGTCTAATAATGTTCATGAAAATAATCACTGTTTCTTCTGACAAACGAAATACACAAAGAAAATGTTGGGGTAGAAGTTCAGAGTTCAAGAACGACGAAGTCGATTGTACAGATAAATGTCACTGGAGCCTAGAGAATTAGATGTCAAGACGGCGGAAGCTACAGTTTGAGACTTCTGTCTCCAAGAAACTCCTAATATAAAAAGTTGGTCTATTTTACTCTAAATATTGTAAAAAATACAATCATAGACGTCTGAAGTTGATACACCAGCAGTTATAAAAATGTATTATATCTATGACAATACAAAAATCACTGTTTGCAACTAATCTTTTTTAGATTTAATTTCAGAAGTTTATATTAAACCAGTCACTAGCACAGATCGTGTCACGCCTGACATGAATATCAAAATCAATAGAGCCCAGTCTCTAATCACTTTTAAACCATTTTGGGCGGCTTCATATCTTTTCAGGACATCAACCATAATCAAAGCTAATCGACTGTTACGTCCATAAAACATTTCAGACACTTGAACATCCAAAGTTAATTTACATCAAGTATCCTTAAAAATAAAGAATTATGTCTTGGATTAATAATCTCAAACAGATATTACGTAGGATATCGTTAGTTTAAGAGTCGTTACTAAGTCACTTTTCCTACTGTCTTTTGTACGTTAACCATTATTTTTATACACTTATTACTTACACATCAAATACTATCCATATTTAATTATTTAATCTTCATTTTTATAGTAAAAACAACTGCATGTCTTGAAGAACAAGAGTTTGAGATTAAGGAACAGAACACATTTGTTTCTTCGCACTCTTATGCTTCCAGTCAAACAGGGTAACATGTCGTGGGCCAAAATTTTACACAGCAGTAAACGTGGATCAGTTTGTCTTTTCGTAAACTTGATGAAGCCAACGGGATATATTCTGTTTAGCGTAAAGACGAATCCTTGCACTTCAGTCAGTGGTAAAGGAAAGACGCACATGTCAGAAACTAACCACTGGATGAGGCTGTTCGCTGGGTCAGTGATTGCCTGTAACTGGCACCACGAATTTTGATATTATCTACTTTGACCCCCACAACCCAATTCTAGTTTGTTGGTAAAAAGAAACAGAAGATAATTCTCTGTATAATGGAGTAGAGAAGGAACTATAGGGGTAGCAAGCATATGGATATGACGAAGGAGGGGGTAGAAGAAGGCGGGAGGGTTGGTAATAGCGGCAGTGGACTCTGGCGGTATAGAAGAAATTTGCATGCTTCGTCACTGATTTCAAAACTGACCAATGAGAAAGCTTGAAGGGAGGGGTTACGTGTAAGGCAAGGAATTGACTATATGCAAGAAGCTCAAAAAAGTTATGGTCAAAGATATTAAGACAGACAAAAACAATTTTTTTTTTAAATGTCATGTAATCAATTCCAGTAAATTATTACTTGATGTATGCATTAAACATACGGCAGTTTGTTTGAGAAGCTGAATTTTGCAACCTTAAAGCAAAGTTTTTATTTTATACACAAATTAAAACTATGGATTTTTCGACCATATGCCAGAATCGGAGTGGTTTTTCTTCAAGTCTAGCGTCTCTGGTCATCTTAAGACTCGTGTTACTGTTAGTGCACAGAGCACGCAACATCCGCCCAGGCACGGGCAGTGGGTTGTATAGTCTCTGCTTAGTTAAGATTAAAGCTAGACTGTATCAATTCCTATACTCAAACTGCTTTCACACTACTGCATTAGGCTATTTTCATTGTCAGTAAAGTACGGTTCTTTAGGCCGTGCCATGGCTCCGGCGGTTAGTCGCAGGCCTCTTATCGCGGAGGCCCGCTTTCGATACCGGGTCAGTCCATGTGGGACTTGTGGTGGACAAAGTGGCACTGGGACAGGTTTTTCTCCGAGTACTTCGGTTTCCCCTGTCAATTTCATTCCACCGGTGCTCCATTACAAGGAAAAACGAAGAAACTAATCATCTTCATCACAGGGTTGCATAATAAGCCTCAAGGCTGAGGTGCGTCCGTAGCATCTGCTGCGGTGCCCTTCACCACCAAAAAAAGCCTTAGGAAGAGGTCTCTGTATATATTATTAAACACAACAAAGGTACCTTACAATATTATTCTTTCTATGTGGCTTTCTTTATCTTTCTCTCCTTCCTTCTACGTATCTTTTAATCGCTACTTAGTCTCTGTCTGCCCTCATGTATACGGCAGATCAATATTTAAGACGCCTTGCGAATAGATGCCATGGTTGTGTGTAGACGTCTTAAGCTTGATGCACCTCTCTTATCCATTGCAATTTCATCACCTTACCATTGATCTCATTTCTGACTGGAAATAAAGCAGGTCGGTTCGTGTGCACACGTGCTCACAGTTCGTGTGCACACGTGCTCACAGCACGTCTAACGAAGTGTTCACAAGTTCGCATGCCACGGCGTGAAGTAATACAGACTTGGCAGTCAGGTAATGAAAGCCTGAAATAATTTGTGTTGTCGATAGCATCTGAGAAATCTTGAAATACCGAAATACGAAAAAGAATTTTATAAAAATAATTCTGTGCCTTTTATTTTAGTATTATGCAATACTGGGCAGGATGGACCGGGATAGCTCAGTCGGTATAGCGACTAGCTACGGGCTGGACGCTCCGGGGATCGAATTCCGGTGGGGGGCGAGATTTTCCGTACCCGTCCAGACCGGCCCTGGGGCCCACCCAGCCTGGGTACCGGGTCTCTTTCCCGGGGGTAAAGCGGCCGGGGCGTGGAGTTTACCACCCACCCTCATCTAGTGCCAGTGTTAAAGAAAGAGTAGAGCTATACCTCTACTCCCCCTCTGTGCCTTCATGGCCTGTTCTAGGGAGAACTTCGCCTTTTACCTAACACTGGGCAGGGAATTAAATTACGTAACAGGAAAGTGAAAATATTTACTAATATTTGAGGCGTTCGGTGGAAGAATTAGTCGGATGTTACGTATTTTATTGCCGAAACGTCTTACTTCTTTAACCTGCAATCTTATTGCCTTATTTCCTTTGGCGAGTATTTTGTGACGCTATCAGTGTCTTAGACCATTGATGGCTGGTGGGGTAAATAGTGAATGACTAGGTCTACACTCTTCTGGTATGTTACGCATCATGTGTTGGCAGTTTACCGACGTTTCGAGACAGTCTACCAGTCCTATTCAGAAAAGCGAATACCTAATCTACACCTGGGCAAAATTTTAAATATCGCATAGTGGATGATTAATTGTACAAAATTTCAAAGGAGACTCTTGTGGCTAAATTATCCTCACAGGGTCTGGAGGAGCTGAGGAAAGGCATGAAGCTTCTGTCAGGATAGACCTGTCGTTTAGAAGCAGGTATTTAAGTACTAAACAGTACTGTCACTAAGGAAAATAAGATACAATACACACAATACATAAACAAAAAGGAAACATACATATTATTACTTGTATTTCATTGTATCAGCCGATCCCAGTGGACGCGCGGTCTAAGGCGTGGGTCTTGGGCCGCTCACTTACTAGGATCGTGGGTTCGAATGCCGATCCCAGTGGACGCGCGGTCTAAGGCGTGGGTCTTGGGCCGCTCACTTACTAGGATCGTGTGTTCGAATGCCGATCCCAGTGGACGCGCGGTCTAAGGCGTGGGTCTTCGGCCGCTCGCTTACTAGGATCGTGGGTTCGAATGCCGATCCCAGTGGACGCGCGGTCTAAGGCGTGGGTCTTGGGCCGCTCACTTACTAGGATCGTGTGTTCGAATGCCGATCCCAGTGGACGCGCGGTCTAAGGCGTGGGTCTTCGGCCGCTCGCTTACTAGGATCGTGGGTTCGAATGCCGATCCCAGTGGACGCGCGGTCTAAGGCGTGGGTCTTCGGCCGCTCGCTTACTAGGATCGTGGGTTCGAATGCCGATCCCAGTGGACGCGCGGTCTAAGGCGTGGGTCTTGGGCCGCTCACTTACTAGGATCGTGTGTTCGAATGCCGATCCCAGTGGACGCGCGGTCTAAGGCGTGGGTCTTCGGCCGCTCGCTTACTAGGATCGTGGGTTCGAATGCCGATCCCAGTGGACGCGCGGTCTAAGGCGTGGGTCTTGGGCCGCTCACTTACTAGGATCGTGTGTTCGAATGCCGATCCCAGTGGACGCGCGGTCTAAGGCGTGGGTCTTCGGCCGCTCGCTTACTAGGATCGTGGGTTCGAATGCCGATCCCAGTGGACGCGCGGTCTAAGGCGTGGGTCTTCGGCCGCTCGCTTACTAGGATCGTGGGTTCGAATGCCGATCCCAGTGGACGCGCGGTCTAAGGCGTGGGTCTTGGGCCGCTCACTTACTAGGATCGTGGTTCGAATGCCGATCCCAGTGGACGCGCGGTCTAAGGCGTGGGTCTTCGGCCGCTCGCTTACTAGGATCGTGGGTTCGAATGCCGATCCCAGTGGACGCGCGGTCTAAGGCGTGGGTCTTGGGCCGCTCACTTACTAGGATCGTGTGTTCGAATGCCGATCCCAGTGGACGCGCGGTCTAAGGCGTGGGTCTTCGGCCGCTCGCTTACTAGGATCGTGGGTTCGAATGCCGATCCCAGTGGACGCGCGGTCTAAGGCGTGGGTCTTCGGCCGCTCGCTTACTAGGATCGTGGGTTCGAATGCCGATCCCAGTGGACGCGCGGTCTAAGGCGTGGGTCTTGGGCCGCTCACTTACTAGGATCGTGTGTTCGAATGCCGATCCCAGTGGACGCGCGGTCTAAGGCGTGGGTCTTCGGCCGCTCGCTTACTAGGATCGTGGGTTCGAATGCCGATCCCAGTGGACGCGCGGTCTAAGGCGTGGGTCTTGGCCGCTCACTTACTAGGATCGTGTGTTCGAATGCCGATCCCAGTGGACGCGCGGTCTAAGGCGTGGGTCTTCGGCCGCTCGCTTACTAGGATCGTGGGTTCGAATGCCGATCCCAGTGGACGCGCGGTCTAAGGCGTGGGTCTTCGGCCGCTCGCTTACTAGGATCGTGGGTTCGAATGCCGATCCCAGTGGACGCGCGGTCTAAGGCGTGGGTCTTGGGCCGCTCACTTACTAGGATCGTGTGTTCGAATGCCGATCCCAGTGGACGCGCGGTCTAAGGCGTGGGTCTTCGGCCGCTCGCTTACTAGGATCGTGGGTTCGAATGCCGATCCCAGTGGACGCGCGGTCTAAGGCGTGGGTCTGGCCGCTCACTTACTAGGATCGTGTGTTCGAATGCCGATCCCAGTGGACGCGCGGTCTAAGGCGTGGGTCTTCGGCCGCTCGCTTACTAGGATCGTGGGTTCGAATGCCGATCCCAGTGGACGCGCGTCTAAGGCGTGGGTCTTGGGCCGCTCGCTTACTAGGATCGTGGGTTCGAATGCCGATCCCAGTGGACGCGCGGTCTAAGGCGTGGGTCTTGGGCCGCTCACTTACTAGGATCGTGGGTTCGAATCCCACCGGGGGCATTGATGTTTGTGTTGTGTTTGTTGTAAGGACGGTAGCATGGAACGTAAAGTGACATGAAGGACGAAAGGATTTAAACAGTACAAAAATGGATCAAAAGGGAAAAACCCCGGAAAAAAAAAGAAAAAAATCCCACCGGAGGCATGGATGTCTGTCTGTTGTGAGTGTTGTGTGTTGTCAGGTAGAGGTCTCTGTGACAGGCTGATCACTCGTCCAGAGGATTCCTACCGAGTGTGATATGTCTGAGTATGATCGTGAAGCCTCGAACAATGAGGCGGCCTAGGCCCCCAAGGGGCTGTCGAGCCATTGAAAAAAAAAATTCATTATATCTCGTCTAACACAGATGACATCGAAAACAAAATATTTAAATAAAATTTTACACCTAAGCTTTGCTTTCTTTTATGTATCGAATTAATTCAGTTTATGGAGAAATTCCGATTTGAGCTTTACATGTGAAGTAAAACTATGGCGTGGCCCAAAATTAAGTTCCACCAATAGATTTCAGTGTAAACCGTAAAACCAAATCTCATCAAAATAAACTTAGTAATTTCTTATTTAAAATATGCAACAGGACCCACATGACCTTCCCCTTATACTTTCATTTCTTTTTTAAAGAATTTCAGCCCTGAGGAAGCACGAGTTCTATAAAAGATACGGAATTTATCAGGATTAGCACTGTGAATAAATCATGAGACATGAGACAGACGGACGGACATGTAAAACGCATACTGGGGTTTGGTGAGAAAACTTGAACGAAACCGCTCAGAAGATCTATGAGTAGATGGGAGGATAATATTAAAATGGCCAAGCAGCCCAAGAAGATGAAAACTTTTTGGACTGCTAGATCCTAAAGAGGAAAGCATTACTCTGCTTCGAAATAAAGATAAACAGGAAATGACAGGACATACGATGTGAATCATCAAATACGTGTTATGGTGCAATCATACTGAACACTACTTAGGATACGATGGCGATACGATTAGCTTACGATATGACTCAACCCTTTGTACAAGAAAAAACTAAATTGATCTAGTGTTAGAAAACACATAGAAATGATTAAATGTATCAGATGAGATACTTTATTACTGAAAATACTGCAATTGATTTAAAAAAGTAATGTAGTGTTACTTTCGTGGGTATTCAGAATTGTTTCTGTTATAATTTACGTTTTCACGCTCAAGCAATGCATATCGTCTCCAGCTTGCGAGGCCGACATCGTGTCGTATCGTATTGTCATCGCATCGCAGTTGTAGTTCCTATCACGGCCGCTGTGCTGCGCCGTTGCTAGGGGGATGACCAGCACGTAGTGTGAACGGGCTCCGCTAAGAGGCGCAGGTATCGCGCGTGAAATGGATAACAATATGAGCTGCGACGAAGCGCTTGTGGGTAAAGAATAGAAAATTGTGGGGCCTATTAGACCTTGGAGCGCACATTTGTAAATTGGATACATTCTTGGCGAGTTAGGAATTCCTGAAAAATTAAAGCTCAGTGCTAAGGATATATACCACCGAACTAACACTAAAATGCTGTGTACTTGTTTCACACAATACACTTACGCGTTCTGTACGAATACACTGTTTCTTTTTGTCTCTAACCTATTAACCGATTGCCGTTCTCTGTCAGGTACGAACTAAACGTCTATATAAAACGTTGAATAATTTTAGTCTTAAAATTACTGACAATCCTTCCTTAGGTTTACTTGGCTTCGGAGTTTTTTTAAAAAAAGTCAATGATTATAGTTAATTTCATCTGATCTTACGACAGTAAGACAGAGTCGCTAATTCTCAATTTGGCTTTAAATCTTCATGAACAATTGAAGATAGGCATGTAAAATATTAGCTGAAGGCAAAACAAGTTCTGTGTTCAGTATTTTTGTACCAATTAACACAATCGTTAAGAAACTCCAAGCCAGAGAGTCCTAATTAAGAAGCTAATAGTTCCTTTTTTTTCCAATGGCTCGACAGCCCCTTGGGGCCTAGGCCGCCTCATTATCGAGGCTTCACGATCACACTTTTTAGACACACCACACTCGCTAGGACTTCTCTGGACGAGGGATCAGCCCGTCGCAGAGACTTCTACCTGACAACACACAACACTCACAACAGACAGACATCCATGCCCTAGGCGGGATTCGAACCCGCAATCCCAGTAAGCTAGCGGCCATAGACCTACGCCTTAGACCGCACGGCCACTGAGATCGGCTAATGGTTCCTTACTTAGTCAAAAAATGTTTGAACCTCGAATGTTTATTACCGTTTTCACAAGAGCCCACCACTTGCCTCTATCCTGAGCCAGATTAATCCATTCAACGCTTTTCCATCCTGTCCCTCTCACAACCGTCCTAATATTATCCATACGCCTACCCCTAAGTTCTTCTAAGTTATATCTTTCCTGCGGGTTTACTCATCAAAATTCTTTATACATTTTTCTTCCCCCATACGTACCATTTTCCTCGCCATTTCTTCTACCTTAATTAGGTTAGAGGGCGAAATAATTTTTAAGGTTTATTACTTATAATTCCTGCAAACTGACGTCATAGGTTTTTTCCAAGAAGTTGTTTTTTGTTTGTGAAACGTCTAAGGTGACACTGGTTACGCAACAACAAGTCGATATCCCGCAGTAACGACAAAACTCCACGTGCTCCTGACATTACTGGCAGACCCGATACTTACTGACATGGGGTTTATAGTCAGTGGGAGTCGACAGATAATTTGGCCTTAATAAATGTAACTTCATACATCCTGTAGAGGGAAACAGTGTCTTTATTAACAACGTTTGAAGTTTAGAAGACATAATTTTACCCCAGGGATTTATGTAAAACCAAATTTCATCAAATTAACATTTGATAAAATTTGGTCACGAATGTGACCATGGAATAAAACGTTTTTTTTTTACGTACATACTAACGAAATATAAAGGAAATATCTTTCAGTCTCCCCCCCCCCCTTTTTAAATACTAAGATTAATCCGAAGAATACATAAAGATTCAGATCGTACCGCGCAGTAAACACACTCCCTCACGGTTATAAAAACTAATCAGTTAATGCTGTATAGGGAACTTTAAAGGCTAAGATTAATCCGAAGAATACATAAAGATTCAGTCCGTACCGCGCAGTAAACACACTCCGTCTCAGTTATACAAACCAGTCAGTTAATGTTGTACAGTGAAATATCGCTGTTTGTTCTGAGATCCACACAAAACACATAATACAGTCCGACCGCGCAGTAAACACACTCCGTCTCAGTTATCAAACATCAGTTAATGTTGTACAGTGAAATAATCGCTGTTTTTGAGATCCACACAAAACACATAAATACAGTCCGTACCGCGCAGTAAACACACTCTGTCTCAGTTATACAAACCAATCAGTAATGTGTACAGTGAAATAATCGCTGTTTGTTCTGAGATCCACAGAAAACCATAAAACAGTCCGTACCGCGCATTAACACACTCCGTCTCAGTTATACAAACCAGTCAGTTAATGTTGTACAGTGAAATAATCGCTGTTTGTTCTGAGATCCACACAAAACACATAAATACAGTCCGTACCGCGCAGTAAACACACTCCGTCTCAGTTATACAAACCAGTCAGTTAATGTTGTACAGTGAAATAATCGCTGTTTGTTCTGAGATCCACACAAAACACATAAATACAGTCCGTACCGCGCAGTAAACACACTCCGTCTCAGTTATACAAACCAGTCAGTTAATGTTGTACAGTGAAATAATCGCTGTTTTTTCTGAGATCCACACAAAACACATAAATACAGTCCGTACCGCGCAGTAAACACACTCCGTCTCAGTTATACAAACCAGTCAGTTAATGTTGTACAGTGAAATAATCGCTGTTTGTTCTGAGATCCACACAAAACACATAAATACAGTCCGTACCGCGCAGTAAACACACTCCGTCTCAGTTATACAAACCAGTCAGTTAATGTTGTACAGTGAAATAATCGCTGTTTGTTCTGAGATCCACACAAAACACATAAATACAGTCCGTACCGCGCAGTAAACACAACCGTCTCAGTTATACAACCAGTCAGTTAATGTTGTACAGTGAAATAATCGCTGTTTGTTCTGAGATCCACACAAAACACATAAATACAGTCCGTACCGCGCAGTAAACACACTCGTCTCAGTTATACAAACCAGTCAGTTAATGTTGTACAGTGAAATAATCGCTGTTTGTTCTGAGATCCACACAAAACACATAAATACAGTCCGTACGCGCAGTAACACACACCGTCTCAGTTATACAAACCAGTCAGTTAATGTTGTACAGTGAAATAATCGCTGTTTGTTCTGAGATCCACACAAAACACATAAATACAGTCCGTACCGCGCAGTAAACACACTCCGTCTCAGTTATACAAACCAGTCAGTTAATGTTGTACAGTGAAATAATCGCTGTTTGTTCTGAGATCCACACAAAACACATAAATACGCTGTGTGGGCAGAACGTAGAATTGTTGAATGTTAAACCTGGTGTACATAAAGTTCATATAGTTGAGTATAATTAAAAAGTACATTAGTGTAAACCTATTAAGTCTGTGTAATAAAAGACTTTTAGCACGAGACCTTATACACATGTAGGATTACAAGGATGTATTAGAAGTGGGAGGAAATGAAACAAGAGAGGCAATGTATGTAACATTGAGGCGTGTTCGCGTAACCATTGTTGCTGTGAAAAAACAGTAAGTATTACATAGTCTGAGTGTGTGATTGTAGCCTTTTTTATCCAGCATACAAATCGCATGCGCCGTATTATATTGTCATCTGTGGCCGGTCTGGCTATACTGTATTTTCCCACATTATCTCATAAACGGCACGATTTTCGGAAAAAAAGTTATTGATAACAAAATGTGTATTTTGATTTTCTCTACAAGTGTTGTCTGAAACATTTCTCATTCTAAGAAGAATTCAGCGAGGTATTATCATAAACATACATAGGTCTTCACGTAAAGTACCCGTTATTCTTGTCAGATTTTAACGAAATTTGAAGTTTCTTGACAGATTTTCGAAAAATTTTCAAGTAACAAATTTCATAAAAATTCTTCCAGTGGGAGACAATTTGTTCCATGCGGACGGAAGTACGGACATACATGAAAAAGCTAATATTCGCTTTTCGCAACTTTTCGAAAGATCCTAAAAATAAGAAAATTGTCCACACTAACACGACATTCGTGGCAGTCTTTTTCGAATATCCTCGTGGGAGACATACAGGGCAACTGACGTGGCGTGATAACACAGGGGGCCATATGACTAAGCAGTAATCTTTTGAAGGTAAAAGTATTACTTGTTTGTGAAAATTGACGTCAAACGGAAATAGCGGCCCTGTAGTTTAAGGCTGTTTACTGCCCACTTCAGTGAGATACCGGCTTCATTACACACTAACAGCAAAATAACATTTTAGTGATAACAGCGCCCTTACCAACCATTAACACAGCTGGGGATTCACAGCAAACACTGTAAAACGTGACCTTCTGACATAAAAAATATATATAACCTTCGGAGTTACAAACTGCAAAGTGTATTCAGTGAAGCAACACAGTTGAAGAACAGGTATGACGGGTGTATATCTTCTGCTGGTGTCAGTCGCAGTTTTGGCTATTTCTACAGGTATGGAAGATGAATTATTATAAAGACCTTCAGATAATAACTCGTTTTGTGAGTCAAGAATGTATAAAAAAAAATGTTGGGGCTTAGAATAATTTTCATACCACAGAAAAAATAAGCTCAAATTTAAGCGCTGCACTGCTGTAATAAATGAGGTTTAGTAACCGAGACATGATGACTATAACATATGGAGGGTAGATAGTGAAACTACCAATATTCATGTTAAAATTAGATAGAGTATATTACTTACGTAAAATAAATCTCTAACTCTTGTCTAATACACTGACATTTGTGAATAAAACTCATGACGAAGTATGCTAAAATCTAAATCATTCTATATCGGTAACAAGAATACTAATACAGGGCATACACAAAAGAATGGTGCGGTTTCAAAAGTGAATAAAAAATTTATTTCTTATCCTTACACGGCACAACTTACACCGTCAGCGGCGGCAACTGTCCAAGTTTCTCATTTGGTAATTACAATCCTTCAATGTGTGCACCCTGGTCACACGACACACATCCACACGGTAATCAAACTCATCCCAGACCCGGTGTAGCATGTCCGCTGTAATGGCCTGCAGTGCATGCGACCAGGACTCTTGCCTTTACACAAGCATCCAGTTTACTACAAACTGTCGGTACCAACTGCTTATGTTATTCTTGTGTGGTGCGTCTTTTTTAAACCGTGCACGAAACTCACGCTGCACTGTAATAACAGATCTGGACACCTCAAAACGGAGCACACAGAAAGCCTTCTCCTGCTGCAACGCCATCTTTGAAACTGGCCCTGCGGCCACGCAGTAAGCATGAGAAGCGAACTGCTGGTAGCGCATGAGAAACTTGGACAGTTGCCGCCGCTGACGGTGTATGTTGTTACCGTGTAATGTGAAACATACATTTTTTATTCACTTTTGAAACCGCACCATTCTTTTGTGTATGCCCTGTACATTCACGTTTCTATGTAGTGGTTATCATTAGTATTTTACATTCACAAAGTCCAAACCCAATTAATAGTTTTCAGATTTATTTTGCAATTTTAAACAATTTATATGAACACATTCTAACGTATTTAATTTATCCTTTGTTTAACAAAACTGTTAATAGTCAAAATATAGCGTCGAATGTTTGAATGGTTAGTGAATAACAAATTTTTAAAGTCGTGGCCTATTTTCTGGTACTATTTGATAGTTGTATGGAGCGACTGAGGAAGATCATGAATCTCTGTCATAATAGCCGGTCTAAAATAATATGTTTGAATAAGAAACTTATCTAATACGAAGCAAGACTGCTAACCACTCGAAAGTCACTTGATACACTAATGTCCATTGCAGGCAGTAAGAATTTAACAGCCCTATTTTAAAAATCGAGCCATATTTCTAAGAGTTTTGAGTTCATTAGAAATGTTTTTATAATGATATTACATTCTTCTTGTACAACCTAAGGTAATCTTGATGTAACAATCGTGGCTGAATGAAAATAACATATAAACTTAAGCTAAATTAAATTAGAACAATTTTTGGTTTGCTTCTTGTACTCAAATTTGATCATTTGCTTCTAACGATGAAAGATAGGCTCCCGTCAAATAATCCGCTATCAAAGCATGTTGGTAAATCGATACTGACACAAATAATTTCCTGTTAAAAGAAATTTTTGGGGACTTCGCGTGTATTTAGGGTTTGGTGTTCATTTATTGCAGACAGACAGGCAGGCAGGCATTATCGTAAGCCTAGTGCATTACAGACGTCACAGTACATAGAGTCAGACATTATTTATCACCTATCCTCTTCGCAATCACGAATAAGTTACGTAGGTTAAGCATAAGTCCTCTGGTCCTACACGCCGTCGTTACAGCCAGTGTCACTCCGACTTACCAATGCCTTTTCAGTCCAATACTATATCCCGATACCTGCTTTCGTACTTCGCTTATGTCTTCATTCTCTGCATTTCAGTCAGTTTATTCATGGCGATTCGAAAGAAACCTCAAATGAGAGAAAGAAATCAAGACCCTCTTTTGTTCAACCGTATATGGCTCTGACGATGTTATATGACTCACTGACTTATTCTTCTTTTTTTTTTTTGGACTTTGTCCATCGTGTAATTTTTAATGAATTACGTTTCGGAAGACGGTTCTGTTTCCGTCTTCAGTAAATAAAACTCCTATACTAGTGGGCCACTTAGATAGAGCTATTCGCAGTTACTGGGCGAAACATCGTGCTTCGTTAAAAATTAGACGATGGACAAAGTCAAAAAAAGTAGATGAAGGCAGTGACTGTGTCTTGTGTAGCTATAGTCACAGAAAATTAACAGTAGTGGTTAGGAACCTGTGCCTGTAAAGTGGATATGGCAATATGTTAAAAATTACAAAGTTGTGCCTGAACCTATATGCAATAAATGAACTAAAAAGCTATTTTTAAATGTTACCATGGGCTCACATACACGCTTGTAGCCTTACATTTTGTTAATAATATTTGAAGTACTTTATCATTTTCTGATGTCTATGTTTATTTGGTAACATACTTTCGCAACATCCAGTAAACAGTACACTAACCTTATTTTGTTGCTCCCAGTCATTTCAGTGTCCCTTTTCTCAAGTGCCCAGGTCTCATTACCATATTTCAAATTTGCTTTTGTATTATGAATTACATTTATTTTCATAACACATTTTTCCGATTTTTTTCGTTTTTGCAATGCATTTTGTTTTATGGCTCTAAGCTTATAACGATGACTGTATTGATTCAAGAAGGATGGGAGCGGCACGTAGCACACAGACACAAAGTAGAAATGCTTTCAAAATTTTAGTCGGAAAAAAAACAGAAGAGAAGACATCACGTTTATTGGAGAAATATACGTTACAATTCTTGCCCGGTTAATGACTATCCAAATTTTGCTTTTCTCATGCCTCCGACTAGTAAATACCATATCAGTATGCAACGCACGTTACTAGCTCAAATTTCGTATAAATATTTAAATTATTTCATCGCTAATAATACGTGCAGTTGAAATGACTGCAATAAATAATCTGATAATCAGAAATGTTTTACTCATGTACGTTCTATTTAATTGCAGGTTCAAATGCGGCACCTGATCCGGAACCTGTAAGTGAATGATTTTGTGTAGACCTAAAGAAAGAGGGGGGGAAATTGGTTGACACGAGGATTAGAATGATCGTGGAGAAGTATTGAGCTTGCATATAACGTGTTAGTGTCAGATGTGTAGCGTCCTACATGTTAGGACTTCTCACGTGCTTACTGCTAGCTTTACCTAACTTCGTAAGCGTAAATAAGAAGAAGAAGAATCAGGGGTGTGGTGAGAGGCACTACATATCTTACGGGAGGGGGAGACAGAAAAGTTACTGCTCTGAATATTCCCAAGCGATGCAGCTATGCCCGCTCGTCCTTCTGGTACAGGTAGGTTGGAGACAAGATACTAAGTGCTGGGGAGTTGAAAGATGGACTATGTGGTAGGGGAAAGAAATTTTAATTTCTGGGCTGAATTTTTTGTCTGGTGGACTGCATTTTGACGTAATTTTGATAATGTCAGGAGGACTGCATTTGGGCGGAAAATGTCGTGAAGTTAATATGAAATGGTTGCATGTGAGGCGTACAGTTTAGCGTGGGATTTGTGTGTACTGACTAGCAGTCAGCGACTGACGAAATCCAGGCGCGCGCCGAAAAGTGTATCTGAAAAATTTCTTCGACGGCGGACTGGGCGTTGAATATCCTGGCTAACATTATTCCCGTATTAGCCGAGATTAACAATGCGTGGAGCAAGAGCTGCACTTCCCCATACGCCTGAATGAAGTAGTAATTAAGCACAAGGACAAATTTTCTTTTGACACTTCGTGGCTTGTTTCACTTCAACTATAATTTTTTGCATGTTAATTATTAGATTCATTTATGATTCGTATAGATTTCTGTTCATTCTTATAACCCTGTTGCCCGGGTCAGACCCAGAGTATACTATCTGGCATTTGTGGCGGACAAAGAGACAATAGGACAAGAATTAAGTCTCCCTCATATGCTGTATCTCTGGCCAACAGACGAATATATTGGGACAGGGCTTAGTCTTAACTCACCGTGGCATTTTTATTATTATTGACTAAACCACAAATTCACAAATTATTAAACAGTGTCAAAATTACTCCTTTCCAATTTAACCCTATAATTTATAATTTTAATATATATATTTATAATAAAAAAATAAGAGATATATAGATAGTATGATATTTATAATGAATTTATAAGACCCTGATTGATGCTCTAAAGAGCCGAAACCGTTGTAGGGTTAAATGTGAATAAGGAGCTAATTGCACCTTTATTGAATTTGTGAATTTGTTGGATTTATGTCAAATATTGGGACAGGCTTTAGCCCTCTATGGATAATCGGTATTTTAAAGCAACCGTCATTATATTAACTCTTAATATTCATTTCAGGATTTCAGTGTCAAGAGGATTTACTCCATTCCAATCGTTGATATTATTTTGTTTTTTAATATTATTATCATTTTATCAATGGAACAAGTTGTGGCTTATACCGACGATAAAGAGATGGGACGGAATGTACTTGATAATGCCATTAATATTCAGGGACATTTATTGCGAAGCCCTTAAAGGGCCTTACGTTTTATTATCGTTGTTATTGGTCAATGGGTGGGAATAGCGTTGTCGAAATAGCGACTCGCCACGGGCTTGAGGGTCCGGGGATCGAATCCCGGTGGAGGCGAGATTATCCGCAGCCGTCCAGACCGGCCCTGGGGCCCACCCAGCCTCCTGCACAGGGGTATCGTGTTTAATTCCCGGGGGTAAAGCAACCGGAGCATGGCGTTGACCACCCACCCCAATATAACGCAGAGGTTGAAGAAAGAATAGAGCTATACCTCTGGGCTTTCGTGGCTTGTTCTGTGGTGAACTTTACTTCTTACCTTTTTCATCAATAAGTTTGATAATCTGTACTGCCCAACACTTATTAATCAAAGTCTCCCTTGCGTAGTTTCTGGCTTCCGCCGCGGTGTAAATGAGATATTCGCTCTTCTGAGATGTTACATAGCGTAGATTGGTAGTTAATAACAGACATTCCGGGACAACCTACCCGTTACATCTTCGAGGGTCTATGGTCAAGGGTCAAGGTTGTCCCGAAACTTCGGTAACTACCAATCTACGCCGCGTAACATCACAGAAGGGCAAAGATCTCAAAGTCTAACTTGTCGAATTTAAAAAAAATCTAACTTTTTAGGCTTTGGTAAAATGTCACAAGCGTATGGGCGGACGGATTGTTTATCTTTATATGAAACGTTTTTTGGTATGTGAGGTAACATGTCAAGTTGCATCATCCCCTTATCTGAGCTTTAACTTTCCAGTGACAAATAGGTCAATTTTTTTTTCTGGATCTCCGGTGTCGTCCAAGTTCTTGCTCGCATTTCATTTATTTTCTTTTTTCTTTGAATAGTTTGGGTATTGGTACCCTCACTGGGGACACCATCATCGTAGGCATACAACAACTGTGACTTCGACACCCACACAAGCAGCAAATGCGTCCACCACTGCCTCCGTTAATACTACTCCAAGCCCCACTACTCCTCCCACTGCACCACCTTCTACGACTACTACTCCAACTTCAGCCACTGCAGGACGCTAATTGGGTCAAAACGTGTCTAATATCTTGCGATGGGAACCTCAACACCTTCACAGAATGACTTCAGACTTCACCAAGACACAGCTGTCTGATTAAAGGTCGAAGCATCATCGCAAAATCTACACGGAAGAATTTCAAATATATGCAGTTCTTAATAAATGGAAACATAATGTATATTCTGTACTAATAAATTACCTAGCATTGCAATACGTATGTCAGCACTGATTTTCTTAAATTCCCAAATCAAAAGCACCCTAATTTAATTTTTCTTCTCAGGTAACCATATTGATATTTAAGAGAGAAAGTACACGAAAGCAGAGAAAATTAGAGTATTGGCAACAGAAGATATTTCAATACGAAGTTCTGACAATGGCCAATCACAAGAAATCTAATTAATTTTAGGGACTTTTCCTTTGTCTTATGTATTAAAATTTACATAGGATGAGGTTAAAATTCTATGAACTTTCTAAGGTTAATAATAAGTTGTACTCCACCTTGACGCCGGGGCCCACTGGTTAAATAAATCAAAGACTACAAGCCGAAAAAAAAGTGTAATTCATAAAAATAAAAACTATATATTATGCACTGTTGCTGTAAGACCCCCCCCCCCCCCCAGATCTAATATAAATCTAACATTTTTCGGCCAAACTGGGCCATTAGCAAGGAAATCACACACATTTAACATTTAAGCAGCAAGAAAACATCTCAGTTGTAAATTCGGGATATGCATAAGTGATATGTCAACATTTTATGTTCAAGTTTTAAAACTTAATTTTTTTAAGAAATTTATTTTTTTCAAGATAATCTAAATTGTGTAATGCTCATGGCGGAAATAAAAATTGCGTACACAATTTTTGGATATAAAACCTCGAGAGAAGAGAGAGTCAGGATGTATGTGTAAATTCCTAGATGATGTGAAGTGTTCTTACGGAAATGGCGTTTAAGTAAATGCACTAGTTAGCGATGCATTTACAATGGTGGTTATTCAAATTTTTGTCGACATAAAAGTAGCAAATTTCTTGATAAACTGCGAGACTATCAACACTTCAACACAAACATTACGGTCATGCCATGGCTCAGGCTCTTATCCGTCGGCCTCTCACCGCGGAGCTCCGATTTCAATCCTATGCCAATCCCTGTAGTATTTGTAGCAGACAAACTGGCACTATAACAGGGTTTTCAGTCAGTACTTCAGAATATGGGGCCGGGATAGCTCAGTCGGTATAACGACTCGCTACGGGCTGGACGGTCCAGGGTCGAATCCCGGTGGGGGGCGAGATTTTCAGCACCTGTCCAGACCGGTCCTGGGGCCCACCCAGCCTCCTGTACAATGGGTACCGGGTCATTCCCGGGGGTAAAGAGGCCGGGGCGTGGCGTTGACCACCCACCCCCATCTAGCGCCGAGGTTAAAGAAAGAGTAGAGCTATACCTCTACTCCCCCTCTGGGTCTTCGTGGCCTGTTCTAGGGTCAACTTTACTTTACCCTTACTTCAGGATATGTCGCCGATATCAGTGGCCGCGCGGTCGCAGGCGTGGGTCTGCGACCGCACACTTGCTGGGATTTTGGGTTCGAATCCCGCCGGGGGCATGGATGTCTGTCTCTGGTGAGTGTTGTGTGTTGTCAGGTAGAGGTCTCTGCGACTGGGCTGATCACTCGTCCAGAGGAGTCCTACCGAGTGTGGTGTGTCTGAGTGTGATCGTGAAGCCTCGACAATGAGGAGGCCAGGTCCACGAGGGCTGTCGAGCCATTGAAAAAAAAATGACTTCAAGTTACCTCTATCAGCACCATCCCACCAATGCCCGTGGTCGTTAATTTACCTACCATTGAAGTTATATAACTTCAGCAGTGACAGCGTCGTTAAATAAAGTATACAAAAAGTGAAGCAGAACCTGCAGCATGGAGTAGCTGATTTACAAGAGCGAATGGACCTACTGTTACACACAAAGTCAATGCATCTGCTGATCGAATTACACAATCAGCACACCGGAGGTACCAATCCTTTATTCTTTACAAAAGACAGAGCCCAGGAACGTTGCAGCCGCAGTGCTCAAAACTCGTGTTACAAAAGTACCCGTTTCAAACCCCTGTCACGACAAACACTAGCCTAAGTCATTTTTAGGCACTTTCGCAAAATTGAAAAAAAGCTTCGTCATTATGTCTGTCTCTCTCTCTGTCCGTCAGTCCGCATGGAAAAAATCCGCTCCCACTGGATGGATTTAATGTAATTTGGTTTTTGAATATTTTTGGAAAATCTATCGAGAAAATACGAATTTTCATCAAATCTGACAAGAATAACGGTACTCTACATGAAGATTTATGTAATTTATGATAATATCTCGCTCAATTCTTCTTATAATGAGAAATGTTTCTAACAAAAGTTGTAGACAAAACCAAATACAACATTTTATGTTCAATAACTTTTTCAGAAAATCGTGCCGTTTATGAGACAATGTGGAAAAATTTAGTACAGCCAGACAGGCCACAGATAACAATATAATACGGTGCATGCGCTTTGCATGCTGGATAACTAAGGTTACAGATACACATTCAGAATACTTGTTGGTTTTCCACGGCAACAATGGTAACGCGAATGCGCCTCAATATTACGTTTATACGTACATTGACTGTCTCGTTATTTCTATTGGGAGTAGATTCCTAGAAGCCACGATGTAATAGACTTCATGTTCCATAGTCATAATAACTGTTGTCTGTATTTGCCACAAGTAAAATTTAGTCTATTGGAAGTAGGTCTATTAATGTAGTAGGTGAAGCCAGTGCGAGACGGAGTGAGCTATGAAACAGTACGTTCTGACGTCATACAACTGAAATATGAGGCACAAGGTTCTAATTTGATTTCTGTTTGATATGGATGTAAGGAGTGAAGGAGGAGAGGAATATCGTACATACAATAAAAAGAAGAAAGGCTGACTGGATTGGTCACATCTTGCGTAGAAACTGCCTTCTGAAACACGTGATTGAAGGAAAAATGACGGGAAGGCGAGGAAGAAGGCGTAAGCAGCTACTGAGTGACCTTAAGGAAAAGAGAAGATCCTGGAAATTGAAAGAGGAAGAACTAGATCGCACTCTGTGGAGAACTTGCTTTGGAAGAGGCTAAGGACCTGTCGTAAGACATACTACATGGTGAATGAATGAATGAATAAATGAATGAATGATAATGAATGAATGTATGTATGTATGTAAAACGTGGTCTGTCACTCTAAAGGGAGACTACTGATGGAATACATTATAACCCATCATCAGTTTATTTAAAGTGTAATTATTAAATGGCCTGAAACAAATTAATTTATAGACTGAGAATATTTTAAGACAAAATTCTAAATAAAATATTTCGGCAGTGATATTCGTCTTCATTCCGGTAGCTACAATTCAGGTAAAACACGACAAATGAAGAGAATTTCCGGCTTGACCAACCGGAAAACATGGTAAAAACTTTAAAAAACGAACTAGTTACTAACTAGTTAACTAGTTCTTTAACTACCTAACTAAATAAATTTAAAAAGGCAAGTAGAAAGTAGTTTTAAATGAAGAAGGAAGTGAATGTATGAAGGAATGATAAAAGTAAAACAGAAAGGAAAAATGTAAGAATAAGAGGAAGTATGGTTCGATTCCCGCCAGAACCAAGTGACTTTTCCTCTTCTCAAAGTCGTTCAGACCGGCTCTGGGGCCCACCCAGTCTGTTATTTAGTGCTTTCCAGGGGGGCCCTTACGTCTACGAAAAGCGGTCGGGTGAGAAGTTGATCACTCGCCTCCATATAATGCAGAGGTTAAGAATGAGAGCAGCTATAACTTTACTTCCAAATATGACTTTATGGGAACGTAGACAGCTTTGTATTTTTACGTTAGAAACTTTTAAACTACTGTTGAGTCACCTTGCAAGCAAACATCGATATTGCAGTATCTTGTCAGTAAAGTGACGTTGCAGGACGTGACACTTTTTGTCTGTGTCAGACAGTCCTACATTATGTGTTATGAAACAGACTTGTCCCTCAATGCATGACTGACAACCACACAAATATCGATAGCTCTAATCAACCAACCAATAAATTCCATGCAGCTGAGTTCCCTCCAAAAACTACAAGTTCCTCAATGTTTTAAGGAGAAGTTCCACAGTTTTTACAAACCTAATGTCCATTACCGCCGATCCCAGTGGCCGTGCGGTCTAAGGCGTGGGTCTTCGGCCGCTTGCTTACTGGATCGTGGGTTCGAATCCCACGGGGGCATGGATGTTTGTGTGTGTGTTTGTCGTAAGGACGGTAGCATGGAACGTAAAGTGACATGAAGGACGAAAGGATTTAAACAGTACAAATGGATCAAAGGGGAAAAACCTCGGACAGCAACGGGCAAAAACAAAAAGTAAAAAATAAAATAAATCCCTGGCGCTAGGGCATGGATGTCTGTCTGTTGTGAGTGTTGTGTGTTGTCAGGTAGAGGTCTCTGCGACGGGCTGTCCTCGTCCAGAGGAGTCCTACCGACTGTGGTGTGTCTCAAATGTGTGTGACCATGAAACCTCGACGAAACGAGGAGGCCCAGGCCCATATAGGGCTGTCGAGCCATATGAAAAAAAAAAAGTCCATTACCACATTCATGAAAGTCCTCCACTGCTTCTGACCACATAATCCAATCAACACCTTCAATCCTACTTCCTTAAGATTCGTTTTAATATTATTCTATATAATAAGTTTTCAATATATAGCAACTCGCTATGGATTGGACGGTCCGGGGATCCAATCTCGGTGGAGGCGGCATTTTTCGCACCCGTCTACGCCTGCCCTGGGGGCCAAATGGCCTCCTGTACAATGTGTAACCGGACTCTTTCCGGGGGGGGTGGGACGTTGACCATCCAACCCCATCTAGCGCCGAGGTTAAAGAAAGAATAGAGCTATGCTTCTACTCCCTCTCTGGGCCTTCATGGACGTGTTCTAGAATGAAATTTACTAAGTCTTCCATGCGGTCTCTTCTTCTTCAGTCGGGGTCTGTACCTAATTAGGAAAGTATTTATACTAATTCTTCTTATCACAGGCTGATGAAGATCTAGGAATGAAGCTTGGTTGATACTATGGCTACGCTCACGGTCAGCTCATGATGAGGGAAAAATGCATCTGTTCATAAAACAATCACATTCAAGTCATGGGGCGCTCAAGTGAGTGCGGGCATTCTTCGAAAGAATATTTTGAACCAAAAACAATGCAACAGCCGCCAAATTTATGTTGGTTAAGTTTCTGCACACGTTTAAAAACAATCTAAACTGCCCTCGAGCGTCCACAGAGCTTTCCTTGTGAATAATGTATCCAAATCCGTGACCGTGAGCTTACTGAGCTGCGTGACCGTACTCATAGTGTGTAAGAACGTAAGGATCTCTATGTGTTCTCTTATGCGTTTCGGCTGATTCCCCAACCAAGAGACTCAACAAGAACTACCATTTAGCGGAAAAGAGTACGCCCTGGTCGAAGATCATAAGCTCAAAAGTCTTCAATTCAATTATCGGATATGACAAAGTTAAATTTTTCCTTCTCCACGTCATTAAGGCACATAGGGGAGTAGAGGTTTAGCTCCACTCACTCTTAACCTCGGTACTAGATGAAGGTTTAGTGGTTAACTTCACGTCCCGGCCGTTTTTACCCTGGGCAAAGAAATCTGGTATCCATTATATAGGACGCAGTGTGGGCCCCCGACCAGATGTGGACGTTTAAGGATATAATAGTCTATTGCTATACCGGGATTCGAATACCGGATCATCCATCCCGTGGCCTAGACGCTTTACTGACTATGTTACATTGACTCCATCAGATATCATAAACACGACACAGCCAATTCAAAGCAATCCTGTGCTGTCCATGTGTCGAAAAGCTTGCAGGAAGAACTAAGCATGTTCTTATATCGACTTGTAGGATTTTCAAGTGTTGATTGTCAATGTGCCTTTGAGCGGTTTGAAAACAGTGAAATTGGGGTCAAGGGTCGGGCAAGTTGGTAGGATGAGTTTATTCTGGTGGTCTTCTACTTGAATCTCAGGGGAACTCAGGCCCTTTTGACTGTTTTTCGAAATTTTACGAAGACTCTACAAGCAAAGGCGCGGACAGAATCCCAGATCAGAAAAATACGGCTTCCCTCCAAATTCAAACTCTGTATGCACTAGTGGTTCTAAATTCGGTTCTACATGATAGGAGTTGCAGTTTGAGATTCCGACAGCCCTATAAAGTAAATTCCCTGTATGTAGAAGCAACTTCTGTGAGAGAGGCGAGTTACTTTGTGGTGACTAATATGCAGATTAGGGAGACAAAGTCTTGGAGGATGAGATTGGCGCGATTTCTTTGGAAAACTGAATGAAAGAGACCGCTTGGAAAAACTAGGCTTACCTAGAAGAAATATATTAAAATGTACCTCAAAGCATTAGGATGGGTGATTTTATGCTGCAATAATTTGGCTCAGGATATGGACAAGTGGCAGATGCTGGTAACTTTAAATTCCAAAAAGTACAGAGAAGTTCTTCAGTAGGTGAAAAATTATCATCTTCTTCAGTTAACAACCGAATTTCTGCAATATGCATCGGTTACATCAAGGCTTATGATCTACGATTATATTATATTATATTCATATATTATATTATATATATTATATTATGTTATATTTATATTTATATTATATTATATATATATTATATTATATTATATATTATATTTTACAGTGCGACTTGTAATTCCTCAGTTCCTACTACAACATAACTTCAGTCTCTTCATCTAAGCTGCGTGCTATTATTTCTTTTGCCCTTTTCCCAATTACTTTCTAACTTATACAAGAATTTAATTTGATTTATCAATTCTATAATTGTGTAACAATTAATTCCTTATATGCAATTTCTTCGTTTATATTTAACCACTTACTGGTCACAAGTTAATCTCTACAAATTTGCACTTCCCGCATAAGATATTTGCCGGTTTCCAACCTGTCCTCAGTCCCCTCATTTTCCAAACTCCCAACCTGAACCATTACAACCAACTTCTCTCCCTCACTAGCGCAACAGGATATATACAAATCTTTCTACCACCTGTTTTGCATTCCCCAAATATGACTCTAAGCATATAATTTCTCTCAATTTCAATAAATTCATCTGCCTTTATATGTTGTCGAATCTACTTTTCATAAAGTGAAAAATTTTCTTTAAATACTTCTCCTGCTTGTTTGTCTATCACTATTCAAAACATGTTTTTCCTAACCCCCCGTTAAACATACTGCCCAAGTCAACGATTCCAGATTTCCTACCTGCCAAACATAGCAGCTAGTCACAAGTTTATCCTATGTTGTCATCTGTTAAGATCATACACTAGTACTTTACTATAGGGCGCAACACAGTACCCCTGTTGCTTTCTCTGCCGACCTCACATTCTGATGATCCACTAGAAGCACTTCATCAAACACTAAGCAATACCTTACAAAATATCCCATATATATTAACAGTAATTTCCCAAACACAAATTGTACCGAATATTCCCAAAACCCATAAGACTTGGCAAAATCATCTCCCTCTATAAATAAAGGTATTAAATAAATGCCCGAAATATATTGGAAACATAATCATCGGTCTCATCGAAAGGGCAACCCCTTAATACACGTACCAAAGAAATCGACCTGTCTTAGTGATAAAATTATACAAAAATGAAATCGATT
The DNA here is from genome assembly GCA_021186555.1 of Reticulitermes speratus. Taxonomy (NCBI): domain Eukaryota; kingdom Metazoa; phylum Arthropoda; class Insecta; order Blattodea; family Rhinotermitidae; genus Reticulitermes; species Reticulitermes speratus. The sequence goes on from JAJKFL010000007.1 coordinate 29,460,032, forward strand.
CCTTTATCTGACGTAATGACAATCGCGTATTGCTGCACACACACACACACTCCTTTTTATGGTTTAGTGTCAAAATAACGCCAGAAAAAAATATAAGTACTATACAACATAGAAGCCGATCCCAGTGGCCGTGCGGTCTAAGGCGTTGGCCTAAGGCCGCTCGCTTACTAAGATTGTGGGTTCGAATCCCGCCGGGGGCATGGATGTTTGTGTTGTGTTTGTTGTATAAGGACGGTAGCATGGAACGTAAAGTGACATGAAGGACGAAAAGGATTTAAACAGTACAAAAATGGATCAATGGGGAAAAACCCCGGACAGGCAAAAAAAAAAAAAATCCCATCGGGGGCATGGATGTCTGTCTCTGGTGAGTGTTGTGTGTTGTCAGGTAGAGGTCTCTGCGACGAGCTGGTCACTCGTCCAGAGGAGTCCTACCGACTGTAGTGTGTCTGAGTGTGATCGTGAAGCCTCGAAAAATGAGGCGGCCTAGGCCCCCAAGGGGCTGTCGAGCCATTAAAAAAATACAACGCAGAGCTTCAAATAAAAGTTGGCCCTTTCAGTTCACACCAAAAGACAAAAAATCCTAAACAAATGCAAAATGGAATTTTCCACATCAGGAAATTTGAAGGTTAACAGATTAGCCTCTTCTATCTACAAGTGTGACACTTTGACACACTTTATAGCAGGCTATTCACCGAATTCCTTCACATTTTTATGTTTCAGTTCTCCTTGACATTACGCGATATAGCAATGTTGAATTATTCATAAGTTTCTGGAACGTTTTCTGCAACATTTTTACAAAGATAGTGTTTATCCTGTTATCATGTCTTAAATAACTCAACTAGTTATATAATACACAAAAATCCCTCGTGCATGTGGCCTATATAAGGCAAAGCCGTGAATGTGTTCGTCAACAGAAGTCACATCTCTAGCAACATGAAAGGTACAGCCTTCTTTATCGTCGTCCTGATGGCAACCATTCTGCTTTCACTGGGTGAGTAGAAACAAATAAGGACATTAGTTTCTTAGTGGACTCATTTTATGAAACGAAAGCAAACAATAGATATTAATAATTTTTAGTATTGAACTAACCTTAATTAACAAACGTTTTGGTCTTCTAATTTCGGATGACGTCTGTAGGAATAGGCGTGAAATATTCTGCTGCGAACATTCTACTAAGGCATCGGTTTAGGACGAATTTCTGAAATATCCGAATAATAAATATTGCGTTGCGGTATGCGAAGACGTGTAGCGTGGTAGAAAGGGACCAAATTCGGGAGAAAAACATTCCCTTGAGTTACACAGGTAGCAAATAAATTCTTATAAACTGAAGGTCAGGACGGTTGATCCCTTCGCAATTCGATTTCTGGATGGGAAAAGGAATATTTTTTCCTCAAAATGTGCAGCCAGTCTCGTACTCAAATGCACTGGGGCTGTATATTTGAGGCTAAATCAAACGTTGAATGATTCAGACAACACTACTCCATATAGAATCAAGACTAAGATTGGGTGGAGCTGTACCTACACAGGCCCTTTATGCCTTTTTGACTTTTACAGGAGTAACATCACAGATTTCACATGTCCTTGCTAAGCCACAGGACTTCACAATCCTGAAGAAGTAAACCGTCGTAATAATTGCAATAAAAACCGCAAATCTTACACACTTCAAGTGACAACGTTTAACTCTAAAATTATCCCAGTCGCTGGAAGTAATTTTTCCTATTGCTGTATGAGGGTCGTCGCCAAATTGAACTCCGTTACAAAGCATGTTTATTAGGAAGACGTTTACAGGTCCTAGGGCTCTGTAAGAGCTGTGTGTTACTTTTTCAAAATTTCGTTGATATTTTTAAAGGGATTTTATGGAGAAATTTTGAAAAATGTTATCTAAATATATCTGTGCATTGAGTTCCATTTATTTGATGCTTGTAGTATTCTGCACTGATATTCAGACGCTAGCAGCAAAGGAGCAGAGTCACGTTTCTCACTCACGTTTTTACAGTCCCGTAATTAAAAGTGTGATAAAAATATGGGTCACGTCTGATCGTATAAGAAGAAACTGCTTCCTCGTAATATAAAATGGCATAAGAAATGCGTCATATATAGAATAAATCGAGGAAACTGCAATTGTATCCGTGATATTATCAGCAAATCTTACGCAAGGACAAACTTGGAAGACCATGGTGTCGATGTGAGGATAATATTAAACATGATGTTATACAAACTGAAGTGTGGGAGTTTATAGACCTAGACAGGGAAGGTGCTTCTGAAGGCGGCAATAAACGTGATATTATAGAAACTGAAGTGTGGGAGTTTATAGAGCTAGACAAGGAAGTGCTTCTGAAGGGGGCAATAAACGTGATGTTATAGAACTGAAGTGTGGGAGTTTATAGAGCTAGACAGGGAAGGTGCTTCTGAAGGCGGCAATAAACGTGATGTTATAGAAACTGAAGTGTGGGAGTTTATAGAGCTAGACAGGGAAGGTGCTTCTGAAGGCGGCAATAACGTGATGTTATAGAAACTGAAGTGTGGGAGTTTATAGAGCTAGACAGGAAGGTGCTTTGAAGGCGGCATATGAACGTGATATTATAGAAACTGAAGTGTGGGAGTTTTAGAGCTAGACAGGGAAGGTGCTTCTGAAGGCGGCAATAAACGTGATGTTATAGAAACTGAAGTGTGGGAGTTTATAGACCTAGACAGGGAAGGCGCTTCTGAAGGCGGCAATAAACGTGATATTATAGAAACTGAAGTGTGGGAGTTTATAGACCTAGACAGGGAAGGCGCTTCTGAAGGCGGCAATAAACGTGATATTATAGAAACTGAAGTGTGGGAGTTTATAGACCTAGACAGGGAAGGCGCTTCTGAAGGCGGCAATAAACGTGATGTTATAGAAACTGAAGTGTGGGAGTTTATAGACCTAGACAGGGAAGGTGCTTCTGAAGGCGGCAATAAACGTGATATTATAGAAACTGAAGTGTGGGAGTTTATAGACCTAGACAGGGAAGGCGCTTCTGAAGGCGGCAATAAACGTGATGTTATAGAAACTGAAGTGTGGGAGTTTATAGACCTAGACAGGGAAGGTGCTTCTGAAGGCGGCAATGAACGTGGTGTTATAGAAACTGAAGTGTGGGAGTTTATAGAGCTAGACAGGGAAGGTGCTTCTGAAGGCGGCAATAAACGTGATGTAATAGAAACTGAAGTGTGGGAGTTTATAGACCTAGACAGGGAAGGCGCTTCTGAAGGCGGCAATAAACGTGATATTATAGAAACTGAAGTGTGGGAGTTTATAGACCTAGACAGGGAAGGCGCTTCTGAAGGCGGCAATAAACGTGATATTATAGAAACTGAAGTGTGGGAGTTTATAGACCTAGACAGGGAAGGCGCTTCTGAAGGCGGCAATAAACGTGATGTTATAGAAACTGAAGTGTGGGAGTTTATAGACCTAGACAGGGAAGGTGCTTCTGAAGGCGGCAATAAACGTGATATTATAGAAACTGAAGTGTGGGAGTTTATAGACCTAGACAGGGAAGGCGCTTCTGAAGGCGGCAATAAACGTGATGTTATAGAAACTGAAGTGTGGGAGTTTATAGACCTAGACAGGGAAGGTGCTTCTGAAGGCGGCAATGAACGTGGTGTTATAGAAACTGAAGTGTGGGAGTTTATAGAGCTAGACAGGGAAGGTGCTTCTGAAGGCGGCAATAAACGTGGTGTTATAGAAACTGAAGTGTGGGAGTTTATAGAGCTAGACAGGGAAGGTGCTTCTGAAGGCGGCAATAAACGTGATGTTATAGAAACTGAAGTGTGGGAGTTTATAGAGCTAGACAGGGAAGGTGCTTCTGAAGGCGGCAATAAACGTGGTGTTATAGAAACTGAAGTGTGGGAGTTTATAGAGCTAGACAGGGAAGGTGCTTTTGAAGGCGGCAATAAACGTGGTGTTATAGAAACTGAAGTGTGGGAGTTTATAGAGCTAGACAGGGAAGGTGCTTCTGAAGGCGGCAATAAACGTGGTGTTATAGAAACTGAAGCTGGGAGTTTATAGAGCTAGACAGGGAAGGTGCTTCTGAAGGCGGCAATAAACGTGATGTTATAGAAACTGAAGTGTGGGAGTTTATAGAGCTAGACAGGGAAGGTGCTTCTGAAGGCGGCAATAAACGTGGTGTTATAGAAACTGAAGTGTGGGAGTTTATAGAGCTAGACAGGGAAGGTGCTTCTGAAGGCGGCAATAAACGTGGTGTTATAGAAACTGAAGTGTGGGAGTTTATAGAGCTAGACATGGAAGGTGCTTCTGAAGGCGGCAATGAACGTGATATTATAGAAACTGAAGTGTGGGAGTTTATAGAGCTAGACAGGGAAGGTGCTTCTGAAGGCGGCAATAAACATGATGTTATAGAAACTGAAGTGTGGGAGTTTATAGAGCTAGACACGGAAGGTGCTTCTGAAGGCGGCAATAAACGTGCGGGATCAATAAAATGTATGAAATTACTTCACAAATTGAGCGACTATCAGATTCTCAAGGAAGATTGCCGAATTAACCTTGACGTCAGGCTTCCGCCGCGTTTTTGATTCCATCTGCGCTCTTCTGGGGTATTACGCGGCATCGCGTGGTAATTGTTTACCGACGTTTCGGGACAACGTATCGGTCCCATCTTCACGGGTCAAGATTCCGAGTAGGAAAGAAAGCCAGCAACCTATAACTTAGATTCTGGAGAGTACGGCGGGGTAGCAATACGTAGAGTGATGTCAGCCAATAGGGTAGAACCAGTGTGAGAGAGGGGTGGATACAAACAACGTAATGCTAATAGGGGAACCAAGAATGCAAACAGCTAAGACAGCTGGAAAAAACATGTCTGGAATAAAGTACAGTACAGGAGGTAAGTATAACGATAAAAGCAGATAAATAAAATACAAATGAATAAATTAGAAGAAAAAAGAATTAAGACAGCTTGATGGAGGGCGGGGAGGGGGGAAGAGAGGAACGTAAAGTAGCTACTGGGGATACCTGGGCGAGAACCGGTCTCAGTATGGCCAAGTTTCTGCCCTTGGGGCAGGGTGAGAATAATGGGAGAAAAATGTACCGAATGCAGCAATAATATGGAAGTAAAAGAAATAAACGAATGTATTAATTAAAAGGGGGAATTTTAAGATAACAAACGAAAAATTTGAAATAATAATAGTAAAAGTAGAACAAACGTGGAATAAAAATAAAATGTAAGAATAATGTTTGTAAGAGAAAGGAAATAAAATTAAAATAAGGTAAAAAAATACTAAAACGAAGAAGTAAAAATATTAAAATCAAAAATAAAATGAAATAAAAATCATAACTAAACATTTAAAAAATAAATCCAACTGAACAAACAATATGAGCAGAAAGAATAAATATAAAATTAAAATTAAAAAATTTAAATAGTGGATATAAAATTATAAAAATTAAAGCAACAATTAAATTTACGTAACTTAAAATGTATCAAAATAAATCAATCCATAAAATAACAAGGCGAATCAAAAAGTAGGAATAAAAAGCAAAAGGAACCAGATCAAAGATGGAGGAAAAATGGAGGGGGGGTGGCAGCTAGAACCGGAGGAAAGAAGGAGAATGATACAAACAGATGCAGCTAAAGGAAAATCAGATCTGAGAAATGGGAGAACGTGGAATAGGAAGAGGGAGAATGTGGTCCTCAAAAGGACCGTGGGCTAGTCACCACTGTTTGGGGGGGGGGGGGATCTACTCTCTCTAAGGAGGCGAAAGAGAGGTTTCCATGACCCTCTTAGAGTCAGGCCATCCTCCCTGTTCGTATTGTTTGGGTGGCGCTCCAATCGATGTCTCGGTCCATGTAACCGGATTTGGTAGACAGGATTTGGGTGTCTTGGAATCTAATGCGGTGATCATTGGTGAGCCTATGTTCCGCCACCGCCCATTTTTCTAGATGCCCAAGCCGTATGTGCCGGCTATGCTCTTTAATCCTGGTGGCGATGGACCTACCAGTCTGTCCAATGTACACCCAGCCGCACTCACAGGGAATACTGTACACGCCTGGAGTCCTCAGTCCCAGATCGTCCTTCACAGGACGGAGGAAGCTGGAGATCTTCCTCGGCGGCAAGCCCACACTCTTAATGTTGTGCTTGGCCAGCATTCTGCTGAGGCGGCCGTTAGTATTGTGGACATACTCTTATGTCGGTAAACAATTATCACACGACATCGCGTAATACCCCAGAAGAGCGCAGATGTATTTCCGAATTAGGTTAGTCAGTGACTATTTCTTTATATTTACTTCCAAAACACTCGGTGCCTTCCTACCTGCGACGCAATATCGATGTCCACAGTTACGTGCGATTGCTATCATACTAAGAATCATACCGTTGTGGTATAAACTGGCAGTAATTCTGTCATACAGTTAAAAATTATAAAACTCGTTAGCAAATTAACAAAGTGGGCCGGGATAGCATAGTCGGTATAGCACTCGCTACGGCCTGGACGGTCCGGGAATCGAATCCCGGTGGGGGCGAGATATTCTACACCCGTCCAGACCGGCCCTGGGGCCCACCCTGCCTCCTATCCAATGGGTAACGGATCTCTTTCCGGGTGGTAAAGCGGCTGGGGCGTGGAGTTGACCACCCAACCTCATCTAGTGCCGGGGTTAAAGAAAGAGTAGAGCTATACTTCTACTCCCCCTCTGGGCCTTCAAGGCCCGTTCTAAGGAGAACTTTAACCTTACCTTACAAATTAAAAAGACTGATATGTATCAAAACACGCCAGGTTCAAATTCACGTGCCATACTTCAAACGTAGTCAACTGTTGTTCAAAAACTATCAGACTAACTTGAAAACACTGTCACGTCTAAAATTCTTAACTCATAGGCAATTTTGTGTAATAGTTAAATTACGGTAAAATACTGAATTTAGAAGCCAATAAAAAACGTAAGGTTTAGTGGAATACTTCACTCCATAGCCTTCATCCTAATTACGCCATTTCTTACCGTTTTTATGTTAGCAGCATTTTGCATTTCCATCAGCTGTGAATTCTCTCACAGTCACTATATTATGCTTATTATTAGCTGTACTACGTTTATGTAAAGCATACGTGTGTGGCTGTGTTATTGAATTGTGTAGTGTTAATACTGATGTTAGAGCAATCACGTAACAATGTTCTTTTCTGTTTGCAGGAGTGGATGCTTCCCCTGTATTTTTTAACGATTTATTGGTGCGTATCACGCTCAGATTATTATTAAGTACAAAATTATCATAATAATATTATTATTACCTTTTCCAGGAAAACTAACACCCTTCTTTTGAAATATAAACTTGGGGATTTTTATATTACACGTACTGATTGTATTAGGGATCTGGGAGTTTTTATTGTTTCCAAATTATACTTTCACTCTCATATTGATTATATTTTTTCTCAATCCACTAAGCTTTTGGGTCTTATTCGTAATATTACTTTTTCATTTTCGACTCTTGATAGTTTATTGATTTTATATTCTTCACTTGTTAGACCCAAATTACAGTACGCATCTGTAGTATGGAATTCAATTACTTCTACTGACACTAACCAGCTTGAGCGTATTCAAAGGAAGTTTGTAGCTCTACGCTATAATCGATTCCTTTCCCTAGACAGTAATGGCTATAGTTATGCTAATGCTCTTCAAGTACTTAATTTACGTACTTAACATGACAGAAGACATCAGCTTGATGCTATTTTTGTCATTAATGTTTTATTGGGCTCTAAATATTGTCCATCTACCATGGACATTACTGGTCTACGAGTTCCCACTCGGAAACTACGATACTTTCCTTTGATTCATGTCAGTTTATCCTATACAAATTGTCCCTCCGGCCGGTGTGCAACTGCCGCAAATTCAGTTTATAATCAACTGGATGTCTTCAGAAGTCAAATTGTCACACTTAGTCAGATGTCATATTATTTTGTTACATTATTACAGCGTGTCCTTATTAATTATTTAAGTATTTTGTTTGTTTGTTTGTTTGGTTGTGTTTTGGTTGTGTTTCTTTATTTGTCTCCTGTTCCTTGTCCGTTGTTATTTGTGTTTGTATGTTGTGCTGTTTCTGTAATTGGCCATCTAGCTGTTGATTCGGCACATTAATAATGTAGAATTGAATTGAATTGAATTATTAATGTAGATAATACGTCCTTCCAAACTCCGTAAAAATTGTAAATATTTTCCAAACTCGGCACTGGTCCCTAAGCCAATAGCCTTCTCAGCTAAAAGCTAACCAACATATTCGATGCCTTTAAAACGCTGTGGTTCTAGTTCTTCGTATCTATGTACACTTTCCTGCCCAACGATTACGACTACAAGGAGTTTAATCAATTGGAGTAAAGCGGTCGGGGCGTGAAACTGAACATTTACTTCTTAACTAGTACAGAGATTCAAAAGGAGTGTAAGTCTCACTGCCTAATTAACTACAAGAACAAATTCCACTTGAGTGTCTTGTATCATCCTGTCTGCTCTCACAAAACACCAAAATTAAAATACGGAACTCTACAATTTTACATGCTGTCTTTGTATGTGTAAAATGTTGTGCCTTACATAGAGGGAAGAACTAATAGCTAAAGAGAATTTTTCAGCTCGAAGGAACGAAAGAATCAGAAGGGTGAAGGAAATTACTTACTGGGGAGAGTTATAGTTTAAATTCTGCATATGTTAAAAATAATGACAATGACAAGGTCGGTACACTGCACGGAGTTAGAATATGAAAAGAGCGCACTTGAAGGGAAGACAGCACTTTTCATAACTGGACGTTGGCTGGAGGGTGACTGGAAAATGGTGTTAAATGTGCGTCGTGATGTGAGCTGATTAAACTGGCTTAAGTTGAGGTCTATTGGAAGAAAGATTATCAGTTACATTAAAGTCGTTATTAAATACGTTAATATTATTTTTCTGTTATGATTAAGTACACTTATGCCCTGATGACGTAGTCTGTAAACCAAGCCGATATTTTACGCCCAAGTTGTAATGCTGAAAATTGCGCGTGCATGAAAAAGGCCTACATCGAAAATGAGGTTTCCAAAAGAAATAAGGATGTAGGTAGGGGGTTAGTCTTAGAGAGTGCAGGCAGCTGAAGAGCGTTAAACCAAAAACGAGAGGGCGCAAATTAAGAAGTAATGATATCGGCAAAAGGAGTTAAAACAAGAAGGCGTGAAACAAGTGGAGCGTAAAACAAGGGCTACATGTATAAGGACTCTGCTCCGGTTCGGAGGAACGACGAATTGTTGTTTGATTACAGGAGTAAATCGGTCGAAGCGTGGAGATGCTCATGTGATTCCTTCCAGAATTAAAGTTAAGCACGTGTACAGCTATCGTAAGAGCGCTCACAGCGACAAATTCATATTTGCATTAAAACATTACAGCATAAACATATTTATCATATAATCAGTGCTTAATTCTTGTGACCAAAGCATGTTCTTTAGTGCTGGGCAGAACGCGAGTTGCAGACGGGGATTTGCAAATTAAAATAAATAGACCAACCAATGCACTATTTGACTACTTTCATGTAGTGTCCTTCTTATACACCCTACACGTGTTTCGGACCTAGGTCCATCTTCAGGGGGTCTCAGTATTGTTAAAACTACTAAAACAAGCACATGTTTAAACGAACGTACAACACTTGCGTACCGCTATTGTGGTAAAATTGTCTGGATAAAATTGTAGAACATAAATATGTATATATTTAGTTAGAACCTTATTAAAATTGTAAGATATATGTATGATGTTATTGCCAGATAATAAATAAATACTTTAGTCCCTATACAGACGATTTATTCACTTTACACAATACGCATCCCCATACGTCAAACAACAAAAGCCAGTATTTCCACACCAGTGAACATCATACATATATATCACAATTTTAATAAGATTTTAACTAAATATATACATATTTACGTTCTACAAATTTATCCAGACAACTCTACCACAATAGCGGTACGCAAGTGCTGTAAGTTCGTTTAAACATGTGCTTGTTTTAGTAGTTTTAACAATACTGAGACCCCCTGAAGATGGACCTAGGTCCTAAACACGTGTAGGGTGTATAAGAAAGACACTACATGAAAGTAGTTAAATAGTGCATTAGTTGGTCTATTTATTTAATTTGATTCATAGAAATGCACGGTGATAATAGTGTGAAAGAGTATTTACAAAGTTTCGTGCTATAGTCTCTAAAGTAAGACGGTCCGTCAGACAGTCACATTACACAGCACATAGTTTGTGTTATGTTTGCTCAACTCCAATAATTACAGTTCACAGTTAGTTCCACCGATATCCCACTACGCCATTATGTACTGTAAGACATAACTCACACATTGATCATGTCATGTGGCCAGCTTTACCTTTCCCTGATTACATTAGCGCAAGTCCAGTGTTATCACACAGCAATTTCCAACTCGCTATCATCTTTAACATTGTGGTCGCCAGGATACATTTTCAGCAGTGCAAAGAGACCGCAGTCGCCTGGCGACGAATTCCCACAATATCACCACTTATTTCAGTGCCTTCTAATCGAGCCCAATCCTCTCTTTTGAAAATCGTGTGTGCGGTATATGAAGTGGGCCATTTTGAATGGCTTCACTGAGGTCCTGTTTCGAAGCATCTGTCTTGGCGATAGAACATTCTTCCTTCTAAATGTTACACTTAAACACGTCCTGGTATTTCCTTATAGGTTCCGGATTTGCTGAAGTTTCTGTCGCATATAATTTGTTAACATCAGTACGTTGTTTCGCACACATAAATATTTAACTTCACTTACACTGTCACAATACATGCAGGCGACATCTTTCGCTGAGTTCGCACGTGTACATACAAAGACAATGTAGGCTCGTCCGTTTGCAAATATAAGGCTATTTGATATACGACGATGACAACAGAATGCAGATATAACAAATTATAAGTGCAAATAATTGCAAAAGTGATGCATATCTCGTAATTCAAAAAACTTTAATAATACTTGTTATTTTAATTTCCCATGTTTCAGGGGTTTGGAACCACTAAGTGCACCGGACACCACACGGAGCCAACAGAACCCTCTGGTTAAATCGACTTGGCGAACTGCTGCAAAGTGACAGAAGAAGACAGCACAATACACGTTATTCAAATTATGGCGCTGCGAAGATATACGTCAAAGCGGTCAGGCCTTGACTACTTCATAGCTTAGTCCGGCCTTACGCAGTTTCACATAATGAATAATCTGTACTTTTGTTTTGTTACACCACTGTGCACAATGAATTATATGAATGAATAAACTGTCACAATTTGTACCTGCATTATTATTGGAGTACACATTACCTCATTTCTAACACTATTACACATAAACTTAGTGGTTAAGAAGAGAGGAAATGTATGTATATGGGAACACTGAGGGGCGTTCAGTTCTTTGTATCCTTGACCCTGCTCAGTTGGTACTCAACATTTAATCAACGTGGAATCGCGATATTTGAAAAGAAATGTCTTGTAAAAGAAACGTGTGTCTTGAATCTCTCTACAAATTTATCTGAAACTTTTCTCAATCCGGAAAAATTAAGCGAGATGACACAAAAGTAATTCAATATTTATCCTAACTACCTGACGTTTGGGTCCAATTTCTAAAAAAAATTACATTTTCCTAACATATTGTAGTAAAATTCCCCAATGCAAATTTCACGAATATCTGTCCAGTGGGGCCCCAGTTGTTCCATCCGCAAGGACGGACGGAGAGGCGAAGTGATGGAGAAACTGAGAGATGGAAAGGCACGACGACGCTGATAATCGTCAATCATAAACTTGCGCACTCATATAAGAATGCTACAAAATTCTGAGTATAAAATTTAGACTTAGAAGCACATTTTCACACTTTCATACCAAAATTTCTGATGTTAGTTTAATGATTTTCATTCTATCATAAATAAAGAGTGGAATGGATTAATCTGTCTCTGGACAGCAAAAAATTCGGGCTCTTGTCAACATTCCTATAAAATTTCAATTCCCACAAAGTGGGGAGAATTTATTCACCAGTGAAAATACTACCTTCTGAAGAAAACTCAGTTCCATGGAGTAAGCAGTTTAGTGTGTAAGTGCGTCAGACAGTTCGGGGACAGGATCAGTAGGAAAATCTGTCAAGAAATGGGGCGTGAAATTCGTCAAATGCTCTGTTTAAAAAACCAAGCACTTAGGCGGCTACATCCTGCAAATTCACCAAAAACTTCTAACTTATAAAGAGTTTCTCATCGAAATGTACCTCCAACTGCCTTACAAGGAGGGCTGGCCGTAGGAAGATTGGAGCACATCACGAAGAGTCTCACAGCAACCAACACAAAAATGCACAAGACATTTTCGCACAGAATACAATTTGTTATATTGCATTGTGTAAAGCGATAACGTAAAATGTTTAATACTTTTTCAAGTTGTAATTTTATAAACTATTTCGGCAGCTAAATCAAGAGGCGTTAGTGTTGCGGTCGTCCGACATATTGTTATTACTGATTGTGGAAAATAAAATAAGTACATAACTGGTATGAAATGACATAAATGTTACACCAACTTTCATAAAAATCTGGCAAGTGCTTCCAAATTTCCTTTGCGGCCACCCAAATACAGGGAGGGAATACGTGTATATTGTGTTCGTGAAGTGAAGGTAAAGATACACAAATAAATCATAATCCGTTCTGCTGTTCTGCTTAACTTAATTAGAACCGATCCTAACGTACATCGTGTTATGACATTCTTCATTTAAACATTTCGCTTACGTTCGTTGCTGATCCTTCTGAACTTATTCTATATAAATTTCACATTATTATCACCGTGCATCTTCACGACTCAAATAGAACAAAATTAAACCAACTGATGCACAAATTGAGCCACCTTTATTGTAGCGTCCTTATAATATAATAAGGACGCTACAATAAAGGTGGCTCAATTTGTGCATCAGTTGGGTAATTTTGTTCCATTTATTCTACATAACTATAATAATAAATTGAGATCATAGTGCATTGCCTGGAAAAAACTTTCGCTAATGGTTTCTAGACCCTCACAGCGGTTTTGATGAAGATTCAATTCGTCTGATATGCTACGATGTGCCCGCTGTAAAATAACTATCGACGTTTCGAAGGATTCCGTAATTCTGTATATGAAGGCTAAGTATAGCATTCCAGTAGAGCTGAATTTCAAATATCGTTAGCATCCGCAGTTGAAACAGAAAAATTTACACAGCAGTCTTCTAGAAATTTAGAAATGCAGTAGTATAAAACATTATTAAGATCTCCACGAGGCGTTTCCCGGAACATCAGCTGTGAATGACTGCATTAACCTCAAAATATTGTCTAACACAATCACATAAAGCAGCACCGCAGTTTCGTAGCAGCGGTACAGCAGCTGTCTGAAGTAATGAACTGAGGACTCCTGGTGATAGGTCATGAACCAGGTGGGTGTGGAGTAAATTGATGACTTGGAATATGAACACTCAATTTCATCCACTTCTTGCTTCCTCCCCAAAGAATTAAGCAACCACAAGAACAAACAGGCAAAAATAAAATATACTAAACGAGATACAACAACAAAGTTGGTAACATTGCAAAAACAAGAAAAAACATCCTGACAAACATTGGCCGGTCTAGGAAATCGAATGATTCAATACAAGAAGAGAAGAAAATAGAAAACTTTCTCAGCAATAGAATTTGTAGCGAGGTTTAACACAACTTATCACGTTTCACATATCTCTCTCTCTCTCTCCTCTGATAAATCAGGAAGGCAAATAATGACGAAAATGTTCAGTGAACCTGGATATCAATGGACAAGGAGATAAAGAAAATTTTCTCCAAATCAGCAACAAAGCCACAAAATCAAATTTTGCACCTTTGAATGCTGGTAGAGTCCGATAGCAGTCTTATGGCACAAATGTGCTCTGGCAGCACGCTAACAGCCGCAACTACCAAACGTTCAGTTACCATAGTGCAGACTGTTGAAGACAGCGAATGTGACTCTAACAGATTCGTGGCACTTTCTTAAAACAGGTTTTGTGTTCTTAGGTCTGGTCACATTTCACGCCTCCACTCGACCACATTCTATATATATTAAATGACACCCGCTGGTCCTTGATTATGGATAAATCTACTCTGTCCTATTTTAGGCAGTGCCTTACTCTCGTACGGAATATCTATGATGAAGTATGCGTTTCGTTTCAACAAATTTAGCGAAATTAAACAATTCTTTATATGCAGTTTACACACTTTTTTAGCGTTTCCAGATAAGATATTTCTCTGTTCATCTCTGTGGCCCCATATAAGCAACAATTTCTACTTTCAGATCCAACACTAACTCCAAACCAATTTACAAATTCACTAACTGCAACATGCTAATACACGTGTCTTCCTGATATAGGAACATGACACATATCACTTCTTGTCACTGAGATTTCTTATTTTCTGGTATTAATTGTGGGATTATTATATCTCATTTTCAATAAATTTATCTGTTCTCATATAGGCGCGTATCGTGTTCATAATTTGATGCGTTTCTTTACAATTTTCTTCAGTTTGTTTTGCCATTTCTCTGCCAGTCATAATTTTCCTAATTCTTCCTCACTTAATGCCCAATCTACCAATTTCAGATTTCCTACCTGCCAAACCTAACAGCTAATTACACGTCTGTCCTACGCCTTCTGTAAGATCACACACCATCACTAAACTACAAACTACAACACAGCACCTCTCTTGTTACTCTTCCGACCTCACACACTAATGACGCACTTTTCCGGACACTCAACACTTCCTTACAAAATCTCACCTAAAACATATCGGTTATTTCCCACACAATACCTATGTCATTATACACAAAACCAATACAATTTAACAAAGGTGTTTTGTTTCATACACAACTTTACCAATTTAATATCCGAAACTTTCGGAAACGAAATCCTATGTCCCATCAAAACAGTGAGACTTTAACATACATACCGACGAAACAGACCAGCCTAGTGATAAAATGTGTGTGAAAACAAAATCGTATTTCTCACATGACGTAGTGACAATTGTGTATTGCTACACACAAATTCCTTCCGATCGTATAATGCAAGAACTACGCCGGAAGAAAATAAATGTATTGTACAACATAGCGCTTCAAATAAAATTTGGCTCTTTCAGTTCACACCAAAAGACAAAAAATTTTAAACAATTACGAAATGGAATTTTCCACATCAGGAAAACTTGAAGGTTAACAGATTAGCCTCTTCTATCTACAAGTGTGACACTTTGAAACACTTTATAGCAGGCTATTCACCGAATGCTTTCACATTTTTACGTTTCAGTTCTCCTTGACGGTACGCGATATAGCAATGCTGAATTATTCATAAGTTTCTGGAACGCTTTCTGCAACATTTTTACAAAGATAGTGTTTATCCTGTTATCATGTCTTAAATAACTCAACTAGTTCTATAATACACAAAAATCCCACGTGCATGTGGCCTATATAAGGCAAAGCCGTGAATGTGTTTGTCAACAGAAGTCACATCTCTAGCAACATGAAAGGTACAGCCTTCTTTATCGTCGTCCTGATGGCAGCCATTCTGCTTTCACTGGGTGAGTAGAAACAAATAAGGACATTAGTTTCTTAGTGGACTCATTTTATGAAACGAAAGCAAACAATAGATATTAATAATTTTTAGTATTGAACTAACCTTAATTAACAAACGTTTTGGTCTTCTAATTTCGGATGACGTCTGTAGGAATAGACGTGAAATATTCTGCTGCGAACGTTTTACTAAGGCATCGGTTTAGGACGAATTTCTGAAATATCCGAATAATAAATATTACGTTGCGGTATGCGAAGACGTGTAGCGTGGTAGAAAGGGACCAAATTCGGGAGAAAAACATTCCCTCGAGTTACACAGGTAGCAAATAAATTCTTATAAACTGAAGGTCAGGACGGTTAATCCCTTCGCAATTCGATTTCTGGATGGGAAAAGGAATATTTTTTCCTCAAAATGTGCAGCCAGTCTCTTACTCAAATGCACTGGGGCTGTATATTTGAGGCTAAATCAAACGTTGAATGATTCAGACAACACTACTCCATATAGAATCAAGACTAAGACTGAGTGGAGCTGTACCTACACAGGCCCTTTATGCCTTTTTGACTTTTGCAGGAGTAACATCACAGATTTCACATGTCCTTACTAAGCCACAGGACTTCACAATCCTGAAGAAGTAAACCTTCGTAATCATTGCAATAAAAACCGCAAACCTTACACACTTCAAGTGACAACGTTTAACTCTAAAATCATCCCAGTCGCTGGAAGTAATTTTTGCTATTGCTTTATGAAGGTCGTCGCCAAATTGAACGCCGTTACAAATCATGTTTATTAGGAAGACTTTTACAGGTCCTAGGGCTCTGTAAGAGCTGTGTGCTACTTTTTCAAAATTTCGTTGATATTTTTAAAGGGATTTTATGGAGAAATTTTGAGAAACGTTATCTAAATATATCTGTGCATGAAGTTCCATTTATTTGGTGTTTGTAGTATTCTGCACTGATATTCAGACGCTAGCAGCAAAGGAGCAGAGTCACGTTTCTCACTCACTTTTTACAGTCACGTAATTAAAAATGTTTTAAAAATCTGGGTCACGTCTGATCGTATTAAGAAGAAACTGCTTCTCGTAAATAAAAAGGGCATAATATATACATCACATGTAACATTAATTCGAGGTGACTGGAATTGTATCATTGATCTACTCAGCAAATCTTACGCAAAGACAAACTTGGAAGACCATGGTGTCGATGTGAGGATAATATTAAACATGGTGTTATAGAAACTGAAGTGTGGGAGTTTATAGAGCTAGACAGGGAAGGTGCTGCTGAAGGCGACAATAAACGTGCGGGATCAATAAATTGTATGAAATTACTTGACAGACTGAGCGACTATCAGATTCTCAAGGAAGATTGCCGAATTAACCTTGATGTCAGGCTTCCGCCGCGTTGTTGATTCCATCTGCGCTCTTCTGGGGTATTACGCGGCGTCGTGTGGTAATTGTTTACCGACGTTTCGGGACAACGTATCGGTCCCATCTTCACGGGTCAAGATTCCGAGTAGGAAAGAAAGAAAGCCAGCAACCTATAACGTAGATTCTGGAAAGTACGGCGGAGTGGCAATCAGTAGGCGTGATGACAGCCAATATGGTAGAACCAGGGTGAGAGAGGGGTGGATACAAACAACGTAAAGCTAATAGGGGAAACAAGAATGCAAACAGCTAAGACAGCTGGAAAAAACATGTCTGGAATAAAGTACATTACAGGAGGTAAGTATAACGATAAAAGTAGATAAATAAAATACAAATGAATAAATTAGAAGAAAAAAGAATCATGACAGCTTGATGGAGGGCGGGGAGGGGGGAAGAGAGGAACGTAAAGTGGCTACTGGGGATACCTGGGAGAGAACCGGTCTCAGTATGGCCAAGTTTCTGCCCTTGGGGCAGGGTGAGAATAATGGGAGAAAAATGTACGGAATGCAGCAATAATATGGAAGTGAAAGAAATAAACGAATGTATTAATTAAAAGGGGGAATTGTAAGATAACAAACGAAAAATTTAAAATAATAGAAGTAAAAGTAGAACAAATGTGGAACAAAAATAAAATGTAAGAATAATGTTTATAAGAGAAAGGAAATAAAATTAAAATAAGGGAAAAAAATATTAAAACGAATAAGTAAAAATATTAAAATCAAAAATAAAATGAAATAAAAATCATAACTAAACAGTATAAAAATAAATCCAACTGAACAAACAATATGAGCAGAAAGAATAAATATAAAATTAAAATTAAAAAATTTAAATAGTGGATATAAAATTATAAAAATTAAAGCAACAATTAAATTTACGTAACTTAAAATGTATCAAAATAAATCAATCCATAAAATAACAAGGCGAATCAAAAAGTAGGAATAAAAAGCAAAAGGAACCAGATCAAAGATGGAGGAAAAATTGGGGGGGGGGGGGGGGGTAGCAGCTAGAACCGGAGGAAAGAAGGAGAATGATACAAACAGATGCAGCTAAAGGAAAATCAGATCTGAGAAATGGGGAGAACGTGGAATAGGAAGAGGGAGAATGTGGTTCTCAAAAGGACCGTGGGCTAGTCACCACTGTTTGGGGGGGGGGGGATCTACTCTCTCTAAGGAGGCGAAAGAGAGGTTCCCATGACCCTCTTAGAGTCAGGCCATCCTCCCTGTTCGTATTGTTTGGGTGGCGCTGCAATCGATGAGTCGGTCCATGTAACCGGATTTGGTAGACAGGATTTGGGTGTCTTGGAATCTAATGCGGTGATCATTGGTGAGCCTATGTTCCGCCACCGCCCATTTTTCTAGATGCCCAAGCCGTATGTGCCGGCTATGCTCTTTAATCCTGGTGGCGATGGACCTACCAGTCTGTCCAATGTACACCTAGCCGCACTCACAGGGAATACTGTACACGCCTGGAGTCCTCAGTCCCAGATCGTCCTTCACAGGACGGAGGAAGCTGGAGATCTTCCTCGACGGCAAGCCCACACTCTTAATCTTGTGCTTGGCCAGCATTCTACTGAGGCGGCCGTTAGTAGTGTGGACATACTCGTATGTCGGTAAACAATTATCACACGACGCCGCGTAATACCCCAGAAGAGCGCAGATGTATTTCCGAATTAGGTTAGTTAGTGACAGTTTCTTTATATTTACTTCCAAAACACTCGGTGCCTTCCTACCTGCGACGCAATATCGATGTACACATTTACGTGCGATTGCTATCATACTAAGAATCATACCGTTGTGGTATAAACTGGCAGTAATTCTGTCATACAGTTAAAAATTATAAAACTCGTTAGCAAATTAACAAAGTGGGCCGGGATAGCATAGTCGGTACAGGAATCGAATCCCGGTGGGGGCGAGATATTCTACGCCCGTCCAGACCGGCCCTAGGGCCCACCCTGCCTCCTATACAATGGGTAACGGGTCTCTTTGCCGGGTGGTAAAGCGGCTGGGGCGTGGAGTTGACCACCCAACCTCATCTAGTGCCGGGGTTAAAGAAAGAGTAGAGCTATACTTCTACTCCCCCTCTGGGCCTTCAAGGCCCGTTCTAAGGAGAACTTTACCCTTAACTTACAAATTAAAGAAGACTGATATGTATCAAAACACGCCAGGTTCAAATTCACGTGCCATACTTCAAACGTAGTCAACTGTTGTTCAAAAACTATCAGACTAACTTGAAAACACTGTCACGTCTAAAATTCTTAACTCATAGGCCATTTTGTGTAATAGTTAAATTACGGTAAAATACTGAATTTAGAAGCCAATAAAAAACGTAAGGTTTAGTGGAATACTTCACTCTATAGTCTTCATCCTAATTACGCCATTTCTTACTGTTTTTATGTTAGCACCATTTTGCATTTCCATCAGCTGTGAATTCTCTCACAGTCACAATATTATGCTTATTATTAGCTGTAGTACGTTTATCTAAAGCATTCGTGTGTGACTGTGTTATTGAATTGTGTAGTGTTAATACTGATGTTAGAGCAATCACGTAACAATGTTCTTTTCTGTTTGCAGGAGTGGAGGCTGCCCCTGGAGTTTTTGGCGATTTATTTGTGCGTATCACGCTGAGATTATTATTAAGTACAAAATTATCATAATAATATTATTATTACCTTTTCCAGGAAAACTAACACCCTTCTATTGAAATATAAACTTGGGGATTTTTATATTACACGTACTGATTGTATTAAGGATCTGGGAGTTTTTATTGTTTCCAAATTATACTTTCACTCTCATATTGATTATATTTTTTTACAATCCACTAAGCTTTTGGGTAATATTACTTTTTCATTTTCGACTCTTGATAGTTTATTGATTTTATATTCTTCACTTGTTAGACCCAAATTACAGTACGCATCTGTAGTATGGAATTCAATTACTTCTACTGACACTAACCAGCTTGAGCGTATTCAAAGGAAGTTTGTAGCTCTACGCTATAAACGATTCCTTTCCCCAGACAGTAATGGCTATAGTTACGCTAATGCTCTTCAAGTACTTAATTTACGTACTTTACATGACAGAAGACATCAACTTGATGCAATTTTTGTCATTAATGTTTTATTGGGCTCTAAATATGGTCCATCTACCATGGACATTACTGGTCTACGAGTTCCCACTCGGAAACTACGATACTTTCCATTGATTCATGTCAGTTCATCCTATACAAATTGTCCCTCCGGCCGGTGTGCAACTGCCGCAAATTCAGTTTGTAATCAACTGGATGTCTTCAGAAGTCAAATTGTCACACTTAGTCAGATGTGATATTATTGTACTGCATTATTTCAAGGTGTCCTTATTAATTATTTAAGTATTTTGTTTGTTTGTTTTTTTTTGTGTGTTTTGGTTGTGTTTCTTTATTTGTCTCCTGTTCCTTGTCCGTTGTTATTTGTGTTTGTATGTTGTGCTGTTTCTGTAATTGGCCATCTAGCTGTTGATTCGGCATATTAATAATGTAGAATTGAATTGAATTGAATTATTAATGTAGATAATACGTCCTTCCAAACTCCGTAAAAATTGTAAATATTTTCCAAACTCGGCACTGGTACCTAAGCCAATAGCCTTCTCGGCTAAAAGCTAACCAACATATTCGATGCCTTGAACATGCTGTGGTTCTAGTTCTTCGTAACCATGTACACTTTCCTGCCCAATGATTACGGCTACAAGGAGTTTAATCAATTGGAGTAAAGCGGTCGGGGCGTGAAACTGAACATTTACTTCTTAACTAGTACAGAGATTCAAAAGGAGTGTATGTCTCACTGCCTAATTAACTACAAGAACAAATTCCACTTGAGTGTCTTGTCTCATCCTGTCTGCTCTCACAAAAGACCAAAATTAAAATACGGAACTCTACAATTTTACATGGTGTCTTTTGTATGTGTAAAAGTTTGTGCCTTACATAGAGGGAAGAACTAATAGCTAAAGAGAATTTTTCAGCTCGAAGAAACGAAAGAATCAGAAGGGTGAAGGAAATTACATACTGAGGAGCGTCATAGTTTAAATTCCACATATGTTAATGTCAGAATGATCAAAACAATGACAATGACAAGGTCGGTACACTGCACGGAGTCAGAATATGAAAAGAGCGCACTTGAAGTGAAGACAGCACTTTGCATAACTGGACGTTGGCTGGAGGGTGACTGGAAAATGGTCTTAAATGTGCGCCGTGATGTGAGCTGATTAAACTGGCTTAAGTTGAGGTCTATTGGAAGAAAGAGTATCAGCTACACAAAAGTGGTTATTAAAAACGTTAATATTATTTTTCTGTTATGATTAAGTACACTTATGCACTTATGTCGTAGTCTGTAAACCAAGCCGATATTTTACGCCCAAATTGTAATGCTGGAAATTGCGAGTGCAAGAAAAAGGCCTAAATCGAAAATGAGATTTCCAAAAGAAATAAGGATGTAGGTAGAGGGTAGTCTGATAGAGTGCAGGCAGCTGAAGAGCGTTAAACCAAAAACGAGAGGGCGCAAATTAAGAAGTAATGATATCGGCAAAAGGAGTTAAAACAAGAAGGCGTGAAACAAGTGGAGCGTAAAACAAGGGCTGCATGTATAAGGACTTGCTCCGGTTCGGACGAAAGACGAATTGTAGTTTGATTACAGGAGTAAATCGGTCGAAGCGTGGAGATGCTCATTTGACTCCTTCCAGAGTCATAGTTAAGAATGTGTACAGCTATCGTAAGAGCGCTCACAGCGACAAATTCATATTTACATTAAAACATTACAGCATAAACATATTTATCATATAATCAGTGCTTAATTCTTGTGACCAAAGCATGTTCATTAGTGCTGGGAAGAACGCGATTTGCAGACGAGTATTAGCAAACTTTCGTGCTATAGTCTCTAAAGTAAGACGGTCCGTCAGACAGTCACATTACACAGTACATAGTTTGTGTTCTGTTTGCTCATCTCCAATAATTACAGTTCACAGTTAGTTCCACCGATATCACACTACGCCATTATGTACTGTAAGCCATAACTCACACATTGATCATGTAATGTGGCCAGCTTTACCTTTCCCTGTTTACATTAGCGCAAGTCCTGTTATCACACAGCAATTTCCAACTCGCTATCATCTTTAACATTGTGGTCGCCAGGATACAATTTCAGCAGTGCAAAGAGACCGCAGTCGCCTGGCGACGAATTCCCACGATATCACGACTTATTTCAGTGCCTTCTAACCGAGCCCACTCCTCTCTTTTGAATATCGTGTGTGCGGTATATGATGTGGGCCATTTTGAATGGCTTCACTGAGGTCCTGTTTCAAAGCATCTGTCTTGGCGATAGAACATTCTTCCTTCTAAATGTTACACATAATACAAGTCCTGGTATTTCCTTATAGTTTCCGGATTTGCTGAAGTTTCTGTCGCATATAATTTGTTAGTATCAGTACGTTGTTTCGCACACATAAATATTTAACTTCACTTACACTGTCACAATACATGCAGGCGACATCTTTCGCTGAGTTCGCACGTGTACATACAAAGACAATGTAGGCTCGTCCTTTGCAAATATAAGGCTATTTGATATACGACGATGACAACAGAATGCAGATATAACAAATTATAAGTGCAAATAATTGCAACAAGTGATGCATATCTCGTAATTCAAAAAACTTTAATAATACTTGTTATTTTAATTTCCCATGTTTCAGGGGTTTGGAACCACTAAGTGCACCGGACACCACACGGAGCCAACAGAACCCTCTGGTTAAATCGACTTGGCGAACTGCCGCAAAGTGACAGAAGAAGACAGCACAATACACGTTATTCAAATTATGGCGCTGCGAAGATATACGTCAAAGCGGTCAGGCCTTGACTACTTCATAGCTTAGTCCGGCCTTACGCAGGTCATATAATGAATAATCTGTACCTTTTGTTTTGTTACACCACTGTGCACAATGAATTATATGAATGAATAAACTGTCACAATTTGTACCTGCATTATTATTGGAGTACACATTACCTCATTTCTAACACTATTACACATAAACTTAGTGGTTAAGAAGAGAGGAAATGTATGTATATGGGAACACTGAGGGGCGTTCAGTTCTTTGTATCCTTGACCCTGCTCAGTTGGTACTCAACATTTAATCAACGTGGAATCGCGATATTTGAAAAGAAATGTCTTGTAAAAGAAACGTGTGTCTTGAATCTCTCTACAAATTTATCTGAAACTTTTCTCAATCCGGAAAAATTAAGCGAGATGACACAAAAGTAATTCAATATTTATCCTAACTACCTGACGTTTGGGTCCAATTTCTAAAAAAAATTACATTTTCCTAACATATTGTAGTAAAATTCCCCAATGCAAATTTCACGAATATCTGTCCAGTGGGGCCCCAGTTGTTCCATCCGCAAGGACGGACGGAGAGGCGAAGTGATGGAGAAACTGAGAGATGGAAAGACACGACGACGCTGATAATCGTCATTCATAACCTTGCGCACTCATATAAAAATGCTACAAAATTCTGAGTATAAAATTTAGACTTAGAAGCACATTTTCAGACATTCATACCAAAATTTCTGATGTTAGTTTAATGTTCTTCATTCTATCATATATAAGAGTGGAATTGATTAATCTGTCTCTGGACAAGAAAAAATTCGGGCTCTTGTCAACATTCCTATGAAATTTCAATTCCCACTAATTGGGGAGAATTTATTCACCAGTAAAAATACAACTTTCTGAAGAAAACTCAGTTCCATACAGTAAGCAGTTTAGTGTGTAAGTGCGTCAGACAGTTCGGGGAGAGGATCGGTAGGAAAAGCTGTCAAGAAATGGGGCGTGAAATTCGTCAAATGCTCTGTTTAAGAAACCAAGGTCTCAGGCGGCTACATCCTGCAAATTCACCACAAACTTCTAACTTATAAAGAGTTTCTGATCGAAATGTACCTCCAACTGCCTTACAAGGAGGGCTGGCCGTAGGAAGATTGGAGCACATCACGAAGAGTCTCACAGCACCCAACACAAAAATGCACAAGACATTTTCGCACAGAATACAATTTGTTATATTGCATTGTATAAAGACATAACGTAAAATGTTTACTACTTTTTCAAGTTGTAATTTCATACACTATTTCGGCAGCTAAATCAAGAGGCGTTAGTGTTGCGCAGGTCCGACATATTGTTTTATTTCCTCTGCGGCCACCCAAATACAGGGAGGGAATACGTGTATATTGTGTTCGTGAAGTGAAGGTAAAGATACACAAATAAATCATAATCCGTTCTGCTGTTCTGCTTAACTTAATTAGAACCGATCCTAATGTACATCGTGTTATGACATTCTTCATTTAAACATTTCGCTTACGTTCGTTGCTGATCCTTCTGAACTTATTCTATATAAATTTCACATTATTATCACCGTGCATCTTCACGACTCAAATAGAACAAAATTAAACCAACTGATGCACAAATTGAGCCACCTTTATTGTAGCGTCCTTATAATATAATTATTATATTATTATATAATAAGGACGCTACAATAAAGGTGGCTCAATTTGTGCATCAGTTGGTTTAATTTTGTTCCATTTATTCTATATAACTATAATAATAAATTGAGATCATAGTGCATTGCCTGGAAAAAACTTTCGCTAATAGTTTCTAGACCCTCACAGCGGTTTTGATGAAGATTCAATTCGTCTGATATGTTACGAAGTGCCAGCTGTAAAATAGCTATCGACGTTTCGAAGGATTCCGTAATTCGTATATAAAGGCAAAGTATAGCATTCCAGTAGTGCAGAATTTCAAATATCGTTAGCATCCGCAGTTGAAACAAAAAAATTTACACCGCAGTCTTCTAGAAATTTAGAAATGCAATAGTATAAAACACTATTAAGATCTCCACGAGGCGTTTCCCGGAACATCAGCTGTGAATGACTGCATTAACCTCAAAATATTGTCTAACACAATCACATAAAGCAGCACCGCAGTTTCGTAGCAGCGGTACAGCAGCTGTCTGAAGTAACGAACTGAGGACTCCTGGTGCTAGGTCATGAAGCAGGTGGGTGTGGAGTAAATTGATGACTTCGAATATAAACACTCAATTTCATCCACTTCTTGCTTCCTCCCCAAAGAATTAAGCAACCAGAAGAACAAACAGGCAAAAATAAAATATACTAAACGAGATACAACAACAAAGTTGGTAACATTGCAAAAACAGAAAAAACATCCTGACAAACATTGGCCGGTCTAGGAAATCGAATGATTCAATACAAGAAGAGAAGAAAATAGAAAACTTTCTCAGCAATAGAATTTGTAGCGAGGTTTAACACAACTTATCACGTTTCACATATCTCTCTCTCTCTCCTCTGATAAATCAGGAAGGCAAATAATGACGAAAGTGTTCAGTGAACCTGGATATCAATGGACAAGGAGATAAAGAAAATTTTCTCCAAATCAGCAACAAAGCCACAAAATCAAATTTTGCAACTTTGAATGCTGGTAGAGTCCGATAGCAGTCTTATGGCACAAATGTGCTCTGGCAGCTCGCTAACAGCCGCAACTACCAAACGTTCAGTTACCATAGTGCAGACTGTTGAAGACAGCGAATGTGACTCTAACAGATTTGTGGCACTTTCTAAAAACAGGTTTTGTGTTCTTAGGTCTGGTCACATTTCACGCCTCCACTCGACCACATTCTATATATATTAAATGACACCCGCTGGTCCTTGATTATCGATAAATCTACTCTGTCCTATTTTAGGCAGTGCCATACTCTCCTACGGAATATCTATGACGGAAGTATGCGTTTCGTTTCAACAAATTTAGAGAAATTAAACAATTCTTTATATGCAGTTTACAAACTTCTTTTAGCTTTTCCAGATAAGATATTTCTCTGTTCATCTCTGTGGCCCCATATAAGCAACAATTTCTACTTTCAGATCCAACACTAACTCCAAACCAATTTACAAATTCACTAACTGAAACATGCTAATACACGTGTCTTCCTGAGACAGGAACATGACACATATCAATTCTTGTCACCGAGATTTCTCATTTTCTGGTATTAATTGTGGGATTATTATATCTCATTTTCAATAAATTTATCTGTTCTCATATAGGCGCGTATCGTGTTCATAATTTGATGCGTTTCTTTACAATTTTCTTCAGTTTGTTTTGCCATTTCTCTGCCAGTCATAATTTTCCTAATTCTTCCTCACTTAATGCCCAATCTACCAATTTCAGATTTCCTACCTGCCAAACCTAACAGCTAATTACACCTCTGTCCTACGCCTTCTGTAAGATCACACACCATCACTAAACTACAAACTACAACACAGCACCTCTCTTGTTACTCTTCCGACCTCACACACTAATGACGCACTTTTCCGGACACTCAACACTTCCTTACAAAATCTCACCTAAAACTATCGGTTATTTCCCACACAATACCTATGTCATTATACACAAAACCAATACAATTTAACAAAGGTGTTTTGTTTCATACACAACTTTACCAATTTAATATCCGAAACTTTCGGAAACGAAATCCTATGTCCCATCAAAACAGTGAGACTTTAACATACATACCGACGAAACAGACCAGCCTAGTGATAAAATGTGTGTGAAAACGAAATCGTATTTCTCACATGACGTAGTGACAATTGTGTATTGCTACACACAAATTCCTTCCTATCATATAATGCAAGAACTACGCCGGAAGAAAATAAATGTATTGTACAACATAGCGCTTCAAATAAAATTTGGCTCTTTCAGTTCACACCAAAAGACAAAAAATTTTAAACAATTACGAAATGGAATTTTCCACATCAGGAAAACTTGAAGGTTAACAGATTAGCCTCTTCTATCTACAAGTGTGACACTTTGAAACACTTTATAGCAGGCTATTCACCGAATGCTTTCACATTTTTACGTTTCAGTTCTCCTTGACGGTACCGATATAGCAATGCTGAATTATTCATAAGTTTCTGGAACGCTTTCTGCAACATTTTTACAAAGATAGTGTTTATCCTGTTATCATGTCTTAAATAACTCAACTAGTTCTATAATACACAAAAATCCCACGTGCATGTGGCCTATATAAGGCAAAGCCGTGAATGTGTTCGTCTACAGAAGTCACATCTCGAGCAACATGAAAGGTACAGCCTTCTTTATCGTCGTCCTGATGGCAGCCATTCTGCTCTTACTGGGTGAGTACAAACAAATAAGGACATTAGTTCCTCAGTCGGCTAATTTTGAAAAAAGCAAACAATAGGTTTTAATAATTTGTAGCATTAAACTAACTTCGGTGGCAGAACAGCAAATTCCTCACCGATGGCACCGAAAACTGTCATTGCTAACGGCTGTAATATAGTCACATAGTCCCTCGAGCTATACACGTATCAAATAAATTCTAATATACTGAAGCTCAGGACATTTGATTCCTTCGCAATTCGATTTCGGCATGGGGACAAGAATTTATTTTCCTCAAAATGTCCAGCCAGTCTCTACTCAAATTCCTGGGGGGCTGTTAATTTAAGGCTAAATTAAACTTGAATGATGTGTCCAATCTACTCCCTATATAATCAGAGGCTAAGAATCAGTGGAGCTATACCCACACAGGCCCTATATGCCTTCATGGCGTGTAAAGCAGTAACGTCGCCGATATTACATTTCATTAATAAGCCACATGGCTTCACAATCCTGAAGAAGGAAACAGTCGCAGTTAACGCATTTGTAACCTCAAATCTTACACACTTCAAGTGACAACGTTTAACTCTAAAATCCTCCCACTTGCTGGAAGTAACTATTGCTGTTGCTGCATGACGGGCGTCGCCAAATTGAACTCCGTTACAAAGTATGTTTGTTAGGAAGACCTCCACAGGGCCTACGGCTGTGTAAGAGCTGTGTGTAAATTTCGTTGAAATATTTAAAGGGAATTTATGGAGGAATTTTGAAAACAGGCAAACTAAATATATCTGTGCATCAAGGTTCATTTATCTGGTGTTGTGTTATTATATTCTGATATTCAGACGCTAGCAGCAAAGGAACAAGCCAAGTTTCTCACTCGTGATTTTCTAGTCACGTAATTAAAAGTGTGGTAAAAATCTGGGTCACGTCTGATCGTATTAAGAAGAAACTGATCCTCGTAAATAAAAAGGCGTAATATATACATAGTAGATCAATTCGAGCGACTGGATTGTATATGATCTATCAGCAATTTCGCAAAGAAAACTGAAGACCATGCGTCGATGTGGGTTAATATAATGTGTTTTAAACTGAAGTTTTATGGCTAGACAGCTGCAGCGGCATAACATTTTAGACTAATGGGTTTTAGCTGACAGGGAAGTGCTGCTGAAGCGGCAATAACGTGTGTATAGAAACTGAAGTGTGGGTTTTAGAGCTGACAGGAGGCTCTGAGGCGCAATAACGTGATGTTGAAACTGAAGTGTGGAGTTTTAGTGAAGGGAAGTGTGTGAAGCGGCAATTAAACGTGATGTTATAGAAACTGAAGTGTGGGAGTTTATAGAGCTAGACAGGGAAGGTGCTGCTGAAGGCGGCAATAACGAGTATAGAAACTGAAGTGTGGAGTTTATAAGTGAAGGGAGGCTCTGAGCGCAAAATAAAATATGTATGAAATTATTGACAGATTGAGCGACTATCAGCTTGTCAAGGATGATTGTCAAATTAGGTTAGTTAGAGGCTGCTTCTTTATATTTACTTCCAAAAACTCGGTTTCTTCCTACCTGAGACGCAATATCGGTGTCGATGCTATCGTAATAATAATCATACCGTTGTGGTATAAACTGGCAGTAATTCCTTCATACAGATAAAAAACACAATTCAGAGTAACTTGAAAACAGTCATGTAGAAAATTCTTAACTCTCAGACTGTTTTATGTAATAGTTAAATTACCGCAAAATTTTGAATTTAAAAACTAATTAAACGTGATATTTTAAATAATTTAATAACAAGTTTTAATAACCTCGACGATCTCAATAGATAATAACGACAAACACCCTACAAAAAGTGCAGTGCCGATATAGTTCGAAAACGAATGGACGTCATATACACCGAACGATTTCAAGAAAATTACCTGTAAAACCTTATATATATATATATATGTATGTATACTTGTGACTTCCAGTGTAAAGTAGTAACACTGACAAAATAATAGTTGAATAACAGTGCCAAATGGACGGTGATAAGTGAAGTGTACATAGCAAGTTACCCCTGATGATGGCCAAATTAAGGCCGAAACATATGTAGGGTATAGTGAAAATTTATTTATAAGTGCATTCATTGGTTGAATGAGTGAATATTAATACTAAGATGCACGGTGAACACAAAGTAAAATTAAACGTGAGCATTAGTGGAATACTTCACTCTATAGCCTTTATCCTAATTACGCCCTTTCTTATTATGTTAACATTTTGCATTTCCATCACTTGTGAATTCTCTCACAGTCACTATATTATGCTTATTATTAGCTGTACTATGTTTATCTAAAGCATTCGTGTGTGGCTGTGTTATTGAATTGTGTAGTGTTAATACTGATGTTTGAGCAATCACGTAACAATGTTCTTTTCTGTTTGCAGGTGCGGAGGCTGCCCCGCAAGGAGGGATAGATGAGGTGGGTATTGCGTTGAGATTAACTTTAAGCAGTGAAGCTAACATAACATTATTATTGTTGTTATTATTATAGCTAATACACCCTTCCGTTATTCCGTCGCAATTTAAGTATTTTCGAAACTAGGCACTGGTACCTAAGCCAATAACTTCTCAGCTGAAAGCTAACCAACTCATTCGATGCCTTGAACACGCTTGGTTCCCTTTCTTTGTATCCATGCACAGTGTTCTGCCAATGGTTCAGGCTACTGAGGGGTTTACTCAATGGGAGTTACGCAGTCGGGGCGTGAAGCTGATCATTTTAACTAGTGCGGAGATTAAAAGGAGTTTATGTCTCACTGACTTGTTAAGTACAAGAACAAGTTCCAGTTTATTGTCTTGTATCATCCTGTCTGCTCTCACAGAAGACTACAATTAAAATACGGAACTCTGAAATTTTACATGCTGTCTTTTGTATGTGTAAAATTTTGTGCCTTACGTCGACGATAGAAATAATTAGTGAAGGGAATTTTAAGCTCGAAAGAAGGATACAATCAGAAGGGTGAAGGAATTACATACTGGGGAGCGTCATAGTTTAAATTCCGCATATGTTAAAGTCAGAATGATCAAAACAATGACAATGACAAGGTCGGTACATTGTACGGAGTCAGAATATGAAAAGAGAGCACTTGAAGTGAAGACAGCACTTTGCATAACTGGACGTTGGCTGCAGGGTGACTGGAAAATGGTCTTAAATGTGCGTCGTGATGTGAGCTGATTAAACTGGCTTACGTTTAGGTCTATTGGAAGAAGGCTATCAGCTTCAAAAAGTGGTTTTTATAAAGTTATTATTATTATTATTAAGTAAAAAGGTAAAGCAATCCCATTACAGGCCTCGACAGGCCCTTAGGGTCAGGCAGGAGGTTGAGGCTCCCAGATTTCTAGACAATCGGCACATGAAGGTGGTAAGGTTGTCAGCCCTACGCACCGGCCGCCTTTTACCCCCAGAAAATACTCCTGGTACTCATTTCTGTTAGAGGCTGAGTCGATCCCAGGGCCATAGTGCGACCGAAAGGATTATGTCAAGGAAAAATTCCAATGACACCATCGGGAATCGAACCCGCGACCTTCCGGCTTGTAGAGCAGTGCCTCAACCAACTGCGCCACCGCGTGCCCCATTATTATTAAGTAGAGTTACATAATTATAAGCTGTGAAGTCGTAGTACGTAAATCAAGCCCTTATTTCACGCCCACGTTTTAACACTGAAAATTGCGCGTGCATCAAAAGGGCCTAAATCAAAAATGATATTCCCAGAATACATAATGGAGTAGGTAGGGGTTAGCCTAACAGAGTGGACGCAACTAAGTGCGTTAAACCAAAAATAAAAGGCGCAAATTAAGAAGTGGTGATATCGGCAAGAGGAGTTCAAAGAAGAAGGCGTGAAACGAGTGGAGCGTAAAACAAGGGCTACAGGTATAAGGACTCTGCTCCGGATTGGACGAACGACGAATCATTGATTGTTTACAGGAGTAAATCGGTCGAAGCGTGGAGATTCTCATTTGGATCATTCCAGAGTCATAGTTAAGGACGCGTACAGCTATCGTAAGAGCGCTCACAGCGACAAAGTCATATTTGCATTAAAATATTAGAGCCTATATATATTTACAATATAATTAGTGCTTAATTCTTGTGACCAAAATATGTCCTTTAGAACTGTGCAGAACGCGATTTGCAGACGAGGATTTGCAAAGTTTTGAATAATATGCTCTCAAAATAAGAGGGTCCGTCAGACAGTAAAATTATGCAGCATATATTTTGGGTTATGTTTGCTCAACTCCAATAATTACAGTTCAGATTTACTTTCACTGATATCTCACTACTCCATTACGTACTGTAAGCCATAACTCAGACATTGATCATGTCGTGACGCCAACTGTCGACATCTTTCGCTGAGTTCGCACCTGTACATACAAAGACATGTAGGCTCGTCCCTTTGCAAATATGAGGCTATTTGATATACGGCGATGACAACAGAATGCAGATATAACAAATTATAAGTGCAAATAATTGCAACAAGTGATGCATATCTCGTAGTTTGTATAACTTTAATAATACTTGTTATTTTAATTTCCCATAATTAATATAATTAATAAAAAAACTGTTTCAGGGGTTTGGAACCACTAAGTGCACCGGACACCACACTGAGCCAACAGAACCCTCTGGTTAAATCGACTTGGCCAACTGCCGCAAAGTGACAGAAGAAGACAGCACATTACACGTTATTCAAATTATGACGCTGCGAAGATATACGTCAAAGCGGACCGGCCTTGACTACTTCATAGCTTAGTGCGGCCTTAAGCAGCGTCATATAATGAATATTCTGTAGCTTTTGTTTTGTTACACCAACTGTGTACATTGAATTATATGAATGAATAAACTGTCACAAGTTGCACCTGCATTATTATTTGAGTACAAATTACCTCACGTCTCTTAGTATTTAAACACACAAAACCTCAGTGACTAAGAAGACAGGAAATGTACGTAAAACGGAAATATGAAGCGCGTCGCAAATTTGCATCCTTGGCCCTGCTCAGGTGGCGATAACATTTAATAAAGAGTGTGTCACAGTTCTGTATCTTGCTCAGAGATTTTACATGCATTTATTATAGAATGTTTTTGCTGTTGTTATGTTGTGTTTCTTTGAAAATATTTTAGCCAGACGAAGAGTTTTGGAAATTCAGACTTTCAAATAACATTTCGTACACAAGAAGCTTTATATATTCTAATTAATGTACTTTTGTCTTCATCACCCCACACGAAATCCAACCATGTTTTGCGTTTTACTTTTAGTTTATCTGTGGCCTAACTTCCTGTGCCTTATGTTTTGTTTCGAAAATTTCGCCTACTCGGGAAAAAATTTATTTTACATAAATCGTGTGCTTTGATTCCCACTACACATTTATTTGAAAGTTTTCTTACCCTAGAAGTATTTAGCAAGATATCGTGATAGTAATTACATCATTATTTTAAATACCTAACATTTTTGTCCAATTTTAAACAACAGATCCATCCCGACAGATTTCAGTAAAATTTCCCAATATAATACTTCACAAGATCTGTCTAGTGGACAAGAGCTGTTCCATGCACAAGGACGAAGGAGAGACGGAGAGCTAAGCAGACGGATAGACATGATAAATCTAATAGTCGCTTTTCACCACTTTCCGGGCTCGTCATAAAATATTATATTTATCTGAGAATTACCTTAGTAACACTTAGAACAACGTATTCATACATTCATAATAAAATTTCTAATTTCGGTTTAATGCACTTCATTCTAACCTTAATATTATTCATATCTTAGGCCTACATTTTAACCGCAAATTGACAGTCCGACAAAATGTACAATTCAATCACATTTTCACTTTTTATTAGTTTTAGACAACGTACATACACAGATGTAAAGAATTCATGTAAACAATTGTACCAGTTGATGTGAACAGTGTGTAATGAGTCCCTGAAGAAGAACCCAAATTAAGGGTTCGAAATATGTAGGACAATGGAATTGCACAATTAATGTGATACATTTCATTCTATCATAAATGTAAATTTCACGAAAGTCTGTCCAGTGAGTCACGATTTTTTCCATCCGCAAAGAGAAGTGATGGAGAAATTGACAGATGGACAGATATGAGGGAAGCTAATATTCGTCATTCAAAATATTTCAGAATCGTCTAAAAATTATACATTAATCTGCCTATTTAATTTATACTTAGAAGCACATATTAATACTTCCATATTAAAATGTCTGATGTTATGTCTCGTCACATTTCACGCCTCTGCCGGCCTGCCTTCTATATTATTAAATGACACCGCTGGTCCTTGATTATGGATAAATCTACTCTGTCCTATTTTAGGCAGTGCCATACTCTCGTATGGAATATCTATGACGAAGCTATGCGTTTCGTTTCAACAATCAAAGCAAAATTAAATTAAGATCTATATGCAGTTTACACACTGTTTATTTAGCTTTTCCAGATAAGATATTTCTCGTTCATCTCTGTGGCCCCATATAAGCAACAATTTCTACTTTCAGATCCAACACTAACTCCAAACCAATTTACAAATTTACTAACTGCAACATGCTAATACACGTGTGTACCTGATACAGGAACGTGACACATATCAATTCTTGTCACTGAGATTCTTATTTTCTGGTATTAATTGTGGGATTATTATGTCTCATTTTCAATAAATTTATCTGTTCTCATATAGGCGCATATCGTGTTCATAATTTGATGCGTTTTCTTTACAACCTTCTTCAGTTTGTTTTGCCATTTCTCTGCCAATCATAATTTTCCTAATTCTTCCTCACTTAATGCCCAATCTACCAATTTCAGATTTCCTACCTGCCAAACCTAACAGCTGATTACATGTTTGTCCTACGCCTTCTGTAAGATCACACACCAGCACTAAATTACAAACTACAACGCAGCGCCTCTCTTGTTACTCTTCCGACCTCACACACTAATAACGCACTTTTCCGAACACTCAACACTTCCTTACAAAATCTCACCTAAAGCCTATCGGTTATTTCCCACACAATACCTATGTCATTATACACAAAACCATAACAAATTAACAAATATGTTTTGTTTCATACACAACTTTACCAATTTAAAATCCGAAACATTTCGGAAACGAAATCCTATGTCCCATCAAAAGAGTGAGACTTTAACATACATACCGACGAAACACACCAGCCTAGTGATATAATGTGTGTGAAAACGAAATCGTATTTCTCACATGACGTAATGACAATTGTGTATTGCTACACACAAATTCCTTCCTATCATATAATGTAAAAACTACGCCGGAAGAAAAAAATGTACTATACAAACATAGCGCTTCAAATAAAATTTGGCCTTTCAGTTCACACCAAAAGACAAAAAATTCTAAACAATTACGAAACGGAATTTTCCATATCAGGAAAACTTGAAAGTTAACAGACTAGTCTCTTCTATCTACGAGTGTGACACTTTGACACATTATAGCAGGCTATTCACCGAATTCTTTCACATTTGTACGTTTCATTTCTCTTCAAAGGTACGCGACATGACAATGCTGAATAAACAGTACGTTTCTGGAACATTTCCTACAACGTTACGTATCAAGATAGTGTCTGTCGTGTTATCAGGTCATAAATAACACAACTAGTTAAACAAGACACGAAACAACCTCTTGCGTGTGTCCTCTATCATTCAAAGCGGTGAATGTGTTCGTCAACAGAAGTCAAACCTCGAGCAACATGAAAGGTACAGCCTTCTTTATCGTCGTCCTGATGGCAGCCATTCTGCTCTTACTGGGTGAGTACAAACAAATAAGGACACCAGTTCCTCAGTCGGCTAATTTTATGAAATAAAAGCAAACAATAGGTATTAATAATTTGTAGTATTAAACTAACTTTGGTGGCAGAACAGCAATATTCCTCACCGATGTCGCCGAAGTCTGCCATTGCTAACGGCAGTAATATAGTCACATAGAAATGTTCAATCCTCACAAGAATGTCTCTAAGACCCATTTTAATATTATCGTGCCCTTTCCTTCTAAATTATACATTTCATAATTCTAAGTGTTAGCCTCTTTACCACAGCACGCTATGTTATCCAGATATGGAGAGGTGTAGAACAGTGACGGATGGTGCAAAGTTTTGGTCTTCTAATTTCGGAGGACGTCTGTAGGAATAGACGTGAAATATTCTGCTGCGAACATTCTAGTAAGGCGTCGGTTTAGGACGAATTTCTGAAATATCCGAATAATAAGTATTACGTTCCGGTATGCGAAGACGTGTAGCGTGGTAGAAAGGGACCAAATTCGGGAGAGAAACTTTCCCTCGAGCTACACATTTAGCAAATAAATTCTTATAAACTGAGGCCCAGACATTTGATTCCTTTGCAAATTGACCACTCTACTCCATACAGAATCAAGGCTAAGAATGAGTGGAGCTATACCTACACAGGCCTTACATGCCTTCATGACATGTAAATCAGTGACGTCACCGATTTTACATTTCCTTAATAAGCCACAGGGCTTCACAATCCTGAAGAAGGAAGCTATGCAACGACAACCTCAAATCTTACACACTTCAAGCCTAAAATCCTCCCAGTTTCTAGAAATGTATGCTGCTGTTGATGGACGAGGGGCGTCGCCAAAAGAAACGCCGTAACAAAGTAGGCTATATGCAGGAAACTACAGGATGTAAATTATTTTGCCGGTAACTTGTTTATTAGGAAGACATTTACAGGATCTTGGGCTTTGTAATAGCTGTGTGTTAATTTTGCAAATTTTCTTTCAAATATTCAAAGGGAATTTATCGAGGAATTTTGAGAAAAGGCATTTAAATATGTCTGCGCACCGAATTTCATTTATTTTGTGTTTGTGTTATTATATTCTGATATTCAGACGCTAGCAGCAAAGGAGCTGAGCCACGTTTCTCACTCATGATTTTCTAGTCACGTATTTAAAAATGTGTTAAAAATCTGGGTCACGTCTGATCGTATTTAGAAGAAACTGATCCTCGTAAATAAAATGGCTTAATATATACATCACATATAGTATAAATCGATGAGACTGCAATTGTATTCGTGATATTGTCAGCAAAATCTTACGCAAAGACAAACTTGGAAGACCATGGTGTCGATGTGAGGATAATATTAAACATGATGTTAAAGAAACTGAGGAGTGGGAGTTTATAGAGCTAGACAGGGAAGGTGCTTCTGAAGGCGGCAATAAATGTGCGGGATCAATAAAATGTATGAAATTACTTGACAGATTGAGCGACTATCAGATTCTCAAGGAAGATTGCCGAATTAGGTTAGTTAGTGACAGTCTCCTTATATTTACTTCCAAAACACTCGGTGCCTTCCTACCTGCAACGCAATATCGATGTCCACAGTTACGTGCGATTGCTATCATACTAAGAATCATACCGTTTGGTATAAACTGGCATTACTTCCGTCATGCAGATAAAAATCATAAAGTCCGTTAGCAAATTAACAAAACTGATATGTTTTGAAACAAGCCAGGCTCAATTTCACAAGCCTTACTTCAACCGTTGTCGACTGCTCTTCAAAAACTATCAGACTAACTTGGAAACACTGTCACGTCTAAAATTCTTAACTCATAGGCCATTTTGTGTAATAGTTAAATTACGGTAAAATACTGAATTTAGAAGCCAATAAACAACGTAAGGTTTAGTGGAATACTTCACTCTATAGTCTTCATCCTAATTACGCCATTTCTTACTGTTTTTATGTTAGCACCATTTTGCATTTCCATCAGCTGTGAATTCTCTCACAGTCACTATATTATGCTTATTATGAACTGTACTATGTTTATCTAAAGCATTCGTGTGTGGCTGTGTTATTGAATTGTGTAGTGTTAATACTGATGTTAGAGCAATCACGTAACAATGTTCTTTTCTGTTTGCAGGTGCGGAGGCTGCCCCGCTAAGTGGCAAACCTGCGGTTGGTATTGCTTTGAGATTAATTTTCAGCAGTAAAACTATCATAAGATTATTATTATTATTATTATTATTATTATTATTGTAGCTAATTTGTCCTTCCTAATTCCGTCTCAATTTAAGTATTTTCGAAACTCGGCACTGGTACCTAAGCCAATAGCCTTCTCAGCTAAAAGCTAACCAACACATTAGATGCCTTGAACACGCTCTGGTTCCCTTTCTTCGTATTCATGTACAGTGTCCTGCCAATGGTTAAGGCTGCAAGGGGTTTACTCAATGGGGAGTAAAGGGGTCGGGACGTGAAGCTGATCATTCTCTTCTAACTAGTGCAGAGATTAAAAAGGATTTCATATGTGAAATATAAAATTCTCAACTTAAACCGCAGTCTTATTTTTATAATTTTTTTAAATATTATATATTATAATCCCCATAAACCAGTACAACATGTTTCGATCCCTTCCTGGGATCATCATCAGGGACACTTGTGGGAGTATAAATTACATAAACTAAAACCAACAATATAAGTACATGTTAAGACTATAAAATGTAAAAACGATGATTAAAATTGTAGGCGATCATTTCGGGGTGGATCCC
The DNA here is from genome assembly GCA_021186555.1 of Reticulitermes speratus. Classification (NCBI taxonomy): domain Eukaryota; kingdom Metazoa; phylum Arthropoda; class Insecta; order Blattodea; family Rhinotermitidae; genus Reticulitermes; species Reticulitermes speratus. The sequence goes on from JAJKFL010000007.1 coordinate 29,497,719, forward strand.
CGGTCTACTGTGTACTGAATACTGTCGTATCCATCCGCATATAAACAACCAATTGTCTCTACACAGTATCACAGGAATACGAGAATCACAAAGTACTACGGGGCACGCGGTGGCGCAGTTGGTTGAGGCACTGCGCTACAAACCGGAACGTCGCGGGTTCGATTCCCCATGGTGTCACTGGAATATTTCAGTTACATAATCGTTTCGGTCGCACTGTGGCCGACTCAGCCTCTAACAGAAATGAGTACCAGGAATATTTTCCTGGGGGGTAAAGGCGGCCGGTGCGTAGGGCTGACAACCTTACCACCTTCATGTGCCGATTGTCTAAAAATCTTGGAGCCTCAACCTTCTGGGACCCTAAGGGCCTGTCAAGGCCTGTAATGGGATTGCTTTACTTTACCTTTACCTTTACCTTTACCTTTACCAAGAAACTACAAAATTCCAAACCATGTCAAATAACTCCTACAGCAAATCCTAGGATGAAAGCTAAAGAGACAGCTGGAGCACAAAATGTATGTTTTGGTGACCATCACACCAGTCCACAGAATGAAGGCTTATTAACACTAAATTGTCCAGGAGAATGTTGTCCAGAGACGACACACAACATCCGATGAACGGAGGCAATCTACAACCTCATCGACGTAGCTTCCGAAACGTCGACGGTGAAGAAAACACGATGTGACGACATGTACTGATTAAATTTCGCACGACCAGTAGATGAAGAGGAACTAATACACTGAAGACAGTGATATGTGTGAAATAACCAGTTGCTTGTGTAAATGTACCGTGTAGCAGTTTCTCGGCGAGATGAAGACAACGAGTAAGATTTTTTTTTTTTTTTGAAAGTGAACTTTGTTTGAGTAAATGGTTGGTTGTAATTTGATTTTTTTTTTTGAGGTATTGAAATAATATTGCAGCATGTGGCAGTGTAAATACATTTGGTAAAAGTGAAATAATTTTTCTTTTAAATAGTGAACTGAACAGTGAAGTGAAGTGCAGTGCTAGTCAAAAGCTAGTCTTTATTTTTATTTTTGTTTTACAGCTTTGGACCCAAACTTTAAAGAAATGAACAATAATTTTGGCACAGTAATAAATTATGATTGTGTTAGTTAAGGTTTATGGACTGTTGCTGTATACCATATGTGGTTTATGTGATTTTTTGTGCTTAGAGTTTTGTAAATTTGGGGGGGGGGGGGACGGAAATGATGCAGTGTTAATTATAAATTAAGACCCTAACATACAATTACGAAAATTGGACAGACGCTGATACTTTTGGATTGAGTGAACAAAATTATGCTTTTTGAGTTTGAGAAAATTTTTTATTTTGAATTTTGGTTGGACTATGATTGAATTTCCTGATGTTTATGTAATGATGTTGTGTATTGCGTGTTGAATTATTCTGCTTTATTTAATGTGTTTTATTTTTGGGTTTGTGTAAGTTTATTTTGGGTTTTGCGGAAATTTTGGAATTTGAAATGGTTTACACGACTTTGGTTTGGTTAATGAAATAGAGGTGATGCAGGGAAGCATCATAGTTAAGAAGGGGGAAATGTAGTACCGTAGTGTTTTGTTTTGTGTAACCACGCAAAATTTATTTTTTCTAAATTTTATAATGGAGTGTTAATGATAAATTTTGAATTTTAGTTATGATACAAACCAGGTTGAGTGAGTTACACGTGATAACAACAGGAAGGCTGTATCATGTTGCATCCCTTTAGTAACAGCAAATATTTGTTGGGTTTGCATTTCCTGTTGCAATGCGAACTAGAAAACGCTGTTCTGGTAAGTTTAGTGAGCGCGTGAGAGGCCGATAGCACCGACACACAGTGTCGTTTGTGTTCCATCTTTCGTCAAGAACAGACGCAAATACTGACTGCTTTGAGAGAAACCTAAGATGAGCTTGATAACTCTTGATTTTCCTGTTCATACCAGGTGAGTGGTGTATGATGCTTCTGAAAATGCGCGATATGGAGTAAATTGTTCCAATATAGTTTTTTTTTCCAAAATTAGTTTAAAATTAAAATATGTTTGGGTACGTAGAATATAAAGATGATCCAGCCTTAGTGTCGTTAGGACCCTCCCCCCCTAACTACGTAGCACTACAGATAGCAATGGTGACTTACTTGTGTTTTTTTTTGTGTTTGCTTAGTAGAGTAAAGTAGACGAAAATATATCAAATATAAATTTTATTCTGGGTTCACCGTGCATTCTCAACTTTTAGACAATTTTAAAGAAACCTTATATTGGTTTTTTTTAAAAATGTGCGTTTAGTTGGTAGTGAGACATTCATATCAAATATATTTTCTTAGAAAATGTAACTTGTATTTGTCAGTAGTCCGCTGGGACGTAAACCGTAAGAAAGATGACGACATAATCTTAGTCCAAGTACCTCCATTGTCGTAGATACGGGAGAATAGGTAAAAGTTTGATTTGGAACATAATGTACTAATTACTGTCGAAATCTTGAAGTTTACAATAGCTTAACTTTTCGGGGAAATGGTATTAAAAGCCAGAGTAACGAGCTTTTGAGGAAACCATTTTAATATTAACCTTGATTTCAGGCTTCCGCCGCGATGTTGATGTAATCTGTCGTCTTTTGGGTGACTACACGGCGTCGTGTGATAATTATTTACCGACGTTTCGGGACAACGTGTCGGTCCCATCTTCACGGGTTGAGATCCAAGAAGGAAAGCACCTTCTTGGATCTCGACCCGTGAAGATGGGACCGACACGTTGTCCCGAAACGTCGGTAAATAATTACCACACGACGCCGTGTAATCACCCAAAAGACCACAGATTACATTTTAATATTATTTGTACGAGTACAGTCAGACCTGTGAGACAGACGAAATTTACCACGTAACTTGGACAGACGGTAACACGAACATTTTCAGTTTAGTTTGACATTCCCAAAGGTGGTGGCAGCGAAACTTTTAAAGTAATTTCTCGAATAGAGAAGGATTAGATAGAATATATTGCGAGGTTCATTAGACGTAGCTGTTGCCAGCAATCTGCTGAAAATTATAAAACTGACGGGTAGCAGCGCTACCGTCAATGATAGAGTTAAGACAGAGACAGCGTGAGCCTGAGAAGCTACACTACCGGTAGAAACTCTTTAGGTGGATTCCATATTAGTATCACAATGCATATTTATGAATTAATAAATTTATAACCAACTGATACACAATTGAACCACTTTTATTTTAGCGTCTATACAGGGCATACACAAAATAATGGTGCGGTTTTAATAGTGAACACTATTAAAACCGCACCATTCTTTTGTGTATGCCCTGTATTATTATACGCCCCTACATATGTTTCGGACCTCAGTCCATCCTCAGGGGGTCTCGACCCCCTGAGGATGGACTGAGGTTCGAAACATATGTAGGGGCGTATAACAATATAGACGCTACAATAAAAGTGGTTCAATTGTGTATTTGTTGGTTATATCATTAGGTGGATATTGAATTTAGTTAGGTAACTCACCCTAGGGAGGCACTACAAACTTTGGGCCTAACCTCCATGCCTTTACAAATAGATGGCGTGAAGGCGGATACCACCATGGCACTACACACAATAATATCTGTTATTAAGATCTCACATATTGATATAATTATTTTAAATGCTGTTTCAGTCGTGTCGAACTGTTCAGTGCCTGACACAGGGCTTGCAATCAACAACAACTTCTGGTTAAATCGACTTGGCCAACTGCTGCTAAATGACAGGAGAAGATAGCACAATACACATTGTTCAAATTATTCAAATTATGACGCTGCGAATAGAATCGTCAAAGCCGTCCGGCCTTGACTACATCATAGCTTAGTCCGGCCTTACGCGGCGTCACATAATGAATATTCTGTAGCTTTTGTTTTCTTACACCACTGTGTAAAATCAATTATGTGAATGAATAAACTGTCACATGTTGCACCTGCATTATTATTGGAGTACAAATTACCTCATGTCTCTTAGTATTAAACACACAAAACCTCAGTGACTAAGAAGACAGGAAATGTACGTAAAACGGAAACATGAAGAGCGTTCGGAAATTTGCATCCTTGGCCCTGCTCAGGTGGCGATAACATTTAATAAGCAGTGGGGCACAGTTCTATTTCTTGCTCAGAGATTTTGCATGCATTTATTATAGAATATTTTTGCTGTTGTTAGGTTGTGTTTCTTTGAAAATATTTTAGCCAGACGAAGTGTTTTGAAAATTCAGACTTTCAAATAACATTTCGTACAAAAAAAGCTTTATATTTTCTAATTAATGTACTTTTGTCTTAATCACCCCACACGAAATCCAACCATGTTTTGCAATTTTACGTTCGTTTATCTGTGGCCTAACTTCCTGTGCCTTATGTTTTGTCTCGAAAATTTCGCCATACTCGGGAAAAATTTATTTTACATAAATCGTGTGCTTTGATTCCCACTACACATTTATTTGAAAGTTTTCTTACCCTAGAAGTATTTAGCAAGATATCGTGATAGTAATTACATCATTATTTTAAATACCTAACATTTTTGTCCAATTTTAAACAACACGATCCATCCCGACAGATTTCAGTAAAATTTCCCAATATAAAACTTCACTAAGATCTGTCTAGTTGGACAAGAGCTGTTCGACGCACAAGGACAGAGGGAGAGACGGAGAGCTAAGCAGACGGATAGACATGATAAATCTAATAGTCGCTTTTCACAACTTTCCGGGCTCGTCATAAAATATTATATTTATCTAAAAAATCAATTTATACCTAGGAGAAAATATTCATACTTTCATATTTAAATGTCTGATGTCAGTTTAATGTTTTTCATTCTATCATAAATAACGCATGGACTGGATTAATCTGCCTCAGGATAGGAAAAAATGCAGGCTCTTGTCAACATTCCTATGAAATTTCAATTTCCATAAAGAGCTGGGAATTTCTTGACCAGTGGAAATTTTACCTTCTAAAGAAAACAGCTCCATGCAGTAAGTAGTTTAGTGTGTAAGTGCGTCAGACAGTTTGGGGAGAGAATCAGTAGGAAAAGCTGTCAAGAAATGGGACGTGAACTTCGACGAACGCTCTGTTTAAGAAACCAAGCACAAATTCATCACAATCTTCTACTTTATAAAGAGTTTCTCGTCGAAATTTATCTCCAAATGCCTCACTGGCAGGGAGGGCTGTAGAAAGTTTGGGGCCCATTACAAAAGATTCTCACAGCTCCCAACAAAACTAGGTACAGGAAATTTTTCCACGGACGCCATTTTGTTACTTTACATTGTACAAACAGATAATTTAAAACGTTTCAATACTTTTTCAATGTCTAATTTCATGCACTATTTCAGTCCTTAAAACAAGTGGCGTTAGTGTTACGCGCGTCCGACATGTTGTTATTACTGGTTGTAGGAAATCAAATAATACAGAACAGGTATGTAATCTAATGCCACAAATCTTATACAAAGTTTCGTAAAAAAAATCTGCTTAAGGCTTTACATTAGCTATGAGACACCCAAATTCTCAGACAGCATATTTCGTTTCATGAAGTGAAGGTCAAAATGGACATACAAATATAACTCCGTTCTGCTGTTTAACGTAATCAGAACTATTACTAATGTACATCGCGTTACGACATTCTTCATTTAAACATTTCGCTTACGTTCGCAGCTCGATCCTTCTCAAATTGTTCTACATAAAGCTAAAGCAACCCCATTACAGGCCTGGACAGGCCCTTAGGGTTCCAGGAGTTGAGGCTCCCAGATTTCTAGACAGTCGGCACATGAAGGTGGTAAGGTTATCAGCCCTACGCACCGGCCGCCTTTACCCCCCAGGAAAGATTCCTGGTACTCATTTCTTTTAGAGGCTGACACCCCAGGGCCATAGTGCGACCGAAACGATTATGTCAATGAAAAATTCCAATGATACCATCGGGAATCGAACCCGTACCTTCCGGCTTGTAGCGCAGTGCCTCAACCAACTGCGCCACCGGCTTGTTCTACATAACTACAATAATTAATTGTGATCATAGAGGATTGCCTGAAAAATACTTTCGCTAATGGTTTCTAGACCCTCACAGCGGTTTTGATAGAGGTTCAAGAATTCTGACATGTTACGTTATGTCGACTGGTAAATAACTATCGACGTTTCGAAGGATCGTATTAGATAAGTATTTAGGGTCAAACAGTCACCTTGGATTCTTGACCCTGTAGATGAAGGCATGGTGTAGCAACCAGAAGTCTTGAAATATCTTTCGAAAACTTTTACTCTACACAATAAATTTAAACTTTTATAGTCTGGCGAAAATTGTATGCATTAAATATGACAAAAGTCTTGGTATTCCGCTGAAGGCAGATTTAGAATGACTGATTTAAGCTCAAAATATTCTCTTAAGCAAACCCACCAAACAGCATTGAGTTTTCTTAGCATCGGTACAGCCTGTCACACATTATGTACTGAATCTTCTTGGTGCAAGGCATGAAACAAGATGGCAGCACTGGGGTGAGTTTATTAGTTCGAATAGAAACATTTAATTTCGCCCCCTTCCTTTTTTTCTATCCTTAGGGTAAAGTAGAGACAAGCAAACAACAGGTTAAAATAACCTACATTACACAGGATACAACAAAAACATGATAATGTTGTAACAAAATACACACATCAAGATAGACAGAAATTAGTCAGGCGTTCGAAATAGTTCAACATAAAAAGAGAAAGAACAATATAAAATAATATAAGTAATGTAGTCACTAATAACAACACAACACTTTCTCTTTGATCTCTCTCTCTCTTCTCTTTCCTCCTATAAACCAGGAGGGCAAACAGTCAAAGGCGCCCTTAGTTAGGCCAGACGTACATTCGAAAGCAAAATGGAAATGAATCGAAATTTCCCCAGTTCAGCAAAATTTTTTTTCTTTATCGTCATCTTTACACTATCGTTTCACGTTTCAGTGTCAAGGTTTTAACTTTTGATCCACTGAAAACACACAAATCGTTAAGACTCCATCGGTCGAGATCCTCGTCCATTCCTTTACCTGAAATCACCAACATCACAGGACACCTGGTTGGATTCGACCTCAATCCTAGTACTATAAGGAGTGGCGAAGAATCGACTGCCGCACAACTGAGATCTGCCCAAGTTCGCATCTAAGACACTTTAACCAATTTAACCCTGCTACCTCCTGGTACAGCCCGACGGCAATCTTAAGCACCTGTGTGCGCGGGTAGCTTGCTTACATGCTGGCGTACGACAGGAGTGGGGACATAGTTCTAAACGTTGGAGCGAGCGCTTATGCAAAAGCAGATGCGTCTCTTTATAAAAATATGGGTTTGTGTCCTCACATTTGTAAGCCGTGTTATTTTATTTAATGTCTCTTCTGACAAGAATTTCCAAAGACTCTACGGTATTTCAGGCTATTGACTACTTATACGGCTATGGTCGCCTGTTGTAGGGAGTGCCACACTACAGCACGAGTATTCGTTAAAGAAACGTTTTAGTCGCGTTCGCAAATTTAGAAAAACGACTATTAACATCGTCATGTCTGTCTGTCAAGTCTGTCTGTCTAGCTATCTGTCTGTCTGTATGCATGTATGAAGTATGTATGTATGTATGTATGTATGCTGTATGTATGTAGTTGTAGTATGTAGATGTATGTATGTATGTATGTATGTATATGTATGTATGTATGTCTGCCCGTCTGTACGCATTCATGAAATTTGATATTTGAGATACCTGTCGAGAAAATTCAAGTTTGATTAAAATCGGACAAGAATAACAGGTACTGTTTTACATGAAGACATTTGTACATTTATATCTCGGTGAATTCTTCTTAGAACGAGAAATGTTTCAGATAAAATTTGTAGAGAAAATCAAAATACACATTTTATTTCAACTTTTTCCCGAAAATCGTGCCGTTTATGAGATAATGTGCAAAAATATGTTAGAACCAGACAGGCCACAGATGACAATATAATACGGCGCATGCGCTTGCATGCTGGATAACTAAGGCTACAGACACACACACTCAGAATATGTAATACGTATTGCTTTTCCACGGCAACAATGGTTACGCGAACGCGCCTCAATGTTACGTTATACGTACATTGCCTCTCTTAATCATTCGGTTAATAGCAGGCAACACAGAAAGATCTGCGCTGTATGACTGCTTATAGCCGACTACTGTGACGCGCTCTGTAGTATCTCCTGTCGAAGCGTTTAAGTAATGCGACTCAAATCAGTTACTAAGTGCCATAAGCTTGCTATCGGACTCTTTTTTAAAGTAACCTATTTAGCTGTACCTGGCATGTTGATGAAGACGCCCCATTTCTCCAGTTCCCTCCAGATGCCTTTTGTTCAAGCACTGTTCTCCACCAAACAAGCAGCACTACACGTGGCTCAAAGAGAAATGACCTAGAATTCCGTGTTACCAGTCCCGACCAAGGAAATACCGGAAGGAGAGGTAACGAGAATGAGGGGGGTTGGATACCAGTTGAAGCCTGTCGTGCATCTGACGTCAGGCTGAATCCCAGCAGACAGTCATCATACTAGACTGTTTACAGTGCAGTTAAAATAACACATCTCTTATTATTACTGCTATACTTAGGACATTTCAACCCTTCTAAACGAGGACTAAACATTGCCTGAAAAGTTGGCTTTCGTTTACCCATGATTCATTGTCATATCTTAGAAGAAAAAAAATCCCAAGATTAAATTATTCTTGGTTATTACGTTGTGTTGATTGGTAAGTAGTTACCAACGTGTTGAAGGATTGTAGGGCCTTCAAAACTTCGTTAACTGTGTGACAATCGACGGCGCGTAGCGTCCAAAAAGGCTTGAGGCATTAGAAACCGAAATTATTAAATTTAACATAAGTAACATATTTATGTCATATATAAACAATTATGGCTTTTTGTGGTGTCAGAGAAAGAAAATAACTATCACCCTATTAAACGTTCACTGTTGTTTCATATTGTAATACTATTGTTGGAATAAAAACAAGAAACAGACGAAAATTTATTTTTTTTTGCGTTCTCTAAATTTATAATATTCTGTGTTACTTTATCCCTGTATATGAAATGAAAGCTTAAGTGGAAATGGAGATATAGCTGAGTTCATACTTCACTTCAGCACTACATGATCGTGTGGTCAGCTTCACGCCCCTGCCGCTATAACCAGAGATTAAGATCCCTATAACCATCGACTGTAAGACTGGCTAGACCCCACAGCCAGTCTCCATGCTTCGGAGTAAATAAGCAACTCTCCCTGTCCCAGCTCTGGATCGAACCACAGTCTCTCAGTCGTCTCGCCCCTAACCTAAACTGCTATACTCACTATACTACCCCGCTTCCAGTACATAAATGTCTCCTGGATATATACAATTTTTATACAAATACAGGGCATACACAAAAGAATGGTGCGGTTTCAAAAGTTGGACATGTTGGAAAGCTGGTTGTTACCCCAACTGAATACCAATTATGACGATTACATTCTACAACTGGACGGAGCTCCCCCCCCCCCCCATTTTCACAGGAATGTACGAGTGCTTCTCAATCGTGTTCTTCCACAGCGCTGGATCGGACGTGCTGCTGCAAATGGAGACAAGAACCTTCTCCCTTGGCCACCCCGTTCGCCAGATCTTACACCGTGCGATTTCTTTCTTTGGGGGTTCGTTAAAGACAGCGTTTATGTACCACCATTGCCCACGTCCATCCATGAAATTCGTGATCGGATAACGCATGCACTGCAGGCCATTACAGCGGACATGCTACACGGGTCTGGGATGAGTTTGATTACCGTGTGGATGTCTGTCGTGTGACCCAGGGTGCACACATTGAAGGATTGTAATTACCAAATGAGAAACTTGGACAGTTGCCGCCGCTGACGGTGTATGTTGTGCCCGTGTAAGGTGAGAAATAAATTTTTTATTCACTTTTGAAACCGCACCATTCTTTTGTGTATGCCCTGTATATTAGATATATATTCACCTTAATAAATTCGTTACAGACGTGCTTCTTAGCAAGTCTTGTACTGGACCAATTAATGTACCCTTCTTCTTCATACACGTAACATAATTCATTACATAACACGCACTACTTCATGAAATATCGCGAAAGAATGTGCTTCATATTTAGTCACATCTGGTTAATAAATCCTGCCGACATACCGTGACGAGATCCGAATACTTACAACGAAATTCCTTGTATGGCTTCTTATAAGCAATTCAGTAACAGATAATCCTTTTAAATATTTTTCAATAGAAATTTTTTTTTCTATGGCTCGACAGCCCTATATGGGCCTGGGCCTCCTCGTTTCGTCGAGGTTTCATGATCACACATTTTAGACACACCACAGTCGGTAGGACTCCTCTGGACGAAGGACCAGCCCGTCACACAGACCTCTACCTGACAACACACAACACTCACAACAGACAAACATCCATGCCCCGGCGGGATTTTTTTTTTTTTTTTGCCTGTCCGGGTTTTTTCCCCTTTGATCCATTTTTGTACTGTTTAAATCCTTTCGTCCTTAATGTCACTTTACGATCCATGCTACCGTCCTTACAACAAACACAACACAAACATCCATGCCTCCGGTGGGATTCGAACCCACGATCCTAGTAAGCGAGCGGCCGAGATCCACGCCTTTAGACCGCACGGCCACTGGGTTCGGCTTTCAATGAATACCTACTTAAATTGTTATGGGCCAGGATAGCGCAGTCGGTATATCGACTCGATACGGCTGGACGGTCCGGGGGTCGAGCCCGATCCCAGTGGCCGTGCGGTCTAAGGCGTGGGTTGCGGCCGCTCGCTACTGGGATCGTGGGTTCGAATCCACGGGGCATGGATGTTTGTGTTGTGTTTGTTGTATAAGACGGTAGCATGGATCGTAAGTGACATGAAGGACGAAAGGATTTAAACAGTACAAAATGGAACAAGGGAAACCCGGACAGACAAAAAAAAATACCGGTGGAGGCGAGATTTTCTATTATTTAGCACGTGCCAGTGTATAGTGAACACTTTGTAAATCAAACTGCTGTCAAGTAGTAAAACAGCAGTGGAGTTGGGTCAGTTTCTGACAGTCAACACGGTTGTGATTATCTTGGAATTTAACCTCTGTCGGATGGAAACAGGGGGAGAAGCGGAAAACACATGGCAACCATGCTCGATGCTCAGGTTTTTCTTCTTCCTCAAACCGTAAGTTACAGAGAAGGCGCCAAACAACACGTCATAAATACGTAACCGTTAAAGGGGACACAAAAAAAAAACAAAAACAGCTGCTAATTGTAAAACTGGAATTTTGCTACTTCTGGCAAGAATTAGAATATGTGGTGAGCAGCGGGTGGCGGACCACAGGTTGATAAACAATGTTTCAAAATATTTAACCAACACGTAATATGACGACTCTACAGTAATGTAAAATGTGAAGTACAGACTCATTTATTGTTTTATGAATTTTACATCAATTATTATTTTACTGCTTACTATTGTAAGAAAACACACCACTCTTTTATACTTAACGAAAATAAGCCTTTAAATAATTTATGTTAAAAACTGTAGATTAAAAAACGTCATTTCTTCATAACTAACTGTCTGAAGAGGAAAAAGCAATTTACTTTTCCGAAATTCAAAGCAGAGTGAGGAAACAAACAAAACAATTTAAGAGAAAAATGATTTAAACGATGCAACTCATCCTCAGTATTGAAAGTGTTAATAATGCTCTTAATCACGTTTAATGTTTCATAGTAAATATAACAGACGAAACCCCGCTTGCGACTGATTTGCAGCAAAATGTACAATGAAAGTATATCAAGGCTAGAGGATGAAGATTCTGATATCGTCCCAGATGCCAAAACACCATCAACAATCCCGGCAGATCCTGAAGTTCAACTACCAGAAGATCCTTACTCTGCCACAGATAAAACAGCACCGTCGGTAACTGCGAGAGATACTGAGTTTTATTCGGCAGAAGGACCTGTAGAACCTACAGAACCTGTAGAACCAGAAGCATCAAACTCATCTTGTAAAAATCCGGTGGACGGTTGAATGAAAGAATGTAAATCTGTAGGAGTCATTGCGGGAATATAAACGGTGACAGACCCTGAGTTAGCTTCTGTTGTAGATCATGAACTGATTACAAGTCCTCTGCCGCTATAAGCTGGATATCCACCTGCTGAAGACTGAGCTGATGATGCTGAACCTGTTGCAAACCCTGGGGATACATGACCTCCGTGCCCGCCTGCGTAAGAACCTGTCCCGGACTGAGCAAAAGATCCTAAACCTAAAACAGCTCCTAGTCCACCAAAACCTCCATATCCACTGCCGAGAGATCCTGAAGTTGATTGGGCAGAGGATCCTGAGCCCGCCACTGATCCTACACCAACTAAACCTCCATATCCACTGCCGAAAGATCCTGAAGTTGACTGGGCAGAAGATCCTGAACCCAACACTGATCCTACACTACCAGGACGCCCGTAACTACTACCGACAGATCCTGAAATTGTCTGAGCGGAAGATCCTGAAACTGCTACCGATCCTGCACCGCCAGAACCTCCATATCCACTGCCGGAAGTTCCTGAAGTTGACTGTGCAGAAGATCCTGAGCCCGCCACTGATCCTACACTACCAGGACGCCCATAACCACTACCAATAGACCCTGAAGCTGACTGGGCAGAAGATCCTGAGCCCGCCACTGATCCTACGCCACCAAAACCTCCATATCCACTACCAAGAGCTCCCGAAGTTGACTGGGCAGAAGATCCTGAGCCCGCCACTGATCCTACACCACCAAAACCTCCATATCCAATGCCAAGAGACGCTGAAGTTGACTGAGCGGAAGATCCTGAACCAGCCACTGATCCTACACTACCAGGATACCCATAACTACTACCAATGGTCCCTGAAGTTGACTGAGCAGAGGATCCTGAGCCCACCACTGATCCAACACCACCAAAACCTCCATATCCACTGCCAAGAGACGTTGAAGTTGACTGAGCGGAAGATCCTGAACCAGCCACTGATCCTACACTACCAGGATGCCCATAACTACTACCAATAGTCCCTGAAGTTGACTGGGCAGAAGATCCTGAACCCGCCACCGATCCTACGCCACCAAAACCTCCATATCCACTGCCAAGAGACGCTGAAGTTGACTGAGCGGAAGATCCTGAACCAGCCACTGATCCTACACTACCAGAATGCCCATAACCACTACCAATAGTCCCTGAAGTTGACTGGGCAGAAGATCCTGAACCCGCCACTGATCCTACGCCACCAAAACCTCCATATCCACTGCCGAGAGATCCTGAAGTTGACTGGGCAGAAGATCCTGAGCCCGCCACTGATCCTACGCCACCAAAACCTCCATAACCACTACCAAGAGCTCCCGAAGTTGACTGGGCAGAAGATCCTGAGCCCGCCACTGATCCTACACCACCAGGACGCCCATAACCACTGCCGAGAGATCCTGAAGTTGACTGGGCAGAAGATCCTGAGCCCGCCACTGATCCTACGCCACCAAAACCTCCATATCCACTGCCAAGAGACGCTGAAGTTGACTGAGCGGAAGATCCTGAACCAGCCACTGATCCTACACTACCAGGATGCCCATAACCACTACCAATAGTCCCTGAAGTTGACTGGGCAGAAGATCCTGAACCCGCTACTGATCCTACGCCACCAAAACCACCATATCCACTGCCGAGAGATCCTGAAGTTGACTGGGCAGAAGATCCTGAGCCCGCCACTGATCCTACGCCACCAAAACCTCCATATCCACTACCAAGAGCTCCCGAAGTTGACTGGGCAGAAGATCCTGAGCCCGCCACTGGTCCTACACCACCAGGACGCCCATAACCACTGCCGAGAGATCCTGAACTTGACTGGGCAGAAGATCCTGAGCCCGCCACTGATCCTACACCACCAAAACTTCCATATCCACTGCCGAGAGTTCCTGAAGTTGACTGAGCGGAAGATCCTGAACCAGCCACTGATCCTACACTACCAGGATGCCCATAACCACCACCAATAGTCCCTGAAGTTGACTGGGCAGAAGATCCTGAACCCGCCAGTGATCCTACGCCACCAAAACCTCCATATCCACTGCCAAGAGACGCTGAAGTTGACTGAGCGGAAGATCCTGAACCCGCCACTGATCCTACGCCACCAAAACCTCCATATCCACTGCCAAGAGACGCTGAAGTTGACTGGGCAGAAGATCCTGAACCCGCCACTGATCCTACGCCACCAAAACCTCCATATCCACTGCCGAGAGTTCCTGAAGTTGATTGGGCAGAGGATCCTGAGCCCGCCACTGATCCAACACCACCAAAACCTCCATATCCACTGCCAAGAGATGCTGAAGTTGACTGGGCAGAAGATCCTGAACCCGCCACTGATCCTGCACCGCCAGAACCTCCATATCCACTGCCGGAAGATCCTGAAGTTGACTGGGCAAAAGATCCTGAGCCCGCCACTGATCCTACACCAACTAAACCTCCATATCCACTGCCAAGAGCTCCTGAAGTTGACTGGGCAGAAGATCCTGAGCCCGCCACTGATCCTACTCCACCAGGACGCCCATAACCACTACCAATAGACCCTGAAGTCGATTGCGCAGAAGATCCTGAAACTGCTACCGATCCTGCACCGCCAGAACCTCCATATCCACTGCCGGGAGTTCCTGAAGTTGACTGGGCAGAGGATCCTGAGACCGTCGCCGATCCTATAGGCCACCCACCGAGGCCTCCATATAATCCGCCATGTCCTACATTAGACTGACTGTAATGTCCTGGTCTTACCACACCGCCGTAATTCCCGTACTTAAATTTGTTAGACCCGGAACTTGACTGAGCAGTGGACGTTGCGGCAGCTGCACCGCCCAGACGTCTACGCGTTCGTAGTTTTGGCTGCGTCGATGATTCTGCGCGCAATGAAGCGTCTCTTCCAGAAGTGGACTCTGATCCTTCAGAACCCACACCTGCAGATTCTTTTGATGAGGTTCCAGCGCCCGTATTTAAATAATTTATCCCACCAGTAATTCCTTCCACCAAAGAACTTGCCAAGTTCCCGATGGTTCCAAAGGCGCTTGTTGCTGTGGATACTGCTGAAGAACCAGCAGACACAAGGGCGGTTCCTAGTTGCGATGCAAGCTGCAATCCAATTGCAGAAGCGCTATGAGAACCTGAGGAGCCTTCAATCAAAGTATCGTTACCGGATTCTGTAACATAAGAAGTTGTTTGCAGTAATGGCCACGATCAGTGGCGTGCAGCTTTAAAATAAATCAAACAAAACGAATTGTAACTGTAACACTTCTATCTGTAAATCGTATATCATTAGAAAAATGTCTATATATAAAGTACGTATCAGCCTGGCGTTTTAAAATACTTCGCAACAAAGATCAGCTCAGTCTGCTTTTCTTTTCATATCTATGTCGCATAGATCTATAATTTTTACTTCAGAATTAAAGACAAAGCAGCAATAAAGGTCTCTTTTAAAAGCTGAAACAACTTACGTGATATTGAGACAGTGAGCGAAGAGAACCCGATGCCGGTGCTCCCATTGTTGAGGCTGGTCGAAATTAGAGATCCCGAAAATACAGGCAACTCAGAAAGTGAGTCCAACTCAGTTCCTGAGCTACTGAGTCCTTTTTCAGGTGAGCTTATAATGCTGTCTGGAGACACAGAGGCATCTGAGAACACAAGTTAGTGTCGTGACCAGCCTTTACCCGTTTGTCCTTCTGATAAGAGTAGATGAAGATGGGTATGGAGCATCGGTGGAATGATACTGACAGGGGAAAACAGAAGTACTCTCAGAATAACCGGTCTCAGTGCCACTTTGTCTACCACAAATCTCGCACGGAGTGATCAGTAAACGAAAGCTGGTTTCCGCGATTGAGGACGAAAATTAAGCTGTGCTGTATTTGAGAATTTATTTTATACCGCACAGTAAACACTCTGTCGTCATTACAACACTAATGAGTTAATGATGTATAGCAGAATCATTGTCGTTTATTCCGAGATCCATAAAAAGCACTTAAATGTACTCTGTGGGCAGAATATTGAATTTTCAGGCGCGTTCGCAAAACTGCGAAAGGCGAATATTAGTTTCATTATGTCTGTCTGTCTGTTTGTCCCTCTGTCCTTCTGCATGAAACAACTCGGCTCTCACTGGACGGATTTTAATAAAATTTGATGTTTGAGTATTTTTCGACAATCTGTCGCGAAAATTCGAGTTTCAGTAAGATCTCGCAAGAATAATGGGCACTGTACATGAAGACCTATGAATATTGATGATAATATCTTGCTGAATTCTTCTTAGAATGAGAAATGTTTCAGACAAAAGTTGTAGAGAAAATCAAAACACACATTTTATGTTAAATACCTTTTTTACGAAAATCGTGCCGTTTGTGAGATAATGTGGAAGAATATGGTAGAGCCAGACAGGCCACAGACGACAATATAATATTGCGCATGCGCTTTGCATGCTGGATAACTAAGGCTACAGACATACACTCAGAATATGTAATACTTATTGCTTTTCCACGGCAACAATGGTTACATGAAAGCGCCTCAATGTTGCGTTTATACGTACATTGCATGTCGTGTCAAACGTTAAACCTGACGGTACATAAAAGAACCACTAAGACTTCCAAGGGTTAATTCTCTCTTTCATCACATTCTGCCGTATATTTGGTGTCTACTCAGAAAAAAAGGAGAAACTGACCCTTTGAACACTGCAATTAACCTGAATTATGTTTGAAGATCCAGTCCGAACCGCGCAGTAAAACACTCCGTTTCAGTTATACAAACCAGTCAGTTAATGCTGTACAGTGAAATAATCGCTGTTTGTTCTGAGATCCACACAAAACACATAAATACAGTCCGTACCGCGCAGTAAACACACTCCGTCTCAGTTATACAAACCAATCAGTTAATGCTGTACACTGAAATAATCGCCGTTTGTTCTGAGTTCCACACAAAACACATAAATACAGTCCGTACCGCGCAGTAAACACACTCCGTCTCAGTTATACAAACCAGTCAGTTAATGTTGTACAGTGAAATAATCGCTGTTTGTTCTGAGATCCACACAAAACACATAAATACAGTTCGTACCGCGCAGTAAACACACTCCGTCTCAGTTATACAAACCAGTCAGTTAATGCTGTACAGTGAAATAATCGCTGTTTGTTCTGAGATCCACACAAAACACATAAATACAGTCCGTACCGCGCAGTAAACACACTCCGTCTCAGTTATACAAACCAGTCAGTTAATGTTGTACAGTGAAATAATCGCTGTTTGTTCTGAGATCCACACAAAACACATAAATACAGTCCGTACCGCGCAGTAAACACACTCCGTCTCAGTTACACAAACCAGTCAGTTAATGCTGTACAGTGAAATAATCGCTGTTTGTTCTGAGATCCACACAAAACACATAAATACAGTCCGTACCGCGCAGTAAACACACTCCGTCTCAGTTACACAAACCAGTCAGTTAATGCTG
The DNA here is from genome assembly GCA_021186555.1 of Reticulitermes speratus. Classification (NCBI taxonomy): domain Eukaryota; kingdom Metazoa; phylum Arthropoda; class Insecta; order Blattodea; family Rhinotermitidae; genus Reticulitermes; species Reticulitermes speratus. Next base: position 29,515,193 of record JAJKFL010000007.1, read on the forward strand.
TACAGTGAAATAATCGCTGTTTGTTCTGAGATCCACACAAAACACATAAATACAGTCCGTACCGCGCAGTAAACACACTCCGTCTCAGTTATACAAACCAGTCAGTTAATGCTGTACAGTGAAATAATCGCTGTTTGTTCTGAGATCCACACAAAACACATAACTACAGTCCGTACCGCGCAGTAAACACACCCCGTCTCAGTTATACAAACCAGTCAGTTAATGCTGTACAGTGAAATAATCGCTGTTTGTTCTGAGATCCACACAAAACACATAACTACAGTCCGTACCGCGCAGTAAACACACCCCGTCTCAGTTATACAAACCAGTCAGTTAATGCTGTACAGTGAAATAATCGCTGTTTGTTCTGAGATCCACACAAAACACATAACTACAGTCCGTACCGCGCAGTAAACACACCCCGTCTCAGTTATACAAACCAGTCAGTTAATGTTGTACAGTGAAATAATCGCTGTTTGTTCTGAGATCCACACAAAACACATAAATACAGTCCGTACCGCGCAGTAAACACACCCGTCTCAGTTATACAAACCAATCAGTTAATGTTGTACAGTGAAATAATGGCTGTTTGTTCTGAGATCCACACAAAACACATAAATACACTGTGTGGGCAGAACGTAGAATTGTTGAATGTTAAACATGGCGGTACATAAAGTAGAGGGTTACAAATATAAATCACGTAGAAGACAACGAACACAGAAAGCTACCAACGGATCATATTCCGGGCCACATCTAAATTATAAAAGCAGTCAGTATACATTGACTTACGTTGTTCGCTTTTAGATTACTTAAAGAGTATTACACAGTTCAAACTATTTTCATTATCACCGATGTACACGTCTGTCTCTTTATGGACCAATTGGCGACCTTATATGATGGAGGCAGACAGACACTTGCAAACTTTATGACCTATTACATCTGCCCGAAAAATCAACATGCACATTATATAGTTTCCCAAATATCCTTCTATGAACTGAAGACGCATTATACATGTATATATTTCCAAACAGTTTTTTAAGTTTTAATAAATACATATTTTTAAATGTATTTAGAAAATTTCTAATATTATTTAATAGGCATTTAATTACGTTTGGTTTAAATTTAATCTTGAAATAAACGTTATTCTTGGAGGCGTGTTACATTTGGCCTGTACACGACCAATATCCAATGTTGCCTCTTACCTAGCACAAGGGTAGCGGACACTTGTAACAGACCAGCGAGCACGTATAAACGCATGTTGGCAGCAGGAGATACGCACTGTTAAATGCGTGTTTAAAGCCACGATGCTTCCCTTGCAGACTGCGACTGTGGGATACACATAAGGACATTATGTCCGTATCTAATGAAGAGAAAACCCAAATTGCTCCTGACTGATAACGCTGTCGTTATGGCTATGTTTTTCAGAATGCCTGTCACATTACACAGATTTCAAAAGTTTAAAACTTCATTTCCAAATCAGATGAAATACGTATTATATTTATGCGATCATAACGACCTGTTTCAACATATTTCCCTTATGGCTATTACCACAAAGCAAATTCCTTCCTTGTAGGCTTATAGTCGCTCATCTAATCAAAATATTATAAACCGTTTATAGAATATGCAAAGACCCTACCGTGCTTAAAAATTCTCCAATTCTGATCTCAAATCAACTCCAGGTACTAAATATATTCTTGTAAGACCTACCCTAATATTTTCCTCCCCATTAGGCCTACGCTGCGCAGGACATCCATTAGGCAAACCTTAAGGTTTACAGGCTAAAATTTTGTGTGTATTTCTCATATCACCTTGTATTCTACAAGAACAGTGCTTCCATCACCTAATAATGTTTGATGAAGAATACAATATATGAATGCTCATTATGTAATTTTATCCACTGCCCTGACAATTTTTGCCCCAAAATATTTTCTTCAGCACCTCGTCTCAAACACCCTCAAACCGCGTTCTTCCTTTAAAAGTGGGAGGTCACGTTTCACACGTGCATAGAAAACAGACGAACATTTGTTATCGTTTTTAAAACAAAAGACTGGTGTATGGCATCCACATGCCTGCGAATTTGTAAAGCTATACAACACACAGCTGTTTATCTTATTTAGAAAGACTATTCAACACAGTTTATGTGTCTCACACGAAGACATTTCTCGCTTCGATTTTGCCTTACGAAATTGGGTACGCATTTGACTTTGCGTTACATATAGTTTGGACACATGTGGTAACTAATTAACTAAAACTTTCTCCTGATCTGAAGCTGGAGGCAGCCGATTACTCCGAAACGTGGGTGCTTAACTTCCAAACAACATGGATTTACATCCCTGAAGAATGTAAACTGATGTTCCCTGCTGTGAGAATCTCAACTAACCAACCAATCAACCAGAAAACTGTCAATCAGCCGACGCACTAACCATAAATAGAATTCCAAATGAACAGTCTACGTACTAAAACGGAGACATGACCTTGAACTCGTAAGTGCTCTATTCGAACCTCGGCCTGTCTGAGGATTTCCTAGTTTTTTGCCCCATTATACTACTACTAAAATTGTATCTTTAATATTCTTTCAGACAGTTTCCTAGCGCCATTCCTCCAATTCATTTCTACACTAAAAATTGTGTTACAAAATCTGAAAAAGAAAAGTGAATCACCTATGTGGTCTTCCCGAAGGTGAAAGTTCCTCGACGTACGTTAGCATTGCCAATCCTCGGGGGTTCACTGGGGTGACAACACGACTCACCGTCATTACCGCACGCCAGTAAACACCCTAATGATCACTATAAAAACAGTATTCTGACCGTCAGATGCCAGTCGGATTTCAAGACTCCAGAAAATGAAGAAGATTGTCTTATTCCTGAGCCTTCTGGCGGTTGCAACTATCAATGCTGGCAGTAAGTACTGACATTATTTGTTTTACTAAATGTGCTCTTCGACATTGACATTGTGTTATGAAAATCCGAGAGATTCAACGACTCATTTTCAAAGAAACACATACACATTCTGACATATTCTTAACGGCAAGGAACATATAAAACATTCTGACACATATTCTTAACGGTAAGGAACATACTCGTATATAACATTCTGACACATATTCTTAACGGTAAGGAACATATATAACATTCTGACACATATTCTTAACGGTAAGGAACATATATAACATTCTGACACATATTCTTAACGGTAAGGAACATATATAACATTCTGACACATATTCTTAACGGTAAGGAACATATATAACATTCTGACACATATTCTTAACGGTAAGGAACATATATAACATTCTGACACATATTCTTAACGGTAAGGAACATATATAACATTCTGACACATATTCTTAACGGTAAGGAACATATATAACATTCTGACACATATTCTTAACGGTAAGGAACATATATAACATTCTGACACATATTCTTAACGGTAAGGAACATATATAACATTCTGACACATATTCTTAACGGTAAGGAACATACTCGTATATAACATTCTGACACATATTCTTAACGGTAAGGAACATATATAACATTCTGACACATATTCTTAACGGTAAGGAACGTATATAACATTCTGACACATATTCTTAACGGTAAGGAACATATATAACATTCTGACACATATTCTTAACGGTAAGGAACATATATAACATTCTGACACATATTCTTAACGGTAATGGAACATATATAACATTCTGACACATATTCTTAACGGTAAGGAACATATATAACATTCTGACACATATTCTTAACGGTAAGGAACATATATAACATTCTGACACATATTCTTAACGGTAAGGAACATATATAACATTCTGACACATATTCTTAACGGTAAGGAACATATATAAACATTCTGACACATATTCTTAACGGTAAGGAACATATATAACATTCTGACACATATTCTTAACGGTAAGGAACATATAAAACATTCTGACACATATTCTTAACGGTAAGGAACATACTCGTATATAACATTCTGACACATATTCTTAACGGTAAGGAACATATATAACATTCTGACACATATTCTTAACGGTAAGGAACGTATATAACATTCTGACACATATTCTTAACGGTAAGGAACATATATAACATTCTGACACATATTCTTAACGGGAACGTATAAAACATTCTGACACATATTCTTAACGGTAAGGAAAATATATAACATTCTGACACATATTCTTAACGGAAGGAACGTATAAAACATTCTGACACATATTCTTAACGGTAAGGAACGTATAAAACATTCTGACACATATTCTTAACGGTAAGTTTTTCGGCAAAAAACAGAAATGTCATGCAGAAGAACACAGTATACTGAACACCAGTAAGGAAGCTGGTATAGAAACAAATGTAAACAGTACAACGTGTATGATCGTATCTGGCATCAAGAATTTTACTTTCTCCGAATATGCTGCAAAGATGCAAGGACATGTGTTCAGTTACGATTATGTAAATAGGGGTGAAGAGACTGGACTGCAAACCTAGACACACCTTAACCTGGTGCCGAGGGTGGGGAATATCTTCACTCCTCCATACGTCTTCATGACGTCATACAGAAACATTACTCACAAGCAGTACTAAAAAATAACTAACCAACCAACTGACTGAATAATTAACTAATTATTTATGAAATGATTTTTGAAGGAATAGAGATTACTCAGCCGGTCCAGAATTTCCTGTGAGTTTCGCGGGGTGTGTAGTAAGCAAGGAGAAGAAAAATTCATACGGGGTTTTGGTAAGGAAACCTAACAGAAATAAAACTCTTGGAAGACCTAGATGTTGATAGTAGGAAAACTTTAAAATGGATCTTAAAAAAATATGATGGCATTTCGTGGACTGGGTTTATCTCGCTCAGGATAGGGACAGTTGGCACGCTACTTTGAAGGCGGCAATGAACCTTCGGGTTCCATATCCTGACTAGTGGATAGCCTGTTAGCTTGTAGTTAAATACTCTGCTCCATGGAGTCAGTCCTAAATACTTTCCTGCTCAGTTGATTGCAGTGTTCATAGTATTCCCTTACATTATACCTCATTTTGAGCCAGCTAAATCCAGTTCGCAACTTCTCATCCGGTTTCTTCCTACGTGTAAGTTTGCTTCATGGTTTCTTGCCATGACACTTTCCAACAAAATATGTTTAGACTTATATATACTTATTTCCACCATTCACAAACCTTCTCCTGCCTACCTCATCTGACACTCTCCGAATCGCTCTGACGTGTCGTACCTGACCCTCAATTTCAATGCCCTCAGTAGTTGTGTTTGTTTCTTCCAGTTGTTCGGTCGAAACGTCAGTACGGAGGTATTGGATTTGGAGGTTCAGGGTCCCAAGCTACAGCAAATAGTTTTGGAGGAGGGTATGGAGGTGGAGGATACCCCGTTGGATTTGGAGGATCTGCTTTCGGAAACCCTGCTGGATATATTGGTGGATTTGGTGGCTATGGAGGACTAGGAGGATACGGAGGTCTTGGCGGAGGATTTAGTGGCTCCAGTGCTCAGAGTTCTTCGAGTGCTTTTGGGGCTGGTGGTGGTGGTGGTTTCTGGGGCTAGCCTTGTTTGTTTATATGTAAAGTAAGGCTCCATTTCACATTCTGAATACTAAGGACTTTTAACATTTTCCAAGTTACAAAAGACATATCTCGGTTAGGATCAGTGAACCTTTATGGGTCTGTTTATTTAGATCAGTGCCACAAATCTGTCCCGATTTCCCTCAACACTTTCCAGGCAACAGTTTTATCAACACTATGAAGACCACATAAAGGGACGTCCCTTAGTAGAGCAAAAACATGGGAAGTGCTGTGTTAAAATTATTCCACATTGTGTTTCTGATCTCCAGATGGAGTGCAGTATTTGAACTGACATATTGCAAAATATCACCTTGCAGTGCTTCCATAGAAACTGACTGTGCTGTTTGCTATAAACATGTAACATATTGATAGCTATTTACCGTGTTTAATAAACATTCAATTAATTCTTTACCATTAATACGAAGACCTGCAATGTTGTTCCTCAATTTTACGTTTGGAAGCTGCGATGTACGTTGTATTCGGTGGAGTATTAAATTACGGAAAATTAAATATATTCACGTTTTACATTAACTATGTAGTATGTATTCCTGCAATGTAGTTGGCTGCTGCTACTGATCTTACCCACAGGAACCCCATACGTTACGCATATAACCAAAACTTTGCCTACCATAAGTCATAAAACAGGTAAAGCAATCCCATTACAGGCCGGGACAGGCCTTAGGGCTCCAGGAGGTTGAGGCTCACAGGTTTTTAGACAATCGGCACATGAAGGTGGCCCAGACCAAGAAACCTCTGAAAGGAGGCCCTATGCTCCACAAGGAGCGACAGGAAGTAACTAACATGAAGGTGGTAAGGTTGTCAGCCCTACGCACCGGCCGCCTTTACCCCCAGGAAAGATTCCTGGTACTCATTTCTGTTAGAGGCTGAGTCGACCCCAGGGCCATAGTGCGACCGAAACGATTATGTCATGAAAAATTCCAGTGACACCACGTGCCCCCTCCATAGGGTCATAGGAACCATAACAATACCCAGTTGGCTTGAAGGAATTTTACCTTCTATAACTTACTAACGTCACGATATGTAACCACTGGCCCCTCGCTGTATCACTGAACACGTGCAATTAGGTACAGGAATAGCCTTAAACATAAGTTGTGCTGAACTGATCATATTGTGTTGTCTGTTTGACACAGATATAATACTTTCCCGTGACGCTTGGTGCGTCTATTTACGTAGAATTTGAGATGAGCAAGTGTAGTAATTGCAGTTATGTTGGAACCGAATGTATAGAATCCTGTCACCTTTAATGAATGTTCTTCAGCAGCACCTGTTAATTAGTGATCAGTGTTTTGTATATTTTGAATTTAAATTTGTAACTCCGCAGAAAAGGTTAAAATAGTTCCTCAGCAAGCTTTCCCACATTTTATGCAACCGATGGGTCCAAGAGCCCGCCACTTCTCCCCATCCTGAGCCACATGAATTAAGTACACACCCTGCCAACCTGTCTGGAAGATCCAGCGTAATAACCCCATCTATGCATAGGTCTTCACCAAGTCTTTTATATTTCAATTTTTCCCACCAACACTGTCCGCATTCCTTCTCCCTCTTACTACAGGGGTTCTTAACCTTTGGAGTCTACAGGCCATAAGTTACGTAGTTGCCTGCATTCATTATTGAATGAAAAGCTAAAAACTTAAGTTACAGTTTGGTGAATATAAAATTGTAATTTTTTTCCCCATCCAAGTTCTCGGAACCCTTAGGGTGTCCGTGGACCCCATGTTAAAAACGGCTGCCTTACACAAAGTATTCGGGAAACAGTACTCAGAAGTGATTGTGGACATATAACATTATACAGTGTTGTTGGATATCTGAGATGGGGGCACCCTTCCACATGTGATTGTGATCGACTCTGATCATGTTACGCGTTGTACCAACGTAGACTGTAATTTTTCATGAAACCTGTATTTTTGAGACTGTTACTGTGAACCTCGCTCAGTGTAACAAAATAATCCATCTACTGGGCTCTGTGCAGGATTTACAGGACTGAAGTACTGAAGAGAGTGAGACTTCAACCTTCACACCCCAATTAGGGCAGCTACCTGCCCTCTACCAGCTTAACTATATCTAAACATGTGTGTATTCGCACACTTTTCTCTTCAAGGTAGGTATTAACAAAAGAGAATCACTCAGATCTGCTCTCTTCTGGGATATTACACTTGGTGAAAGCCTGAAATCAAAGAGAATCACTCAGATTGAGCACAGTTTTAAAAGTTTTTGAATTAGAAGTCTTAACATAAGGACTTGACTTAATCTTGAGACCTTTATCTGCAAGAGCATACTGGAAGTTGAAAAAATTGAAAGCATAACCAAAGAACAACTCTTTGAAATTTCACCATTTAAAGGCTGCTCTATGCCATGGCAAGGGTAAACCTGTATACTGAAGGATGTGGACTAATAACGTCACTACTAAACGTGACGGCATTAGAAAATCTAATGCAAGATAAGAGAAGAAATGAAGAGACGTACAAGGGGAGTAATTTTATGGGAAAACCAGAACGATGAACATCGCTAAGGCACTGTAATGCAGCCTCTTTGCTGTGCTCTATGATTTTAGAGCAGTCATCTTCAAAGCTAGATTAGACTCTCTTCTACTAAGACTTTCACATTATGACAGTTTATTTCCCACGCCCTCTTAATATTTCTTTCCTCATTCCCAGCGTTGCTTCTGATTCTCCAATAACACATTCCTGGCACTCATAATGCTAACCTATAATGTTATGATGTCAGCAATCTCACATTCTGTAAATGCACAGAACAGTTCAACAAGGTGGTTAATAAAATGCATACAAGACACATCTGACTAGTTATATTTCTACATTCTCCTGATCTGTGGAGAGGCACATTCAGGTTATAATTCAAGACATGACATGTTGATTACACAGACAGTATGTTACACAAGACACATTACAACTAACAACATACACACAATTTAGATATCATACTCCTTATGCTTGCCAATCTAGCAGAAAATGGAAGAATTGTCCATGTATTTGGAGACGTAAAACACACAAATCCTTACAAAAGAGTCCTATTACAATAACCTTTAAAGAGGACTGATACTGTACATTTAAGACAGCACCTGCCATGTTTAGGATTACAATGTTCTGGACTTTGTCAATTGTCTCTATCCCTCTGTGTGATATCCCATGATCAAAACATTTCTAAATTGACCAATCATGGTGCTTTATTAACACATGACAGCAATAACAGTACCACCCAGTCAAAAAAAATTACCCTCCTCTGTTTTAAAAATGAACCACTTGAGAACAGTCTTACATCTCCAAACAGTATTTCCTCCATGTATTGGTACAATTTACATTTTCTAGACAAAACGTCAATACACTGTCATAATTCAGGCCGCTGGCTTAAAAATTTATGATACATTCATACTAAACACTGGTAATTTTTTTAAGGTGATATATCAATGTAAGTATCAGAATCACAACAAAAATATTACAATATGCCATGTTATGTCTTAATACTGTGATAAATTCTCTCCTTGTTAGACAACATAATTCTCATTCCAGAAAACATTTATTTCCAATAAACGTCTCACATGCAGTTAGTTACTTAATAACAAATGAAAGTAGTTTATAAACTAGTACTTACATGCACTGATTTAGGCATCACTATACACTGGAACAGTAAATATTTACTACTGAAGCATGTATCTATAGTTTACCAGGCATCTATGCAGTTTTCTCAGAGATAGACTGCACTAGGTTAGAAGGCACAAGTAACTTTCTAATTTATTGTAACTTGTGAGAAGAAACAGATTTCGATCACTGCCCATGAGTGGTGCAAGGTATGTAAATCTGCACAAACCACAACATAGACAACCATCCTCAGCCTCTTTCTGTCCATACCACATTCTAAGGTTTCCTATCAACATTTTTAAATGTAATATAAGGATTTCCGATACTTGACCGCACATGAAAGTAAACCACAAAATTTGACATACAGCATTCACTGTCTCAAACTGTCATCACTGTTGTCAACAGGTTAGGATCACAAACACCACTTTTTTTACTGTAGTTTTCCAAGTTCGAACCAGCCTAGATACAGCTTTAGCTCTTCTCCTCGGCCCCGTCTTTTGTAACTTGGTCCCACTGTTACAACAAATACTGCAACTTCTAATACTTCACAGTACACAGCAACCAAATGACATACCAGTCTCTCTCTCACATGTGTCTGTTTTAAAGCTGGAAATTTCTTGACCAGCTGAGTAACTTTCCCTTGTCAAGGAAGACTCTGCATAAATGAAATTAATGTCTATTTCAGTCTATTTACTCTTCAAGAGTTCCTTTCAAGATGATTTTTCACTCACATCTAAGGAAGAGGCACTGTTATTTAGTCCATGAGCGTGTACTGTAGCAAACCACAATCACTAAGGATACAAAAGCTGGTACACTGTGTACAGTCTTCACATTCTTAAAAATCTTTTCTTAAAAAGGAAGCCAAGCAAATAACGAACTCCATACAGCATAAACAAGAAGTCTCAAAGTTTTGATTCAGTCTTTGAATAATAATCAGTCTCATTCTGCAAAGTGGTTCCCCAGACTTAAATCTGTTAGATTTTTCTTGGGGATGGGGGTGGGGAAAATGTTAAGGACATGATCTAAACAACCCCAGTGCCTCTATATCAAATGAAATCACAGTTTGCATTCAAGGTGCTTGTGAAGTAACTGACATGCAAATCCTGTATAGTATTTGGAATAAAACAGATTATCTTTTTGATGTGTGTAGAATTAATTCCCAAGGGGGCTCACATTCCTATCCAGTAAGTGACAAAGAGAACTTTGAGACTTATTCTTTATGCTTACAAATTTTACTACGGTAAGTCCTTGTTCAATGTTGGGGTTACATTCCTGAAAATCACAGTGTATAGTGAAGCAGTGTAGAATGTAGCATTTTTCCCCATGAGAATGAAGTAAACTACGCAAGAGTCTGGCTGTTGAAAATTCCTCCAGCAGCCAGCAAAAACAATGTTAATCTGGGTCCAGGCAACGTTTATTGAATGTTTGGTCATTAAAAGTTGTCACTGTTAAAACGAAACAACACTGAGGGAAAGGTTTAAATCAGGACTGCTTGTATCACGCAGAGCTTATTTTATTTAAAATTATTTTTTTGAAGTGCAAAGATCATTTATAATCACTCTGCATCAGATAAAAGGGCAAGATTACTGTCTTCTGGTTGGTGACCCCGTGCAGTTTGGTATCATCCCAGAACACAGTAACCTTCATACTCATTGCTGTGAGAACGTCAAATCTCACATAAGTAAGTGTATTTTGTGTTGAACAGAACTTCAGCATCTTCACTACTCTGTCGAAGAATGCCAAGCTGGTAACTCAAGTCATCCCATGTATGGACAGACTTTAACCCTTTATGACAGAAGACAAAATTATATACCCTGTCAGTCTTCAGACATACTGAAACATGTGGCATAAAGGGCACTTAAATAAAGTTGTCAAATATAATTAGAATCAGTGAATTCAAATGCTATAAGATGTATGTAAATCTACTGCACATGCAGTACTGCAGTTGGCGAACCTGCCCCACTGATGATTCTACCTATGTGTATTGGCAAGTCTGAAATCAATACTGTCTTTCTGAATTCCAGAATAATATCTTCCTCTGACTCTTATACATAAATTTTGAATGTCTGAGCAATCTAACATATTTGTGAACATGGATCCATTCATAATAAACATTACCTTGCGACCCTTTAACATCTTGACATCGTATTTAACAAAATTATTACGATAACGTTCCTTCTGTACACAAAACCTAATTTTTCTCTTGCTTTAATTGCAATATAAGAGGGTTTCCCTAAGCCAAAACATGTGGCACTCTTATTCTATTTTATTGTTTTAAACATGTTACTACTAAAAACTGAAAGAATTGAAATATTTGTTGTGTTCAGTGGAACACTATAATCTTCCCTAATCAATTATACTACAACAGGATGCCAGGACGCTAAAACATAATATTTCAGGATTTTGATTGCCATAAAACAAAGTGCTACTGCTGAAAATGAGAACATAAGTAACACAAAATGACAGTTTCTCTTCCTGTAGTGTCAGACTACAAGAGTATTGTGAAGTTAACGCATAAGAAATGCAAATGGACATGTGAAAGCCATGTTGATTCCACACTGATCACCATCACAATCGTTGGCTGACCCATATATAAAATAATTTATTCCACCACTTCATATTTTGGCTAGCTGATTTTTCATACAAAAAGGTAAAAGTAAAGTTGTCACTGTGCACACTTGGCAGGCATGCAGGGGGCATGGAGGTATAGCTCTAGCTTCAGGCCCTGATCACTTTACCACCAGAGAAGAACACTTGATTGGTCTCTCATTATGTTAGCAAACGTGGTAAGCCTGGTGGGGGTAAGAAATAAAATATGGCAAAACAAAATCTCAGGACTACAATCAGACATTTTCTGTTCTGAAGTTGTCTGTTAATCTACATTCATTACAACTTAACTGAAAAAGATTACGGAATGTTAACAGGGCAACGAACTGTAACATTTGTTTTTCAATACTTATCTCAGACTGGAGCCTGGCATCTGACCACAGAGAAAAGAACGCCTGCATGGATGCTATGAGCATTTATCTTTCATTGGAATAAAGTTAAAGTTTCACCATGAAGAAGAATAGCTCGGTTCAACAACAAGAGCAACTGAAGAGTCACATGAGACACTTGTTCTCTTTTGACCTCTCACACAACACACAAGCCAAACATAACCTAGAAGAATGAAATGACTGTCACCGCACAGCAGAAAGATAAATATCAAGATCATATTATCTATCACCTCACAGTACAGGCAGTTTCAGACTTACGTAACACGTGACTTAGGTAAACTCGGAGTTACATAAAAGATTCTGAGCTACGGAAAATTTGCTCATTTAGTACTGTATTTATAATATTTATAAGACTGTATTATTAATACCCTAATTATTACGTGTATTTTACTTTGTGTGTATCACATAAAAACTGATAGAAATAAAATTTTTAAAATTCACACTGACATCGTAAAGATTGAAATTAAAACCAACTTGATGCACCTTCACTATTAAAAATTTTAATAGTAGATTAATTAACTCTTAATTAACCCGACATGTTTCGGTAAGGTACCTTACCATCTTCAGGGGTTTTACTACATTTAGTTGCGTAGACCATATATAAAACATACACAAGACATGATCCCACAAGGTCTTGTCGCATATAAAGTTTTCATAAATCACTAAAGGTCACTAAAACTCGTTTTAAAAAACTCGTTTAAAGAACTCTTAAAAATTCTTAAAAACATCAACACCTGCAATAGTATCCACCTTTGCAAAACTTATAGCACTGTTGTTGCACACTTTGTCATATCACCCATGCGTCCTGCATTTTCTATCGCAGTATGTCACGTAGAAAGGCTGTGTAGTGTATCTTGCACTGTAGATCTGCTATGATCTGATATTATGTCTGCGCGTTATTATTGGCTTATTGTTATTTTCGTATGCATGGTTTTGCATTGCCGTTTTTTGTATTTCCTGTTACGTGGATTGTGTGTTATGCGTGTTTGGGGTGTATCGGTTGCTTGCTGTCGGTCAACTGTTCTAGTTCACCTCCCGTGTTATACCTTTCTATTTCGGCTGTGACGTTGTCTATCTAAAACCTCCATCCCCATCTCCAGTATCCACTTGGGACACATTTTCACAAATGACTTCCATCGTGATACAAGGAATTGCTGATGAAATGAATTTGGGACAAATTATGTATCAGGCAGGACACTTGATGCTGGAGTGGGAAAACCAACTATGTACTGACATCCAGCAAAGTAAGGTAACCACAAGGTTTTATCTTGCCCACATTTGCCACAACTGTTTCAATGGCTGACCCAGAGCTTCTTCCAACAGAAGACGATAGACTCACAGTTCTCTGTCATGAGAAACTTTTCCTGTCTGCATATTTGTTCATATTTCTAGCAATTAGAGCTCTTTGTGTATTTTCCAGCTTTTTGATTTCTGAAGCTCCTCTAAATGAAGACAATAGACTTTCGGTACGATGCAAGACAAACGCTAATTTCCTACTCCTTATTCCTGTTGTAACAGTTTTTATTTTAACTAAACGGAGTCGTACCCGCGTCTTGGGAAATCCGTTATACTTATCGGAGCGCATATATAAAAGTCCTGATGGCAGCATTTATCGTTCCATGCAGGGAAATGTTGCAGCTTGCCTTTCGATATTAAGGTGTTAATATCGAAAGGCAAGCTGCAACATTTCCCTGCATGGAACGAGTAAATGCTGCCATCAGGACTTTTATATATGCGCTCCGATAAGTATAACGGATTTCCCAAGACGCGGTGTACGACTCCGTTTAGTTAAAAAAAAAACTGTTACAACAGGAATAAGGAGTAGGAAATTAGCGTTTGTCTTGCATCGTACCGAAAGTCTATTGTCTTCATTTAGAGGAGCTTCAGAAATCAAAAAGCTGGAAAATACACAAAGAGCTCTAATTGCTAGAAATATGAACAAATATGCAGACAGGAAAAGTTTCTCATGACAGAGAACTGTGAGTCTATCGTCTTCTGTTGGAAGAAGCTCTGGGTCAGCCATTGAAACAGTTGTGGCAAATGTGGGCAAGATAAAACCTTGTGGTTACCTTACTTTGCTATTGGTCAGTACGCTAGTTGGGTTTCCCACTCCAGCATCAAGTGGATACAGCGTGATACAGAATTTGTACCAAATTCTTTTCATCAGTAATTCCATGTATCACGATGGAAGTCATTTGTGAAAATGTGTCCCAAGTGGATACTGGAGATGGGGATGGAGGATTTACATAGACGCCACAGCCGAAATAGAAAGGTATAACACGGGAGGTGAACTAGAACAGTTGACCGACAGCAAGCAACCGATACACCCCAAACACGCATAACACACAATCCACGTAACAGGAAATACAAAAAACGGCAATGCAAAACCATGCATACGAAAATAACAATAAGCCAATAATAACGCGCAGACATAATATCAGATCATAGCAGATCTACAGTGCAAGATACACTACACAGCTTTTCTACGTAACATACTGCAATAGAAACTGCAGGACGAGTGGGTGATATGACAAAGTGTGCAACAACAGTGCTATAAATTTTGCAAAGGTGGAATTATTGCAGGATTGCATGTGTTGACTGTTTTTAAGAGTTTTTAAGAGTTCTTTAAACGAGTTTTTTAAAACGAGTTTTAGTGACTTTTAGTGATTTATGAAAACTTTATATGCGACGAGACCTGTGGGATCATGTCTTGTGTATGTTTTATATATGGTCTACGCAACTAAATGTAGTAAAACCCCTGAAGATGGTAAGGTACCTTACCGAAACATGTCGGGTTAATTAAGAGTTAATTAATCTACTATTAAAATTTTTAATAGTGAAGGTGCATCAAGTTGGTTTTAATTTCAATTTAATCGTAAAGATATATACATAACCGATGAGGCATGATAAATAAGTGGCAGTGGGGTCAATTCTGACTGATGTAAATTTTGCGTTACATAAAACTTTCAGGAATGGAACCCTTACGTAACTCGGAAAGTGTCTGTACTCCTAAAATCAGAAATATCTTACATTTGACTTTTCAGAAACAGGATTAAGTGCAAAGGAATACTTGTTTTTCCTGCCATGTAACAGTGTCAGTTACGTCTCTAATGAAGCCCATCCAGTACTCAAACAAGCAGTATCCAGTCCCATCGACTGTATTAAATTCCATCAAACCAGCAGGTCAACTCCACTGCGTAACGAAAGCAGACACCAAGTCTGTGTAAGTCTGTGTCAGACTACTTATTCAGTTAACAGCTTTAAAGGCACATCAGAATCTATCACTATTTGCAACCACATAAAATTCAATATCAAAATTCATACTACCAGCTCATGCAAAATCAAATGTACAATGTCCATCTTCAATCAGGTTTTCCTAGTTGAGTTTTTCATCACTTCCCACTTCCTGCAAGTGAATGCTTCAAACAAGGCCTTCTGTGGGCTACATTACATTTTGTTTATTAATTTAAAGAGCTGATACAGTTTTATTAAATAACCCAAGAGTAAGCCTAACAGGAAGTGATCATACCAATCCATTATGATAAATGAATGTTCTGTCACATTATCTAAAAACAATTTGTAAGGAACACAACTTCAAAATTTTGACTGTTAAAATAAAAGTAATGTCATTCAAATGAAGTGAGCACATTACAGCCAAAGTAGATATTGACTATACTAATTCAACAAATAAAGGAATTTAACTACTTGGGATGCAGTGTACTGTATATAAATAATAATGGTATATATATAAAATTATAGAAGTTTCAATACACATATGGAGCAATCTGACACACATTTAAAACAAGTAATAAAGAAACATTCTTGAAATCATACGAGATAATGGCAGTGCCATTGTTGCTATATGGGTATGAGAATTGGACTTTAATAAGAGAGAACGAAAGAAGAACTGAGACAGTGGAGATAAAATGTTTGAAGTCAGTTGCACGATATACATAATATGACCATAAAGCAAATGAAGAAATAAGAGAAGAACTAGACACAGTGAACAGGGAACAATGTTTCCTGGATTTTACACCATTTTTTGGTGGTCCACACGAAAACATAAAATCAGGGTTTTATAGTACATATAATTTCAATGAAATTATTGTGGATTACAGCCCTAAGTGGACACAACATATATTAACAATACACATTCCCAAGTCAGTGTAAGAACACATTTGAACTGGCAGAAGGAGTATACGTAAAGGAAAAGCTGGAGAAACCAACATCGAAGAAGACGGAACAAACCTGTTATGGATTATACCCTGCTGCTGGTGATGATCTTAAAACATTACAAAGTGAGTCTGAGGTTCAGATATGACCAGCTATACTACAAATAGGGACAGCATGTACTTGTTACGGTCACAACTGAACGACATCCTTGCAGAGTCGCAGCCGTTCACAAGCAAAGTGAAGTATCATGGAATTGTGAAGCAAGAAACATAGCCCACAGGACTCTCCAGGCAAGTACTTCAAAACAGCTCCATCGCATTTCAGTCATCCTCATCTCTACAGGTGACACAGCGTTGCTAAGTAAATTACAACACAGAACCAGTCAAGTACTGTATTCAGAATTACAGTGTACACGAAATAGGAAAAACAGCATGATGTTGCCTGCTTCCATACTGGACCGAAAAGCACTTTGTTACAGCTCGATTTAAAATATCACATCTGCAAGGGGATGCATAACATCACCTGCTGCATTGCATAATTAATTCTCAATTTTGTACTCAATCCATGATCATATTTATGACAAGCCTTTGTCACAATAATATAAATATTAAAATACAGTGAGTACATATTATACAAAATCCTAACATGTATCAGCATCTCAAAGTCTTTTCATTCCCCCTAAGATTTGTTTTCAATGATTATGGCTTGAATTTTCCAGTAAACATTGTAAGCTGCTGCATACATATTTTTCAAGTGTGCTTTTAATAAGTTATTACATAAACTTCAACCTGTAAAGCAATGGGTTTTGCCATCTGGTTTTGTCTTGCAGGAAGACCTCTAAGTTCTTGTTCTTCTTCCATCTGTTGTAGTGGCAATTTGCTCCTCTTTGTGGCAAAATCGATCCTCAAAATGTTATTGTTTTTTTTATCCGTACCTGAAATAGAAGGTTTTAAAAGTGCACACACAGAGATGGACTTTTTAACATTGCCAGAATATATCAGCAACGAAAATATGGTCTCACATTGTTGACACCGTGCATCTTCGTCATATTAAATAAGTTATAGACCAACTGATGCAAAAAACCCCCTGACGATGATCCAGGATCGAAACACGTGTAGGGTACTATTTAACATTTTTAATAAAGCTACTTAAAAAGTGCTTTAAAAAGTGCATCAGTTGGTCTATAACTTAATTGAAAATATGGTCGTTTCCATTCACATTCAGTAGAATGATAAATTAAGAGGTCTGCCACAACCATTAGTGAATAATATCACCATGGGGCTGTCTAACATTGCAAGTTTGGCAGGACTGCTCATCACATGTTGCTTGCCATCCCACATACTGAGAATATCAGTAAGAGGTGTCCCACACCTGAACTTTGAACTTCCCAAATGCAATACATTCTACATTTGCAATAATGCTACACATGCTAAAGTTAAAATACTGTAGGGCCCCCAAAACTTACATTATTACAACTAAAAATCTAATGTTTGCTATTTAGCTTCAGTATGAATGGCAAAATCGTACTCATGTTTGATAATGTAATTGACAATGACCCACAAAATTAAAAGGGCATAAAAAGTTAACAGCATTATTTATTCTTAAATGCACAGGCAATAAAACATTTTCAGTGAAGCATACTTAGTGTACAAAAGATGAATCTTCTGATGACTTGGGAAGCCTGTACAGGGTTGGTGACAACACTATTTCTTTAACACTGAGTTCTTTATATGTCTGACACCCTCAGCACTCTTCAGTTCTTACACCATGCATTAAAAAAAAATTTCTAACTTCCTCTCTTCAACATGACAAGAACTAAAAGGACTTAGATTCCTACAAAACATCACAAACCTCATATTTCTTTACCTCATCTATCAACCCAATAAATTGCTTCCACAGTGTTGAATTAGCCACATAAAAACTGTACAGTGACCTAACATTACAGGGCAACACAGGACAGAGATCCTGAGCTTTAAACAAACCCCTGCTGCATACAGAAAAACAAAATTCCTTCCGACAGACAGCGTTCATATATACAAATGCTCAGCACATCCAAATGCAGGGTTTGTAATATCTTTAAAATATAGGGCAGAATGTATGTCAAGGCAGTGCCTTTAATGTTAAGTTTATATCTACAACATGAACAACAGCTTCATAGACTGCATGAAATACAGCAGTCAGTATTAAGGGAAACCAGTGGGAATATCTGAGAAGGTCCAGTGATCATAAAGTGGCATATTTAGTAATAAACATGCCATCGTCACAGTATTGGTTATCTACAGATGTGGGCAAAATTATGTTAAGCCTTGATCAGCAACCGACAAAATTCTGTCTCCTGATCACTTTGAGTCCATTCTTGCTCGAAGTCTGGCATGAATTTTCATGAATTCCGGTTCTCCAGGTCTGCAGGGCTTGTTGTCTTCTTCTGTTTTTTGCAACTGAAAAAAAAAAAAGTAACAGAGACTTTAGTGGTATTCAGCCTACAGGCACCCCCATCCGTGGCGCAGCCAGCCCGACATTCTGGTCAAGTGTCTCTAAGCTCTCATCATGCCATCAGGTCTTTGCTTCAGGTGACTGTATGAGGCACAGAGATGAAATATCTGATGTTCTCACAGCGGAGTTGCTGAAACACCAAGTCTGCTAGGATGTGAGTAAGTGTTCAGGATGAAGCAGCCTTGGCCTGCTTGATCCTGAAGATAAAGGCACTACAATCCCTTGAAACATCAGGAACTACTCGCTCAGTGACACGGCATCCCTTGCATCTGCAGAGTTACTGCTCAAGCCATGGAAGTCAATGTTACCTTCCCTTTAAAATAAGTTTGGTGAACGACAACAAAAACAGAGGGTGCTCAGCATGCTTTTGCTGATGACGAATTCCCCTCAATTAAGCAAATAGTGTAAAGGGGCGTTATCTGTCACAGTCACACAGTTCCTCACCGTTTCTAGCCTCTTGGCACGCTCCTCTATGACCCGCTCCAGTGCAGACTTGCTCTCCTGCTTCTGCTGCTCAAGCTCCTTCTTCACCTGGTGCTCCTTGTGCTTCTCCAGTGCCCTCTGCAGCTCTGACTTCTGGTTCAGAACGTTCTTGCCACTGTAAGAGAAATTAGAACAATTTTAAAATTACAAACTTTGCATAAGTTATATGTAATTGAAGGCTTCTGTCATGGTCATAATGTTGCTTAAAAGTTTTTGGGTTGTAGCCCAGCGTCAATTTTTGGTGTATAACCAACGTTTCGGGAACACTTGTTTGTTCCCCCCTGAAGATGGGACAAACAAGTTTCTACCCCTTCTAACTGTTCTTATTTATATTTTCTGTCCATGTATAGTTCACACATGATGAAAATAATCTGATAGTTGAGACATACAACACAGGCGAGAATACGATATGAAAAACACATACAAAATTTTAGTCTTTGAAACATGGGTCAGAGTATGATACTTAACAAGATATCAGACAAACTGGGTGTAAAGTTTTAGTCTGAATTCAAATGGCACAAGGTGTAATCCAATATAAGGACTTTTAAAAAAGGGGGGGGGGGAGATTGGGTTCCCACGAATGGAAATTTCTGTCAACTGCCCAAGAAGATCCTGCACCACGTGGAAGTTATTTGGTAGCACATAAATAGACGTTACTCAGAACTGGTGTCACGTAACTGCTAACTGCTACTTAAACCCTGTGTTCAGTCCACCACACTTGCCACTTTACATAAAGCCAGTATGCAACGCATTAAGCTGGGTATCGACTGCGCGCGGCTGCCGCGCGAGGCAATGTTCGTTGCTTTGCCTCGCAAAGTCGAAACCATGTTGCTGCGCGCGGCAGAACGAACACTGCCGCGCGCGAACTTGCCGCGTGTCGAGCCAAATCGGAGCGGTTTTTTGACCCGCGGCAAAGAGATTTCAGTGTGCTTTGCTCGTTCAGTTGAGACGGTCGTGTGGCGTTCCGGTGTTTCTTTCGCGGCAAAATGGAGAATGAAAAGTGTCTAGCTCTCATACAGCTTTATAAATCTAAAGAGATATTGTGGAATTCAAAAAGTGCTAATTACCATAACAAAAGTATACGCGTGGACGCATGGAAGGACATAGGTGACGAAATGAAAATGCCAGTTCAGAAGTTCGAAATTGGGTGTCCATTTTTTTCACGCTTGGCTCGATAAATGAGGTTATGTGTTCGCAATCCGATAATGACATTCGCGTAAAATTTTTAACTGTATCTTCCACTACTTCAAAGTCATATCTCGCATAAGTCTATTTCCACATTGCATTCGCCGACGATACAATTCCTTCATCCACCAACGCACTTTTCGTTTCGGTTTCTTCTTTTATTCGATAATGTTGAACATCAACATAAAGGCAGCCGCTGCACGTGCAGTATTCATGGTGATCTCACGAGATCTGAGGCAACAGCGTCGATGAACAGCCGCGCGCGGCTGCCGCGCTCGATGCTGGGTAAACACGAACACGGTTACCCACACACAAACGAACGAATTTGCCGCGCACGAACAGCTGCGCGCGGCAGCCGCGCGCAATCGATACACGGCTTTAACGAAAGACAGCCGTGCCATGACTCAGGCCGTTAGTCGCCGGCCTCTCACGGCGGAGGCCCGGGTTCGACCCCAAGCCAGTGCATATGATATTTGTGGTGGACAAAGTGGCACTGACACAAGTTTTTCTCCCAGTACTTCAGTTTTCCCCTGTCAGTGTCATTCCACCAATGCGCCATACTCATTCATCTATCTATCGCTGACGCTGTATAATCTTACATATTGACAGCGTTGTTATGTAAACCACACCGACAGATGCCAATGACAGAAATCTAACCCATGTTATTTAGCCTGCAGACAGCCATTTTTAGACGCGTTCGCAAAATTGCGAAAAGCGACTATTAGCTTCATCATGCCCGTATGTCCATTCGCATGCAACACTCGGCTCCCACTGGACGGGATTTTCATGAAATATAATATTTGACGATTTTTCGAAAATTATGAAAATTCTAGTCTAATCAAAGTCTGACAACAATAACGGTACTTTACATCAAGACTTGTACATTTATGATAATATCTCGCTGGATTCTTCTTAAATGAGAAATGTTTCAGACAAAAGTTGTAGAGAAAATCAAAACACACATTTTATGTTCAATAACTTTTTTTCCCCGAGAATGGTGCGCTTTATGAGGTAATGTGGAAAAAAATGGTAGGGCCAGACAGGCCAAAAATGACAATATAATTCAATTTGCAAGCGGATAACTAAGGCTACAAACACATAGTCATAATATGTAATACTTATTGCTTTTCCACGGCAACAATAGTTACGCGAACGCGCCTCAATGTTACGTTATACGTACATTGCCTGTCTTGTACGAACTAAAGAAGCTTACATTTTCTGGTTGAAGAGAAGCTCCCTGTGAAGATTCTTGTGGTCTGTCGACTCAACGCAAGGATTCTGTGGTTTTCGGGGTACGATAATGCCTTCGGGGTTGTGAGGGGGTAGAGGGGGTGCAACGGGTGCTGCATTGTTGTGTCTGTTACGCTTCTCCAAATCTCCACCAGAAGTGCACAGCTCTGGCTCAGGAATCATGTTGCTGGGGAAGAATTCACCTGCAACAATTAGAATGTTTATTTTACGACTTGTTTCACTCTTGTACGCAGGGATGCAGGGATTAGAACACAAACTGTAAATGAAGAACTCGACCAAAACAACTTAAAGTAAAGGTAAAGGCTGCCCGTTACATGCTACGCAAGCACAGAGAGGCGTAGAGGTATAGCTCTACCCATACTCAGCCTCAGTGCTAGATGGGGGTGGGTGGTCAGCACCACGCACCGGCCGTTTTACCCCCGGGAAAGAGACCCGGTACCCATTGTATAGCAGCCTGGGTGGGCCCCAGGGCCGGTCTGGACGGGTGAAGAAAATCTCGCCGCCACCGGGATTCGATCCCCAGACCGTCCAGCCCGTAGCGAGTCGCTATACCGACTGAGCTATCCCGGCCGCACAAATTAAAATCTTAAATGTCAAGTTCTTCCTTGCATGGGCCCCAGAGATGAACATTTATCGTTGGACCTTGAAGACGCAGTGGTTACTTTACTTACCACCAGCCTTAACATTAAATAATTTCTACGTTTTCTCAACCAACACCCTACATGCATTTCCCTACTACCCCATGCAAGCCACATTCATCCTCCTCCATTTGATCACCCAAAATAACATATGGTAAGTACAAAATCATAAAGCTTCTCGTTACGGAATTTTCTCCAGTCTTCTGTTACTTGCCTCCTTTTCGACCCCGAACATCTTCCTCAGTATTTCGGCCCCAAGCCACATGAAATTTCGCGTGCCAAATGCGAAGTAACGGACATGTAAGACTGCTGATCGTGGATTCGAAACACCGAAGTATGCATATACACACCCCGCCAATCCGAATTTTGGTTCCCAGCTCAGGGAGGCAGTTTATGTGACGTAGATGTGCCAGCTGCAGCCGAGGCGTAATGTCGACCACTCGCCTCAATCCAGTGCCAAGGTTAAGAAAGACTCATCCCCCTATGTGGCTTCAAGGCGTGGACAGGGACAACCTTTACCTTTACCCAGATATTCGCATAGAACGACAGATATAAACGTCATCCAGGGTAACTGACAATGGCTACAACCGGAATGCAGACCAGCCAAGTTTCCGTTCAAGCCAGCAAGCCGGTTCAGAGATAGATAACACAAAAATATGGCGTTATGGAGATGTGCTTCAAATTTGTGCGTGTTTTACACCATGTCAGGATCACCGTGCGATAAAACTGTCCAGCACAGAATTATTCGTATGAACTGCACATCCACTCTGAATTTTAATTCAACAGCAAGAAAATGTTCCGTCGACTGTAGTGATTAACCGAACGTCGAAACCGGCAAACGTTAGGCCCAAACAAACATGCAATTACACATCTGTCTACTTCAAGCCGGATCTTGCGTCATTTCAGGCTTCCGCCGCGATGTAAATGGCATCTGCGCTCTTCTGGGATGTTACGCAGCGTAGATTGTTAGTTTGTTACCGACGTTTCGGGGCTACCTGTCGGTCCCTTCTTCACGGGTTAAGCAGTGCAATTCTTCTTGGGCCGCTTTACCTTGAAGATGGGACCGATATGTTGTCCCGAAACGTCGGTAACAAACTAACAATCTACACTGCGTAAAATCCCAGAAGAGCGATCTCAAGCCGGATTTTGTCACTTACAAGGTAAAGTTCACCCTAGAACAGACCATGAAGGCCTAGAGGGGGAGTAGAGGTATAGCTCTACTCTTTCTTTAACCTCGGCGCTAGATGGGGGTGGGTTGTCAACGCCACGCCCCGGCCGCTTTACCCCCGGGAAAGAGACCCGGTACCCATTGTATAGGAGGCTGGGTGGGCCCCAGGACCGGTCTGGACGGGTGCGGAAAATCTCGATCCCCTGACCGTCCAGCCCGTAGCGAGCCGTTATACCGACTGAGCTATCGCGGCCGGATTTTGTCACTTACAAGGTGGAATATCTCACTTGTTCCGACGGCCGGATATTCTGTGGATTCGGGTCTTCTGTGTTGTGTTACTCTGTTACAGGGTAACTGATTCCCGACGTTTCGAAGAAACCTACCGCTTCACCTTCAACCACCAAGCATACCTAATGCCACTCCGCCTACACACCCAGCATACCTGAACTCTCGACATAGCTTCACCTACAGGCAAACGTGAAGAAATGTCCCTACAAAGAGCACAGTCACCTTAGTAGGCGTCTCTGTTATTTGGCACGCTTCTTGGAACTGTGTGGCATTCCTGTGGACATACGATAGCGACATGTGATGTCACTGGTTATCGGTTAGCAAGTATGCAACGGGTGTTCAAAACGGCACGTACAAAGCGCGTAACACGAAACATGCCTTCCTTCACTGTTCGCCGCCCCAAGCTACCAAAGAATCAGGAATACCACAGTACGAAACCTGCATCAAACGTCTGTCATCATTATCATCATACAGAACACCTGGAATTTTATACCTTAAGTCTTAGTAGGCGCCACACAGGGGCGATATCACTTATAAATTCTCATGGGTGTGAAACTTGGTCTGTCACACTGAGGGAGGAACATAAGCTGAGGGTGTTCGAGAATAGGGTGCTGAGGGGATATTTGGGGTTAAGAGGGAAGAGGTAACAGGGGAGTGGAGAAGACTACATAACGAGGAACTTAATGATCTGTACTCATCACCAAATATTATTCGGGTGATCAAATCAAGATGAGGTAGGCGGGGCATGTAGCACGTATGGGGGAGGGGAGTGGTGCATACAGGATATTGGTGGGGAGACCTGAGGGAAGGAGACCACTTGGAAGACCCAGGCGTAGATGGGAGGATAATATTAAAATGGATCTTCAAGAAGTGGGATGGGGGGGCATGGACTGGATTGATATGGCTCAGGATAGGGACAGGTGGCGGGCTGTTGTGAGTGCGGTAATGAACCTTCGGGTTCCATAAAACGCCGGGAATTTCTTGACTAGCTTAGGACCTGTTAGCTTCTGAAGAAGGACTCTGCTCCATGGAGTTAGTTAGTTAGTTAGTTAGGTAATTCTCACAAGAAACTAAAATTCTGCCGTTCAGTTTTGGAAGCTGTCGGTGTTTGTGTCTCCTCTCAAAATTTCCAGATACTTTACTTTGTTTAGTGTTGACTTTAAACGTCACACCTGTGTCCCTGCTAGCTGCGCATCGGCTGCTAGCACCATATACCACTGGTACACTCAGAAACCTCAAATGTCACACATAAAACACCTCTCGGCTCAAACTTACCACCATCCACGGTTTGCCGACCTTCGCAGTTTTCGAATACCGCCATTTTGTCTATAATCTTTGCACTGGGCTTGTTACAGTATTGCCTCCACATTACTGCCAGCAACACCACTGCTTGATACAGAAGTATTAAACGAGTGCGTAGTTATCTGTCCGGCACACAAATTACCCAGTTTCGACAATTCACCACTTCACATTTAAGCTACGTACGACCAACACCTCTGAAGGACATCTCATTAAGGTCATTCTAAGGTCATTCTAAGGTACAGAATTAACTCATTACATGCTACTGTTTCTGGGGCACATTGTTGTTTAGTGAAGACCCCCCCCCCCCCCCCACGGTGCAAAAATATAGGTAAAAAGTAAAAAAGCAATCCCATTACAGGCCTGGACAGGCCCTTAGGGTTCCAGGAGGTTGAGGCTCCCAGATTTGTAGACAATCGGCACATGAAGGTGGTAAGGTTGTCAGCCCTACGCACCATCCGCCTTTACTCCCCAGGAAATACTCCTGGTACTCAAATCTGTTAGAGGCTGAGTCGACTCTAGGGCCATAACGAGACCGAAAGGATTATGACACCATCGGGAATCGAACCCGCGACCTTCCGGCTTGTAGCGCAGTGCCTCAACCAACTGCACCACCGCGTGCCCCCGCAAAAATATAACTTTCCTTAAATGTTAAACCAGTCTGTTTCTGGCTTGACTCTGAAGCTTTTGTACAGCTCACTAATGACGCTGATTGAGAAGCTACTGCTGTTTGAACAGACCTAGTCTTCTTCTTCCATGGCGTTACAGCCCGAGGTGGGCCAAAGCCTCCTTCTTTTTGGGATTTCATCCCGAAGGTTTTCCTAGTCGGTAAGACCGCACAAGTATTTGCTCAATCCTGATGAGACTGCCAGAGCCATCTGGCAGGCAGTCAGGAGACTTGGGTGAGAAATGGCCGCTTTGAATTTTGCATGGGACCGACGGCTTTAGTTCCCCTCCGAAGGAAGTGGAACCCGCGAAACGTGGATCCAGTGGCGAGCACGCTAACCACTAGTCCACCGAGGGCGACACAGACCTAGTCAGGCTGTGGTATATAACTACTGTTTTACACTACATAGTCAGGCTGTGGTATATAACTACTGTTTTACACTACATAGTCAGGCTGTGGTATATAACTACTGTTTTACACTACATAGTCAGGCTGTGGTATATAACTACTGTTTTACACTACATAGTCAGGCTGTGGTATATAACTACTGTTTTACACTACATAGTCAGGCTGTGGTATATAACTACTGTTTTACACTACATAGTCAGGCTGTGGTATATAACTACTGTTTTACACTACATAGTCAGGCTGTGGTATATAACTACTGTTTTACACTACATAGTCAGGCTGTGGTATATAACTACTGTTTTACACTACATAGTCAGACCGGCTTGCCATACTATAAACAAATCTTAAAACTCCCCAAAAACACCATCGTTTCTACTTAAATACGTCCTGACACAACCACGTATTTTCCCTACATTTTCACGAAATCCGGTCCATGTCAACACTCCACACCGCTGTATGCCTTTTAGTTCCCGCACCAATAACTACGATATTTATGGCTCTGCAGTCGACTGCCCCCTACTGAATGGGATACCTGGGACTCTTCCTCCGAGGGTAAAGTGGCCAGGGCGTTAAGATGACCACTCACCTTCATCTAAAGCCGAGGTTAAGAATGAGTAGAGCTATACCTCTGCTCCCCCTGTATGCGTTCAACGCGTGGACAAGGACAACTGCACCTGGTGGTTAAAAATTGCACGAATGTTTAACTTTGTGAGCAGCTACCATGCCATGAAGGTGTACTGCGAGAATGGAGGTAAAACTACACACATTCTAGACATCGACACGAATGGGTAGGTTGACGCTCTCGCCGCTTCACCCCTTGAGAAAGAGTTGCAACTGTATACGAGTTCAGGTGAGCTCCGAAGGTGGTCCGGACACACAAATGACGACAACAAAAGTCTTATCCTTGCCGCAAATGGAGCACCAGACGTCAATCCGTAGCTCTGTCACTATACTGACAGAGCTACGTACATCGCACATAGGGCCGTGCAACTACCCGCGCCTGCACCTGACCATTCCGCCTGTGACGAACATGAACACACGATGCACTGAGACTTACAGCGCATACGCAGGGCTTACCATCCCATTGAGAAGACCCACAGTAGCATACTGAAGTCCCGTAATCTCGTCAAAGTGGTTTCCGGTATACGTCACGGGACAATTCCAGATTTAAACGAATCCTTACAGTCGTCTGAAATACAACGCCATTCCTCCAACTGTGCTTCAAGAAAGAAAGACAGTGTAGACAATGTATAAAGGTCAGTTTCAGAAAATAAATCCGCCAAGTGGATATCCGTTTTACGATTTTACATACCTCACAACTTCACGTTCATTAACTGATGGGTGAACTGTTGTAGAGATATTTCTGTATCGTACTTCTTCATATCATTAACCATTATGTACCACTATGTTTAACATTCAACAATTCTACGTTCTGCCCACACAGTGTATTTATGTGTTTTGTGTGAATCTCAGAACAAACAGCGATTATTTCACTGTACAACATTAACTGACTGGTTTGTATAACTGAGACGGAGTGTGTTTACTGCACGGTACGGACTGTATTTATGTGTTTTGTGTGGATCTCAGAACAAACAGCGATTATTTCACTGTACAGCATTAACTGACTGGTTTGTATAACTGAGACGGAGTGTGTTTACTGCGCGGTACGAACTGAATATTTATATGTACACACCTAAAGCCCAGTGGTTACTATATTTACCACCACGTTTAATATTCACAAATTCTACGTTCTGCCCACACAGTGTATTTATGTGTTTTGTGTGGATCTCAGAACAAACAGCGATTATTTCCCTATACAGCATTAACTGACTGGTTTGTATAACTGAGACGGAGTATGTTTACTGCGCGGAACGGACTGGATCTTTATATGTACACACCTAAAGCCCAGTGGTTACTATATTTACCACCAAGTTTAACATTCAACAATTCTACGTTCTGCCCACACAGTGTATTTATGTGTTTTGTGTGGATCTCAGAACAAACAGCGATTATTTCCCTATACAGCATTAACTGACTGGTTTGTATAATTGAGACGGAGGTGTTTTACTGCGCGGTACGGACTGGATCTTTATATGTACACACCTAAAGCCCAGTGGTTACTATATTTACCACCAAGTTTAACATTCAACAATTCTACGTTCTGCCCACACAGTGTATTTATGTGTTTTGTGTGGATCTCAGAACAAACAGCGATTATTTCACTGTACAACATTAACTGACTGGTTTGTATAACTGAGACGGAGTGTGTTTACTGCGCGGTACGGACTGTATTTATGTGTTTTGTGTGGATCTCAGAACAAACAGCGATTATTTCACTGTACAACATTAACTGACTGGTTTGTATAACTGAGACGGAGTGTGTTTACTGCGCGGTACGGACTGCATCTTTATACAGGATGTTTCACGAGGAATCGGCCATACTTTGGGAGAACGTTCCTTAGGTTAATTTACATCGATATAACCAAACATGCCTATCTATATTACGAAGACAACGACGCGAGAACATTGTGGCCTTCGTGCGGTTCCACCTACTGTACCTGTCTAACACGATGTGTTACGTACACTGCGCAGGTCCGTGGGTGTGCTATGTAAAGCACTTGGTAGCCAAACTACGACTTTTATGAAACTAGTGCGAGTGTTTCTTGCCTAATCAGTGTCAGTGCCGATCCCAGGTAGAGGTCTCTGCGACGGGCTGATCACTCGTCCAGAGGAGTCCTACCGAGTGCGGTGTGTCTAAAGTGTGATCGTGAAGCCTCGACAATAATGAGGCCTAGGCCCACTAGGGGCTGTTGCGCCAATGGGGGGGGGGGGGAAATCAGTGTCTTTGTCACGCACATGTTAACTGACCAGTAACTTCTCGAACGTCAGTATGACCGAACGGTAACTTACCAGATGAAAGTCACAGCTCAGCTAAAAGGCGCTTCATCCGTTAGCCTCCTTCAGTTCAACACACTTAGGCCTACAGACACCGACTTACGCAATTTCAAATCACGCAATTTTAGACTTACGCAGTTTTTTAAAAAAAATAAAAAATAAAAAACTTTTTTTTTAAACGAGCGCCGAATGTTTCATTTCGGGAATGAAAGCGCAATGAGACGAAGGTCGCGGAAGAATACTGCTGGGCGATAACAAAGGCGGGGGCGGGGCGGTCATGCTGCGGCCGATCAGGTTCCAGTGTGTTGGAGTTCTGATTTCAACTGGACTGCCTTGTGTAAACACGTCTAGCTCACCACATGTACACTCAATTCTGACTTGCGCAAAATTAGGCTTGGGCCGGATCTTCCTTAACGTAAGTCGGGGAGTGTCTGTAGTCTGCAAGTATGTGCTCTCGTTTTTGTAGCGACGCTATATCAACTAAACACATTAGCAAGCATTCAATGAGAGGCTGTTAAGCTCTACGAATGACGATGTGGGATGTAGTTGCGATGTTCCTCAAGGTAATACTCTACGGATTCTGGCTAACCGATCGCCAAGCCCAGATTCGAACCCGCGACCTTTCAAATACGACACAGCAATGCTACCCACCACATCGCGACGCCCAGTCAAAAATATCGCAAATAATATGCCCAGGCGCGTGGAGGTAAAGTTCCGACAGATGAAGTCTAGTGCCCAAATTCACGCTCCAGCCGTACTTACCCCAGGGACAGAACCCCGAGTGTGCATTACAGGAAGGGTGCCAGAGATACAGCCATAACATCCCCGTCAGTAACCGAACTGTGACTACCCACTCCGCGGGTGTCACTTAGTCACAGTCTGTTACTAAAACCTGCAAATATAGGGTGTCGCCAAAGTCTGCTCTCGGATACATTAACTGGTCGCTTTCTGTTTGTCCTGTGGCTGGAAACTTGTCCTGCCACACGGCGCCCTGCTCTAATGTACACTGCAATTACGTGCGGTGTCTCTGATCCTGGATTACGGATGGGCACGGCGAAGTTTATTGCCAGGCTCTCGATGCAACCTGCACAAATTGTTTAATCGATTAACCATCTGGCGTCTCGTCGATTACTGAACCGACGTCAAAATAAACTCAACAGGTGGTACAGGCCATCTAAACCGGGAAGTTAATCCCCCCCACTCCCGGCCAATGGAGGAACTTCACTTCGTGCTGCCCTTACGTAGAAACAAAATTTCATACATCTGTATGCCGTACAGTCCTTAATGGGAGGCTAATACACCCAGTCCTTATTTTACGCCCTAGTTGCGATCCTGAAAAAGTGGGCGTAAATCAAAAAGGCGTAAGTTAAAAATGATATTCCCATCAGAAGTAATAGGTTAGAGTAATAGAACGCAGCCGTACAAAGGGCGCTGAACCGAAAATGATACAGCGCAAATTAAGAAATGGTGTAAACTGGTAAGGGAAGTTAAAGGACAAACGGGCGTAAAACAAGGCCTGGGTGTAGTCGCATATGTAGTTAAAAATGCACCACTTGTCATGCGACGTAAAGGTTTGTCACAGCCGCAGTAACAGACTTGATAGTTCAAATTACTCATGATAAAATGCAGTATGTTATTACATAAATTTAGGTATAAAATATATATAAGATCTATATAAAATCTGTCTCCAAACATGTCTGTCAACAACTTCCAGTTTTTGTGGGGTGGAGACTCCTGGATGTGGTATCCAGGTGTTTATTTGTTGGGTGATATCACTCAAGAAATAAACACCGGATACCAACAGAGATATTACTCTGCACAGAGATATTACTCAAGAAATAAACACCGGATACCAACAGAGATATTACTCAAGAAATAAACACCGGATACCAACAGAGATATTACTCAAGAAATAAACACCGGATACCAACAGAGATATTACTCTGCACAGAGATATTACTCAAGAAATAAACACCGGATACCAACAGAGATATTACTCTGCACAGAGATATTACTCAAGAAATAAACACCGGATACCAACAGAGATATTACTCTGCACAGAGATATCACTCAAGAAATAAACACCGGATACCAACAGAGATATTACTCTGCACAGAGATATTACTCAAGAAATAAACACCGGATACCAACAGAGATATTACTCTGCACAGAGATATCACTCAAGAAATAAACACCGGATACCAACAGAGATATTACTCAAGAAATAAACACCGGATACCAACAGAGATATTACTCTGCACAGAGATATTACTCAAGAAATAAACACCGGATACCAACAGAGATATTACTCTGCACAGAGATATTACTCAAGAAATAAACACCGGATACCAACAGAGATATTACTCTGCACAGAGATATTACTCAAGAAATAAACACCGGATACCAACAGAGATATTACTCTGCACAGAGATATCACTCAAGAAATAAACACCGGATACCAACAGAGATATTACTCAAGAAATAAACACCGGATACCAACAGAGATATTACTCTGCACAGAGATATTACTCAAGAAATAAACACCGGATACCAACAGAGATATTTACTCTGCACAGAGATATTACTCAAGAAATAAACACCGGATACCAACAGAGATATTACTCTGCACAGAGATATTACTCAAGAAATAAACACCGGATACCAACAGAGATATTACTCTGCACAGAGATATTACTCTGCACAGAGATATTACTCAAGAAATAAACACCGGATACCAACAGAGATATTACTCTGCACAGAGATATTACTCAAGAAATAAACACCGGATACCAACAGAGATATTACTCTGCACAGAGATATTACTCTGCACAGAGATATTACTCAAGAAATAAACACACGGATACCAACAGAGATATTACTCTGCACAGAGATATTACTCAAGAAATAAACACCGGATACCAACAGAGATATTACTCTGCACAGAGATATTACTCAAGAAATAAACACCGGATACCAACAGAGATATTACTCTGCACAGAGATATTACTCAAGAAATAAACACCGGATACCAACAGAGATATTACTCTGCACAGAGATATCACTCAAGAAATAAACACCGGATACCAACAGAGATATTACTCAAGAAATAAACACCGGATACCAACAGAGATATTACTCTGCACAGAGATATTACTCAAGAAATAAACACCGGATACCAACAGAGATATTACTCTGCACAGAGATATTACTCAAGAAATAAACACCGGATACCAACAGAGATATTACTCTGCACAGAGATATTACTCTGCACAGAGATATTACTCAAGAAATAAACACCGGATACCAACAGAGATATTACTCTGCACAGAGATATTACTCAAGAAATAAACACCGGATACCAACAGAGATATTACTCTGCACAGAGATATCACTCAAGAAATAAACACCGGATACCAACAGAGATATTACTCTGCACAGAGATATTACTCAAGAAATAAACACCGGATACCAACAGAGATATTACTCTGCACAGAGATATTACTCTGCACAGAGATATTACTCAAGAAATAAACACCGGATACCAACAGAGATATTACTCTGCACAGAGATATTACTCAAGAAATAAACACCGGATACCAACAGAGATATTACTCTGCACAGAGATATTACTCAAGAAATAAACACCGGATACCAACAGAGATATTACTCTGCACAGAGATATTACTCAAGAAATAAACACCGGATACCAACAGAGATATTACTCTGCACAGAGATATTACTCTGCACAGAGATATTACTCAAGAAATAAACACCGGATACCAACAGAGATATTACTCTGCACAGAGATATTACTCAAGAAATAAACACCGGATACCAACAGAGATATTACTCTGCACAGAGATATTACTCAAGAAATAAACACCGGATACCAACAGAGATATTACTCTGCACAGAGATATTACTCAAGAAATAAACACCGGATACCAACAGAGATATTACTCTGCACAGAGATATTACTCAAGAAATAAACACCGGATACCAACAGAGATATTACTCTGCACAGAGATATCACTCAAGAAATAAACACCGGATACCAACAGAGATATTCCCTACAAGAAATAAACACCGGATACCAACAGAGATATTACCTCACAGAGAATTACTAAAATAAACACCGGATACCAACAGAGATATTACTCTGCACAGAGATATTACTCAAGAAATAAACACCGGATACCAACAGAGATATTACTCTGCACAGAGATATTACTCAAGAAATAAACACCGGATACCAACAGAGATATTACTCTGCACAGAGATATTACTCAAGAAATAAACACCGGATACCAACAGAGATATTACTCTGCACAGAGATATTACTCACAGAATAACAGAATAAACACCGGAATACCAACAGAGATATTACTCTGCACAGAGATATTACTCAAGAAATAAACACCGGATACAACAGAGATATTACTCTGCACAGAGATATTACTCAAGAAATAAACACCGATACAACAGAGATATTCATCGCACAGAGATATCACTCAAGAAATAAACACCGGATACCAACAGAGATATTACACTCCACAGAGATATACTCAAAAATAAACACCGGATACCAACAGAGATATTACTCTGCACAGAGATATCACTCAACAAATAAACACTGGATACCACATCCAGGAGTCTCCACCCCACAGAAAACTGGAAGTTGTTGACAGACAGATGTTTGGAGATAGATTTTATATAGATCTTATATAGATTTTATACCTAAATTTTATGTAATAACATACTGCATTTTATCATATGTAATTTTAACTATAAAATCAGTGACTGCGACTGTGACGGATGGACAATTACCATTCAGAGATACGATATATGCTGCTTGTGTCTGTGTAAGATGACTGCCTGATGATGGCCGAGATAGCCGAAACGTGTAGGAGTGTATAAACTTATTGTGCAGTAGTTGGTAATAAAAAGTTACAGAAGCACATTACATTTGTGAAAAATGTAGTTTACAGGGAATGTTAAACAAATCGCACTGGCGACAGCAAACATCACACAATAATGGCCGAGAGGGTCTGTTAGCCGCGTCACATTACCCAGCAGCACCCCACAAGGCACGTGACGTTCACCGACGCCGTAGCATATCCTCTTAAAACACAAAATGCCCTAAGGATAGAGCTGAAGCAAAATGGCTATCATGAAGCAGTTACATTTGCATCCCGTGCCTCAATTACTTTCGCTTCACCTGGCGCTGCCTCCACTGATCTGCCATATTTAATTTAACCGACTGCAGCAGCAGTTGCGTGTGTATCGATATTCAGCCACGAAACCCGACAGCGTGCACCTGAACTTCGTTTGATATCGATATTTCTGTTGTAAACTGGCAGTTAGAGATGATATTAGACATCTGTTATTTATTTTCGTTATTTCCTTTGTTTGCTCTTCATTTTTTGTTTATTTCAATCCTATATTTCTTTTTATCTTTCTTCCAACACCCCATCTTTCCTTATTCTTTGTATCCCTTCTTTGCTTATTTCATGCCTATTTTTCCTTCATTTTTTCTTCAGTGCATATCTTCTTATTGACAAAGTCTCGATAACATTTCTCATTTTTTTTATAAAAAAAACACAGGAAAAGTGGTTTAAAGCAGAACTGTCGCATTTCACTACCACACGGGCCTCAAGCATGCGGATCGCGAGCCACATGCAGCCTGCCTTCGCTTATGTTATTACAGTTATATAGAATGTAACCCGGCACAGTGCCTAGGATTTTCTTTTCTAATTTAAAATATTTTGCCACCTGCCTGAAGGCTGAAATAGGTCTGATATCCCTGGCTGGTAAGGTACAGCATACGTCAGCAAAGTTATAACAATGCAATAAGTATGTACATATGTATATATGCCTAATAGGAACCGAAATAGCGTAGTCGGTATGGTAACTACAGTACGGGCTGGACGGTCCGGGGTTCGAATCCCGGTAGGGGTAAGACTTTTTCTCTTCTGCAAAACGTTCAGACGGACTCTGGGACCTCACAGCCTCCTATTCAATAGGTACCGGTGGTAAAGCGGCCGGAGTCTGAAGTTAACCACTCACCTCATCTAATACCGAGGTTAAGAATGAGTGGAGCTATACACCTACTCTCCCTATATGCCTTCATCGCGTGGATAGGGAAAGCTTCACCTTTCACTTTTTCAATAATTATGATATATATTCATTATGCAATTAAAAATATGAAGTGTTGTGTTTAATTTCAACGAAAATGTCCTCTACATTACTTACTTAATACGTCCCGTTTGGCCCACGCACAATTTGACACTCCTGTTCTACACCGATCACTCATGGCCTTACCGCCGTTTTCTGCTCTAGACTGTACAACCACTGAAGTCAATAAAAAAACCACAACACTTCCTTCCCTTTGCGGGCGATACGCCATATCGGACAAGTCACGGTGAAGGAAACTGCACGTAAATAATGCCTTAACTCGGTAATTGCGCGTGCAGTCAAGGTCATGGGAAGATCAGAGAAATCACAGTGCTTTGCAAAGCAACTCGCCGCGGTCGTTTGCAAGTGCCACACGAACAAGCGTGACACTGAACACTGAACACTGACCGTCCACGCACAGGCACTTGTCTGCATCACAGCGCCCTGTCGTACCTTCCACATCGCGACAGACAGCGGCGTTTTTAACGTATGAATATCGGAGAGAAAGGAAAGTGTTTCATACGCTGCTTTGACACTGAAATTCATCAGTGCAGCACGAAGAAAGAAATTTGTCCCCAAACTGCCATAATTTGTATTAATTCACAGTCTGTAGTTTAAGAATACTCTATTTCAGGATTGTACAAATTTTCCCAAAATCTCGGAGCCACCTGAAGGTTCCAGGCATCAGAAGGTTGACATGAAGCAAGTACCATACTGAGGACCAAGAGCCCCGGCAGGATTTTTCGCAAGATGCTCCACATTACTTACACGTAAAGTAACCAGATATTTTGATGACCGATGCTGGACAAGCCAGTAACACAGTTATTTAATTAAAATCCTTAATTAATCCTTATACTAAAACTGTAGGAACTGTATGAACGGTCTCCAGATACGTAGGGTGGCTGCGAATATACTGAATAAACAGTAGCGGACCGCCGACAAGAGGTAGTCTTCCAGCTTGGGGATTGGGCGAGGTGCAAACAACTCCTCTCCCTAAAAACTTACCATGTTACGAAACATTTCACAAGGCCACGGACTTGGACAGATCCTTTGGTATAAGCAATGGGCAGGGCATGTAGCACATATGGGAGACAGAAGTGGATACAGGGCTTTGGTGGAGATACCTGAGGGAAATAGACCACTTGGAAGACATAGGCGAAGATGGGAGGGTATTGAGATTGATCTTCAAGAAGTGGAATAGGAGGGGGGGGGGACATACACTGGATTGATTTGACTCAGGATAGGGACAGGTGATGGGCTTTTGTGAATGTGGTAATGAATCTTCCATAAAATACGGGGAATTCCTTGACAAACTGAGGACCCGTTAGCTTTTCAGGCAGGACTCTGCTCTATGTAGTTAGTTACAATTTTTACTCTTTGTTGTAATAAATTATTAAATGTCAAACCCCCAAGGGGGTACAAGCGCACCAACTTGCAGCACATCCCTGCCAGCGCCCCTGCTGAGGACCCACAAATATTAGACGCCACCGTACGAAATTTAGTCTCTCGGGCGATCTGGCGCCCGGGATTTGTGCACCCCTGCTCTTCTGCTTCCCTTTCGCTCGTTGAGACCACAGATTTATTTTAAAAAAAAAAGGACGCACATGAATATAAAGGGTGCCACACGACAAAATGATAGGTAATCTTCATTGCCGCGAACCCCGAAGGCGATAACCCTGTTACCTCTCCCAGACAGACACAGCATACGTCTTCGTCAGTACAGCGACTGGACTACAGGGGTTCGAATCTAGTCATGAGCAGGAACCGACGGTGGGGCCCACACAGCCCCAAGTGCAACGGGTATCAGTGTATCATTCCACCCAGTAAAACGGGCCGGGCTTGAAGCGGATTGTTCAACTCCAATTCGCGTCGAAGTTACGAATGCGTGGAGTTATACTTCCACTCCACCGCACATCTTCATGACGTGGTGTCTCTTTAAGTACAGGAATAGACAAACGTCACAGGCGGAAATATGGCGGACGAATCAGGAAATGCCCTTAAAGTAAAAATCATCACTTAATGTTGTCAGTGTGAAACAGACTACGAAATGAAAACGGAATGAAGTCGGTATGCTTGACACATGGCCGGAAATACACAACGTAAAATTTCGGTAAAACTGTTGTGCCGATTTTCTTTTTGTTTTTCTTTTTCTCAAAATTGGGAAGTAAAGCTATAATATTATTACTTCAGTTCCTTGTATTTTGATCGAAATACAAACCCCGATATAGCGCCACCCTCGTTTAGCGCCCATGAGTGTCTATGAGCAGAAAATTCCCTGTTATACAGTATTTCGATTTACCGCCACAAATTGCGATGAACACACAGTGGCGCTATATCGGACTTTGACTGTACTTGTGTTACATAGCATAAGTTGCGGAGAGAAATTATCTTAGATACGAACAGGCAATTCTCAGATTATTATATCTAAAAACTCAACCATTTAAAAGATTAATCTAAATTATACTGTATTTATAGATTCAGCTCGTACCGCACAGTAAACACACTCCGTCTCAGTTATACAAACCAGTCAGTTAATGTTGTACAGTGAAATAATCGCTGTTTGTTCTGAGATCCACACAAAACACATAAATACAGTCCGTACCGCGCAGTAAACACGCTCCGTCTCAGTTATACAAACCAGTCAGTTAATGTTGTACAGTGAAATAATCGCTGTTTGTTCTGAGATCCACACAAAACACATAAATACAGTCCGTACCGCGCAGTAAACACACTCCGTCTCAGTTATACAAACCAGTCAGTTAATGCTGTACAGTGAAATAATCGCTGTTTGTTCTGAGATCCATACAAAACACATAAATACAGTCCGTACCGCGCAGTAAACACACTCCGTCTCAGTTATACAAACCAGTCAGTTAATGTTGTACAGTGAAATAATCGCTGTTTGTTCTGAGATCCACACAAAAAACATAAATACAGTCCGTACCGCGCAGTAAACACACTCCGTCTCAGTTATACAAACACAGTTAATGCTGTACAGTGAAATAATCGCTGTTTGTTCTGAGATCCACACAAAAACATAAATACAGTCCGTACGCGCAGTAAACACACTCCGTCTCAGTTATACAAACCAGTCAGTAATGCTGTACAGTGAAATAATCGCTGTTTGTTCTCAGATCCACACAAAACACATAAATACAGTGTGTGGGCAGAACGTAGAATTGTTGACTGTTAAACATGGCGGTACGTAAAGTAACCAACAGCGCAGGTACAGACCCACATAACGTTAAGTCCGTGGCAGACCTAATACCCTGACCTGACCCACATGGTCATATCGCTGTCCATCTCGCTTTGTGTGCGGCCACCAAGCTCTTTACGTCATCGGTCGATTAGTGACGTCAATGCCCCGTGACTGACGTCACACATCAGCTAGAGTTGCGATCAGGAATCTGGAGCGTAAATTTTAGTCTACTTGAGACATGACTTCGTACACTCGTACAGGTACCGACGTTGCAGGGGGAGGGGGGCCTGCCGCCTCTATTTTCACAAATATCCAAGACATAGGGGGCAGTGAGCTTCTCTGAAGCATCGTCACTTATATACCAATCTACACGGCGTCATATCCAGTGAAACCGAACTCTCCTGTAGAGTAGCTGAATATGTATTTTGTACAAAGCTAGCTTAATAATTTCTGATGCAAAAATTCGATTGGCGTTCCTATTCTCTTATTGGGCAGTCCTTCAACTGTTCATGGTCCAGTGGTTACTATATGTACCACCATGTTTAACATTCACAAATTCTACGTTCTGCCCACACAGTGTATTTATGTGTTTCGTGTGGATCTCAGAACAAACAGCGATTATTTCCCTACGAGAAATAAACACTTTATATGACGGAGTTAGTTTACTGTTTATACGCCAATCCACCCCGTCTTTCATCAGACGCTTCTTGATGTATGATGAATGATGAAGTCATTACCGTACAGCTTATTAATTTTTTATTTTCTTCTAAGCACAGCTGAAACACGACATTTTTGACGGGGGGAACTTGGATGACATCTCATGAAAAACAGAATCACATTTAAAGTCAGTTTTTCAATAACCATCTTGTAACAACAGCTTCCATAAATTTTCCGTCGTCTGACAGAACCTTTCCTTCACAATGCTTATCGTGAGTGTCAACTTTTGACACTTTCATGATTCGTTCCTCGTATAATCGCAACGTAATTTTGACTCACATACAGTCGTGAAAAATAATTCGAAACCACTGGAATTATATGTTTTGTTAATTAGCAATCTGTGGATTGAAAAAATAAAAAAAACTAATTTTCAACGTTTTCGAATACAAAATCCGAAATGTAAGATATATATCGATACCTTATATACCGATAATAATAATCGATAGTCGATAACATCATTTAATGAAGATAATCATATTGAGCTTTAGCTGTTCAGGAACTCTTATCTATTACAACATTTTTCATGAATGTTTCATCATCTGACATTCAAAACATCTATCGTATTCAACAACAACAACAATCGGATTAAACAGAACCTTTACTTTGCAATTCAATGTACTATACAACTGCTGCCATCGGGCGGAACTATTGTCAACTAATCACTCAGTTCACTCACACTTCACAAAACAAGCGGAATATATAGGGCAGATACAGCTTTAAGTGTTTTTTAAAAACCCTGGCAGAGTGTGTCTACTGCGCGGTACGAACTAAATCTTGAAAATACCTGAAGGCCCACTACATAAATGCATAAATATTCGTTGAATCAATCAGATATATAATGAAGAAGCTACTTCACAGTTTACATCTCTTCACATCAGCTCTTTCTCACACACTCGGAACCCTCTCAAATGCACTCCCCCTTCCCGAGACGTGCATAATGTTACCCAAGTGCGCACCCAGAATTTGTCACTGCGGGGGGGGGGGCTGACCCTGAGGCTATATATAGTTTATGTTGGACTTTAAACATTGTTATAAAAATCATGTAAGTATAACTATAACATAACACTCTTTGGAACTGCATTTATATACACACAAATATAACTACATGTTCCCTTTCTCACTCACGTAATTTAAATCACAAGGTCTAATCTTCTTGGTTCTTTAAAAGCACCTAAGACACCCTAATTTTTCAAAATACTAATGTACTAGTCATCAGATGATTTCAGTGGCTGATTTCGGCTGAATCACGTAAAGCGTTTGATTCATCGTGTCTACAAAAATCTGTGTTCTTTAATTCGATTGGGGAAGTGCGCATTGTGTGCCCCTATGTTACTGCACATAATCGCAGTGGGCCTGACTCTGCATAAGCCTGCCTATTTACTGCACATAATGCATGTGGCTGATCTACCCGCACATATCGCACGCCTGATCTTACCTGCACATAATCGCAGTGTGCCTGATCTTACCTGCACATAATCGCACTGTGCCCCTGATCTTACCTGCACATAATCGCACTGTGCCTGATCTTACCTGCACATAATCGCACTGTGCCTGATCTTACCTGCACATAAGACTGTCCGATCTTACTGCACAAATCGCACTGTCGATCTTACCTGCACATAATCGCACTGTGCCTGATCTTACCTGCACATATCGCACTTCCTGTCTACCCGACATAATCGCAGTGCCTGATCTTACCTGCACATAATCGCACTGTGCCTGATCTTACCTGCACATAATCGCACTGTGCCTGATCTTACCTGCACTAACGCACTGTGCAATCTTACTGCACAATCGCAGTGCCTGATCTTACCTGCACATAATCGCACTGTGCCCAGTACTCTGTCGGCCAGTGACATGGAGAAGAAACACCGGTACACCGATTTAAATTCACTGATCCGCTGCAAGATGAAAATCAGCTGCCAGATGTAGCATTAAGGATGGCGCCTGTCTGACATCGATTTCGGTGGCCCACAGGAATACCACAGAAATACAGTCGAACTTGGTTATAACGGCATAAAAGAGACTAGATATTTTGTGTCGTTATAAACGAGTGTTGTTATAACCAAGGAGTATAATGCTATGGTTAACAGTGAGGAATTGATTGGTACCACAGGGTATCTGACGCTATAGACGAGGTGTGGCAAGAACCGATGTCGTTATAACCGGGTTCGACTGTAACTGCGATATATGCGCTAATCAACGAGGTTGGGACTCTTCATACACGCGTATATGAACCACTGCACCATTCGCCTACAGAAATACCAATGTCTGGCGTCCTTCTGATGCTTCGTCAGTCTGTCTTTTTGCTGAGCCAGGAAGAATTTCAAATCACTAATTACAAAGGGAATTCTGGAAAATAAATCACGACGCTGAACTTTAACTGCATCATTTATACGGTGACATTAGCATAATTTCCATTAATAAGCAAATTTCAAGTATGCGTCAGTATAAACGCAAAGTTTCGCATCGTCGCCATGTTTTTAACTTAACACACAAAATACCTCAAACCCAATTGCTTGGTATGTCTATTATCGACTGTCAATTATTTCTTACTTATCGCGCTACTGCCATGTTGTGTACATTCTACAGGGGAAAAGGTACAGTAACTAAAGTAAAACATTCTTAGATGCTGCATACAAACCGGAACGTCGCGGGTTCGATTCCCGATGGTCTCACTGGAATTTTTCACTGACAATCGTTTCGGTCGCACTATGGCCCTGGGGTCGACTCAGCCTCTAACAGAAATGAGTAACGGGAATCTTTCCTGGGGGGTAAAGGCGGCCGGTGCGTAGGGCTGACAACCTTACCACCTTCACGTGTCGATTGTCTAAAAGCCTGGGAGCATCGACCTCCTGGAGCCCTAAGGGCCTTCCTAGGCCTGTAATGGGGTTGCTTTACCATTAGATGCTGCATTAATATACACGATCTGTGAGGGCTCCTGCGAACTGAACGGGGGTAGCTCAGTCGGTATAGTGACTAGGCTACGGGTTGGACGACCCAGGAATTGCGATTCTGTTCCCGGCAGGAGTAAAAAATTTCTCTCTCATCCAAAGCGTCCAGACCGACCCTGGCGCCCATCCAGCCTCCTCTTCAATGGGTACCGACGGTTCTTTTTCGGGACTAAATCAACCAGGTCGTAAAACTAACCACTTACCCCATCCACGTACCGAGATTAAGAATGAGTGGAGCTATATCTCCACTCTCCCGTACGCCTTCATGACAAGTTGTCGTTTGGAGTCGTAGTTACAGAGCGCTAACAATTCCTCAACTTCAACAGATGTTACAAAACGTTTCACTGCACTGCCGACAGCTAAACGACGCCTGTGAACTAGGTACTGGGCCTTAGCGCTCCTTATCGAGCAGCTGAGGGATTTAAGCTGATCCACACTGAAGACACTGATCCACACAGCTAATTGCACTGAACACAGCTAAGGCCGCTTATCGCGGTCAGCAGCGGGGTGACAGGACTTTCATACAACAGTCAATGACTGTCCGCCTGCTGCACAGATATGGCTAATCATGCCTGGCAAGTGAAAGTAGATACAGCAACGTGTTAGACAAACCCCTGGACCTATCTATACCCGTAACTAGATTACTTGCTAGTTGCCAGCGCAGCAATCAAGAGACAAGCTGGTAGCAGGTGAAGCACTGCGCGCGCACCACCACGTGTTTTCTATCGGTTTCTGAAACGTCCACAGTGACCGAAGATAATGAATGTACTTAACAACAGAGAGTAAATGTTTTTGAAACTCAATTATTTGGGTAGCATGATAACAAATGATGCAAGATGTACACGTGAAATTAAATCCAGAATTTCCATGGCTAAAGCAGCATTCAACAAGAAGAAGACTTTTCACCAACAAACTGGACTTAAATTTAAGGAATAAACTAGTAAAGTGCTACATTTGGAGCATAGCTGAAATGTGGACACTTCGGAAAGTAGATCAGAAGTATCTGGAAAGTTTTGAAATGTGATGCTGGAGAAGAATGGAGATCAGTTGGACCGATCGTGTGAGAAATGAAGAAGTATTAGGCCGCGTTCTCACGGGGCGTGAACCACGCGCGTGAATCACACTTTCGTGGGCCACTACCCGTGTGAACGCGGAGTCGTGGACTTTGCGTGTGACGTCAGCAGTCCACGATCCTGTCGTGGCAGGATCAAACCATGTTTGATTTTCAGTCGTGGTGCTGGCGTTCGTGAGGTAAGATGTCGTCACAAATGCTAAGACTCAGTGACAGCGAAACTTTACGTTTCTTAACTCTGCTTAACAAGTATTCAAACTGTATTTCTGTCATTCGCAGTAAATTTTTAAAGTCATCTGGATAGCGATGTTTAAGTTCGGTATCAATAAATCTAGATGCTCCCACAAGTGGGCGCCGTGTTATCCACTCCTTAACCCACCAACGCTTTCTCCGACGTTTTTCTTGTCTTTTGTCGAGTGCGCGAACAATTTGATATGCTAAAATTCCACAAAACACAGAGCACACTACGGCACAGCCCTCAGCAACTGTCCCGTCCACGGTCACGATTGTACTGAAACCTTTTGTCCGTGTGAACAGCTCACGCTTTCCACCAAGCGTGGAGGCAACACGAGTGAGCACGCCAGTGTGATTCACGCGCGTGGTTCACGCCCCGTGAGAACGTGGCCTTACACAGAGTCAAGGAGGAGAGGAATATCGTACATACAATAAAAAGAAGAAAGGCTAACTGGATTGGTCACATCTTGCGTACAAACTGCCTTCTGAAACAC
This sequence comes from Reticulitermes speratus, assembly GCA_021186555.1. Classification (NCBI taxonomy): domain Eukaryota; kingdom Metazoa; phylum Arthropoda; class Insecta; order Blattodea; family Rhinotermitidae; genus Reticulitermes; species Reticulitermes speratus. Next base: position 29,559,177 of record JAJKFL010000007.1, read on the forward strand.
GTGATTGAAGGGAAGATAGAGGGAAGGATATAAATGATGGGAAGACGAGGGAGAAGACGTAAGCAGCTACTGGATGATCTTAAGGAAAAGAGAAGATACTGGAAATTGAAAGAGGAAGCACTAGATCGCACCCTGTGGAGAACTCGCTTTGGAAGAGGCTACGGATCTGTCGTAAGACAGACTACAGAATGAATGAATGAATGAAAGAATGAATGACGCTGCCTGGCCGTTCCGTTGAGCCTAGCAGCGACCACGCCGTGCCGACTTCAGTTATGTACAGTGTTAGGAGGCTTGGCCAGCAAGCTATCTATCTTGTCGCTACTGACTGGTTGAGGGACCTGTGGCTGTTTATCAGGGGCGGTAAGGCAGCTGTGCACGAAGGCTGCATTGCCGTAACCTGTAAACAGCATGTCGAGATGCAAATAGTTACAACGTGACAGTAAAAGTGTAAGGCATGCGGAACTGCTACAGGAAGATGTAAACACGTGAACAGGCCGGCTGAGTTGTGTGTGACAAACAACACTATGCAACTCTTAAAATAAACACACGCGTTATATTTACCTAGCAACAGGTCAAAACAGAGGCTATCAGTGAATCGAAAGTGACACGACCGGCTTCCGCCCTTGAATTGGAGACGGCAGATAGCCTAGTTTCCATAACCTCGCATGTTATGACTGTTGACCCGCTAACCCACTTGTCACGAGGGTCACATGCATGCACCAGTTTCGCGACAGCTATAACCTATGTGACATAAAAGCGAGTTAAACAAATATTAAAGAGTTAAGATCTTTGGAACTTTACCTTTCGCAAATGGAACCTGCACAGCGAAAAATTAACCTAATTAAAGATCCAGTCCGTACCGCGCAGTAAACATACTTTTTCTCGGTTATAAAAACCAATCAGTTAATGCTGTACAGTGAAATAATCGCTGTTTGTTCTGAGATCCACACAAAACACATAAATACAGTTCGTACCGCGCAGTAAACACACTCCGTCTCAGTTATACAAACCAGTCGTAATGTGTACAGTGAAATAATCGCTGTTGTGCTGAGATCACACAAACACATAAATACATTTCGTACGCGCAGTAAACACACTCCGTCTCAGTATACAAACAGTCATTAATGCTGTACAGTGAAATAATCGCTGTTTGTGCTGAGATCCACACAAAACACATAAATACAGTCCGTACCGCCAGTAAACACACTCCGTCTCAGTTATACAAACCAGTCAGTTAATGCTGTACAGTGAAATAATCGCTGTTTGTGCTGAGATCCACACAAACACATAAATACAGTCCGTACCGCGCAGTAAACAAACTCCATCAGTTATACAAACATCAGTTAACGCTGTACAGTGAAATAATCGCTGTTTGTTCTGAGATCCACACAAAACACATAAATACACTGTGTGGGCAGAACGTAGAATTGTTGAATGTTAAACCTGGTGGTACATATAGTAACCACTGGGCTAATATTACCTGAATTACATATAAAAATTCAATCCGTACCGCGCAGTAAACACTCCGTCTCAGTTATACAAACCAGTCAGTTAATGCTGTACAGGAAATAATCGCTGTTTGTTCTGAGATCCACACAAAACACATAAATACACTGTGTGGGCAGAACGTAGAATTGTTGACTGTTAAACATGGCGGTACATAAAGTAACCACTAGGTTACAAAGGGTTCATTCAATTCCTTTGGGAGAATAGTCATTCTCTTGCATAATTTAACAATGATTTCCAAAACGCGTTACATAAACAGAGAAACCCGAAAGCTTGCAAAACTTCACTCAAGTCGAACTTCACTGTACTTTTACAAGATTACAGGTGTACACCGTGACGGAGTACATACACTTTAGCAGGGCGACCTCTATTTTCAAAATGGCATACGGTTTCACGATACACCCGTCAATGATATTTTATTTACGTCATTAAGAAAAGCACGGCCTTCCTTGCGAAAATTTTCACGAAAACTCATCAATGCTCAACAGCATTATGTGCTGATATCTTATACCGAATTCCACCCAAATCGACAATAGTTCATTTACGCTCCAAAGCGAGGCATGATTTTCATTGAACCGATTTTCATGAAATTCAGTTTCTTAGCACAGCGTTACGCACATTTTCTTTGCAGTGTATTAATCTCACTCGAGTTATGTTTACAAAACATTTCAGCAAAACATGACATTTATTTTAACAGAACAAGTTAAATTATCATTTTAACATCGCAGTAACATACAATGTCAGATTTGAAGAAAATACTAAAAACGCGGGATATACGAAACGTCTGTTTACTTTCTTGTGTAATATATTCCTTGCGAACGGTGATGCAACTAAATCCCAAAATGTCCTGCTAATATTAAGGCAAAAAAAAATCTCCCTCAAATAATATCAATGACATTTAATCAGCGGTTTCTGGTTTACATGAAAAAGTACAATTATGGTCTTTAATTTGATCGGATATTTTAGGGGTCACATGGCCCAAAACCGGAATTTCCCGGCAACCTGTACATTGTTAAATTCTAAAATGTTCTGACGAGGTATGTAACATTGAGAACTAATTTGGTTTCTGGACCTTTCCATCGTCCTGAAATTTAAATAACGACGTTTCGGGACCTGGATCTGCTTCCGTCCTCAGGTAAAGGGAGAGGGAGACACCTACACTGTTGGGTTCATTAGATTGAGGTTAGCTCATCTAAGGGACCCAACAGAGTAGGTGTCTCCCTCTCCATTCACCTGGGGACGGAAGCAGATCCAGCTTCCGAAACGTCGTTATTTTAGATTTCCGGACGATAGGCAAAGTCCAGAAACCAATTAGTTCTCACTGTACATTGTCATGTATTAAATGTATCTTCATCAGTCAAGAACTTTCACTGTAATGTATACGAGTACAAAATTATTCCAAACGTTCAAATATCACCCTGGGCAGCAATAAAATTTTTTTAGGGCAATCTCCGACGACCAGGCCGTAGTTTCCCCACCTCTGGTGTAGTGAACTACACTGACAACATGAACGTCTGCTTCGTGCACACGATTTTCAGCTGCAAACGCCCCCGTTAAACGACAAATATACATGAAATAACCAAACCCAAACAGGTCTTTCACAATTCCGTTATCGGCAGGCATGACCGATTACTGTCAACATTACCCATCAAATAACAGGATGGACTAAATCCCTTAATGTAATTCGATTTACTCCTATGGCATTACCAACATTCACGTCCACGCTAAGAAAGTTCCGTTATGACTTTTAAACAATAATTACCTTCTCGCTGCTTGGTTTAAATTATCAATTTGCACGGCACGGTCGTCACGCAAGGCTGACAGCTGGCTTACTGCAAGTGCGCTGTCTCACAGGCTAAGAGAAACAGTATCAGACCATATGACGTTTCATCTCATACAAAAGTTGAGAATTTCCTTGTCTGCTGATGCGAACCGCAGTGGAAAGACGGGACTATCGACATTACCTGCCCAAGTGTAACGCCGTCAAATATCTGAGACGGCTTGCGTTTAAAATCACAGGCCTGTATCAGAAAGTGAGACGTGGAATCCTGACACAAATACAGACACTTTCAGAACTTACTTCCCCCTCCCCTCCAATGGCTTGACAGCCCCTTGGGGGCCTAGGGCGCCTCATTTTTCGAGGTTTCACGATCACACTTTAGACACACTTACACTGGTAGGACTCCTCTGGACGAGGGACCAGCCCGTCGCAGAGACCTCTACCTGACAACACACAACACTCACAAAGACAGACATCCATGCCCTCGGCGGGATTCGAACCCACAATCCCAGTAAGCAAGCGGCCGTAGACCCACGCCTTAGACCGCGCGGCCACTGGGATCGGCTTTGGAACTTAATGTATTCAAAAATGTCTGGAAGCATGTCTCTCCAGAAGTACCTACAAGGTTTCTCTTTTGTATTCTCCTTGATTTGATCAGCCGAAAAAATATCTGATAAGTTGCACAAATCATGAAACTCTTCATTACACTATTTTCTCCAGTCTCCTGTTACTTCCAAGCGTTTAGGCCCAAATATTTTCCTCAGGACCCTTTGTCAAACACCTTCAAAGCCTTTGTTCTTCCCTGAATGGGAAAGACCAAGGTTTACACCCACACAACACATGCAAAATTATAAATTTCACATTATCTTCACCGTGAAATTTTTAACATGTAAAGGCTGAAACATATGTAGGGGTTAAAGAATAAAAAGTGAAAATATAGTGCATTGTTGGTGTCTAATTTGTGAGATGCAAAATTATAATTGCGTGATTTCAAGCTTCCGACGCGCTGTAAATGAGGTCTTGCGCTCTTCTCGGCTGTTACGCAGCGTTACATTGGTAGTTGTTACCGACGTTTCGGGACAGCCTATCAGTCCCATCCTCAATTTATCCTTGTCTTGATCATTGAATATGGAACGGATAGGCTGTCCCGAAACGTCTGTAACATCCCAGCAGAATGAAGACCTAAAATTGTAATAATGTACATTGTAATCTCTATATTCTGAGACGGCAAAGGGGAAGGCGGACTATTCTGGCCCGAAACGTAGCAGACTTTCCCTAAATTCAGTCTGCTCTCAATCTCTCCACGCACGCAATTTTCATTTGTTGCATTACACCAGCAACTTAATAATACATTCCGATGGTGTCACCATTACTTCCCCAGTCAGCCCGATAACCCCGCGCGCGCACCTTCCCAGGCATTCACCCAGATGCCAGGCCTGAGTGTGGCCATCTGCCAGGAAATCCATGCCACGACCCTCTGCAACGCATTAGCTGTAGCAGAGTGGTAGGGGGAAAGACCCCCCAGTGCCCCAAAATTGAAACACATGGCTAGGGGAACGACCCCGCCAGATAGTGAAGGTAGACAAGATTCATAAGAATGATAGTGAAGAAAACTTATAAAGCAGAGGGATAGTGCGCCAATGATTGTAGAGAGAAATGGCAGGGACGGCAACCATAAGATTAACCCCTTAAATATCAACGGGGAAAAAAAACTTCTCTATCCAGGCTTCGCCCGTCTGTCCTGGTAAGAGCAACATGTAGATGAAGATGAATGAGGAGCATTGGTGGAACGATACTGACAGGGGACAAGCGAAGTACTCGGAGAAAATTAAAAACCACGAATAAACTGAATTATATATAAAGATCCAGTCCGTACCGCGCAGTAAACACACTCCGTCTCAGTTATACAAACCAGTCAGTTAATGCTGTACAGTGAAATAATCGCTGTTTGTTCTGAGATCCACACAAAACACATAAATACAGTCCGTACCGCGCAGTAAACACACTCCGTCTCAGTTATACAAACCAGTCAGTTAATGCTGTACAGTGAAATAATCGCTGTTTGTTCTGAGATCCACACAAAACACATAAATACAGTCCGTACCGCGCAGTAAACACACTCGTCTCAGTTATACAAACCAGTCAGTTAATGCTGTACAGTGAAATAATCGCTGTTTGTTCTGAGATCTACACAAAACACATAATACAGTCCGACGGCATAACACAATCGTCCAGTTATACAACAGTCAAGCTGTACGATATCGCTGTTTGTTTGAATCCACAAAAACATAATACAGTCCGTCGCGCAGTACCACTCGTTCATTATACAAACCAGTCAGTTAATGCTGTACAGTGAAATAATCGCTGTTTGTTCTGAGATCCACACAAAACACATAAATACAGTCCGTACGCGAGTAACATCCTTAGTATACAACACGTAAGGTACGTAACCTGTTGTTCTAGACATCAAAACACATAATACATCCGTACGCGCGTAACACATCGTCAGTTATACAAACCAGTCAGTTAATGCTGTACAGTGAAATAATCGCTGTTTGTTCTGAGATCCACAGAAAACACATAAATACACTGTGTGGGCAGAACGTAGAATTTGTGAATGTTAAACGTGGTGGTACATATAGTGACCACTGGGCTTTAAAGGGTTAACAGTAGGAAACTCGCAATTACGTAATCTTTACAGCTGATATGACGTTATAACTTCCCTGACGTCATGGTAGCGTCATAAACAAATCCCCTCACCCCGTCCCCCACAGCGTGGGAGCCTCAGGAACACAACTGCTTGTGTTAAATAAAATGTGAACAGGAAGACCCGCATTGCATCATGTTTCAGGGGTGTATAACTGCAGCAAGGAGCCGAAGCTGGGTCTCCCTTCCACTGCTGACATTCAGCTAGATAAGACACCCTGCTATTATGCAACACGCAGTCCCATAACCGTGTTCACAGAACCCAAGTTATGGAGGAAGTAAATGCAGTTCAAATATTTACAATCTATTTCTCCAAGCCACATTTTAATATTATCCTGCCACCTGCGCCTACAATGACCCAGTGATCTTCCTCAAGATTTTCCAGGCATTATTTTGTACGTAACGCCAACCCAACCCCCCCCCCCACCCACCCTAACATTTGGTGTTAATAACCGCAAGTTATAATGCTCACCACAATGTAATTTCCTCCAGTCATGTCATTTTAACTCACTTAAATCCAAATACATTTACCTACTTTTCAGTTGAAAATATTCTTTCTCTGGAGGGACCAATCAATTTTACCACCCACATAAAAAAATTAATGAAGAAATAACATTTTCTAGGGCTCGAAGCCGCATCAGTGGTTAAATAGCGAGTAAACCGACGTTTCGATAATCATCTCTGCCCTCGTCATCAGGGAACGATCCCTGATGACGAGGACAGAGATGATTCTCGAAACGTCGGTTTACTCGCCATTTAACCATCTGACGCGGCTGCTAGCCCGAGTAAAATTTTACTGAATTTAGTCGCCGTGAAAGCTTTAAATTATATATCAGATAAATGATGGTTTTCTCCACACGCAAATTTGTTACGGAACAAATCATAAGCAGAGAATTCACGTCTTCTGATACGTGACGTTGTTTCATTGGGTGTATGTTTCCCGACGTTTCGACAGATCCTGGTGCCTTCACCATCAAGGTTTAAGCAGTCCAAGAAGAATAAAACGTCAGGAACCACTCACAATCCCACATGACCCGAATCCTCAGCCACACCGCTGTGAGAACTTCAAATCTCGCAAATTGCGAGAAGATTTCAGTGAGTAAACCCTCCTGTCTCGTCCTATGTTGCATCACGCGGTCATCAGAAGAGTGACGGCATGGCTACTTAAATCTGTAACATCAGACTTCACATTTAAATACGAAAATAGTCATATCTTAATATTTATTGTTGTTACAGTACAATTTATTTTACTAACAATTACATATAACAGTAAAGTGCCGATAAATATAAGACCGTGAGTGTAGCGAAGGACAGGCTCGATACATGAGGCGCCCAGCGCAGGTTAAGAATTGGGGGCCCCAATCAAACCGATACTCCTCAAATTTTTTCAGCCTAGGCCAGGGCTGGCGAAAATTTTGATGGCGTGTGCCCAAATTACGGATAATTTTCGGAGATATGTTTTCGAGTGTAGAAACCTCAGCTTACTAGCACCATATTTCCGATTATTCCGGTGACGTTTTAGCGCCTCTTATAGGTTGGCGCCCCGGGCAGCTGCCCGGCTGGCCTGCCCCTTTAACCCGACCGTGGGTAGCGCCAGAAATTCTTGGGATCGTACTAATTTTAACCCTTCAGAGATAATTGGTTACTATATGTACCACCATGTTTAACATTCAACAATTCTACGTTCTGCCCACACAGTGTATTTATGTGTTTTGTGTGGATCTCAGAACAAACAGCGATTATTTCACTGTACAGCATTAACTGACTGGTTTGTATAACTGAGACGGTGTGTGTTTACTGCGCGGTACGGACTGTATTTATGTGTTTTGTGTGGATCTCAGAACAAACAGCGATTATTTCACTGTACAGCATTAACTGACTGGTTTGTATAACTGAGACGGAGTGTGTTTACTGCGCGGTACGGACTGTATTTATGTGTTTTGTGTGGATCTCAGAACAAACAGCGATTATTTCACTGTACAGCTTAACTGACTGTTTGTATAACTGAGACGGAGTGTGTTTACTGCGCGGTACGGACTGTATTTATGTTTTTGTGTGGATCTCAGAACAAACAGCGATTATTTCACTGTACAGCATTAACTGACTGTTTGTATAACTGAGACGGAGTGTGTTTACTGCGCGTACGGACTGTATTTATGTTTTTGTGTGGATCTCAGAACAAACAGCGATTATTTCATTGTACAGCATTAACTGACTGGTTTGTGTAACTGAGACGGAGTGTGTTTACTGCACGGTACGGACTGTATTTATGTGTTTTGTGTGGATCTCAGAACAAACAGCGATTATTTCACTGTACAACATTAACTGACTGGTTTGTATAACTTAGACGGAGTGTGTTTACTGCGCGGTACGGACTGTATTTATGTGTTTTGTATGGATCTCAGAACAAACAGCGATTATTTCACTGTACAACATTAACTGACTGGTTTGTATAACTGAGACGTAGTGTGTTTACTGCGCGGTACGGACTGTATTTATGTGTTTTGTGTGGATCTCAGAACAAACAGCGATTATTTCACTGTACAACATTAACTGACTGGTTTGTATAACTGAGACGTAGTGTGTTACTGCGCGGTACGGACTGTATTTATGTGTTTTGTGTGGATCTCAGAACAAACAGCGATTATTTCACTGTACAGCATTAACTGACTGGTTTGTATAACTGAGACGGAGTGTGTTTACTGCGCGGTACGGACTGTATTTATGTGTTTTGTGTGGATCTCAGAACAAACAGCGATTATTTCACTGTACAACATTAACTGACTGGTTTGTATAACTGAGACGGAGTGTTTACTGCGCGGTACGGACTGGATCGTTAAATGTAATACTGGTTAATTTTAGTCTCTAAAGTGTTAAGAAGGATTAATCTGGTCTGGTAATAGCCGTATTTGTGGAACATTTAACGTTCACACAGTACCGCACTTGGAGCCTTGTGAGAGACCGAACCCTCATCCAAGCAGTCCTACCAACTTCCTGCAACAAGATTTATAAACCCGAAGAACTGGAGGCTCTGTGCTGCACCGACCTGTAGCGCCATACAAAGACCTCAGACATGCCGGTATTCTAGTTACATAAATCAGTCTACACACTTATCCTTATCATAAATCAATTTGTGCGTGAAAGGACGACGTATGTGGATCGATACGAACGGCACAATCAACTGACGGTTGTATTTGCAGGCGTCTTGAATGAGAAGAAACGCAAGGAAGGAAATGGGAAGCTTAAAAGTGATTAATATTGCGACCAGAAGGATCACCACTGCTACATCCTGTCTACGGAGCATCTGACTCGTCGAGGGATTACCATACCAGCTCAGGGAATTACATCACAATTATATAACAGAAACGTGTTCAACATTGGCTCTAAATCGTTTGTTAGAACAACAGTGAGACTTGTACATACGAGTATAGCAAAGTAGCAGTCTACAAGTTTAACCGTTTTAAATCTCTGCGGTTACTATATGTACCAACAGGTTTAACATTCACAAATTCTACGTTCTGCCCACACAGTGTATTTATGTGTTTTGTGTGGATCTCAGAACAAACAGAGATTATTTCACTGTACAGCATTAACTGACTGGTTTGTATAACTGAGACGGAGTGTGTTTACTGCGCGGTACGGACTGTATTTATGTGTTTTGTGTGGATCTCAGAACAAACAGCTATTATTTCACTGTACAGCATTAACTGACTGGTTTGTATAACTGAGACGGAGTGTGTTTACTGCGCGGTACGATCTGTATTTATGTGTTTTGTGTGGATCTCAGAACAAACAGCGATTATTTCACTGTACAACATTAACTGACCGGTTTGTATAACTGAGACGGAGTGTGTTTACTGCGCGGTACGGACTGAATTTATGTGTTTTGTGTGGATCTCAGAACAAACAGCGATTATTTCACTGTACAGCATTAACTGACTGGTTTGTATAACTGAGACGTAGTGTGTTTACTGCGCGGTACGGACTGTATTTATGTGTTTTGTGTGGATCTCAGAACAAACAGCGATTATTTCACTGTACAGCATTAACTGACTGGTTTGTATAACTGAGACGGAGTGTGTTTACTGCGCGGTACGAGCTGGGCCTTTATATGTAATCTTGACATTAGGTTGAAATTGGCCGCATGCAATATATGACATTAACTTGAAACTGGGCACATGCGATATCTGGGCACGAATTTGAAACTGGCCGCATGCAGTTTCTCTCCCGTTCATACCATCTACCTTTACGCTAAAGAAATCCATTTTGTTTATCCACAGTCCAGAGATGTGGGAAATGTCTTTACTACCTGAGAGACCACTTTTTTATCAATAAGGACTCTGCCCCAAGGAATGAGTCAAAACCTGAACAAATTTTCCGGTATTTTTGGTACGGTATTCTTTCGCAAATTCAACTGCTTTCCGGTTCAATAAGATTTGTAGCCAAAGTGACAAAATAAATGTGTGTTATGAACAGCTGAACATCGCAATAAACGATGTCACTAGGTGGAGCACGCTCTACCCTTATTGTCACAGCAACGCATATCGTACAATAAACACTGCAAATAGAGCTAACGTGATTAAATATTTACGCCTGTCGTCATCAGTGAGACAAATATCCACAGACGATAAGAACGCTGTAACGTAACCGCGTTTCGCGGTTCTTCGTTCAGTATTTGGTATTCAGCGATATTATCGAGAATTGCAGTGCTTTTATGGAGCCCACGGGCTCCACTTCAGTTCGTATCCGACACACTCCCACACAGGACAGTTCTGATATCCGATTAACGTCACCGTGCGACGTGTCGAGTGCATCTCACAGAGATAAGCTCGAGCATCCGACCCACGACAAGCTAACTGTTGTCAGACATTAACCCTTGAACCCTCAAAAGCCCAGTGGTTACTATATGTACCACCATGTTTAATATTAAAAAAATTCTACGTTCTGCCCACACATTGTATTTGTTTTGTATGGATCTCAGAACAAACAGCGATTATTTCGCTATACAGCATTAACTGACTGGTTTGTATAACTGAGACGGAGTGTGTTTACTACGCGGTACGGACTGTATTTATGTGTTTTGTGTGGATCTCAGAACAAACAGCGATTATTTCACTGTACAGCATTAACTGACTGGTTTGTATAACTGAGACGGAGTGTGTTTACTGCGCGGTACGGACTGTATTTATGTGTTTTGTGTGGATCTCAGAACAAACAGCGATTATTTCATTGTACAACATTAACTGATTGGTTTGTATAACTGAGACGGAGTGTGTTTACTGCGCGGTACGAACTGTATTTATGTGTTTTGTGTGGATCTCAGAACAAACAGCGATTATTTCACTGTACAGCATTAACTGACTGGTTTGTATAACCGAGACGGAGTGTGTTTACTGCGCGGTACGGACTGTATTTATGTGTTTTGTGTGGATCTCAGAACAAACAGCGATTATTTCATTGTACAACATTAACTGATTGGTTTGTATAACTGAGACGGAGTGTGTTTACTGCGCGGTACGAACTGTATTTATGTGTTTTGTGTGGATCTCAGAACAAACAGCGATTATTTCACTGTACAGCATTAACTGACTGGTTTGTATAACCGAGACGGAGTGTGTTTACTGCGCGGTACGGACTGTATTTATGTGTTTTGTGTGGATCTCAGAACAAACAGCGATTATTTCACTGTACAGCATTAACTGATTGGTTTTTATAACAGACGGAGTGTGTTTACTGCGCGGTACGAACTGAATATTTATATGTACACACCTAAAGCCCAGTGGTTACTATATGTACCACCAAGTTTAACATTCACAAATTCTACGTTCTGCCCAAACAGTTTATTCATGTGTTTTGTATGGATCTCAGAACAAACAGCGATTATTTCCCTATACAGCTTTAACTGATTGTATCCCGGGTCGGTCCATGTGGGATTTATGGTGGACAAAGTGGTACTGGGACAGGTTTTTCCCCGAGTACTTCGAGTTTCCCCTGTCAATTTCATTCCACCGGTGCTCAATTACTTGGAAAAATGAAAAAAACTTATCATCTTTCTCTTCATCTTCCACAGGGTTGCACAATAAGCCTCAAGGCTGCGGTGCGTCTGTAGCATCTGCTGCGCGGCCCTTCACCACAAAAAAAAAATTACCTGATTTTTGTAACTGAGAAGAAGTGTGTTTACTGCGCGGTTCGAACTGTATCTTTAACTATAATTCAGTTTAGTCTTAGTTTTTAAAGGGTTAAAGCCCAGTGGTTACTTTACGTGCCATCTGGTTTAACGGTCTGTCCATAACGCATGTACAAAACGCAGAAACAACGTTTGGATTTGTACAAAAACTACAATGTGTGTTCGCCACAAGTGGCGGTATTTTGGACCCCCCTGCAGCGCCCAATTACCAAGTGTCGAGCTGTCGCCAAGCGTTACATGGGGCGCGTCCTGTGGACACACAAGTCACAGTCGCTCTACTGCACAGTGATCATTTTGGAGCCCCCGGTACGTTTTTTGTTCAATAAGACAAGCTACATACGCGACATCTCACACACTGCAACTGACACGTTAGACTACGAGATATTTCGGCACATGTACAAAGCGTCGTATCGTGCTGATTACACTGGCTTACACGGCGTCTAATACCTTTCTTTTGCACAGACGTCCGACGGGTGTGACGCAACACAGACGTCTGTTACGTACAGACACTCCCCGACTTATGCAATAGCGACGTTTCGGAAGAGGTCCGGCGCAAGTCGAATTTTGCTCAAGTCGAAATTGAGTATGCATATAGTCAACTGCGCTACAAGCCGGAAGGTCGCGGGTTCGATTCCCGATGGTGTCCGGCCGCACTATGGCCCTGGGGTCGTCTCAGACTCTAACAGAAATGAGTAAAGCAATCCCATTACAGGCCTCGACAGACCCTTAGGGATCCAGGAGGTTGAGGCTCCCAGATTTTTTAGACAATCGGCACATGAAGGTGGTAAGGTTGTCAGCCCTACGCACCGGCCGCCTTTACCCCCCAGGAAAGATTCCTGGTACTCATTTCTGTTAGAGGCTGAGTCAACCCCAGGGCCATAGTGCGACCGGAACGATTATGTCAATGAAAAATTCCAATTACACCATCGGGAATCGAACCCGCGACGTTCCGACTTGTAGCGCAGTGCCTCAACCAACTGCGCCAGCGCGTGCCCCCAACAGAAATGAGTACCAGGAGTATATACTGAAGGGTAAATGCGGCCGGTACCTAGGGCTGACAACCTTACCACCTTCATGTGCCGATTGTCTAAAAATCTGGGAGCCTCAACCTCCTGGAACCCTAAGGGTCTGTACAGCTTATGCTTTACCCTTAACTATAGTCAGCTACACATGTACATGTATAGGAGTCCAGCTGAAATCCAAACTGCAACACACTGTAACCTGATCGGCCGCAGCATGACCGCCCCGCCGCCTGTGTTATCGCCCAGCAGTATTCTTCCGCCACCTTCGTCTCACTGCGCTTTCATTCCCGTCAGGAAAAATTCGGAGCGCATTTCAAAAATGTTATTATCTCAATTTTTTTTTAAACTATTTTTTAAAACTGCTAAGTCTGAAATTACGTAACTTAAAATTGTGTAAGTCGGGGAGTGTCTGTTCGTTGTTTAACGATGCTGTCAATTATCATGTTTAGGTATCGTCAGTGACGAATGAATATGGAGCACTGTTGGAATGATACTGACAGGAGAAAATCGAAGTAAGCTGAAAAACCTGTCCCAGTGTCACTCTGTCGACATCAAATCCCACGTGGACTTATTTCGCAATAACACGAGACAGGCTCAGTCAGACCGTCTCATAGTTCCGTCTCATTACACAAAGGTTTTACCGAGCCTTACCTATCAGCCGTTCATGAGCCCTACCTCGCCGCTGTTCCTGCAGTAAGCCACGTTTACAGCTTTCCTTTGCGCGTGACGAGGAAAATGCGTCTCACAATAGCAAGTGCGTATCGTGCAGGTAACGACTTTGGCTGAGACGCAGAGAGAAATCGCGAACTGGGAAATGTTTGGAGTGATGATGGCCTGGTACAGGCCGATAATAAAACGTAGGGAGACGAAGAAAGAAACAAAACAGGCAACGTACGTGTAACGTAATTCTGAGGCGGGTTGCATAACAATTGTTGCTGTGGTACAGCAATAAGTATTACATATTGTGAGCGTGTGTCTGTAGCCTTAGTTATCCATCATGCAAAGCGCATGCGCCGTATTATATTATCTCTGTGGCCTGTCTGGCTGTACCATATTTTTCCACATTATCTCATAAATGGAACGATTTTCGGGAAAACATTTATTGAACATAAAATGTGGGTTTTGATTTTCTCTACAATTTTGTCTGGAACATTTCTCATTCTAAGAAGAATTCAGCGAGATATTATCATAAATGTACACAGGTTTTCATGTAAAGTACCCTTTATTCTTGTCAGATTTTGATGAAACTTCAATTTTATGGACATATTTTCGAAAAATCCTCGAATATCAAATTTCATGAAAATCCGTCCAGTGGGAGCCGAGTTGCTCCATGAGGACAGACAGACAGACATTACGAAGCTAATAGTCGCTTTCCCCAATCATGCGAACGCGCTTAAAAAAATATACGACACATGAGGTTCTGGCAGAAGCGTTTATAACAATTCAAGTCTTGTTAGATGTGACACCGTGTCGACTGGTAGTAACCGACGTTTCGAAGCATCGTCGCGGCTGTGCTTCTGGGACCGCATGACCCTGAAGATGAAGACATTACAGTCCCTCGAAACGTCGGTAACTTCCCAGAACATTCGGATCTGTGAAATAAATATTTATTTACCCCTTTTCCTCTTCGTTTCTTCCCTTCCTGTATCGTTCTGCGCATTCGTTTCATTCACCATCTATTTCTCCTCTACTCTGATACCACTAAGTCCCATGGATGGTGGTAATTACGATACTACAGCCTTCCCACGCCTGCTTACTTTCTATTTTCCTCCACTCCCTCCCCCCCCCCCTTTACGACGTACATCAACCAGCCCAAAGCGCTTGTTACTATCCGAGGTTATCATTACCAGCATTCACGCGAACACAATGGCTACAAGACTGACACTAAAAACAGGAAAGCACGATGGACGAGGTGAGAGACGCAGAGGAGGTTGATACATGGAACTACTTTTCGTAGCCTCAGTATCATTTTTCTCCTTTCTGTATTGGGTTCAAATGTCTTGGTGTTACGTCACAAGGAATAAAAATATCCAAACTTGTACAGAATTCGAATTCGAAAAGTCTCCAGTGCCTTCCTTAGTTCATTCTTTCCTAACAAGCAACGTCTACCCCAGTGGTTCCCAAAGTGGGCGGTACCGCCCCCTGGGGGGCGGTGGGATTACCGAGGTGGGCGCTAATAGGTACGAGAGGTGGAAGGAGCGCTGTTATCATCACAGGGGGCGCTAGTAGACAAGTAGTGCATTTATTTTTATAATAAAATTCAAATAAAGTAATTTTTGTGTTAAAAATAAAAAATGAACTAGATTTCTTAGTATTTTAATTTACGGATCTTATTCAAGCACATTAATTTTTAATAAACTATTGCTAGATGAATTATTGTTAATCATAAAAAATATAATAAATTTTTAAATTATTAATTAACATATAAAACATTAATTTTAACTCTTATAATTTTATTTAAACAATTTTTTAAATATAAAATGAAAGTGGAAACAAAAGCGCATTTATTTTTTCTAAAAAAGATGGGGGGGGGGGCGCTGTGGGTGTGTATATGGAACCAAGGGGGCGGTGGACCGAAAAAATTCGGGAACCACTGGTCTACGCTATTGGAAACGCTCAGGTACGCTCTCTTTGCTGTTTAAGCGTGTAAATGCCAGTAGTAATCCAATGCAGACATTACTACACCTTGAGGCGCTACGTTATTGATTTAGTGTCGGTCTACACGTCCTTCCTTATCTCTCTGCTCTGGCTCTGATTGTCACACTGCGCGCGAAAGTGAAACCCGTGGTTCGTCATGTGAAACCAGGCGCGATGCGAAAGCTAGCTATTATTATTATTAGCACGAACTGCAAGGCAGGACCGAGGCTTGCAAAACGTTAATAGCCTGACAGTTGAAGTTTCTGAAACGTCTATTGTGCAAGACGTCAACTACGGCGTTCACCGAAGCAACAGGTCCGACAGCAGTAACGACCAACCTGTCAGCTTGTAGACAACGAGACGGGATGTTTTAAACACGTTATGCACATGGACCCTTTAAAGCCCAGTGGTTACTATATGTACCACCACGTTTAACGTTCAACAATTCTACGTTCTGCCCACACAGTGTATTTATGTGTTTTGTGTGGATCTCAGAACAAACAGCGATTATTTCACTGTACAGCATTAACTGATTGGTTTGTATAACTAAGACGGAGTGTGTTTACTGCGCGGTACGGACTGTATTTATGTGTTTTGTGTGGATCTCAGAACAAACAGCGATTATTTCACTGTACAGCATTAACTGACTGGTTTGTATAACTGAGACGGAGTGTGTTTACTGCGCGGTACGGACTGTATTTTATGTGTTTTGTGTGGATCTCAGAACAAACAGCGATTATTCACTGTACAACATTAAACTGTCGGTTTGTATAAACTGAGACGGAGTGTGTTATGCGCGGTACGGACTGTATTTATGTGTTTTGTGTGGATCTCAGAACAAACAGCGATTATTTCACTGTACAACATTAACTGACTGGTTTGTATAACTGAGACGGAGTGTGTTTACTGCGCGGTACGGACTGAATCTTTAATATAATTCGGACTAATCTCAGTCTTTAAAGGCTTCTGATGACAGTGTTTGATCATATTCGTGACTTAAATTTTGGAAACTGTCAGTCTCAAAACTGAGTCTCGCCCTGTCTAACGGGCCCATCACATTCAGTTTTTCCCATTCCTCATCTAACCTGAAGACGGAGGCAGAACGTTGTGGGATTTTTATAGCCCGAGACGAAGGACAGTGTCCAAAATTTCAGTCATGACGGTGTTAAAATATAAAATAATTTTTTGTCAACAGTTATACTTAATTAAATTATATTTAATTTAATTTAATGTGAAATAAAATAATTTATTGAGGTAAATTTCACCCTATAACCTGTCATGAAGGCACAGAGGGGGAGTAGAGGTATAGCTCCACACTTTCTTTAATCTCGGCAGTAGATGGGGGTCAACGCCACGCCCTGGCCGCTTTATCCCCGGGAAAGTCCAGTACCCACTGAATAGGAAGCTCGATGGGCCCCACGAACGGTGTGGAGGGGTACAGAAAATCTCGCCCCCAAGAGGATTCGATCCCCGGACCGTCCAGCCTCTAGCTAGTCGCTATACCGACTACGCTATCCTGGCCCATATATCAAATTTACATGCATCTGGGCCCTATATACACCAGATTTTAGGCAGCCCAGAATTTTTACTGTTACAGGCATATGCTAAAGTTTCGTGTCTCTCCGCGTTCATCCACACACACACAGTATGAACAACACACAACAAACACGATCAGTTCCTTCTCATCAAAATGTTGTAAGTTTTATATTTTGTTCTCACATAACCTCACACAACGGTAGTGCCATACCGACTTTACCTTTCCATTTATGTCTAGTTTTAAATAGGCATTTACCAACACTACTTACCTCCATTACTTTCGTACAGGTTAAAACTTCCCAAAAACTAAATCTTTGTTCATATTCAACTATATAGCCTACAAATACAAGTATCACTACATTATCTAATTCAGGGGTATCCAACCCGCGGGCCGCCAGTTTGTGTTATGCGACCCGCGGCCACATTTGTAAATCTTTCATACGCCATTAAAATTATACAATAATGTATGTGGTTAGGTATGCTACCTACTGTAATTTTCGCACATGCGGCAAGCAGAACATCCCATAATAAAGGTTATGACCGTTTGCAAAAAAAAAAAAAATTGGATTCCCCTGATGTATTTATGTAAATAAGATACGGTTTACGATTTACCGCGGACGTCATAGGCAGGAATATTAACCAGTGGTACTAGTGACGAACAGGACCATAAGACGGGAACAGTTAAGGCCAATGAGAGGTACAAACGATTCAGTCGGTAGTGCAGTCTCAACACGGCAGAAACTCGGCGACATTGTGATTTTAAAATACCCCTCGAAAGGCATAACATAAAACAGTGGGTCGACGGAAGTGTCAACGGTGGAAGTGTCATCGATGGAAGTGTACGTTAAAAATTGGGAACTGTCAGATTTTTACGTACAATTAAAAGCCATACCACGAACATACTTTTGTGAACTACAAGTATTTTCGACACGGACTGCAGGACCGGACGGCCAGTGTATGTTTGTACGCACTGCACCAAACGCCGATATAGGTCACTACACGAGCATCTGTTCACGACATGCAAGAATTACGGCCACCGGAACCGGAAGTCACGTGTAACGGTCGGATATCGCGCGAACACATCACATTCCGACTTCCTCACATAGCTACTGCTAATATGTATCGCTGTTAAACTGGAAATCAGACCGCCAAACTAAATCAACACTCTCTGCAACACAAAACCCACGAATTCAAAGCCAACGACATCAAAACCCGTCGATGAAACCGCCCTGCGCCTCTTCTATCCACCTGCAGCCTCATACCCTGCTTCCATAACATACATCTCGCACCTCAATCACTCACGCTTCACCTCGTACTGCCTCCAATCATAATTACCTGCTGCGGTAGTTCCTGGCCTATCGAAATTCAGCCTTCGTCGACAAAAACCCGACAGCGTGCACCTGAACTTTCTTTGATATCGATATATCTGCTGTGGAGGGGCAGTCAGAGAAGATCGATATAAGTTGTTTACTTTCTTTCCTTCGTTTCTTCTTAATTTTTGTTTTTTTATCCCATATTTCTTTTTTGTCTGTCTTCCAACACCACGTCTTGTCTTGTTTCCTCTCTCTGCTTATTTCTTTCGTACATTTTTCCCCCATTTTTCATTACGTCTCTTCTTTACAACTAATTTTCGATATGTTCTCTCAATTTTCCCAGAGAAAACACGAATAATGGCTTAAGCACGGTACAGAAGATGTCCGAAAAAACATCCATCAAGTGATTGTGCGTTTCACGAAATATCAACGCATTGAAAACCGTATTTTCCTTACGTCGTCAACGCATTTCCATCCGCATGTCCACATTTGTTGTCCGATTTCGCTGAAACTCGGTATAAGAGATCCGCACATAACGCCGTGGAACTTTTGTGACTTTTATGCAAATCGGCGCAGTTGAAAGCTGTACGTTTCTTATGGGCCTAAACGAAATTACATTTTCGCGTCCGCCGTAAAACATCCCGCCATTCTGAAAGCAAAGAACTCCTTGGTCAAGTCTGTACACTGCTGTCCTGTTACATTACACTCACATACCCGTAAGCCTTCCAAATGCTCTCTTCCCATCAGCTTTTCTTAATTTATTTACGTCAAAGCGTCCATTTCCGAACTTAAGTTGGCTACAATGAGCGCCGTTACGATAACGAACAGTGAAACAGAAGCTAATAAGAACTGACAAAACCCAGTTTCCCGGCAAGAACTTGCAAAGACTCAAAAAGTAATTCATAAACCCAGACAGCTGATTCTAAACGCATATCGCACAGCTAACCTGCTAAGTACAGTAAAACCGACTAGGAAAGCACAGCACAGACAAGGGTCGGCTTAAGACACTTTTGGGTCCGATGACTGACTTAACTAATCAACCAATCAACCAACTCCACAGAACACAGAAGCTAATAGTTCCTCAGCTAGCCGAATAAATTACCCGCATTTTATGTAACCCACACGTTCATCTCCGCGCTCACAAAAACCCGCCAAATTTACCCTGTCCTGTGCCAGATGATTCCAGCCCACGCCATTTTGTCCCACTACTTTAAGACCCCTTGCAATGCTATTCTCCCATCTACGTCTAGGTCTTCCAAGCAGTCCCCTTCCTTCATGTCTCCATACCCTAAAAACCTCTACGCGTTCCACACGCGCTGCCCATCTCATCCTCCTTGATGACCCAATATTTCGTGCCAATTACAAATCATGAAGCTCCTCATTATGTCATTTTCTCCCGTACCTGTCACTTCCTCCCTCCTATGCCCAAATGTCTCACTCAGCACCCTATTCTCGAACACCCTAAGCCTATGTTCTTCCCCTAACGTGAGACACTGAGTTCCATCCCCATACAAAGCAACAAAATTACAGTTATGTGTATTTCAATATTTATATTCTTAGACAGCGAACGGTGAGACACAATACTGTGCACGACAGATAGCAGGCATTCCCGGAGCTCAATCAGCTCTTAATTTCTTCATTCATGCAATTCTGTGTTGTCCCCAGAGCAATAATAAATTCGGGCGCCTAGCTACTCGCTGTCCTGACAATGGTGATGGAACTACCTAACAGTTCACACACCAAATGTGTCCGAAAAAAAAATCTGGAACACAACCAGGCTTCAGCCGCCACAGTGCGATATCCTTCCACCGGTCCTGGCACACTGCTGTGCCAATCACCTGTTCTTACCTTGCCCTGCAGTACCACTGGCACACTGCTGTTCCAATCACCTGTTCTTACCTTGCCCTGCAGTACCACTGGCACACTGCTGTTCCAATCACCTGTTCTTACCTTGCCCTGCAGTACCACTGGCACACTGCTGTGCCAATCACCTGTTCTTACCTTGCCCTGCAGTACCACTGGCACACTGCTGTGCCAATCACCTGTTCTTACCTTGCCCTGCAGTACCACTGGCACACTGCTGTTCCAATCACCTGTTCTTACCTTGCCCTGCAGTACCACTGGCACACTGCTGTTCCAATCACCTGTTCTTACCTTGCCCTGCAGTACCACTGGCACACTGCTGTTCCAATCACCTGTTCTTACCTTGCCCTGCAGTACCACTGGCACACTGCTGTTCCAATCACCTGTTCTTACCTTGCCTGCAGTACCACTGGCACACTGCTGTTCCAATCACCTGTTCTTACCTTGCCCTGCAGTATCCACTGGCACACTGCTGTTCCAATCACCTGTTCTTACCTTGCCCTGCAGTACCACTGGCACACTGCTGTTCCAATCACCTGTTCTTACCTTGCCCTGCAGTACCACTGGCACACTGCTGTTCCAATCACCTGTTCTTACCTTGCCCTGCAGTACCACTGGCACACTGCTGTTCCAATCACCTGTTCTTACCTTGCCCTGCAGTACCACTGGCACACTGCTGTTCCAATCACCTGTTCTTACCTTGCCCTGCAGTACCACTGGCACACTGCTGTGCCAATCACCTGTTCTTACCTTGCCCTGCAGTACCACTGGCACACTGCTGTGCCAATCACCTGTTCTTACCTTGCCCTGCAGTACCACTGGCACACTGCTGTTCCAATCACCTGTTCTTACCTTGCCCTGCAGTACCACTGGCACACTGCTGTTCCAATCACCTGTTCTTACCTTGCCCTGCAGTACCACTGGCACACTGCTGTTCCAATCACCTGTTCTTACCTTGCCCTGCAGTACCACTGGCACACTGCTGTTCCAATCACCTGTTCTTACCTTGCCTGCAGTACCACTGGCACACTGCTGTTCCAATCACCTGTTCTTACCTTGCCCTGCAGTACCACTGGCACACTGCTGTTCCAATCACCTGTTCTTACCTTGCCCTGCAGTACCACTGGCACACTGCTGTTCCAATCACCTGTTCTTACCTTGCCCTGCAGTACCACTGGCACACTGCTGTTCCAATCACCTGTTCTTACCTTGCCCTGCAGTACCACTGGCACACTGCTGTTCCAATCACCTGTTCTTACCTTGCCCTGCAGTACCACTGGCACACTGCTGTGCCAATCACCTGTTCTTACCTTGCCCTGCAGTACCACTGGCACACTGCTGTTCCAATCACCTGTTCTTACCTTGCCCTGCAGTACCAGCAATCCGTCTGCGCAGGTCAGCAACAGCTCGCAGGTTGGCTTCCCTCTTGTCCTGGAATCAAGAAATATAATGTAAAGGTAAAGGAAGATTAAGCAGATCCCGGTGGCCGTGCGGTCTAAAGCGTAGGTATGAGGCCGCTTGAATGCTGGGATTGCGGGTTCGAATCCCGCTGAGGGCATGGATATTCGTCTGTGTTTCTTGTGTGTTGTGTAGGTAGCGACCTCTGCGATGAGCTGATCACTCGTTCGGAGGAGTCCTACCGGGTGTTTGTGTGTGTGTGTATCTAACTGTGGGTGATCTAGAAACCTCAACAATGAGGAGACCTAGGCCCGAGTTGGGCTGTTGCGACACAGAAAAAAAAAAGAAGTGTACGAATATCTCCGAGGCAACGGACAATACTGCAGACGATGATGCTGGTAATGGAACGCTTTCTTGCAGCTGGGATAGGCATCTTCGTCAGTTATCTCTCCAACACGTTTCGGCCCATTTTGGCCACCTGTGTTCAGATATTCATGAAAACGATAAAGCGGTTAAAATACATTACACAACACCCCAAAAGGCTATCAGTATACAAACATGGCGCACTGGAATAGTTAATGGGTCCACAATGGAATGCTTGTTATTAACATTACTGGACTTACATAGTATATCGAGCTATATATAGAGTCGAACTCGGTTATAACGTTATAAAAGGGACTGAATGTTTTGTGTCGTTATAAACGAGTGTTGTTATAACCGATGAGTATAATGCAATCGTTAACAGTGACGAAGTAATTGGTACCACCGCATATTTGACTCTATAGGCGAGGTGTCGTATAAACCGATGTCGTTATAACCGGGTTCGACTGTAAATATATATATATACGTCGATCTACCTAGGAAGTAGCCATTAATATAACCATATCTTATACTTTTTTTAAACCCTGTATTCTGTACTTTCATTCTGAACTTTATTCGAATGTATGCTACGTATCACTGTCATATAATCATACAGGGTTATTCAAAATGATTGTCGGAGTTTTAACAACTTGTCATACACAATACACTTCAGATAGCAGTATATGTATATTTTTATTTAATAGAACAACACTCCAAGTTTTTGTGACGTACCTTACAGGTGCTCTATATGTGCACCCTTTGTGATTATACAAACATCAACACGATAATCGAGTTCGTTCCAAACTTTTTCTAGCATGTCAGCGGTGATGGTTTCAATGGCGGTTCTGATTCGTACCTTCAGTTCCGGGATACTTGCGGGAAGAGGAGGAACATAAACCTGATCCTTGACGTAACCCCATACAAAGAAATTACATGGGGTTGCATCTGGAGAACGAGGTGGCCAAGTTGTTAAAACCCCGACAATCATTTTGAATAACCCTGTATATGTAAATACTTGACACTTCGACCTGTATAGTATTTAAGTCCTTAATATTGGCCAGATGGGCCGAAACGTGCTGTAGCCCTATACATAAGTAACTGGGTAGTATATAAGCCTTGTGTACACAGTTGGTTTTAATTTAACGGTTCCTTTAACATACGCACGGTGTAAATGCGGCGGTATAGGACAAAGCTCTGCCTTACGAAATACATACACAGAAACGCCCGTTATCTCGTTCTGTCCAAATAAATGAACGCCCTGTTACAGTGTCCTGCAGCGCACTTTGCCAAGTTCCCGGACTGTCGACACATACCATAATGGCCTTATTCACTGAAGCACCGAGACCCTGTGCAACATCCCGCCATATGTTTCGAGTTTGTGTGAACACTGGATCCTGTTTATACGTCACAGTTAACTACCTCCACACGGCCGCATGACTTCACTTTCGTCAGTGTCTCGCACACGGAGCCCCAACACTAAAAAAGAGCGATGAAAGAAAGACTGTAAGGAGAACAGGCGATAAAACGTGGCTTACAGGAGGGTTAAATGCCACGTTCTGAATTCGTTGGGGTTGAAATCTGTGGTCTTCTGGGTTATTACACGGCGTCGTGTGGTAATTATTTACCGACGTTTCGGGACAACGTATCGGTCCCATCTTCACGGGTCAAGATTTCACAAAATTGTTCTGCCGTAGGGTTCGATCTTCCGAATTTCCCAACTGATTTCGAACGATTGTTCCCTAGGGCGTGTCTAGCGTACAACCGGGCGTCAGGACTTAGAGTCCCGGCACCCGATCCGGTAGCGTGCCACCACCTCTCGTATATGTATTTAATATTAAAAGGACGCAGAGGCCGCGAGAGGTCGGTGGAGGCCGCGAGAGGTCGGTAGAGGCCGCGAGAGTTCGGTAGAGGCCGCGAGAGGTCGGTCTGTACGGTTATATTGTTGGGTTTGGGAGCGAAATGGGGTTCTTAAGGGGGTAGAGAGTAGTGTGCTGTCTATTTCAATTTACTAAAACAATATGTATTAATTCTAAGAAGTTACATTAATTTCTATTAATAAGGACGAGGCGACTCAAAGGCATATTTGCTTCTAGTTCCACATACCAACCAACCAAACCACCAGGAACCTTAATGGCTCGAAAAGTAAACCGTCCTACCTCGTGAGGTCAAAATGATGCTTAACGTCAGCAGTGCTGTGTTGGATTCCATCTCTGGATCAGTAAGTCCCCCTGGACGATGTGGTCACCTCGTGAATCGTAACCGAGGTACACCTCGTACTTGACAGCCAACAGAACGACGACGGTCACAAAATCTTGACCCGTGAGGATGGGACCGATACGTTGTCCCGAAACGTCGGTAAATAATTACCACACGACGCAGTGTAATAACGCAGAAGACCACAGATTTCATCAACATCGCGGCTGAAGCCTGAAATCAAGGTTCGTTAGGGTTGTCTGCACGAAAAGGCATAAAATTAACTCAGAGTTTTGAGTGTCGTATTTGGTTGGCCACGTGCTTCATCAGCGAGAGTCCATCTGCTATTTTGGGCCTATATTTTAAACTGTACAGAAAATTCGGCGAGGGATTTTCACAGATATTTATTAATTACGAATTTCACGAAAATCAGCGCTGTCAACCTAAGGGCGTAAAGAAAATTTTGTCGGTATTGTTTATAATCAGGGATGCACATAATTTCCAAAAATTTAGAAACCACCTCAAAGTCCAGGCTCCATAAAGGCGACATGCAACAAGTTCCATACAGTGGCTGCATAAACATTAGGAGCCACCTTAAAGAAAATCAGTTGTCACGGCGAATTGGTGCGCGGGATTTGTACACCCCTGGTGTCTTTCATCTGATTTGGGGGAGGAAAAAACCTGGTATAGAAGATCTTCAGTTAATCCGTTGAGCCGTTGTGGGTTTCGTGAAATTCCCCGTACAGTGAAAATCATACTTCACTTAAGGGCGTAAATAATATTTTTTCCCGTATTTTGTACATTATTCGTCAAATTTGGATAAAATCCCACACAGCAGATATCCACACCACTGTGCTGAGCAGGTGAGTTCCGTAGTAACCGACGCAGTGGAAGTCATCCTTCACTTAGCGGCATACATAAATTTCTGTCCACACTTTCAACATTTATTGTGCGATTTGGGTACAATTATGTTAGAACAGATCTGCACGAGGCCTAATGCTTTGCGCGTTCGTGTGTTTACTGAAAAACAGGCCGCGCTTTTATGGGCGTAATTTGAATCAGATTTAGGAATGTACCGTGACTGCTGAAAGTAAAGAATAAGATAAACCTAAAACTCTACCACGGCCGATCCCAGTGGCCGCGCGGTCTAAGGCGTGGGTCTTCGGCCGCTCGCTTACTGGGATCGTGGGTTCGAATCCGCCGATCCCAGTGGCCGTGCGGTCTAAGGCGTGGGTCTTCGGCCGCTCGCTTACTAGGATCGTGGGTTCGAATCCGCCGATCCCAGTGGCCGTGCGGTCTAAGGCGTGGGTCTACGGCCGCTCGCTTACTGGTATCGTGGGTTCGAATCCGCCGATCCCAGTGGCCGTGCGGTCTAAGGCGTGGGTCTACGGCCGCTCGCTTACTAGGATCGTGGGTTCGAATCCGCCGATCCCAGTGGCCGTGCGGTCTAAGGCGTGGGTCTTCGGCCGCTCGCTTACTAGGATCGTGGGTTCGAATCCGCCGATCCCAGTGGCCGTGCGGTCTAAGGCGTGGGTCTACGGCCGCTCGCTTACTGGTATCGTGGGTTCGAATCCGCCGATCCCAGTGGCCGTGCGGTCTAAGGCGTGGGTCTTCGGCCGCTCGCTTACTAGGATCGTGGGTTCGAATCCCACCGGGGGCATGGATGTCTGTCTGTTGTGAGTGTTGTGTGTTGTCAGGTAGAGGTCTCTGCGTCGAGCTGGTCCCTCGTCCAGAGAAGTCCTACCGAGTATGGTGTGTCTGAGTATAATCGTGAAGTCTCGAAAAATGAGGCGCCCTAGGCTCCCAAGGGGCTGTGGAGCCACAGGAAAAAAAAAGGTTTTCCCTAGAACGGGCCATGAAGGTCCAGAGGGGGAGTAGAGGTATAGATCTACTCTTTCTTTAACCTCGGCACTAGATGAGGGTGGGTGGTCAACTCCACGCCCCGGCCACTTTGCCCCCGGGAAAGAGACCCGGTACCCATTGTATAAGAGGCTGGGCGGGCCCCAGAGCCGGTCTGGACGGGTGCGAAAAATCTCGCCCCCACCGGAATTTTTTTTTCTATTAATTCCTGGGTTTTCCCCTTTGATCCATTTGTGCTGTTGAAGTACTTTTTGTCCTGCATGTCACTTTACGGTTCATGCTATCGTCCATACATCTAACACAACACAAACATCCATGCCCCGGTGGGATTCGAACCCACGATCCTAGTAAGCGAGCGGCCGAAGACCCACGCCTTAGACCGCGCGGCCACTGGGATCGGCACTCGATCCCCGGACCGTCCAGCCCGTAGCGAGTCGCTATACCGACTGCGCTATCGCGGCCCACGAAAGTAAATATTGCCTTGGTAAAGTCTGTGTACTGAGTCCCTCAATACACCATTTGCAACCGTGTTTCATCTTAGAGTGTTTATTTCACTGTCACTAATTCCTGTTTTGTGCGACGCGGGAAAAGCCACTGTAGGGAACTTCCTCCAGTAACTACCAAAAATGATTCTTAACTGGAGTCACACCAGTTTCCCTCCTGAGTAGAAAATTATACTTTTTGTTATATCTTTCTAACAGACTTGAGGTAGGAATTACAAGAGCACAGGCCACTGGCGCTCCGGTAACAAACCCACAACAAGCCTTTAGACCGTGTAAAATTGCCTGTTTCCTCAATTGATTACAGTTGCTGTAACAACTCCCTCTACAGCTTCAAGAGTGTACAGTCAAAATGACGCAACATCCACAGGTTAAACGGGGTGAGACCAAGCGCTCTTAAGAGGGGTTAAACTGCTAGGTTAAATAATATGACCTTCTATAACGGCACAAAACGTCAGTGCAATAATCTTCTTTATAAAATAACTGGACGAAAGAAAGGGTGCAGGCAGGACAATGAGCCCTTATCGTCACTTAAAGCCCTTCATATTGATACTGCTTTATGTGTGAGAATACACTTTGCCTTCCGTTCGCATGTTTCGTAACCGAAACTCTGTCACTGATACTGACAATATACACAGAATTTTCACACGAATATAGATTAAACCTTGAAAGTCTAAAATTAGCCTGAACTATATATAAATATTCAGTCCGTACCGCACAGTAAACACACTCCGTCTCAGTTATACAAACCAGTCAGTTAATGTTGTACAGTGAAATAATCGCTGTTTGTTCTGAGATACACACAAAACACATAAATACAGTCCGTACCGTGCAGTAAACACACTCCGTCTCAGTTATACAAACCAGTCAGTTAATGCTGTATAGTGAAATAATCGCTGTTTGTTCTGAGATCCACACAAAACACATAAATACAGTTCGTACCGCGCAGTAAACACACTCCGTCTCAGTTATACAAACCAGTCAGTTAATGCTGTACAGTGAAATAATCGCTGTTTGTTCTGAGATCCACACAAAACACATAAATATAGTCCGTACCGCGCTGCAAACACACTCCGTCTCAGTTATACAAACCAGTCAGTTAATGCTGTACAGTGAAATAATCGCTGTTTGTTCTGAGATCCACACAAAACACATAAATACAGTCCGTACCGCGCAGTAAACACACTCCGTCTCAGTTATACAAACCAGTCAGTTAATGTTGTACAGTGAAATAATCGCTGTTTGTTCTGAGATCCACACAAAACACATACAGTCCGTACCGCGCAGTAAACACACTACGTCTCAGCTATAAACACCAATCAGTTAATGCTGTACAGTGAACTAATCGCTGTTTGTTCTGAGATCCACACAAAACACATAAATACAGTCCGTACCGCGCAGTAAACACACTCCGTCTCAGTTATACAAACCAGTCAGTTAATGCTGTACAGTGAAATAATCGCTGTTTGTTCTGAGATCCACACAAAACACATAAATACAGTCCGTACCGCGCAGTAAACACACTCCGTCTCAGTTATACAAACCAATCAGTTAATGCTGTATAGTGAACTAATCGCTGTTTGTTCTGAGATCCACACAAAACACATAAATACAGTCCGTACCGCGCAGTAAACACACTCCGTCTCAGTTATACAAACCAGTCAGTTAATGCTGTACAGTGAAATAATCGCTGTTTGTTCTGAGATCCACACAAAACACATAAATACAGTCCGTACCGCTCAGTAAACACACTCCGTCTCAGTTATACAAACCAGTCAGTTAATGCTGTACAGTGAAATAATCGCTGTTTGTTCTGAGATCCACACAAAACACATAAATACAGTCCGTACCGCGCAGTAAACACACTCCGTCTCAGTTATACAAACCAGTCAGTTAATGTTGTACAGTGAAATAATCGCTGTTTGTTCTGAGATCCACACAAAACACATAAATACAGTCCGTACCGCGCAGTAAACACACTCCGTCTCAGTTATACAAACCAGTCAGTTAATGCTGTACAGTGAAATAATCGCTGTTTGTTCTGAGATCCACACAAAACACATAAATACAGTCCGTACCGCTCAGTAAACACACTCCGTCTCAGTTATACAAACCAGTCAGTTAATGCTGTACAGTGAAATAATCGCTGTTTGTTCTGAGATCCACACAAAACACATAAATACAGTCCGTACCGCGCAGTAAACACACTCCGTCTCAGTTATACAAACCAGTCAGTTAATGTTGTACAGTGAAATAATCGCTGTTTGTTCTGAGATCCACACAAAACACATAAATACAGTCCGTACCGCTCAGTAAACACACTCCGTCTCAGTTATACAAACCAGTCAGTTAATGCTGTACAGTGAAATAATCGCTGTTTGTTCTGAGATCTACACAAAACACATAAATACAGTCCGTACCGCGCAGTAAACACACTCCGTCTCAGTTATACAAACCAGTCAGTTAATGCTGTACAGTGAAATAATCGCTGTTTGTTCTGAGATCCACACAAAACACATAAATACACTGTGCGGGCAGAACGTAGAATTGTTGAATGTTAAACATGGCGGTACATATAGTAACCACTGGCTTTAGAGGGTTAAAATATACAACGTCATAACCTTGCTTGCTGTTTTATGCAGATGTGAAACATGGTCTCTCACATTAAGCGAAAACATAGGCTGAAGATATTCTAGAATAGGGCGCTGACGAAGATGTTTGGGCCTAAGAGGGAAACGTTACCAGGAGGATGAAGAAAATCTCATGACGAGGAGCTTCATGATCTGAACTCCTGAACAAATACTATTCCGGTGATCAAATCAAGGAGGATGAGATGGGAGGGGCATGTAGCACGTATGGGGAGAGATGCATTACAGGTTTTTGGTCGGTAAACCTGAAGGAAAGAGACCACTTTGAATACCTAGGCGTTATTGGGGGTACAATATTAAAATGGATGTCAAAAACATAGGAGGGGAGAACATGCACCGGATTTATTTAACTGAGGACAGGGAGAAGTAGCGGGCTGTTGTGAGCACGGTAATGAACGTTCAGGTTCCGTAAACTGAAAGGCACTTTATTAGCTGAGAAACAAACGGCTTTTCAAGAAGACTCTGCTAGATTGAATTATATAGACTTGGTCCATATTGGTCTGGAGAAGAGAAAATCTCTTGCCTGTACCGGGATCCGAAACCCGGACCGTCCAGCCCGTTGCGAGTCGCTATACCGACTGAGCTATCCCGGCTCCTTCCAAACATAAATTTAATCTAAATCCCTTAAGTTCAGTTTAAGACGTGAAGCATACGGACAGACAGGCTAATACAACCTCAGCATAATGCGTTCATTTTTGCGTAGAACGCGTGACAAAGAAGTGACCCGACGAACGTAACTTTCACGTATTTTTTTGCGGGCAGTGCGATCAAACGTGACGATCCATGGTAAAGTGAAAGTGCGGTGCCAGTCGCGTCGCTCCGTGTCCGCGATCTGCAACAGACGAGCGGACCCTGTCGTCACAGGTTCGACCCCCACAAATGTCGCAGCTACTAGCTGATATACCCTCAACCAACCTCATATTCAATGAATACAGGGGGGCTCGTTTCCCGGTATAAAGCGACCGGGGCGTGAAGCTGATTACTGACCTCCATCTAGTGCCGAGATAAGTACGAGTGGAGCTATACCTCTGCCCACCTTACAGACCTTAATGGCCCACAGAAACTTTACGTTATCTCTTTGATAAGCCACCGGATACATAAGGTACAAATCATATTAATACCATATTACGTATACTTCATGCATATCTACTATCTTCCCACTGACGCTATTTATATTGCATTCCGTATCGTCGTCCTTGAGTTTGGAGCTTTCTATTGAGTGTTCTACACTTACGTCACCAACAGTAAGTAGCCTAACATCAGCCGCTTATTACCAAAACCAGGTATATTCAGTAAAGTTCTCCCTAGAACA
This sequence comes from Reticulitermes speratus, assembly GCA_021186555.1. NCBI lineage: Eukaryota > Metazoa > Arthropoda > Insecta > Blattodea > Rhinotermitidae > Reticulitermes > Reticulitermes speratus. The sequence goes on from JAJKFL010000007.1 coordinate 29,589,998, forward strand.
GGCCATGAAGGCCCAGAGGGGGAGTAGAGGTATAGTCTACTCTTTCTTTAACTTCGACTGTACATGGGGTGGGAGGTCAACTCCACGCCCCGCCCGCTTTACCCCCGGGAAAGAGACCCGTTACTCATTGTATAGGAGGCTGGGTAGGCCCCAGGGCTGGCCGGACGGGTGCTGAAAATCTCGCCCCCACCGGGATTCGATCCCCGGACCGTCCAGCCCTAAGCGAGTCGCTATACCGAGCTGAGGTATGTTCAGTATTGACAATAAATGAGTTCTGACCACACAGCACTGAGAAACAAACGTACCAAAAAAAGCAGAACTTGCCGAAACCACAGTGCCATTTGCCCACAACAGTTGTACTCTGTACCAGAAGTCTGTATCGTGCAGGTATTCACATACGCAACTCATTCTTGACAATTTGGACACGTGAGTTGTTGCAAATCAGCTCCACGTGTCTCTTCTTTGTCATTCGCTGTACACCGCAATCCATAATTAATGCCCAAGAAGGCCACAAAAAAGGTAACATACTGCTGAACTCACTGGTGGCCGTGAATACTGGCACGGTTTTATTACCAGTAGCTTGCACACACTGCAGATGACACCCTCAAGTGGAAACGCGCCTGTCTAATTTGTATACACCAGGTGTAACAAAAGGCTACAGTTGCTGTATGCGGACTGTACATTACCTCTAATTACAATTAATACGCTTCCTTTTTTTTTTTTAGTCGTCCTCTTCTACCTACTCCGGTTTTCCCGTTTCAGTGTCGAGGTTGTAATTTTCTTTTGATCACACAGAGAGACACACCACAGTCGGTAGGACTCCTCTGGACGAGTGATCAGCCCGTCGCAGAGACCTCTACCTGACAACAACACACAACACTCACAAGAGACAAACATCCATGCCCCGGTGAGGATCGAACCCACGATCCTAGCAAGCGAGCGGCCGAAGACCCACGCCTTAGACCGCGCGGCCACTGGATCGGCCCTTTTCTTTTATGCTAGTATAAATTTTAACTGTGGCTCATGACACATATTTTCCTGAATTTGGAACAACTACCTAAGAATGTTATTTCAAGCTTCCGCCGCGGTGTAAACGATATCTTCTCTCTTCTGGGATGTTACACAGCGTAGATTGGTACTTATTTACCGACGTTTCTGGACAACCTATTGGTCCCATCCTTGATTTAAGGCTTCCGCCGCGATATTGATGAAATCTGCGCTCTTCTGGGGCATTACGCACGTCGTGTGGAAATTGTTTACCGACGTTTCGGGACAACGTATCGGTCCCATCTTCACGGGTCAAGAGTCCAAGTGTGAAAGAAAGAAAGCCAGCAACCTATAACGTAGATTCTACATGGGAAGGTGCGCGCGGGGTAGCAATACGTAGACGTGTTGGTCCCATCTTCAGGGTCAAGCAGCGACTGTTTGTTCCCTGAAGATGGTAGGGACAGGTTGTCCCGAAAATCAGTAACTAAGTACCAATCTACGCTGCGTAACATCCTAGAAGAGCGAAGGTCTCAACAGTCTAAAATTTAAGGCAGGACAATCGCTGGCTCCACAACCGTCGAACCCGGTGCCTCCAGGATACAAGTCAGCCAGACTGTCACAGACGTACACAGTCTGTTTGCTGCTCGTGACTGAGCAGTTCGGCTAAAAGTCACGAGATATTCCAAATTTGATGACTCAACTTTTAAGTTCCCCATCTACGTGTGTCTATATTAGTTTCTTGTAACCGCAACTGGTAAAGAAAATGACTACAAGTGTTGCTGAAACAGTAAACGTGACAAATCAAAATGGACTCAGAATCGTGTTCTATATAAATCCACGAAATATTATAACGCAATAAATCAAAAGCGTTTTCTGCGAGTCACTTTAGTACACGTGACAGCTACAGCACAACTCAGTAAAACACCACCTGTTCCTCCTCTCTTAACGGAAAGATAATGGCTTAACTTATCCTGAGCGCTCACATTCAAATACGAAGACTATTCCATAAGTAAGGCTTCCCTATGTCATAAAAATTGAATTTAAAGTTCATTACAACCTAAAATGTAGCTCACGTATTCGTGGTATCATTTTTCAAAATAATCCCCGAGAACATGAAGCATTTTCTCATTTCGGTAACAGTTTAAAAATTCTGTCGCGGTACAAATCGGGATATTGCGTTCGAAACCGTTAACGAACAGCCATTTCCACTTCCTTGTGAAATTGCGACATCACAAGTCATTTTTCACTTTTCCAAAACTCCATTTCCCCCCTCCACTGTGTCGACCGGTCCGAATCATCATCATCATCATATCATCACGGATGTCCGATTGATCATTTTCGAACGCCACGCGTCGTTTTCCGACATGCTGCACTCTCATTACGTCATCACAACACACTTCTATCAACTGGCTGTGAATTTCGATGGGGGACACATGTTTCGGCAAATCAAAACCGGATCATACTACGAACCTTTTCGAGGGACCAATTTCCAAAATCGTTGCAACTGCATAACGACTCATTTCATGAATGGCATGATTGACTCTTGCGACATTTATTTCACGTTACCCCTACCATAGGTGTTTTTTTATTATTATTGAAGGGCCCCGCAGCAGATGCTACGGACGCACCGCAGCCTTGAGGCTTATTGTGCAACCCTGTGACGAAGATGATGAGGTTTTTATGCTTTTCCATGTTAAAGGAGCACAGATGGAATGAAATTGACGGGGGAAATCCGAAGTACTGGGAGAAAAACCTGTCCTAGTGTCATATCATATCATATGACATTATAACAACAGCAGCCGTAGTAGCGCAGTCACAATAGTGACCAGACTACAGGCTGCACGGTCAGCGGGTTCGAATCCCGGTATGGTGAAAAGATTTCTCTCTTCTCCACATCGCTTGTACCGGAAAGCAGCCTACCCAGCCCCCTATTCAATGGCTATCGGAGTGCTTTCCCAGGCGTACAGCGGCCGGGGCGTGAAGTTGAGCACTCACCTACAACTAATGCCGAGGTTACGTGTAGCTACACGTCTACTCCACCTATATGCCTTCATCGCGCAGACAGCGAAAACTTCACCGGTTTTACTTTCATATTCTTTCATACCGTTCGATGTCACGTAACCCGTGAAGTTTTTGATCACAATAACTTTCAAATAATTACTTGTCTAAGGAGCTGACAAACTCCTTCGACAAGGTAAACTGCAACAGTGTGTAACAGCAGCTGTTGGACACCCCTGAATGAACCTACCGTAATGAACGACGAGCAAGATAACGCAATTTCCAAGCGATGGCGCTCCTGAGACGCGACCTGTGGCACCAGTACAGTCTGCGCAGTCATTACAAGAACAAACGAAGTTTATGGAAACACAGGAAGCCATGCAGAGTGTTTCACGGTGACTTTTAATTGTTGCTGAACATGCTATTCTAACAGTTGTACTGGGTTCTAATGGTGTACGGGCGTGTTCAAAGGTGTACGGTTCAAATGTTGTACTTGGGTCTAGGGTGACTTGGTACTAATGTATTTTGTACTTGTATGTCTACTGGTGAGTTGTAATTGATTTATTTGTATGTGGATTGTTTTTGTAAGGTGTGGATGCTTTTGAAGAGTGTGCACTTTTGTAAATGATCTTATGTTAATTGTGGGGATGTTTCGAATAAGGTGTACTGATTTCTGTATGGGACATTGTTCAATGTGTATTGATTTACGTATCATTTATGAATGTCATATTGATTTGTGATGTTATTTAGTTACTCCTACCAGGTAAATTTGTTTGTGTGTACTATTGAAGGACTACTGCCACGGTGAAACATGTATTGGTGTTATGTAAGACTACTGCCACGGGTGAACATTTTATTGTGTGTACTATGTAAGGACACTGCCACGGTGAAAAATTTGGGAATGTGGTACTAGGAGAAGGAACTGTCCTGCCACGGGTTGAAAAACATTTGTATTGGTGTACTAGTGTAAGGACTACAGCTCTGCGCACCGGGGTGAAAACATTTGTATGTGTGTACTAGTGAAGGACTACTGCCACCGTGAAAACATTGGTATTGTGTGTACTAGTGTAAGGACTACGCCACGGGGCGTGAAGTGTAGCACTCACCTACAACATATGTATTAGTGTGTACTAGTGTAAGGACTACTAGCCCACCGGGTGAAACACATTTGTATGTTGTATCTATGTAAGGACTACTGCCACCGGGTGAAAACATTTGTAATAGTGTACTAGTGTAAGGACTACTGCACCAGGTGAAAAACATTGTAATGTGTGAACTGATGATAAGAGACAACTAGCATCCAACGGGTGAAAACCCAATATGCAGTATTAAGACAAAAATAATAAAAAGAAATCAATAATAACATCCAGTGATACTGGCGGCACGGTAGGCACGACCTCAGGTTGCGGATCGAGGAGACCGCCTAGACAGCCGACAGGAGGTGATCCTCCAGCTTGGGGATTGAAAGAGGGACCAACATCTCACCGTAAAAATCAGCATGTTAAGAAGTGTTACGCGGGGTCTCCGAATAGGATCACTCAGAAGACCTAGACGTAGATGGGAGAATAATATTAAAATGGATCTACATGAAACAGGATGGGAGGGCGTGGACTGCATTGCTCCGGGTCGAGTTAGAGACAAGTGGCGGGCTGTTGTGAACACGGTAATGAACCTTCGGGTTCCATAAAATGTGGGGAATTTCTTCACTGAGGAACCATTCAGCTACCTGCTCCATGGAGTTAGAAACATTAACAGTAGTCTGTCCATTTAATTCTGGACAGTCTTGTAGCTCGGAATCTACGTGTTATTTAGGACTCAGATATTCTGGGATGTGTAGTTGGGTGAGTGTCTCCCGACGTTTCGAAAGATCACAGAGCTGTCATTTTTCAGCGACTGCTTGACTCCTGTAAATGCTTGACTCTCGTCTGAAACGTCAGGAAAGACTCACCCAACGACACAGCGTCGTCGAAGACGTGAAACCTCAACCACACCGCCGTGAGTGTCTCAAATCTCCCCATGTTGTTTGCTGTGGACAAACTGATACCACAGCAAGTTTCATCATCCAACAATTCAACTTTTCCCCGCCAGTCACAGTTCCAGCTCACCCGTACTCAGCATAACGACGACCAAGTGGGTTAGATCAGTACACAGTTAACAAAACTGAAACTCCCTGTCTTATCGGCAAGCCTGCCCGGTCAAGTCCCTTCACTTTAGGACCGGTCTATCGAGCTTGTCAGTCTGATAGGACGTCGTTCTGGAACTGTTCATTCGTTGAGCTGCGTGGAGAGACTAAGAATGACCAAAAATCTTCATGCAGAACGGCCTGTTTACGGACCTGGTGACTGACAACCAGCCGTGTTCTTCCACTCAATTGATAGGCTTGGTAATAGGCCTATGGAAAATTACACTGCCTATTGCATACGCCTTGGGGCACGCGGTGGCGCAGTTGCTTGAGGCACTGCGCTACAAGCCGGAAGGTCGCGGGTTTGATTCCCGACGGTGTCACTGGAATTTTTCATTGACATAATCGTTCGGGCGCACTATGGCCTGGGGTCGACTCAGCCTCTAACAGAAATGAGTACCAGGAATCTTTCCTGGGGGGTAAAGGCGGCCGGTGCGTAGGGCTGACAACCTTACCACCTTCATGTGCCGATTGTCTAAAAATCTGGAGCCTCAACCTCCTGGAACCCTAAGGGTCTGTCAAGGCCTGTAATGGGATTGCTTTACATTTACATATTCTTAGAGTCACTTCGTAGGAAGGGAAGAGGATGAAGCAACCTGATAAAGGGAAAATCGGCAATCTACAGAGTGTCATATTTTATCGTGTCCTGAAGACAGCATCTTTATCGCACAGAAGGTGTGCATCAGCCGGTACATACCGTAAAAAACTGCCCAGGGATACAAACCGTGAAAAACTGCCCAGGGACACAACAAAGGAGATACCTTGTGTTACAACCTAAGCCAAATTTTTACTTTTCTGCCCCCTCCACCGCCCCCGCCCCCCGAAGGTCCTCAGTGTTTACCACTTACTACCGCGGCCCAATTACAATACACCTACAGACCTTACGACATTATTTGCCCCAATTCACGTGCTGTCATATGTCACACAATGGAACGGAAATCAGGCTGTTGGAACCGGCTGGTTCTTCCTCCGCTCGGTATTATGGTAAGGCCGGTAACTATAACGTCCCTTATACCGAGATCTCACGGCTCCAATAATAAGACAATGAACTCAAAATTAACCTTCCGAAGTCAAAAGCTTCAGTCTGCAGCAGTACTGTGACGTGCCGGTAGTCTAAACACTGCTACGCAGGCGGAGATAACAGACACGTGCAGCGAGGTAGAGCACTTCAGGCAGAACTGGATGGGTCACATTTCTTGGGATATCAATAGTCATGACTGTGCATACTGTTGCATAAACGTGAGTTGTGTAACATGCATGTATGTATTTCTGTTCACAAACGAGCGGGCAGGCACACCTAGTCCCAGATAGTAGTCTTTATCGGCCGGCATTACAGCAATCCGCATTAATCACAAACCATGACGTAATTTATGAGTCAAATCAAACAGCTGATCCACACACACTCCACAAAGATACCGCCGCTTCGATAGCAGGCAGACTGCACTGCGCCCGAATGAAGCCACACAAGACAGCTAAATGTCTGGCACTACAGTAACTGCTAGACCAGTGGTATTCAACTTTTCTTGTTCGCGTAACCCCATATATAATTTCTCTTCAGCTTTGTACCCCCAAAATTGTTGGTGCATAATTCAAGTTATACATAGTCTATAATCTACATCTAAAATAAGTTAAATAAATTACATCCAAAATAATGTATTAAATAACAAGTTTTAAATGAGAAAAAGGAGAATCAAGCTATTAAATAACAAATATATTATTGCCTATCATATAAAAATTAATAAAGGGCAAAGGTATTTTAGCAAAGCAAAATTATATGCACTATGTGGAATAAAATGAAACTAGCCGCCCAGATAATTATCGCATAAAGGAGAGAGAGAGAGAGAGAAAAAAAAATGGCGCTCCCAAATCGCATGTCCTTACGTCCGGGTCTCTTGTGGCTAAAACTAAATCTGACCCTGATGATTCAGTGTTTATCATGAAATAATATATTTACTTTTTTTTTTAATTTTACGTACCCCCGAAGATGTCTTCGCGTACCCCAGGTTGAATACCACTGTGCTAGACGATGGCGTGTGGGTAAAGCAGTAAGCTGGTACGTAAAAGAGTACACCACTACGCACTTACCACCACGCCTTTTGTACCCGTTTCAAAAACGTCCACAGTAAGTGAAGCCATAAATGTACTCCCAAAAGAGTAAATGTTTTTGGAAGAGGTATAACAGTGCCTGGATGTTCAGAGGTGAATCCAGCAGTGACCACGCAGTGCCGACTGCAGCTGTGTACAGTGTTAGGGAGCTTTGCCAGCAAGTTATCTCGTTAGTACTGTACTGTAAACAGAGCCGTCATAAACACTTGGTAGCTGTCAGATAATCAAGAATGCCCTAATTTTATGCAACATGAAGATTCATGAGATCTGCGCTCTTTGCGATATTACGCAGCGTCGAATTGTAATCCTTTACCGAAGTTTCGGGACAACGTATCGGTCCCATGTTCAAGGATGCCTTGAAGATGGGACCGATACGTTGTCCCGAAACGTCGGTAAACAATTACCACGCGACGCCGCGTAATATCCCAGAAGAGCGCGGATCTCATCAACGTCGCGGCGGAAGCCTGAAATCAATGAAGATTCATCACAAAAGAAGTGAAGATACGGGAAATCCGTCTATGTTGGTCACCTCTGGTTCCATTCAAAGTCGCTCAATTTACACAGGTGGCCAATTTATGGAAATCATCTGACACTATGAAAATTGAACTGTGCAATATCGCCTGTGTAAATGTACGGAGTGCACAGACAGGTGGTAGAAATTGAAAACAGGTACAACACCGTGTCAACGAATAGGGACTTTGAAGTACAGTAATGTTGCCACTAGAAAATTCCAGTGTATTGTTCGTACTTGTGGAGTGAGGATGGAGGCTGGTGGACAATAGGCAGTTCTGCTAATGAACGAGGATTTCGGCTCATGTACCAGATGAAACAAAAATCATACAACTTCAGGTTGACCAACATAGGGAGCACTGAATGTGAAACCGTGGCCAAGATTCAAAGATAAACAGGTGGCCAAGTTATGAAGTAATGATCATGTATAATGTCATAGGAATTTGCCGGTTCCGTAAAATTGTGACTCACTGTGACAGATGGTCGACCTACAAGATTGGCTAACTTCACAGATTTTACTGCAACCAAGAGTGGCTAACTTCACAGATTTTACTGCAACCAAGAGTGGCTAACTTCACAGATTTTACTGCAACAAAGAGTGGCTAACTTCACAGATTTTACTGCAACCAAGAGTGGCTAACTTCACAGATTTTACTGCAACCAAGAGTGGCTAACTTCACAGATTTTACTGCAACCAAGAGTGGCTAACTTCACAGATTTTACTGCAACCAAGAGTGGCTAACTTCACAGATTTTACTGCAACCAAGAGTGGCTAACTTCACAGATTTTACTGCAACAAAGAGTGGCTAACTTCACAGATTTTACTGCAACCAAGAGTGGCTAACTTCACAGATTTTACTGCAACCAAGAGTGGCTAACTTCACAGATTTTACTGCAACCAAGAGTGGCTAACTTCACAGATTTTACTGCAACCAAGAGTGGCTAACTTCACAGATTTTACTGCAACAAAGAGTGGCTAACTTCACAGATTTTACTGCAACCAAGAGTGGCTAACTTCACAGATTTTACTGCAACCAAGAGTGGCTAACTTCACAGATTTTACTGCAACCAAGAGTGGCTAACTTCACAGATTTTACTGCAACCAAGAGTGGCTAACTTCACAGATTTTACTGCAACAAAGAGTGGCTAACTTCACAGATTTTACTGCAACAAAGAGTGGCTAACTTCACAGATTTTACTGCAACCAAGAGTGGCTAACTTCACAGATTTTACTGCAACCAAGAGTGGCTAACTTCACAGATTTTACTGCAACCAAGAGTGGCTAACTTCACAGATTTTACTGCAACCAAGAGTGGCTAACTTCACAGATTTTACTGCAACCAAGAGTGGCTAACTTCACAGATTTTACTGCAACCAAGAGTGGCTAACTTCACAGATTTTACTGCAACAAAGAGTGGCTAACTTCACAGATTTTACTGCAACAAGAGTGGCTAACTTCACAGATTTTACTGCAACCAAGAGTGGCTAACTTCACAGATTTTACTGCAACTCTTTTGTAGAACGTAAAGCAACATGGCAGCGCATGAAATCTGTAATTAGCTTTGGTTTGACGACTACAAATAACGAACACTCGGAGTCCGGCAAGTGAAAATCCATAAGCAAACAGACCGTCAACACGGCTGCATCTAAATATCTTCTACATGACAATTACAAATATGGCGACGATGCGAAATGGACAAACTTTAAAGCAGTCGGAGCCCACAGAAGTACTAGCAGGTGTGTAATATGAACTGCTAACTAACTGCAGACTTTTAGTCGTGACACTGTCCTTCGTCAAAAAGGCCATAACATTTCGGAGGCTGAATTTACCACTGTCTTCAGGTGAACTGGACAAAGAGGAGAACTGTCAGCTGACCCCTTTAGAAACAGCTAATATCAATCCTCAGGCTATGCAAAATATCCAACATTTCAGTCACAAATATGACCACATACCATAATTAGAATCAGGCTGAATGCAGACGTATATTGTAGCCTACAGTTGTTAACCTCAACATATGCGTAACTTAGCTAATAACTCGACCGTGGGTATTACGAACTTCAATTTACAAAGCAGTCAAGCTAGAAAGATGGGGAAGATTCGTTTGAACCAGTCCTTAATATACAATGACCTTACGCAAACAGCATAGAGAATCTACAGTGCCTCTCTTTTGTAAACGGATGCCTGTATTCTGCGTCCCGTAAAACGCAGTCTTTTCAATTTTTTTCTATCTTTACACCACGCAAATAATTTTAAAAGATTTAATTTTCAGTTTTTTTCCTTTTAAGTGGGAAAAAATGTTGGGAGCGGTGTATCAACAGCCAAGGGGAGTACTTCGAAGGAGACAAAACTGAGTAGCTTGCAGGTGAGCCCCAAAAAAAAATATATAAAAAAAGTTCGGACATTATTTAAACAGACCTCGTATTTCTACTATTTTTATTTGCCCCTCTTCAACTCAGTAACCAAAAAAAATCTATTCTTAGAACAAAATATTGGGAGGGGCACTTGCCCCCCCACCGTTGCAACCCCACAACTTACGCCTATGAAACTCACCATATAAACAGAAACGCTTGAAGAAATGTTCGGCTTACACGTGGTTACGTTACTCAGAACTGTTTGTTTACAACACGTACGGCCTGCACTGTCTGTTTACTTCACCACACATCAGCAACGATACAAAGTCCGTACCACGCGGTTGTAATGACTAAGACAACGTCCACTAGGAGTACGAGAAAACTACAGAAATTGAAGCTTTCTCGTAATTCCGTAATTGTCTGTATTTCTTTTCCACCAGTCTGTGGCTCAGTCGTTTGTTGTTCCCTTCGCTTTATCTTTTTCCTTTCCATTTCCTGCCTCCAATACATCACATCCAGGCTACCAGCAACACGCGGTGTGCCTGACAACCTCTGGTTATGTACGTCTTTAAGATCTACACTTGGTCAACAACTCGGAAGATACTTGTGCCAACCCAGGGCTGACCAAAGTCGCCTGATGGGTGACTAGAAGTCAGCAGACCCGACGAGGCAGCCCGTAAAAAGGCGGTCAAATCAACATAACGACTTGCGCCCAGCACTTTTCAGCTACCCTGACGGAGGTGTTCCATGATTTTCCTCAATTGTAACGCGAATTCAAAAGTTTAACTAGAAGACGCTCCTCGTCCAGTCACGGAGGCCGCAGCAAAGTGACTCCCTCTCCCTTAGATTGCAAAGCCTTCAACTCAGGCAGCAAACCACCCTGTGTTCAAGCCCCAGAAAGCTATCCAACCAAATCCTTAACATTACCACGTCAAGGCCTCAGCGAAGATAGGAAATCCGTTAGCGTAAGCACAAGCCCAGTTACGTTTCCGTATCACAGCCCTAGTAATGTGTTCAGTGCGCAGGAATAGCACTGGAGTCCACCCAACCTCCTGTTCAGTGCGTAATGAGGGCTTTCACTCCAGCGGTAAAGCGGACGGGGCGTGAAGCTGACCACTCACCTCCATCAAGTGATGAGGTCAAGAATGCGTGGAGCTACAGGCCTACCTCCACTCTCCCATATGTCCTCATGACGTTGAAAGGGGCTTAAATTTTAACTTTCTGTTGTTGTTGTTGTGGTGGTGGTGGTGGTGGTGGTGGTAGTGGTGGTGGTAGTGGTGCTCCTGTAGCAGGATCTTACGATGACATGACGTAATGTGACATTCATCTACACTCAGTCAAGCTCGCTAGCAGACACACAGAGCACAAAATAACGTCCTAAGTCATAATTTTTCGGTCCGTCGAATTCCGCCCGAAACGTCAGCTGTGGGTCCCCTGTATATGGTTTAATTCAGGTGTGCCCAACCCTTCCTTTTTTGGCAAAAGGCCTCAACCGTTATAGTGGCCTGGTTCGCGGGCCGCAAGTGTAAAAATCACAATAAGTGGTAAACCCAACCCTTGTTTTACGCCCTGGTTGCGTTCCTGAAAAAATTGGGAGTAAATCTAAAAGGCGCAAATCAAAAATATTCCCATCAGAAATAAGGGGTTAGCGTAATATACCGCAGCCAGCCAAAGGGCGTTAAACCAAAAATGAGAGAGCGCAAATTGAGAAGTGGTGTAAATTGGCAAGGGGTGTTACATAAAAAAGGCGTAAAACAAAGTCTGAGTTGTATACCTAACACCTAAATTACTGTGTTCTTGATACAGCACATACAATTTACAAATGTATCCGCGGGCCTCATAAAACAAACTGGCGGGCCGCGGGTTGGACGCCCCCGGCTTCATCGGGTTCGGCCTCTAACTTCCTACCCCTCCAATGTCCTCCATAATATTTATTTATGGGATGCTTATTTAACGACGCTGTTAATAGCTCAGATTACAAGGCGTCGAAGCGTATGATCATTAATAATGGATTTCAAAGGGGGTTGATGAGAGAAATTACAGCTTACTGCTGTACCGGCATTATACTGGAGCGACCGAGGATAACCACGAAAGTCATCAGTCAGTACGGTCGGTATTCCGACCGAGATGCGAACCTGGGCCCTCCCGCACAGATCCGTCACCGCCTAAGCCAACACGCTCGGTTTGCACCGTACTGTGGATGTCAGTGTGTTGCACAATCTTTACACCAGCTGTACTCCGACGTTCTTACAAGAGTTTCCTTTCGAGTGGCAGGGAGCAGACTAGACGGTGGCGCTGCTCGCCCTTCGTCAGCAATAATCACACTCCCTTGGAGCTACACAATACCTGCTGACAGGTCAACAAGCCCGCCACAGCTGCTACGGGCAGCATAGTCAAATTGCAGGCTAGCACAGTCCGGCACTGCCAACGGTGCGGTCTGTTACGTAGCACACACAGTTCACCAAGGCGTTTTTTACTTTCAAAATGTCATGCGGTTTTACGGAACAGGAACAAATGTAATTTCGTTTACTCCCGTTAAGAACAGCGCGGCCTTTCCTGCGCCAGTTTTCATAAAACACAAATTCTCAACACCAACAATGGCATAGCTTTTTCTTTGCGCCCGGGGCGAGTAATTACAATGGCCGCCCCTAACAGAAATTACGAAGTTAAAAAAAATCACATTTATTGACTTACCTTCTATTGGGCTCAATAAATATACAGTGAAGTGCAGAAAATCAATATTTTTCATTTAAACTATATTTTGGCGCCCTTGGACTCTGCTGCCCGGGGCGGCCGCATCACTGCCACCCCCCCCCCCCCCAGCTACGCCCCTGAACAGCATTATGTGCATACCTCTTACCGAATTTTATCCAAATGGAAAACTAAATGTGGAAAGTATAGATACAAATTCATGTACTCCTATAAGTAATGCAGGTTTCCACTGCGCAAATTTTCAGGAAACTCAAGATGAAATAATAATTTTGGGCTACCATCTACTGTGCCAATTTTGTTGAAATGAGACCAAAATTGTTTATATATTAATGTCCTTAGGCAGGGTAATGTCTTTCACTGAACCGATTTTCATCAACTTCGTGACCGCTCAAGGAAATCACAGAGAGAGATCTTACACCGAATTTCACGAAAATCTCACGTGAAAAGTGTGGGCACAGATGAACTTCCGCTCTTACGTGAAGTATGGCTCACTGCGCTTGTTCTGACACATGACCTCTAGGTATTTGTAAAAAAAAACCTAAACCAAATTTCATGAAAATCCGACAAACGATTTAGTCGCTGATACTAGGTCACAGACGGACGTCGTCTGCACATGTGGCGTCCTTTTTTACATCCTTAACAACGCCTAATAAAGTAATACATTTTGTCAGCTGAAAGCAGCTTTGCCTATGGGGCTCAACTGACTAGGTCTTGCTGAGGCTGACAACGGGGACCGATCCTGTCCCCAAAACGTAGTGTTTTGTTCATTGTTCATCTTTTTATTTTTTATTTTTGTGACTTTCATTAACTCTTAACACAACAGACGATGGGCAAAGTCCAAGAATCAAATGCTCTTAAATACATAACTACTGCCCCGTTAGGATCTCCTGGGGGGAGGAGCTGTTTCTAGAGGAAATACCACGCACTACGATTTACCACTTCGGAAAGTATATCAGAAATACCTGGAAAATTTCGAAATGTGATGTTGGAGAAGGATGGAGAAGATCAGTTGGACCGAACGTGTGAGAAATGAAGAAGTATTACATAGAGTGAAGGAGGAGAGGAATATCGTACGTACAATAAAAAGAAGAAAGGCTAACTGGATTGGTCAGATCTTGCGTAGGAACTGCCTTCTAAAACACGTGATTGAAGGAAAGTTAGAGGGAAGGACAGAAATGACGGGAAGACGAGGGAGAAGACGTAAGCAGCTACTGGATGACCTTAAGGAAAAGAAAAGATACTGGAAATTGAAAGAGGAAGCACTAGATCGCACTCTGTGGAGAACTCGCTTTGTATGAGGCTACGGACCTGTCTTAAGACAGACTACCGTATGATTATCACTCCCAACTCACAAATTCGCACTGATATTATGCTGATCTTGCTGACAGATAAAGGTAAGGTTGTCCCTGTGCACACCGGGAAGGCATATGAGAAAGTAGAGGCAAAGCTCCGCTCATTCTTAACCTTACCACTACATGGGGGGTGTTAAGCTTTACGCCCGGCCGCTTTATCCCCAGGATGAATCCCCAGTAGGCTACCCACGGAATAAGCGACTGTGTGGTCTGTAGGCTTTGGAGAAGTCACTATACGGTCTGATATCACTGATGGTGAGGGAATTAATAAGTACGAAATAGCAGTCGCCTTTCGCGGTACAAGGCCTGTAACAAATGTCAAGAAAAATCTTCAGTTGTTTCCTTAGCCATGTAGGCCAAAAGACGGAAGGAGAGAAATTCTGTGAGTACAGTTTGCTGTCCGGAGCTGTACTACGGCAGGTGCTGGCTCTAAGCAACAAAGGAATGCGACCCTCAAATCCGACAATTTAACCCACGTGAAATTTCATTCCTTCGTGTTCCCGTGACTCCAAGCGGGTATTAGCCACTCTGTTCACAGGAGCATATCCTGAGCCAGTTGACTCTCGTCTACACAGGGACATCTTCCTTTATCCAGAACAATTAAACACGTTCGTTGTTAACTATCGCCCCGGTTGTAAGACCGAAGGTCACCAGTGAACACCGACGTATAAACACCTACAAGAATAGATATGTTCAATAATCACCAACTAACGCACATAAACTTTTTCACAATAGTTTATTCTTAAAATTCCCCTATACGTATTTCGGTATTAAAATCTATGCATATTAATCTCTACGACTCCCTGAAGATGGTGATTTAAACCACCGAAATACGTATAGGGGAATTTTAAGCATAAACTATTGTGAAAAAGTTATGTGCGTTAGTTGGTGATTATAGAACATATCTATTTGAAAATGCACGGTAAATACAACGTTAAGTTTAGTACAGTGATACCTCGGCTAACGAGTGACCCTGCTAACGAATTTTTCGGCTAACGAAGATTTTTTTCGCTGTTTTTCGGACTCGGCTAACGAATATGGATTCGGCTAACGAATGTTTTATGGATGCTCGCGCTAACATAAAGCAGCAAACATGAACGGTCGGGCCATTCCAGGAGCTTATCTTTTCCGTCTGTATGTGTGTGACAAAGAGATGAGCTGACCACATCACATAGGGGAGACCCACCAACCAAAAAAAGTAAGCGACAAACCCCAGGGAAGCAGAAAGTTGCTCACGTTTCGGCTAACGAAGATTTCGGCTGACGAATGTGATTCCGGAACGAATTATCTTCGTTAGCCGAGGTATTGCTCAACAAGCAAAAACTACAAGAATGTCTCAAGTACCAAGTAGAATTCGAACCGGTGGACCAACAACTCAAAGCAACAGCCTCAAAAATTCAAAAACGGCGTAACAGATAATGAGAGGCTGGACGCACTCTGGGTACGGTCACACTCAGCTCAAGGTAAACTCACGGACAGGTATTTGGGTAGACACTGAAAGCTCTTCCGCCACTCGAGCGCAGCCAATTTTGCTTTAAACACCTTCAGAAACGTAACCAATATAGGCTGGCAGTAGTCGCATTACCTGGGGGTCAGATACACTTTCGAAGAATACCCGCGCTTACTTGAGCGAGATCGTTGATGTGAACAGATTCATCTGAATGCAGGCAGAGAATTTTGTAATCCATCTGCACCGTGCACTCCTGTTTTATGTAACACTGCAACCAACAAAGTACACAAATTTGCAGATCACAAATACATTTATCATTCTACTCCTCACACACACCTCGGCCTTCGCCGTTATCTTCAGCGAACTACTCTGGCATTTACGGCGGTTTCCTTGAAGATGGCCCAGAAGGCCGAAACATGTAGCAAGTGTTGAAAAATAACTGTATTTACGATCTGCAAATTTGTGTACTTTGTTGGATGCATTATTAGGTAGCAGGTAATTAACATTTCACTCGCCGAAAGCGTACAGTCAGCAATCCGTGAGCGTAGTCAGCGTATAGTTAGCATATCGTGAGCGTCAGTCAGCGTATAGTTAGCAATCCGTGAGCGTACAGTCAGCGTATAGTTAGCAATCCGTGAGCGTACCGTCAGCGTATAGTTAGCAATCCGTGAGCGTACCGTCAGCGTATAGTTAGCAATCCGTGAGCGTACAGTCAGTGTAGTTTCAATCGTGAGCTATCATCGTTAGTAGCAATCCGTGAGCGTACCGTCAGCGTATAGTTAGCAATCCGTGAGCGTACAGTCAGCGTGTAGTTATCAATCCGTGAGCGTAGTCATCGTATAGTTAGCAATCCGTGAGCGTACCGTCAGCGTACAGTGAGCAATCCGTGAGCGTACAGTCAGCGTATAGTTAGCAGTCCGTGAGCGTAAGTCAGCGTACAGTGAGCAATCGTGAGCGTACCGTCAGCGTATAGTTAGCAGTCCGTGAGCGTAAGTCAGCGTACAGTGAGAAATCCGTGAGCGTACCGTCAGCGTATAGTGAGCAATCCGTGAGCGTCAGCGATCCGTGAGCGTCAGTCAGCGATCCGTGAGCGTCAGTCAGCGATCCGTGAGCGTGCATATGGTGTGAATCGAGCTTGTGTCAAACAGCACGTCACTGGTTACGTTCCGACACACGTTCGGAGCTCAGAAGACCCACTTAATTGTTCTAATCAAACGATCTACCTTCCTTCTGCGTCACGTCCATGTACCTCAACACCCTTTAGATGAGAAAAATACGCCGTCTCGAAACGTCGGGAACCAAACACCCAGTGACGCAGAGTCACATCCCAGAACTGACACCCCATCCACACCTCAGAGAAGACCTTAAAACTCGCCAGCTCTTACCAAGCAACCTGCTCTGAACGACACAGAAAGACAAGTGCGATCGATCCGTGTGCAAGCGGATCAATACAAAACGACATCATGTTAATCGCGGAAACGTGTGAAACTGTTGATTACCTGGACTGAAATGAACTGCGCTCACAGCTGTTGGCAGTGCCCGGTTGGGGCCAAGGTCGCGCAGTGGCGGCTCGTGACATAACGAATTAAAAACATTCATAAGAAATTATCGATGTATGTTGATCACTTCTTAAAACAATGAATGGTGACAACGCAGCACGTCATTAAACACGGGTCTCATTCACCAGACGAATAATTACCACCTGCTCAAACGTACCTTGCGTCATGTAGTGGACTCGTGATGAATTGGGACCGATAAAACGCGTATTTGGCTCCAGTAACTTGAAATGCCAGTTCCAATCATCTCTGTGACGAGCTGTTTTAACCTTTGAAAGCCTAATGGTTACTTGATGCATCAACAGTTTTAACATTCACAAATTCTACATTCTGCCCACACTGTATTTATGTGTATTGTATTTATATTACAACAAACACAGACTTTTGCCTTGTATAACATAAATTGATTTGTTTTTTTAACCGAGATGAAAAGTGTTTACTGCGCGGTACGAACTGGATCTTTAAATGAAACAGTTTACGCTTTGTCTTTAAAGGGTTAAGTCACAAGCAATTAGCTTTAACACAGAACAGAACCGCTCGGCCACCGGGATTGACAGCAATTCACAGAGTGCACATGAATTACTGTAAGATGTATAGGTCTAACCCAGTAATTGTATTAGTCTTGTAATATTTGACAGTGACTCGATGTTTAAGATTTAACGTTTATCTTAAATGCGGTCGTGTCGTCGATGTAATAAAAAGAACTGAGCCGAAAAAGCATAGAATATCAAGAAACTCTCCCTTTTATACTTAAAGTTACTCACACTCCGCGCAGTTGACTTGCACATATAAGTTTCATTTCTAAACACTGCATAAAGCAATTTTTACTCTCCTACAAGTTTCGGCTACTTGTTGTAGCCATCATCAGCGAGCTTATTCACGCTGCTTGTATCCTTGTAATATTGGCCCCCTGATGATAGCTACAATACGTAGCCGAAACATGTAGGAGCGAAAAAAATTACTTTATGCATTGGTTGGAAATAAGACTTGTATATGCCTATGCAAACTTTCCCTTTCTTCAAAAAGAGAGATTTACCACAAAAGCAGACATGGACAAGTGAAATAAAGACAAAAAAAAAAGACCACTCAGTCCTCAGCACTTTCTCAAGACCGGTGCATCTGCTCCGGGTTATCTTGCTACCAGCTACACGCACATACACACAAAATCTGTACGGCGCGCGACAGATGTTCTGACAGACAGCAACATATTATTTAGACATTTGTGCAACACACACACAATTTAACAAGAAGCCCTGAGAAGAACTTACGGCATTCACTTTCTTTGAAACTTGTTTACTTGCAAAAACAGGAATCACGAGTATAAATAAACCCTTTAAGGTCGAAAAAAGTGAAAGTACTTTTCTATCCAACGCCCCCCTATTTCCGAAAGAGCATTGCTCTCTTTGAAAGTTCCCAGGCTTCGCTCGTTTTGTCTTTCTGGTAAGAAGACGTAGATGAGTAATGGTGGAATGATATTTACAGCAGAAGACCTAAGTTTTCGGAGAAAACCCTGTCCCAATGGCACTTCGTCCACCACAAATCCCACATGGACTGACGTTGGATCGAACACGGACCCAGTTCGTGCCGCGCAGTAAACACACTCCGTCTCGGTTACAAAAACCAGTCAGTTAATGTTGTACAGTGAAATAATCGCTGTTTGTTCTGAGATCCACACAAAACACATAAATACAGTCCGTACCGCGCAGTAAACACACTCCGTCTCAGTTATACAAACCAGTCAGTTAATGTTGTACAGTGAAATAATCGCTGTTTGTTCTGAGATCCACACAAAACACATAAATACAGTCCGTACCGCGCAGTAAACACACTCCGTCTCAGTTATACAAACCAGTCAGTTAATGTTGTACAGTGAAATAATCGCTGTTTGTTCTGAGATCCACACAAAACACATAAATACAGTCCGTACCGCGCAGTAAACACACTCCGTCTCAGTTATACAAACCAGTCAGTTAATGTTGTACAGTGAAATAATCGCTGTTTGTTCTGAGATCCACACAAAACACATAAATACAGTCCGTACCGCGCAGTAAACACACTCCGTCTCAGTTATACAAACCAGTCAGTTAATGTTGTACAGTGAAATAATCGCTGTTTGTTCTGAGATCCACACAAAACACATAAATACAGTCCGTACCGCGCAGTAAACACACTCCGTCTCAGTTATACAAACCAGTCAGTTAATGTTGTACAGTGAAATAATCGCTGTTTGTTCTGAGATCCACACAAAACACATAAATACAGTCCGTACCGCGCAGTAAACACACTCCGTCTCAGTTATACAAACCAGTCAGTTAATGCTGTATAGGGAAATAATCGCTCTTTGTTCTGAGATCCACACAAAACACATAAATACACTGTGTGGGCAGAACCTGAACCATATTTAAAGTCCCAGTCCCTACCGCGCAGTAAACACACTCCGTCACAGTTACAAAAATCAATCAGTTAATGCTGTTTAGGGAAATAATCGCTCTTTGTTCTGAGATCCACACAAAACACAAAAATACACTGTGTGGGCAGAACCTGAACCATATTTAAAGAACCAGTCCGTACCGCGCAGTAAACACACTTTATCTTGGTTATAAAACCACTCAGTTAATGCCCTTGACAGAAATAACTGCTGTTTATTCCGGGATCCATAAAAAACACTTAGATGCACTCTTGTGGGCAGAACGTGGAAAGTTCTACTGTTAAGCCCGCACGTACATAAAATAACCAGCGGGCTCTTAGGGGTTAATAATTACTCAACTTTATGTTGCATTTGTGTGCATGACTTCCACTAGCACAGACGCTCCCACTGCCTAAAGTTCATGGGATCCAACGTACAAACATCGCTAAGTCACCATGTTCGTGGTTTTAGGCGAATTTGCGAAAAGCGTCTATCAGCTTCGTCATGTCTGTCAGTCTGTCGGTACGTCCGAAAGGAACAACTCGGCTCCCACTGGACGGATTTTCATAAAATTTCATATTCGAGTATTTTTCGAAAATCTGTCCAGAAAATTGAAGTTTCATCAAAATCTGACAAGAATAACGGTACTTTACATGAAAACCTATGTACATTTATGATAATATCTCGCTGAATTCTTCTTAGAATGAGAAATGTTTCAGATAAATGTTGTAGAGAAAATCAAAACACACATTTTATGTTCAATAACGTTTTTCCGAAAATCGTGTCGTTTATGAGATAATGTGGAAAAATATGGTACAGCCAGACAGGCCACAGATGTCAATATAATACGGCGCATGCTCGATAACTAAAGCTACAGACACACACACTCATAATATGTAATACTTATTGCTTTTCCACGGCAACAACGGTTACGCGAACGCGCCTCAATGCCTCGTTATATGTACCACGCCTGTCTTGATCAATTGGCATCCCAACACAATGGCACAAAGGTCAATCGTACGGGTGTGCCACATGGTCATACGAATCATCATGTCATAGTGCGACATCTGAGGTTCTCACAGCGGTACTCCTGAAGTATCGAGCCTTGTGGGATATGATGCCGTGTCGTTCGGTAAGCAGTTTCCGACGTTTCTAAAGATCGTAGTGCGATCCTTCGAATACGATCTTTCGAAACACAGCGTAACATCCCAGAAGACTTCAGTCTTAATCGTAATGTTACACTTTACAAGGCAAATTTCGAAGACAGCAACAAGCGAAAGAAAATTCCACGCCGATGATTTTGTACCAGAGTGTCGGGAGTGGAAGTTATTCATGGCCCGAGTAATGCTGACTAGTCTGGGCGTTCACGCAAAATGTCTCATTCAAATTATATTTAGGTTCTTACATCCAAAAAATCAACGTTCATTCCAAACACCAGTCCGTTAATAATATTTAGGGAAATGACACTGTTTATTGTCACAAATAAATGTACCGTTTACTATCAACTCTTTGAAGCCCAGTGGTTACTATATTTACCACCACGTTTAACATTTCAACACATTCTACGTTATCTGCCCACACAGTGCATTTATGTGTTTTGTGTGGATCTCAGAACAAACAGCGATTATTTCACTGTATCACTGTTTACAGCATTAACTGACCTGGTTTGTATAAACTGAGACGGGATGATGTTGTTTACTGCGCGGTACGGACTGTATTTATGTGTTTTGTGTGGATCTCAGAACAAACAGCGATTATTTCACTGTACAACATTAACTGACTGGTTTGTATAACGTGAGACGGAGTGTTGTTTACTGCGCGGTACAACGGACTGTATTTATGTGTTTTGTGTGTGATCTCAGAACAAACAGCGATTATTTCACTGTACAGCATTAACTGACTGGTTTGTATAACTGAGACGGAGTGTGTTTACTGCGCGGTACGGACTGTATTTATGTGTTTTGTGTGGATCTCAGAACAAACAGCGATTATTTCACTGTACAACATTAACTGACTGGTTTGTATAACTGAGACGGAGTGTGTTTACTGCGCGGTACGAGCTGAATATTTATATCAGAACCCTCTAAAGCCCAGTGGTATATGTACCACCAGGCTTAACATTCAACAATTCTACGTTCTGCCCACACAGTGTATTTATGTGTTTTGTGTGGATCTCAGAACAAACAGCGATTATTTCACTGTACAACATTAACTGACTGGTTTGTATAACTGAGACGGAATGTGTTTACTGCGCGGTACGGACTGAATGTTTAAATATATTCAGGATAATTTTAGAGTTCAAAGGGTTAAAGGAAAAGTCGCACATAGTTAAGACTGGCATATAAATGGTTAAGTGGTCTGATACCACAGAAAATTCAAATGTTTGTAATTTTAATGTCATTTCGAGAATCGTTTCAGTGTTTAGTACAACAGTTCGCTGTATGTCGTTACACAAACTGCTGGAACTTTTATCAAATTTCAATGGAAATAAGAACGACTTGTAAAAGTGAAAGAAGTTTGTTTCTGATCGACATGAGGAAACCAAGTTTACTGTATATATGCCTACGCAAAAAGAATGTTTCGTGCACTTCCTATACGATGACGAAAGCCAAATACAAACTAATTACACTGAATCGTAGTAACTCCATTCAAATCGATTGTCATGATTCACTCAGTCAGGCACCGATAAGTTATCATGGCGTGCCGTTGACTTAATTTGTGGCGAAAAAGAGAAACAACCATCTGCGCACTTCTGGGATGTTACAGAGCATAGAGTGGTAATTCCATACCGACGTTTCGCGACAACATATCGGTCCCATCTCCTTGGACTGCTTGACCTTTGAAGATGGGACTCATAGGTTGTACCGAAACGTCGGTACGGAATTACCACTCTACGCTGCGTGATATCCCAGAAGAGCGCAGATCTCAAGAACGGGTATTTCCGTTATGAATAAGGCCAGATAAGTTCAGAATAACCAATTTGCAACATTCAAACAAAAAAATGCACAATATCGTTCCTTAGATATTTATATTATATTATCACACTGAATATTGCTACATGTTTCGAGCCACAATGGATCATCATCAGGGAACCAAAGCAATACCGTATTAAATCAAATTAGCCACTTTTATACACAGTTGACATGATATAAAAGATTCAAATATTTAAAATGTAGACAATTCTTTGCACAACTAGTTGTATAAGTGAACTGGATCTTGGTGTACAGTATCTGGAGGCAGCCTACGTACTTAACGGAAGTTAACACAGTAATAGAGTTCAGAATAATTCCTACAATTTTAAGTCTAAATTCATTATAATTAGATCTCCGCCTAGCTCCACTTCGAGATGTTGTAAGCAGTGCCAGTGACTCGGCTGATCTTATCATATATCAGCAAAGAGCAGCCACAATGAGACGTCCTCAAGTGTGATACATCGGCATGTGATTTGAAGAAAACGAATTTCTGAGAAAAACCTGTGCCGCCTACCTGAGTTCAGATGCTTTACTATATTTGGTAAAGCTCTCGAGAACTGATAATTAAACCTGAATAACGTACTGGCGTTTTAGACCGCTTGGAAGACCCACGCGTAGATGGGAGGATAATATTGAAATGGATCTTCAGCAAGTAGGAAGGGGGCATGGACTGGATTGATATGGCTCAGGATAGGGACAGGTGGCGGGCTGTTGTGAGTGCGGTAATGAACCTTCGGGTTGCATAAAATGCGGGGCATTTCTTGTCTAGCTGAGGACCTGCTACCTTCTGAGGAAGGACTCTGCTCCATGGAGTTGCTTAGTTGTTTAGGTGAGAAAATTCAGAAGGATGAGATGGGCGACATATGTGGCACGTATGGGGTAAGAGTGTAAGAGGGTTTGATAGGAAATCTGAAGGAAAGAAACCATGGAAGACCTAGGGTAGAAGGACTCTGCTCCATGGAGTTGCTTAGTGTTAGGTGAGAATTCAGAAGATGAGAGGGCGACATATTGGCACGTATGGGTAGAAGAGTGTATGAGGGTTGATAGGAAATCTGAAGGAAAGAAACCACTTGGAAGACCTAGGGGTAGAAGGACTCTGCTCCATGGAGTTGCTTAGTTGTTTAGGTGAGAAAATTCAGAAGGATGAGATGGGCGACATATGTGGCACGTATGGGGGTAGAAGAGTGTATAGAGGGTTTGATGGGGAAACCTGAAGGAAAGAAACCACTTGGAAGACCTAGGGGTAGAAGGACTCTGCTCCATGGAGTTAGATATTTAGTTAGTTGGTTCCAGCCTTTTAAGTTCGCACAGCCGCCATGTTGATATTACTGATGGTAGGAAACTAAGAAGTAACATGTAGGATGACCTCACAATTGCACGACAATCGTACCACGTTTCATTAAAAAATATCTATTGCTTCAGTCAAAAGTTGAGCGAAATGCGAACAGATGGGTATGACACTATCAGTGTAACCATTTCTTTCTTACAAAATGTTGTGCAAATGCAGCAAATCAAACTACCAAATAATCAGATATATAACAAAGTACTTCGATCTAAACGTTTCCCTGGTAATTGATAAGTCTATTAACAATAATAAAAGTGCAATTTTTTTCCTACTATGAAGACATTTCATTCACCGTGTTCAGCCGTTAACCTACAGTAGAACAGACATATGCAAATTATCTCGTTTGCAGCATAAAAATGGTTAAATTGAAGCTCATGTTTACTCCATCAGCCGCAACATCGAGATTCCAATTTGCAACAATATACAGAGTGGTGCAAAAGTCACTTGACACCGCGTTTCTGTGTTTAAACATCAACTGTCAAAAGACATTTGCGCCACCCTGTATAGCCTTAACAATATTTCGTCATCTTTTGTACGCTGACAGCCTCATTAAATCATCTTACGTTTCTTCAGTATTTTAACCTGTCACGTTAGCGTTTAATCCTAAAGTCATTTTAGACAGTGAGCAGAAAACAATTGTGTCCCAAATCCGTCCACAAGACGCATCACACAATTTTTTATTTCCCTCCTTTCCACCAATGATAACAAGCCTCGCGATCCGTCTCTCTGTCCACACATCCATTCATAATCACCATAATTAGCACGAGAAAAGTGAAGGATCTCGCAATATACAATACAAAATACTAACAACGAATCATTACAATATTATTTTTATTGTAATTATTATTATTATGGTTGTTGGTATGCAGATCTCAATGGCCGTGCGGTCTAAGGCGTGGGTCTACGGCCGCTAGCTTACTGGGATTGCGGGTTCGAATCCCGCCGACGGCATGGATGTCTGTTGTGAGTGTTGTGTGTTGTCAGGTAGAGGTCTGTGCGACGGGCTGATCACTCGTCTAGAGGAGTCCTACCGAGTGCGGTGTGTCTGAGTGTGATCGTGAAGCCTCGATGAGGGGGCCTAGGCCCCCAAAGGGCTGTCGAGCCATAGGAAAAAAAATGGTTGCTGGTGTTGTTGTTGCCACTGCTGTTCAAGAAAAGTGCATAACTTTCATCCCAACGAGTGAAGACTGCAGTACTTTCACTGCTCTCTCGCTGAAGGAAGGCAAAGAAGTTATCGGTCCACAGTGAGAAAAACCGTACGGAGAAACCGACTTCTTAGGGACAACGTCATCACAAGTGAAATACATTAGGCCCATGTGAGATTTGAGGTTCTCACAGCGGTGCTTGCTGAGGATACAAGTGTTCTGGGACGTGACGCAGTGTCACTGGGTGACTACACCTTCAAGAGTCACGCAGGCCAAGAATAACTGGACTGAATGACACCCACTTGACCCAGGAAGACGAAAAAGACTATAAACCTTCAACACCCACACCTAGTGCCGAGGTTAGTAGTTGTACCTGTACCTCCCCTTTATGCCTTTATGGCTTGGACAGGGACAACTTTACACTGGGCAATCAGTTCCCGACGTTTCGAAAGAACGTGCGTTCCAGTGACGCACCGCACCGTCATGTAAGCTACATGACCACACAAATGTTCAGAACCTGCTCCTCTGTCGCAAGGTCACATGCAAGCCGTCATGGTATTACTGAATGTAGAGTATCGTAAAGTTTTTGTGGTTTCGTGGGCCGGGATAGCTCAGTCGGTATAGCGACTAGCTACGAGCTGGATGGTCCGGGTATCGAATCCCGGTGAGGGCGAGATTTTCAGCACCCAGCCTCGTGTACAATGGGTACCAGGTCTCTTTCCCGGGGGTAAAGTGGCCGGGGCGTGGAGTTGACCACCCATCCCATCTAACACCGAGGTTAAAGAAAGAGTAGAGCTATACCTCTACTCCCCCTCTGTGCCTTCATGCCCTGTTCTAGGGTGAACTTTACCTTTCTGTTTTGTGGTTTCTTGCAGCATGAAGCTGATACAAAGCCTGACGAAACCCGTTAACTACGTCGATAGTTATTTGTGTGGAACAGCTATATCGAGATAGGACAAACCAGTCTTTCCTTACAAGGAAAGTAGGCTAAAGACTTTCTGTCCTCTAGACCGGCTCTGCACAGCCGTAAGTCTCTGTGATTCTCCCTTGATCAAAGCACCGCCGACCAACGAGACACCAAAGTAACAAAACACACGCATTACCCACGTTATACCACAGACCGAGTCACGACAATTCACAGACATTCCTTCTCAAAGAAACTGGTACTTTCACACACTCCACCGACTGGTCTTCTTCCGAACGGCGTCTTACGTTAGTATTATTATTTGTGGGCCGGGATAGCTCAGTCGGTATAGCGACTATGCTACGGGCCGGATGGTCCCGGGATCGAATCCCGGTGGAGGCGAGATTTTCCGCACCCCTCTAGACCGGCCCTGGGACTCACCTAACCTCCTGTACAATGGGTACCGGGTCTCTTATCCCGGGGGTAAAGAGGCCGAGGCGTGGCGTTGACCACCCACCCCTATCTAGCGACGATGTTAAAGAAAGAGTAGAGCTGTACCTCTATTCCCCTTCTGGGCCTCCATGGCCTGTTCTAGGGTGAACTCTACCTTTAAATTTACCTATTATTATTATTATTATTATTATTATTATTTCGTGTCAGTTTTGTAATCGGCCTTTGCGCTGTTAAGCTAGCATTTTAATAACTAAGAATTAAATTTATTGAATATAAAGTGTGTGTTTTGATTTTCTCTACGCCTTTCGTCTAAGACGTTTCCCACTCTAAGGAGAACTCAGACATATCAATAAATTTGCATGTCTCTCTGTAAAGTACCCGTTATTCTGTTCAGATTTTAATAAAACTTTAAATTTTCTCGACAGATTTTCGAAAACTCCTCAGAAATCAAATTTCATGAAAATCCGTCCATTGAGAGCCGATTTGTTCCATGCGGGCGGACGGACAGACATGACAAAAGCTAATTAGTCGCTTTTCGCAGTGCTGCGAACAGCGACTAATGATATTAAAACAGATCGTAATTAAATACGATGAGACAGACCCTCTGTGTTCCATAACTTGCGGGGAAATTCTTGACTAGCCGACAGTCTATCACCTACTCAACATGGATTCTACCAGACGAAGTAGCAGCGGCAGTATTAATATTAGTATTAACCCTTTAAAGACGAAGGGTAAACTGTTTCATTTAAAGACCCAGTTCGTACCGCGCAGTAAACACTTTTCATCTCGGTTAAAAAAACAAATCAATTTATTTTATATAAGGCAAAAGTCGCTGCTTGTTGTAATATAAATACAAAACACATAAATACAGTGTGGGCAGAACGTAGAATTTGTGAATGTTAAACGTATTGATGCATCCAGTAGCCATTAGGCTTTAAAAGGTTAATATTAATATCATTATTAGTAATAGCAGTAGTAGTAGTAGTAGTAATAGTAGTAGTAGTAGTAGTAGTAGTAGTAATAGTAGTAGTAAAGTGTAAAACACCACAGAACTATACCACCTAACAGTGCGTCTGTTAAAGTAAGCTACTTAAGTTCAAACTTTAACCACTCCCATGTATCATCCTGACCAGATTTCACTTTTCTCACATCAGCTGTACAACATACATCCCTGTCAGAATATCAGTGTCTCTGTACTCAGCGAGTTGCTGCAACAGACAACCACCATAACACAATGGCAGTCTCTTGTCGGTACTTTCACAAGACGACCCCAACCTGACCCTGTCCTGTGCTTCCGAATGGCCCTTCTCCTTACGAACTTTCACTACTTCAAGAATGTGAGTAGCTCAGCTAATGGCTTCCTCTTGTTTCCACAAAACATCAAGCAAGCCTGAGCCTTGCACTCTAATGTGCAGTAAGAGAAAGGCGTGAGCCCTTATATAGGCATAATTCGTGGCTAAACCGGGATACGAGAAGATTCAGGTCTTCTTTGATGTTAGGCTCTGTGGTTTGGTAAATACATTCGAACTCGGTTATAACGTCATGAAACAGGTACATGTTTTGTGTCGTTATAAACGAGTGTCGTTATAACCGAGGAGTATAATGTTATGGTTAACAGTGACGAATTAATTGGTACCACAGAATACCTAACGCAATATACGAGATGTCGCGTAAACCGATGTCGTTATAACCGGGTTGGACTTACATAGTCATTGAAGTTTCGGAGGATCTTGGTGCCTCTATCTTCAGAGTGAAGTTGATCCAGTCCACAGACAGCTGTGAGAATCAGAAATGTCGCATCCTCAGATAATACTACTCCTGTCAAGCAAACACCGGAAGAAAGCTGGTTTGAATCTAAGAAGAAAAGTTCTACTTGGACTTCTTGGCGCTTAAAGATGGGACCGATACGTTGTCCCGAAACGTCGGTAAAGGATTACCACTCGACGCTGCGTAATATCCCAGAAGAGCGCAGATCTGACGAACTCCCAATACCCTATTCTTAACTTTTAAATTATCTTGAACAGAATTTGTCGCAATATGACTTCTGACTTTCACGTTTATTCTATCAAATGACACCGTTTAACCAATAAGCCCTACAGCTGTTATAACGACGTCCAGAAATTTGTGAATGTAGACATCACTCACGACAGATAAGACAAACTCTGACATATTACTACGTGACGTCACAGGCTGATAAGCCTCGCGGAGTGCTCTAGATATTATACCGATAATCTGCTGCACTCTATAAATTTCACCAACGCATCTATAGTCTCTAGCAATAGGCTAACAGTCTTTGAGAGTGCATCCAGTCTTTCAATGGGCCAACTTTTTTTTGTAGCTGCAAGTGTTCACTTTCGAATTATTAGCGTCGTGTTAATGAAGAATAAACTTTACGACAAGATAAAAACTCTACTTTCCTTTACACTGAAAATCTAAAAAGCAGATATGACAGCCAGACCAATAGGATTTATCAAAGAAAAAAAATGATTAGAAATCATATTAAGAAGAGCGGGTACAAGGTCTGGGAAGACATGAGTGTACTCTTGAGTACACCAAACACAGCATAGCGTTTAATGCAATTCATTTAACTCTGTTTAATCTACGTTAGTTTTTTTAGGCTTAGCTACTCTTTCTTTTTGTAGAATGTGTGTTTTATTGTTTTTGTAAGTTTGTGTATTGTGTATTGTTTTGAGTGTTGTGTGTTATTGTTTGTGATGTGTGTTATTGTGTGTTGCGTGTCACTGTAGTACCACTGCCACCGGGTATAAACCCACTTGCAGTAATAAATAATAATAAAATAATAATAATTTAACGTAATCCGTATTCCGTGTAATATACAGGGCATACACAAAAGAATGGTGCGGATTTAATAGTGAACACTATTAAAACCGCACCATTCTTTTGTGTATGCCCTGTATTGATTATACAGTATTTGATGCCACAAACTGCACAATCAATAATGAACAAATAATCTATATTTAATATTGTATTCACCGTGCATCTTGTATAAATTAAAATTGAAATTAAAACCAACTTGATGCACAATCACTATTAAAAAACTTTAATAGTAGATTAATTAACCCGACATGTTTCGGTCAGGTACCTGACCATCTTCAGGGGTATACTACATTTAGTTGCGCAGACCATATGTTAAAACACACATAAAATATAATAACGTGCAGACATAATATCCCAGACTTCAGATCATAGCAGATCTACAATAAAAGGTTGTAGCCGAACATTATTGAAACATTATTAAATACCATATTGTTGGAGCAGTTCGGCTCTCCCCTTCCACTCGTCTAAATATAGCTGGAACGACAAGGGACCAGGTGTCCCGCGTCAGTTGGCGGGAGTAAAAGGAAAAGAGTAGACGGATGGTTTTGTGCTAACGTTTGTATTGTAATAAAATAAACAAAGTTAACCTTTTGAAGAGAACAGTCTATTAATTTAATGTATATCAAATTAATAAAATGTAACCAGCAAAGTTCGGTTACAAGGTACACCACACAGCTTCTCTACCAGAAATACTCCGATATGAAAAACAGGACGCATAAGTGGATATGACAAAGTATTATATAATAACAGTGCTATAAGTTTTATAAAAGATGGAACTATTGCAGGATTACAAGTGTTGACTATTTTAAAAAAGTTTTAGTGATTTTTTCAGTGATTTGTGAAAACTTTATATACGACGAGACCTTATACGCTCATATCTTATGTGTGTTATAACATATGGACTACGCAATTTAATGTAGTATACCCCTGAAGATGGTCAGGTACCTTACCGAAACATGTCGGGTTAATTAATCTACTATTAAAGTTTTTTTAATAGTGATTGTGCATCAAGTTGGTTTTAATTTCAATTTTAAACAAATAATAATTTGTCATTTATGTCTCCCCTACACGTTTCGACCTCTACAAGGTCATCATCATCAGGGAGGTATATACAGAGGCATAAGAGTACACCAAATTCTGTCAAAGACGTGTGCGTAGAGTTAAAAATACAATATTGTCAACTGCTAAAAATGTTTAAAATATAAATCAATTTACACACAGTTTTTACAATTACAAGCGACATTTTATCTTCGATTGTCAACAAAGATCTATGTCAATTTTTGTCATCTTCATACAAAGCGAATATTCCTGTGTAAACAGTACAAAAAGTATAAACATAAGCGACCCAAACACTGTTTGCTCTGAGTACAGCTGGATGTCAGGTAGCGTTTTTATAATATTTTATTAATTTTCACTACTTAATACTTATCAGTTGTCATTGTTATAAATACCAGGAGAGGCTCCGGCCCCCCAGTAGAGGCTCCAGATGCTGGCAAATGGCACGGCTTGAAAAAAATTGTAGATCTTTTGTTTATACTTGTTGGAAAAATTGAAAAATAAAGCTCCTATAATTTAAAAAAAAATCCTGTTTAGTCTGGCTGGTGTTTATGCCATAGTGGACTACTGAGTTTACCGTATCACGTTCGACTAAATTTATTTTGGTTTTACTGGGACATAATTTTACCTGACACTTTCGGCTTCCACTTCCTGTCGACTCGTTTATCATACTAACGTACTTTACTTATCTGATAGCCCACACGAACTGCGGGAAGTGACAGCGAAAACTGTCTAATAAAATATGGACCCTGTACTAGGGAGACGTCAATACGTCACAATTAGACTTATTCAGTTTCAATCGTTGAATGAATGATGAGTAACCAAACAGAGGAAATGTTTAAGCTTTTGCTTCAGTGAGTGAGGAAAACCACGGACAGCCTGTCCGGATAGTAACTACACAATAATTTTAAGATGATTCATCTGCGTTGTGTTATTAAACAGTATACACCATTCAGCAGACATACACAACTTCACATTACAATTTATTTGTACTGTGAAGTTGTGTAGAACTGTATTCATTCATTCTGTAGTCTGTCTTACGACAGGTCCGTAGCCTCTTCCAAAGCGAGTTCTCCACAGGGTGCGATCTAGTGCTTCCTCTTTCAATTTCCAGTATCTTTTCTTTTCCTTAAGGTCATCCAGTAGCTGCTTACGTCTTCTCCCTCGTCGTCCCGTCATTTCTATCCTTCCTTCTAACTAACAGAACTGTATACTGAATACTATATACAGTAATTGCTCAACTAGTCAAAGAAATTCCCCACCTTTAAAGGGCCCACCGTGTGACATACAACGTAACTACATGCGTCACCCCACTTCAAACCAGCTTTTTACTCTCTCAAGAAAGTTACGTGGCATTGCACACAGAAAGCAGTCAAACAGACTTACAATGACATCCATGCCACTGGGGAATGGTGGTCGATATAACCGTCACTGCTAACACTGGTGAATATTAAAACCTGTATGTATTATATGGTGAAAGTAAAGGTATACATAATAAGTGAAAGTAGATATAAATTGATATTCTGTTTAACATATTTACGAGAAAACATAAAAATGAACAGAAACTAAAAGATTTCAAAGCAGAAGCAAACATATTTATATCTGATTTTAAATTACTTACTTAAGTTACTTACAGACAAGTAATGCAATTAGTTGTACGTTTCCACAACTATTTGCTTCTTCCTAATAAACCTTAAAATTACGATGCGTTTCGACCGATTACTATCAGGCCATCATCAGAACATATATTTACATAACAAATACTAAATTGGAAGAAATTATTAGTTACTGGTTTCCAGTTTCAAACAATCAGATCCCATTTGACGCTTCGTAATTTAGAATTTCTGGTTTGCCAGGGTCGCTACTTGAAACGTCTTTCGATGTGGACTGACTGCATCCTTGAGATGGGCTCAATTTTGGATGGCTGTGCGTTCTTCTGTACGTGACATGCTCTTGTTTTGCGAAGTGTCTGACAGGTAGGCGCACAGTAGCCGTGTGTTACCTAGTTCATACTTGCAGACTTGGGTGTGTTTTCTTAGGTGTAGGGCCCGGTTTCTTAGTCTTCATGCGCCCTTGTTATCGTTGCACAGTTCACTCTTGTGGTTGTTGATTGCCTCCGCAGTCTGTTGTCAAGCTGTGGACTGAAAGCTATGCGAAATTAATGATTTTTGTGTTTTCCGGAGTTCTCGTTGCAAGGTGCCATCCAGAGGTTTGGAAGTTATTGGACGGTACTTGTTTCTTCCGCGTGTGCTTCTCTTGCAGTGTGCCCGCTGTTCATTACTTACAGAAACGCCATCGGAAGTGTCACTGGTTTAAAAAAAAAATCCAATTAACGTTTCCAAGGCATACTGAGATCGCAGTTACGTTGCCATGGATTTCGTAGGAATTGGTCTTCGTCACTCGGCTCTTTGTTCAGCACAGTCTCATTGTATCACTCTACGTAGCGATTCCAGAATTTATCAAATAGTAGCACAGTGGAGCGGAAAATCCCCAATGATTTTTGTGATCCAACGCCACGAAACTTCTTTTCAGATTCTCAGCATACCAGTTTCATAAAAAGTTATGTGAGACGGATTAAATTAAGGGTTCTCAACCTTTATGTGGGAATGGTCGTCTATGCTTCAGATAAAGCGACGGGCGCCAGTGCCCCCCCAGGGCCCTTTCTTCAAAATTACCTGGTAGAAGTAACAGTAATGTTTAGTCGATGACATATTTGTTCAAAAACGCTGCAGTCAGAATCCTCCTCGCTGGGGGTGGTTGGACTCCCGAATCCAGGAAAGTAAGCACTCAGATAAACGGGATTAAGGACTCTCGGTAAGGTAAAGGTAAAGCAATCCCATTACAGGCCTTGACAGACCCTTAGGGATCCAGGAGGATGAGGCTCCAGATTTTTCAGACAATCGGCACATGAAGGTGGTAGGTTGTCAGCCCTACGCACCGGCCGCCTTTACCCCCCAGGAAAGGTACTCATTTCTGTTAGAGGCTGAGTCGACCCCAGAGCCATAGAGTGACCGGAACGATTATGTCAAGAAAAATTCCAGTGACACCATCGGGAATCGAACCAACCTCAACCAACTACGCCACCGCGCGCTCCTAAGACTGTCGGGCCTCACTTGAATCTTGACTGGGCTGACTGCCAAAGATGAGATAACGCTGGGCGGACGACATTAGCTTCATATACCTGTGAAACGTGCTTCTTATACATACACGAAGTATCCGTACACAAGTGTGCAAACACGTAACTTTGCTCGCTAACCTTGCGATGTCCTTATATCCACGCTCGTTATAAACGAGTGAACTCTTAAGGTATCAAGTCTTCTGAGATGTGACGCGCGTCTTTGGGCGAAAGGTTCCCGACGTTTCGAGAGATCGTGTTGCCTTTATCCTCACATGACGGCAGATTGAATCCTCAGAGACACTGATGTAAAAACCTCAGATATCTCATCGAGTTCGACTGTTGTTTAAATCAGTTGCTTAAACGGAAAGGGGGAGGGGGGGGTCCGGGAGTTTAGATAATTTTTGGAAGGGAGTTCTAAGAATTGGTGAGACTCTGTTAGGGTAAGATGTACATGAAGGGTTCAAAACAACGGACTTATTCCAGACTATGAGATCAAAGGTTTAAAAAGCAATAGTGTCTAACTTATTAGTGACATCTGCAAAATACAAATTTACGGTAGTGATAAACATTATTTCAAAATACAGAAGTAAGACTACGCGATAAACAGATACGCCCTGTACGTTCTTTGCGCATGGCTTTACTTTCATGAAGTGACACAGTAGTGGAATCTTTGGTTCTCCCCGGAACTTTGTCAACTAAACTCATAAAAACGGACACTTAAACAGCATTAATTTATAGTTTTTCCCCCCTTTCTTTATATTCTCAGCATCCCACAAAAATATTTTACATGTGCCCCTCTAATACAACGGCCAAGTTTCTGTTAGTCACGTACCAAAATCAATTACCAGCAGACAAATAACGAATGCTCTGTCACTGCGGGTTCCGAGCAGTTCATCTGCCTCACAATAAGACCCCCACTATTCCAATCCAGTTCACTTCTTCACGCGAACCAAAATCTCGGCTCTCGTAAACAAGTCCTTTTCTGTTTGCAAGACACCGAAAGTTCCGACTTGTTAAATGCCCCATGAAACTTCAGCCAGACCGTAAATTACCGACGTCACGCTTTGTGTCGGCATCTCTAACGTCGCACCGAGGCATTCCGATGTTATCTGTCCTCTCATCTATAGCACATAACAAAAGTGAGAGGGATATGACAGAACGTCGCGTATTGTACGTTGTATAGCTGTGTAACTAAATGACACTGCAGAACACGAAGCTTCTTGGAATTGTTATTCACAGCGCAAGGTGCAGCTTCTCCCCACCCCCTTCAGACGTCTCGCTCTCAATCGAGGAAAAAACATTCGCCATTATTAGAACCTGTTCCGATAAGAGTACTTAAGTGTAATTACTTAGGAACGAAGAGCAGCGATGTAAATCTAAACACACATTACTACAAATTTTGTTATACACACCCTGTACGTTCTTATAATTAATACATCAACCAAATTATGCACTTAATAAAATACAGAGGTAAGTATAAAACTACTACATGTTTCGGCACCGGGGTGCCATCATCAGGGAGTTATTCTGAATAAAAGGAGTACAAGGCCAACACGCTTATTTAGGTACTGCGTCGCCCTTAGTAAAATGCTTAAAATATTAGAAGTCTAAAATACACAAAGTTAATAATCATAAAATTGCAATGTTGTAAATTTAAAATTTTTAAAGTCAGCTGTTCCAGGTAGAAGTGTCCAGTTGTTGACACTCTGCATAGAGCGTGTATATACACGTCTGTGTCGATCTTATGTGATCCAAAGAGATTCTGTCCTGTAATTAAGTTATATTACATAAGTGAGTATGAGATTGAAAAAAGAATTACAAATGCAAATAGAGCATACTATGCACTTCTTCCTTTACTAAAGAGTCAATCAGTACTTAGAGAAGAAAAGGTTAAAATTTATAAGACATTAATAAGACCTGTGGTAACATACGGAGCAGAAGTGTGGACATTGAATAAGGACACTGCTAAAGGGCTGGCAGTTTTTGAACGAAATTTTTGAGAACAATATTTGGGGCAATTAAAGTAAATGAAAATTGGAGAAAGAGACATAACAAGGAACTAAAGCAGGTGTTTGGAGATTTAGATATACCGTCATTTGTCAGAATAAGTAGGCTGGAATGGATTGGTCATGTTAACAGAATGGAGAATAAAAGAACAGTAAGTCAAGTATTTAATAATAATCCTCAAGAAGTCGACCAAGAGGACGACCAGGAAACAGATGGTGGAATTGTGTACAAACAGACATTAAGAAGTGTAAAATTAACAACTGGAAAGAAAGGTCAAAAAACAGAGCTGACTGGGAAAGGGCCATTAAGGAGGCGAAGGTCCGCATTGGACTGTAGTGCCACCGAAGGTCCGCATTGGACTGTAGTGCCACCGAAGGTCCGCATTGGACTGTAGTGCCACCGAAGGTCCGCATTGGACTGTAGTGCCACCGAAGGTCCGCATTGGACTGTAGTGCCACCGAAGGTCCGCATTGGACTGTAGTGCCACCGAAGGTCCGCATTGGACTGTAGTGCCACCGAAGGTCCGCATTGGACTGTAGTGCCACCGAAGGTCCGCATTGGACTGTAGTGCCACCGAAGGTCCGCATTGGGCTGTAGTGCCACCGAAGGTCCGCATTGGACTGTAGTGCCACCGAAGGTCCGCATTGGACTGTAGTGCCACCGAAGGTCCGCATTGGACTGTAGTGCCACCGAAGGTCCGCATTGGACTGTAGTGCCACCGAAGAAGAAGACATAACTGAGTATATATTAACATTATATAGACAACGAATATTCAGAATAATTCCCTGATGACAGCACCTCGGTGCCGAAACATGTAGGAGTTTTATGCTTGCTTCTGAGTGTATTTTATTAAGTGTACAATTTGGTTGATGTATTAACACATTACTAGTTCAGTCGTGTGTACGACTCGCTACGGGCCGGAAGGTCCGGGGATCGAATCCCGGTAAGGGCGAGATTTTCCGCACCCGTCCAGAGCGGCCCTGGGTCACACCCAGCCTCCTGGACAGTGGGTACCGCGGGGGGGAGGGGTAAAGCGGCCGGGCGTGGCGTTGACCACCCACCCCCATCAAGCGCCGAGGTTAAAGAAAGAGTATAGATATACCTCTACTCCGCCTCTGGTCTTCATGACAGTTTAAAGGGTGAACTTTTTATTTGTCTGTACCCTATTTAACGGCGCTGTCAGTCATTTACATTCTACTGCGTCGAATGAACGGATGACGGTGAATAATGGATTGGAAAAGACGTGAAGGAAGTGGTCGTGGCCCAGTTTGAGGTACTACCTAGGATTTGCCAGGAGAGGCTGAAGAAAACCATAAAACCCCTCTGTTAAAATAGTCAGTGTCCGGTCAAAACTCCAGCCGGACACCTACAAGTCGGACACCGATTTGTTCGGACTGTTCTGCGAAATAACTGTAAAAGTAAACGTACAAGGTGACGTTTTCCCTGTCAACGCCATGAAGGCATATAGGGGAATTAGAGTTATAGCTCCACTTATTCGTAATCTCGGCATTAGCTGGAGATGATGGGGCATAACGTCCAAGTAAAATTGTCTCTCTACCTAAGCTGTACTTCACTTCACTTAGTCTAACTTCTTCTAGCGTAGGTGTACAGGGTTTACAAAGAGCGTTCCATCTCTCACGGTCTCGAGCTATAGCCCTTCTTCCTAAGATGTACGAGAAATGTAAACTTGCAAGTTCTAACGTCAGCACTAAATGGACATGACTGTCTCACTCCAAGCCACCTACCCCCGAATCCTCACAGCCCAGATGCCAGTGCGGACACAGGGTAAAGACAGCACCTCACCGCCTTCCCAGCCACTGTACAGTAACGCAGAACGTACGTTTTATGAAAGTATTTTAACACTTATTCTCGCGACCCGAATACGCACAAATCTCACGACCCATTGGCAAACCTCCACAGTACGAAGCAGAGCGGAACCATTAGCTAACTTGCACACCGCAGGTTTTCAGGGTCACGGGGTCTTTCTGTCGCCATGCAACGCAAGACAAGACACACACCTCACACACAGGCACTTCTTTCCGATATGACACCTAAAATGACCTCGGAATTGGTAAATGAACAAGAAAGACAAACGTTAGTTGATCGCTTAATTTTATACAGGGCATACACAAAAGAATGGTGCGGTTTTAATAGTGAACGCTATTAAAACCGCACCATTCTTTTGTGTATACCCTGTATAACGATGGAGCTTAATTGCACTCTTATCTTCCTTTGCTTGAAGCGATCTGAGTGAATTCTGCGGGAAGTTAAAAATTAAGTATACTGTGACTTTTTTTTTGTGGTGAAGGGTCCCGCAGCAGAAGCTACGGACGCACCGCAGCCTCGAGGCTTATTGTGTAACCCTGTGATGGAGATAAAAAGAAAGATGATCAGTTTTTTTTTTCATTTTCCACGTAATGGAGCACCGGTGGAATGAAATTGACAGGGGAAAACCGAAGTACTCGGAGAAAAACCTGTCCCAGTGCCACTTTGTACACCACAAATCCCACATGGACTGACCCGGAATGGAACCCGGGCAACCGACGGTCCTAGTACTAATGCGTTGTTTACTTTCAAAATGTCATACGGTTACACGGCACAAGCGTAAATATAATTTCACTTAGCGCATAAGAAAAGTGCAGGCCCTCTCTGAGCCGATTTTCATGACAATTCTAAATGCTCAACAGTATTACGCGCAGATCTCGTGCGCCGAAGTTCACTCAAATCTGGCACTAAACAGGGAAAACACCGTTACAAATTCATTTACGCCCCTAAGTAAAGTATGATTTTCACCGTGCGGATTTTCACGAAACTCACATTTAATAAAAATAAATTTTTGTGGACGTCTCCTCTAACGAATATTTCCAAAATCGGATGAAAAATGTCACAAATAGGGCAAAAAATTTAATTTACGCTTATAAGGTAAAGCGTGCCTTTCACTGCATCTGTTTTCATGTCGTGTTAAAACATATATACCGCATTTCACGAAAATCCCGACAAACGGTTTAATCGCCGACATCCTCCTAAGGCAGTCTTTTTTTTTACTTCGAGAAGAACGCTTAAAAAGTAAAAGGTGACGTCAAACGGGATGAAGTTCGTGCCTAATTTCACGAAAATCTTTTAATTTATGTGGCATACAGACAAAGCCGGAAATAGATAACAAAACCGACAGCAGACAAGGTTATTTTGTATTTAATTCCAACTAAATACACAAGTGATGACAAATATACATTTTATCATTTCACAGTATATTCTCCTACATGTTTCGCCTTTATTTAACCATCCTCAGGGAGAATTCAATCACAATGTGACAGAAAGAAAAAATCTGAAACTCATACCAATATGAGTAACTCATCCCTAAAAGAAATGAACTGGCTGACCACTGGTCACTGTACCACACAATACATACAGCTCACTACCTATGGGCATGTATACCAATACAAAGAAATAACACAGAACACAACTTCATCACACGCAAAAACATAATACAAATCATAATATCGTACATAACACGTGACCTAGGCATGGCTCGGTTTTATCTGTGATTGAATTCTACCTCAGGATGGGTAAATAAGGCCGAAACACGTAGGAAAATATACTATTAAATTATACAATGTATAATTATTAACATATGTGCGATTTCAGGCTTCCGCTTCCGTGATAATGAGATATTCGCTCCTCTGGGATGTTACGCAGCGTAGCCTGGTAGTTATTTAACGACGTTTCGGAGCAACCTATCGGTCCCAAAACGTTGGTAACTACCACTCTACGCTGCGTAACATCCCAGAAGAGCAAAGATTTCACGAAATAATATATCTCTCGCATGGAATATGTATAACACTAAGTTAGCTGACACGGTATTTGTGTTTCAAGATTAAGAAAAAAACAGCCCTTAGATCACAGGCTTGCTACTTCTGACTGAACTGCATGAAGACAAGACAGAACTTCAAACCATGCTGACTTCTGCACTGCTCTAATGTTACCACCTCCTTTGTTTGCATGCGGTCTAACTTCCCACTCCGATCCTCCTTCCATCCATCCTCACTAACACACATTCACACGGAGGCCCGGGTTCGGTCCCAGGTCAGTCCATGTGAGATTTGTGGCGGACAAAGTGGCACTGGGACAGATTTTCCCCTGAGCACTTCGGATTTCCCCTGTCAATTTAATTTCACTGTTGCTCCATTAATTGTAAAAATTGGTAAAAAACTGCTCATCTTCCTCATCTTCATTGGGGTTGCACAAAAAGCCTTAAGGCTGTGGTGCGAGGGCCCTTCAACCCCAAAATAAAAAATCACACAGCATTTTCCTGAAACTCTGAGTAGCCCTGTCCGCTTGTCTCATCTCTCAAACGACACGTAACGTTTCGGAACACAAATTAACCAAATTAAATTAACCAAAAGTTAACCACGAGTCACACACATTTCGGTCGGCATTATTTTCATACAAATCCTACTTTATACGAAGCATACACCGAACTCACAAATTTTCTCAGAAGAATGTAACAAAATACACCAAGGCCTTGCTTTACGCCCTAGTTACGTTACTCAAAAAAAGCGGGCGTAAATCAAAAATAATATTCCCATCAGAAATAAGGGG
The DNA here is from genome assembly GCA_021186555.1 of Reticulitermes speratus. Taxonomy (NCBI): domain Eukaryota; kingdom Metazoa; phylum Arthropoda; class Insecta; order Blattodea; family Rhinotermitidae; genus Reticulitermes; species Reticulitermes speratus. The sequence goes on from JAJKFL010000007.1 coordinate 29,630,047, forward strand.
ACGTAATGGAGCGCAGCCAGGCAAAGGGCCTTAAACCGAAAATAAGAAGGCGTAAATCGGTAAGAGGCGATATTGCAAAAAGTCGTAAAAGAAGGACTGGGCGTAAATTAACAACCATCTTACGAAATATGCCTTAATTGCACTCCGCTCTCGTCCAAATCTGTAACGTTCACTTGAAACATCTTCGTATTAAATGTATGCATGTATGTATGTACGTATGTATGTATGTATGTACGTACGTATGTATGTGTGTATGTATGTATGTATGTGTATGTATGTATGTATGTATGTATGTATGTATGTATGTACGTATGTATGTACGTATGTATGTACGTATGTATGTATGTATGTATGTATGTATGTATGTGTATGTATGTATGTATGTATGTATGTATGTATGTATGTGTGTGTATGTATGTATGTGTGTGTATGTATGTATGTATGTATGTATGTATGTGTATGTATGTATGTATGTATGTACAGACATTTACATTTAATGAAACACAAGTAAATCTAATTGTCCCTCTGTTACGTCGTCTCTGTACTTCTAATTGCCTTTGAAACACATAATTTGGAAGGAAAATAAATTAACACTGAACCTAGCCGGATATTAAATTAAGTTATAAACCAACCGATGCACACTAAAACCACTTTTTAAGTAGCTTTATTATAAAATTGTTAAAATTGTACCCCTACACGTGTTTCGATCCTAGGATCATCGTCAGGGGGGTTTATTGCTAAAAGCTACAGTCACTTCAACACATGATTTAAAATATTTTATCGGCACTTTGAAACATAAGTTAAAATCTTGTAAAAGGATTCTCTAAAAGTTGTAAAATTATAAAAGCACTGTAGATGGTAGATTGCGGAACTGCTGGCGTGTGGGATCGTGGTATTAAAGGCATGTGAAATGTTTTTGTGGGGAGCGAAGTGTACTGCGTGTTGTACGGTGAGGAGTACTACGGTGAGTACCGTAGTACTCCTCACCGCACAACACGTAGTACACTCCGCTCCACGCAAAAACATTTCATATGCTTTTAATACCACACGCCAGCAGTTCCGCAATCTACCATCTACAGTGCTTTTATAATTTTACAACTTTTAGAGAATCCTTTTACAAGATTTTAACTTATGTTTCAAAGTGCCGATAAAATATTTTAAATCATGTGTTGAAGTGACTGTAGCTTTTAGCAATAAACCCCCCTGACGATGATCCTAGGATCGAAACACGTGTAGGGGTACAATTTTAACAATTTTATAATAAAGCTACTTAAAAAGTGGTTTTAGTGTGCATCGGTTGGTTTATAACTTAATTTAATATGACGAAGATGCACGGTGTCAACAGTGTGAAGTCTAGCCGGATATGTCAAGTAAATCATCTCGTGTAGTTCATCTGTGAATTCCAGTGGCGTTTCTATCCGTCACATAAGCTTACAGCGATGGAGAAACCTCAAACATCGCTAACATTATAATCCTCAGCAAGTTAACTTCACAGTCTAGTGTCCTGTGATGTTTACAGCTTATATTTTCAACCCTGCCTCGGTTTCATTAAGTGACGGCTTTCTATAGGGTTTCCATAGCAAAATTCTCTATGCATTCCTTGTGTCCTTCCTCCTTACCATATGTTTAAACTCATCACAGATTTCACTATCCTAACAACATTAGGTGTCTTCTGAAAGTTCGTCTTATGGAGCTGATCATCCTAAATTGCTTACTCGATTCATCACCCTTAGGTCCAGATACTTTCCTGAAAGCTTCCTTTTCACGCACAATGATAACATATTGTATTTTTCTCAAAGTAAGATACGACTTTCACATCCATACAAAACAGTCGGCAAGATTCACAATTTGGACACACCCCTAACTAGCTATAACTTCTTTAAAAGCCAATAACCCCTCCGCCAGTCAAGAAATTCCCCGCGTCTTACAAAACTCGAATGTTCATTATCGCTTTCACAAAATCCCTTTAGTATCGAGATCCGTCGCTTTGCACAGTCGATGGATTGACGGCTGTCGAGCCGTTAGAATACAGGGCGTTTCCTAAATGTGTCTCCTAATTTTATCATGAATGTCAATTCACTGTTAGAGCCGTTCTCTGACATCTAAACATTTAAATGGGTTTACACTGAAGTGACTCGTTACCTGTACCCTGTATTAGCTGAACCCGACTTACGCCGATGTATGCCTTGCTTTACGTTACGCCACGTCACACGAACATACAATATCGTCTGTACAAATTAAAAAGTTGCAGTCGATAGAGAGAGGTCAAACCGTTTCGCATTACCAAACTGTGTCAACAAGTTCCATTGCTTGGGCACGTTTGCAAGTGGCACTGAAGTGGGGGCCAATGCACAGCGCAGTGCCAATCACACATCATCACTCAAGCAACCAAGCGAAAAGTTCATGACAGGAAACTTTAAAACTTCTTTATTTTACTTGAGTTATTTATGTGTGCCTCCACAATTAAAAACGACTAACTTCAGGCAGCAGAGTCCTTCTTGAAGAGCTAATATTTCCTCAACTTATCAAGAAATAACCCGTATTTTTTTTATGGGACCTGAAAGTTCATTACCAATGTTCACAAGGGCCGGCAACTTATCCTTATCCTAAGCCAGATGAATCTAATCGACGCCCCACCATCTTGGTTCTATAAGATCTGTTTTAATCCTATCCTCCCTTCTACTCCCTAGGTCTTCCAAGTGGTTTCTTTCCTTCAGGTTTCCCCATCAAACCCTCTATACACTCTTCTCCCCCCCCCCCCCGTAAGTGCTACATGTGTCGCCTATCTCATCCTTCTGAATTTGCTCACCTAACTAACTAACTAACTAACTCCATGTAGCAGAGTCCTACTTGAGAAGCTAGCAGGTCCTCAGCTAGTCAAGAAATTCCCCACATTTTATTGAACCCGAAGGTTCATTACCGCATTCACAAGAGCCCGCCACCTGTCCCTATCCTAAGCCATATCAATCCAGTCTATGCCCCCCATCCCACTTCTTGAAGATCCATTTTAATATTATCCTCCCATCTACGCCTGGGTCTTACAAGTGGTCTCCTTCCCTCAGGTCTCCCCTGTTCACCAGAAGTACAAAGTACAAATCATGAAGCTCCTCATTATGCAATTATCGCCAGTCCCCTGTTCCTCCCTCTTAGGCCCAAATATGTTCCACGGCCCCAACTTCGTCCGTCGAACTGTCATTCATTCCGCAGTCTGTCTTACGACAGGTCCATAACCTCTTCCAAAGCGAGTTCTCCACAAGGTGCGATCTAGTTGCTTGCTTGTTTACAACAAGTACAACCGTAATTTATTGTAAAACAATATCTTGTTCGCTGTAAACAAAATACTGTTTAACAAAAACAAACAGGACTGTGTTCTACAGTGTTCTTGTCAGTCAACATCCATCTACAGAACACAACGCTATGTCATTCATCAAAATAACTTATTACCCAATGCACTGTTGCGACGTTAAACGAAGTCGATCCCAGGAAATTACTTCGCACGAACAGTTCGATAGGACATGTACGTTGGCCTCAACATGTCGAGAAGGCCTGGCCGAGTTAGACAGCCAAAATTAACTCTGAATAACCTGTGAATGTGACACAAAGTTCCGCGCATCAATTCACTAATCCACAGCTATGAGATATCAAGAGTTTGTAGCTCATAAAGCCGTCTGCCTTGTACTATTTACTGCCCTATTAGTAGTCTCCATCTGCATGGTGACGCACAACTGATGTTGTGTAGACAGATAAATTAGCTTTAACTACTGAAGTACTCCAGGACACTTTCATTTCACTGACGTAGTTAAGACATCAAATAAATCCAGGATCGGTGCAAAGCATGGACTGGGTTAACGCAAACTGTCATAAAAGTGGCAATAAACTGAACATCCTCTTGGTGTTAGCTACAGCGCGTGAAATGTAAGAAGCTATCTCACGGGATCTCCGCCATGAGAACCCAAAATCTCGTATCAAGATTTCTTGCTTTAATCCAGCGAGCTCATGTTGCTTGAGCATTTACCAATTAATTATAATCTAATCAAGTGATAAGCCTATCAAAATTACATGACTTCCTCATCCAAGCATTACAGGTCATCAGAAGTGCAGTTAGTCATCTATAGGAAAGTGTTGGTCCCAACATAGTCATCTACAGGAAAGTGTTGGTCCCAACATAGTCATCTACAGGAAAGTGTTGGTCCCAATATAGTCATCTACAGGAAAGTGTTGGTCCCAACATAGTCATCTACAGGAAAGTGTTGGTCCCAACATAGTCATCTACAGGAAAGTGTTGGTCCCAATATAGTCATCTACAGGAAAGTGTTGGTCCCAATATAGTCATCTACAGGAAAGTGTTGGTCCCAATATAGTCATCTACAGGAAAGTGTTGGTCCCAACATAGTCATCTACAGGAAAGTGTTGGTCCCAACATAGTCATCTACAGGAAAGTGTTGGTCCCAATATAGTCATCTACAGGAAAGTGTTGGTCCCAATATAGTCATCTACAGGAAAGTGTTGGTCCCAACATAGTCATCTACAGGAAAGTGTTGGTCCCAACATAGTCATCTACAGGAAAGTGTTGGTCCCAATATAGTCATCTACAGGAAGTTCTGGTCCCATTTTGGGGTAATATTAAAACGCATAAAACCTTCGCTGTGTGCGCCGCATAATATGATACAAATTAGTTTCGACCAGTTTTGATTAAAGGCGGACGCCAAGCCCAAAATCTAAATTTCGTCCAAAATGACCTCGCAATAGCACTTCACATCAAGGACTGAAAATACACGCCACGTATTTCAGTTAAAAATTGAGCAGATAAAAATTTTTTCCACATCGCAGTTGTGGCCACTGACGACATGGATTTATGTTACAGGTTATGGGCATTACCTCAATGTATCGCATTACTTCACAGATCATGACGAAAACCAAGGCCATAAACGAAGTCAGCATACGACAAAAATTTCGCGGGGCAATTCTGATTTCATACCTGCAACGCCTTCGTCGCCTATTGGCAACACTGGCACTGCCAAGGCCACTTGTGTATGTATGTATGTATCGCTCTTTACGTAACCATTAATTATCTCTACGTCGTACAAACTTCAACACAAACTCCGCCTCTCTCAACCTTCCACAGAATACGGGAAGAACCATAAAACACACAGCGCAGCTCCTAGATTGAATCATTTTGTGGAATTGTGAATTTGGTACACCCTCTGCAGTCATAAGCATGACAGCTGTACATGCAGTACAACACATCTCCGTCTCAATCCACACATCTTACTACAGGAACATTATTTTATCTGACAACTGTCGCTAGTCACTTCGCGTCGGCTCACTTGACTTATAAAATTCTGACGTACAATGACCAACGTGTTTGTTAGATGTGAGACGCGTCTTCGAGCCGAAGGAAAAAATTTCCAGCACCCCCTTTAAATATGGCGAATAAAAACGAAATATGAACGGCAAATACATTGAACTTAAACGCATTTATCCCGATTCGCTGGAACTGGAACAGCGGCGAGCTCGGGGGTGCCTCCCGTCACGTTAATGGTCCGAGGGAAAAGTGACGTGAGTTGTCGGATAAACTAATGTCGCTGTATGGCTAGGTTACAAAATCCTCATCAGCACTTCTCAAATACTCTCAACAGGATATGATTGTGCTTGTTGTAATGTCGCACGTCAAAATGTTCGGTAAGTAAAATAAATGTTCATTCATTCCGAATTCACCGAAGGATGCTTGTCTCCTGCACTACTGATGCAGCGTCGAACCGTAGCGTGATACGTAAATGAATTGGAGGACGCGGACTGCAGAGAAGCAGTAAGGAAAACGTCAGGATTAGGAAAGTCTTCGAAATCGCCCAAATGCGAAAGAGTCGGGGAGTTTTGACGAAAAGAATGCGTAAGGACTGTCGAACAACACTTAACTAAGGTACACTGCCGATCCCGGTGGCCGTGCGGTCTAAGGCGTGGGTCTACGGCCGCTCGCTTATAGGATTGTGGGTTCAAATCCCGCATAGGGTATGGATGTGTCTCTTGTAAATGTTGTGTGTTGTCAGGTAGAGGTCTCTGCGACGAGCTGGTCCCTCGTCCAGAGGAGTCCTACCGAGTGTGGTGTGTCTAAAAAGTGTGTGATAGTGAAGCCTCGAAAAATGAGGCGGCCTAGGCCCCCAAGGGGCTGTCGAGCCATTGAAAAAAAATATATTAACTAATTAGGCTTAGGTACAAAGTACTGTCTTGGTCAAGTCAGTGTCCGGACAGAACCCTAAAACAGGACCTACCCTACCTTGTACATGACTTCCAACTGACCAATTACTACCCCATCATCCCCCAAACAGTCAGTACGTAACCTATGCAACTGATACACATTAGGAGCAGGGATTTCGTAGCGACTCGCTACGGGCTGGACAGTACGGGGTTCGAATCCCGGCACGAGCAGTGAATTGTTCTCTTCTCCAAACACTGAGGCCCACTCTGGGGCCCACCCAGCCTCCTATTCAATGGGTAACGGGGATAAAGCGGCCGGGCCGTAAGTATGAACTACACACCTCCATCTGGTGTCACTGTTAAGAATGAGTGGAGCTACACCTCTACTCCCCCTATATGCCTACATCGCGTGGAGAGGGACGAGTGTACCTTTTTACTGATAGAGACTGGTAAAGTAACCCAAGACACACGAACTCACGAAAGCATCGAAAGCAGCCGCAGCCTCAAGCTCATCACTCACTTTCACCGAGTGTCCAGTTGAACAACGTCGCAAACTGACGTCATGAACAGCTGTGACGTCACCACTTCCGTACACACTCCCCGCCGCCTATCAATGACAGGCCAAGTTAATTTTGTGCTGCTGCGAACGAGAATGTGGGTGGGGCGCAGTGAAAAATAATACCGCCTTCAACAATGAAATAAAAATGGCTAATAAATTACGAGACTGACACCGTGTCCGCCGAATTAATGACGTCAGATGTGGCGGAAAGGGAACCGAAAATGATCAAGAAAATTCTGAACGATTGTGTTCACAAAACCTACTTTGTTTTAGCAGAAAGACAAAACTCGAAAACTAGCAAAAACACTAGATGACATCTGCGCTCTTCTGGCAATATTACGCAGCGTTGAGTGGTAGTTCTGTACCGACGTTTCGCGACAACCTATCGGTCCCATCTTCAAGGGTCAAGAAGTCCGACCCTTGAAGACGGGACCGATAGATTGTCCCAATCGTCGGTACAGAATTACCACTGTACGCTGTGTAACATCCCAGAAGAGCGCAGATGTCATCTACATCGCGGCGGAAGCCTGAAATCACACATAGCAAAATACTAAAACAGTGAAACACATAGTTCTCGAAATATCGTAAGAAATAATCTTTATAATTAACTTTATAGTATAAATATCGTCATTTTAATAATTAATTAATTATTTCATTCCAAGGATGCCGAAACATATGTAGGGACAAGAAAACACTAAAATAGTGTTGTGCAGTTGTTGGAATAAAATAATTAACTAATCTTTATAGTAACCAACAAATGCACTAATAAAATACATATATAATTACACAAGTAATTTAATATACATTATACTATATACGTATTTTATCTATGCCTTTGCCAGCCTCTAACAGAAATGAGTACCAGAAGTATTTCCTGGGGGTAAAGCCGGCCGGTGCGTAGGGCTGACAACCTCCACCTTCATGTGCCGATTGTCTAGAAACTGGGAGCCTCAACCTCCGGGAAATCCCTAAGGGCCTGTCCAGGCCTGTAATGGGATTGCTTTACCTTTACCTTTACCTACCAGTGCATTTGTTGCTTGTTATGAAGACTATGACAAGATGCACGGTGTATATAATATATGAAATCATAAGAAATGTCTGATTTCTTTGTATTCGGTCTCCAATGCTTATACCAACGCTTCAGCGAAGTCGTGGGGTATTTGAAAGTAGTAGCAGAAGCTGCCGGAGAACCTGACTCAGTGTACATGGAGTCTCAATAAAAGCAGTAGCCCGGCCGACACTCAAACCGGGTACCACCCGGATACAAACCAGGAGGGTTAACCACTTTAACGTGACGTTCGAACTGATTAAGGAGCCACGGTCATACGTCTTGTTGTCCGCGTTCAACATCAAAAACAGTTCACGGGTCGCGATAGATTTCAACCAATTTTCCTACTCAATAACAACAAACTGATATCGACAGGTCATGTCAAGAAAGCAGTCTTACATTACACAGAGACGTTGGGGGGGCGGGGGGGGGGGACCTATCAACATTTGCCGTTATTATTCACTCCTGAAGACTGTCTCTTGAATAATTTAGCGATGTTGCCTCTACTCCTTCGATAACGTCCCTTGTAAAGTCCATATTTGACGCTTGTAAAATAATATAATGTGAGTGCTATACATCCTCCCCTTTTTAAAATACGCATTTCTTAGGCAGTCGCATTTAGAAACCAGATTGCTTGCCAACACTTACTGTAATAAGATCAAAACAATATTGAGCTGCACATGGCAGCAACGAAGTCAAACGCAACAACTCGGTCTCCATCAAACGCAACAGTAATTTGGAACAATAACAAAATGATAGTGCCTTCATTGTCTAACGAAATTTCACGACATTGTCAGGCAGGACAATTTACGTCTGAGATTCAGAAATATAAAGGAAGATCAGACAATATGTATGCTTTGAAGACTGCTGACTCATATTCTATACAATAAATACAATCCATTCAGCCTCTCCGTATAGAAACACTAACAGCACACGAAACAAGTCAGCATAAAATATCCATCTGTATACAACAAATTACATAACCAAATCATCAGCATGTGTTTTGCATCGAACCCAGGAAGAGTAATACATCAGTAGAAGAACCAACAAACGGTGCAACAGTCCATCTACAATAATATATTCACTTCAGTATAATAAACAACAATCAACACCTAAGCAAAAAAAAGTATACAAAATTCAACACAGTGATAATTCCACATCCCCTTTAGTCACTCAACACCTTTATTACTGTAGTGTCTTAAATTCCATTTTAATTACGAGAAACATACGTTGCTATTGCAGTAATTTTGGATTTACCCTTTAAAGCCCAGTGGTTACTATATGTACCACCAAGTTTAACGTTCACAAATTCTACGTTCTGCCCACACAGTGTATTTATGTGTTTTGTGTGGATCTCAGAACAAACAGCGATTATTTCACTGTACAGCATTAACTGACTGGTTTTATAACTGAGACGGAGTGTGTTTACTGCGCGGTACGGACTGATTATGTGTTTTGTGTGGACTCAGAACAAACACGATTATTTACGTACCATTAACGACTGGTTATGTATACTGTAGCGGAGTGTGTATTACTGCGCGTACTGACTGTAATTTTGGTTTGTGTGAACTCAGACAAACAGCGATTATTCACTGTGCAACCCTTAATACTGTTGTGATAACTGAGAGATGTGTTTACTGCGCGACGGATGTATTTATGTGTTTTGTGTGGATCTCAGAAAAACACGATATTTCACTGTACAAGCATAACGACTGGTTTAACAACTGAACGGAGTGTGTTTACTGCGCGTACGGACTGTATTTATGTTATTGTGATCTCAAACTAACAGCGATATTTCACTTAATGCATTAACTGATGGTTGTTAACTGAAAGAGTGTGCTTACTAGCGCGTACGGAACTAATTATGTGTTTGTGTAGACTTCCAGAACAAACCACGATTTTCCTGTCAGCATTAACTGATGTTATAACTAGACAGGAGTGTGTTTACTGCCGTACGGACTGTATTTTTGTAGTGATCTCAAAACAACAGCGATTATTTCACTGTACAACATTAAACCGAATGATTGTAAAACGAGACGAGTGTGTTACTGCGCGTACGACTGTAATGTGTTTATAGTGGAATCTCAGAACAAACAGCGATTATTTCCATACAGCATTAACTGACTGTTGTTAACTGAGACGCTGTGTTTACAGCGGTACGGACAGTATTTTTTGTTTTGTGTGGATCTCAGAACAAACAGCGATTATTTCCGTATACAGCATTAACTGACTGGTTTTCGCAACCGAGATGGCAAGTTGTTTACTGCGCGGTACGAACTGAATCTGTAAATAAAACGAAATACGTTGCGTCCTTCAAAGGTTAATGATACTGTAGCCGGATAATGGCAGTTTTCTGCTGAAACTGGTTGCGAAAAATGAAACGTTACCGAACCTTTGTTGTATCCGAGAACATGTAGTGGGTTATTTACAATTGTGTTGTTTGCTGATATAAACACTCGGGCGAAATGACAACCAATGCAAGTAACAACAACGAGTTCTTAAACAATGCAATGTGTTACTATCAATGACTGACACAATACACTTAACACATACGTTAAACCAATTAACTGTGTGTAACAATCTTACTTACGTTCCGAATAAAATCAAGTAAATGTCCTTTCAAACATTCCAGTGAGAGAATCCCACGAGTCTTCTTGCAGCGATATAACTTGATAACAAATCACAAGTGTAAAGTTTCGATAGCACTTATTTTGTCATACTCAAAACGTGGACTCGCGTTTTACAATTCCTCTGAAACCAGAATATCGAGTAAACACAACGTCTCGAGCATGAACACGCACACTACGTCGTACTACCGTGAATGTAGCAACTCATCTGTTTCCACAGATTACTACGTCTGTTTTACTGAGCGCCTACAGGACAGATGGCGCGCAAGTCTATCAAACATTTTAAACCGCAAAGACTAACCACTCTCCCAGTTCACAGCGATTATAAAGTTAAATGCGTCCGTAACTATTGAAACTGTAAACACTGAGGGTAAAATCAAGCATAATGTTATTATGTTTGTCATATTCAGCATCGTGACTTATTCCAAGACATTAATTTAATTAATAACTTCAAGCTTTTCATTAATCGTGACCTGACGTGTGCCTTTAAACATTCTGCCAATTGTTATGACTTGCATGCCAAGATTAAGTACAAAATAATATATTTAAGTTGGGATACTTTCTCATTTCGAGTTTAACGAGGCCCAACTTTTTCTTTTGTGGCGAAGGGCACCGCAGCAGATGCTACGGACGCACTGCAGTCTTGAGGTTTATTGTGAAACCCTGTGATGAAGGTGATTAGTTTTTTTCCAAGTAAGTGCCACTTTGTCCACCACAAATCCCACATGGACTGTCCCAGTTTCGAAACCATGGCACGGCCTGAAGCCCAACATTAGGAATATTGCAGAAGGTGAAGGCTTGGACAGAGAGGTGGACTTCATTTCCGTTCATAAAATGTTCCGCTTATTGTAAGTTATAATGCCAGCACGCGCTGTCCCCTCATCATGACTCTTGACGCAACTAATGAACTGACATATCCTACATTTTAACTTTTGTACTTTTAAAATGTACCATTATTGTTGATTTGTAATTTGTGTAATTCAAATCCAAGTCCCTGATGATGATCCCAAAATAGGGACTCGAAACATGTCGGACTATTTTTACGATAAATTGTACTGTATAATAAAGAACAATAAGTGTGTATTGGTTGGTTAAAGGGATTTGTGAGCAACTAATGAAGTTTTACAAAAATTGTGGACATTTCATTACCCTACCGTCAATAATAATAACACTGTGGACATTTCATTACCCTACCGTCAATAATAACAACACTGTGGACATTTCATTACCCTACCGTCAATAATAACAACACTGTGGACATTTCATTACCCTACCGTCAATAATAACAACACTGTGGACATTTCATTACCCTACCGTCAATAATAACAACACTGTGGACATTTCATTACCCTGCTGTCAATAATAACAACACTGTGGACATTTCATTACCCTACCGTCAATAATAACAACACTGTGGACATTTCATTACCCTACCGTCAATAATAACAACACTGTGGACATTTCATTACCCTACCGTCAATAATAACAACACTGTGGACATTTCATTACCCTACCGTCAATAATAATAACAACACTGTGGACATTTCATTACCCTACCGTCAATAATAACAACACTGTGGACATTTCATTACCCTACCGTCAATAATAATAACAACACTGTGGACATTTCATTACTCTACCGTCAATAATAGCAACACTGTGGACATTTCATTACCCTACCGTCAATAATAATAACAACACTGTGGACATTTCATTACTCTACCGTCAATAATAACAACACTGTGGACATTTCATTACCCTACCGTCAATAATAACAACACTGTGGACATTTCATTACCCTACCGTCAATAATAATAACAACACTGTGGACATTTCATTACCCTACCGTCAATAATAACAACACTGTGGACATTTCATTACCCTACCGTCAATAATAATAACAACACTGTGGACATTTCATTACCCTACCGTCAATAATAACAACACTGTGGGCATTTCATTACCCTACCGTCAATAATAATAACAACACTGTGGACATTTCATTACCCTACCGTCAATAATAACAACACTGTGGACATTTCATTACCCTACCGTCAATAATAATAACAACACTGTGGACATTTCATTACCCTACCGTCAATAATAACAACACTGTGGACATTTCATTACCCTACCGTCAATAATAATAACAACACTGTGGACATTTCATTACCCTACCGTCAATAATAACAACACTGTGGACATTTCATTACCCTACCGTCAATAATAATAACAACACTGTGGACATTTCATTACCCTACCGTCAATAATAACAACACTGTGGACATTTCATTACCCTACCGTCAATAATAACAACACTGTGGACACGCGAACTCCCGTGATAGGTCAGTCACTAGCACCAATTAAAGTACAGCCCTTAAACCTCGAAACACAATAATATTAAGAAAATCCAACTTACACTAAAGTAAAGTTTTGTAGAACGTAAAATAACAACATGGCTACCATGCAAAATGTAAGTTTAAAATTTGACTTTATGGCAATTCATTTCAGTTAGTGACACAGATCCCTCAAATTCTGTACAAATGTCTGAAGCTCTTTTCATACAAGAATAATTACAAATACAGCGAAGGAGTACATTTTAAAGTAATGTTTAACAACATTCATGTACCTGAAATATGGGAATACATTCCTGAAAACAACAAAGAAAAATCTCACCAATTTGTATAAATGCAGTAAGTAATTCGTAATTCTGATAACCTCTGTATAAAGAAAATGTTCAATTTATATTTGGGACCTTTACGACGAGTGTTCGTGTGGTACCTTACGAAGTATCGTGTCTCGACCAAACACTGATCGTAATGGGACTCGATCCACATAGCAGCGCGTCTGAAGTCATTCTCAGATAGAAGAATGGGAAAATTATGGAAACGTTCAAATAATTTCTGGGATGAAACCTCACAGAAAACAGCAAGTCAGTTAATTTTATACAGCAGGTGGAGATGAATTCAAAACTGCAGACGCATCTAGCATTACGAACAGCCTGTGTTGTCTCACTGGTTTAACTTCTGCAGAGTGAAATTTCCTGTTTTTTTTTTTGTTTCGCTGCATTAGAATGAAATATAAGATGCTAGTGAAAACTGTCGATATTTTGATAGCAACACTAACACTAGTAGTGATAGTAAGGTGAAGAAAATGGAGGAACTGGAAGTAAATAATAGGCAATTCCTGTCACGCTCGGGGAAAAACTAAAGGCAGGATTGTAGCGTTGTTACTAGGACATCGACAAAACCTAAACTGCAAGTATCTTTTGTTGTTTCTAAGATAAGGGGAGAGGAATGGCGGAAGGACAGAGAAGAATACGGGAGAAAGAAGGGAAGTGAATACAAGAAGGGATAAAGAACCGGAAGAAAACGGAGGTAAGAGAAAATTTTAAAGTGAAGAGACAGAAAGGAAGGGGAAATAATGGCGAAATGGTGGAAAAATAAAGTGAATGCGAATGTGGTAAGGAGATAAAGGTAAGATAGAGACAACTATTTCTGTAGTCATCTTTGACGGGGCATGCGCCATGATGATAGTGATAATAATTATGATAATAAAACGTATTCGTTTTCTTGTAAGTCATCATTTCTCTGCTCGCTAAACACGGCTTTACACGGCATAATGTAACATGACGTGTTCTTACGCAGGCAGCCCAACAAACAGGATTGCCAACAGCTTCAGATAATGAAACGGGTTTAATTTATGTCGCAAATGTAAGAACAACGCAAAGGGGTACAGGACACAAAACGTGTTTCGTCTCCCCCCCCCCCCCCCCCCCCACCAGCAACTTCTGTTATCTCCGACACGTACTGTGTAGCGCGTTGCGCTCACGACGCGCGCAGAAATGCGTGTAGCTAGTGTGAAATGTCGTTCTGTTTGTCCGATGTTAATTGGAATGTATCAACATATTTTGTAAGCCTTCAATACCAATTTTCAAGAACATGATTTCAGTGGCGGTTCTCAAGTTATTACTGCCGACGGACGGACAAGACGTGGCGAAGATAAAATGCGCATTTTTTTTGCAACTTCTGGTTACGTGGGCCCCACAAATCCCGTTAAAGTATCATTTTTAATTGCGAGTAAAATTCCCGACGATAAAGGTCAAATATATGCGTATTTATCTTCTTGAATTAGTTAAGTAAATTAGCTTAAATTAAATTATAAATTACACTGCTTCGTGCAAGAAATTATAAACAACTTCATTTATAAGATAAGATTACAGCAACTCTTTCTAAGCGCAATCTGCCATTGCGACACTGCAGTAAGCCTATTACAATCTGCCATTGCGACACTGCAGTAAGCCTATTACAAACTGCAGAATCAAGGCCTAAGTATTAAAAAAGAACTAGTCATAAATTACGCAAAGATTCCGGGATCCGACCCAGATGGATTATTTCAGAGCTTATAGACCTTCAGCACCTGTACATTCTCTCTTCCTTGTATACCGCGTGTCCCACAAGTCGCCTTAACACAATTATACTCACCTTCCAGTTGCGGGAGAAATACAGGCTCAGGGTTTTCGAGAATAGAATGCTGATGAAGATATTTGTGCCTAAGAAGGACGAGGTAACAGGATGTGGAGAAGACTACATAACGAGGAACTTTATGCTCTGAAATCATCACCAAATATTATTCGGGTGATCAAATAAAAAAGAGTGAGGTGGGCGGGGTATGTGTAACACGTATGGGGAACAGGACAGGTGCATATAGAATTTTGGTGGGGAAACCTCAGGGAAGGAGACCACTTGGAAGACCTAGGCATTTTTTAATGGCTCGACAGCCCCTTGGGGGCCTAGGCCACCTCACTGTTCAAGGCTTCACGATCACACTCTGACACACCACACTCGGTAGGACTCCTCTAGACGAGTGATCAGCCCGTCGCAGAGACCTCTACCTGACAACACACAACACTCACAACAGACAGACATTCATGCCCCCGGTGGGATTCGAACCCACAATCCCAGTAAGCGAGCGACCGCAAACACACGCCTTAGACCGCACGGCCACTGGGATCGGCAGACCTAGGCATAGATGGGAAAATAATATTAAAATTAATGTTCCAGAAGCGAAATGGGGTGGACATGGATTGGATTGATCTAGCTCAGGATAAGGACAGGTGGCGGGCGCTTGTGACTGCAGTAAGGACCCTTCGGGTTCCATAATATCCAAAGAATTTCTTGACTAACTGAGGACCTGTTAGTTTCTCAAGAAGAACTCTGCTCCTTGGATTTAGTTAGTTAATTAGTTATTAGTTAGTTAGTTACTTAGTTAATGCACTCAAGTTCAGGAAAATATTACCCTAGTTTTGAATCGCTGCTAAGAGATGTAGAAGGTGCACTGAACATGGTGAGCAAAATTTTTGAAAAATTTCAGTAGCTTCGCATTGTGCTAATGGTCGGATGTAAATATCGTAGTGTTTGCCTGGACAGAATGATATCGGCATGGCGACTTTTAGGACACCCGGTATCTCTTGCTGTCACATTAGAAACTTTGCATATGGCGGACCATTTAGGGTCTACCCTACTGCCTGCGCAATATTCACTGCGTAAGAAACAGACGTCAATACATCTCCATGTAATTCCTAAACGACAAAGGATGTCCCCTTCCCGGACTGAGACACTCGCACGCTAGGGTTTAATGACATCACTCGCAGGATGACTTTCACTCTGAATACGACTCCGTCAATAACAAAAAGCTTTGTATAATGCCTTTTGTTAATCTTTGTGAAAAATCTGTCCGTCGGAACAAAAAGAGAAAGTGTTATTCTGCTGGTCATTACGCCATTCATCCTCAGTCCCAGTCCCAGTCCCAGGCCTGTTGCACGCATTATGACTGACATTACCACATCAGTTTGTTCACATCATCTGCTGATCGCCGTTTATTCTTTCTTATACCTGGCTTGGGAATGAATAGTCACAGAAGAATTCTTCTTCGAGGATAAAGCAGATGAAGCCACTAAACTCGAGTCCAGTATCAAGTTAAAAATGCATGGAGCTTCACCTCCACTTCCGCGTATACTCTACATGGCACAGTGCTTACGAGAGACTTCAATGCGTGATATCAGGCTTCCACCGCGATGTAAATGAAATCTTCGTTCTTCTGGGATTTTACGCAGCGTAGATTGGTAGTTAGTTTCCGACGTTTCAGGACAACCTATCGGTCCCATACTCAGTGGTCAAGCAGTCCAAGAAGAATAAGTGCGTACCGAATTGCTCCCGGCATTCTTCTTGAAATGCATGATCTCTGAAGATGGGACCAATAGCTTGTCCCGAAACGTCGGTAACTAGTAATCTACGCTGCGTAAAATCGCCGAAGGCCCACCCAGCCTCCTGTAAAATGGGTACAGTGTCTCTTTCACGGGGGTAAAGCGGCCGGGCTCTGACCACCAACCCCTTTCTAGCGCCGAGGTTAAAGAAAGAGTAGAGCTACACCTCTACCTCCCCTCTAGTCTGCTTGGCATGTTACAGGACAGCCTTACCTCCCATCTACGCCTATGTCTATATGTGATTTTTTCCTTCGGGTTTCCCCACCAAAATCCTGCCTGTATTTCTATAATTTTTTGTTTAATTTTTGTGTTACCGGCAGCAGCTGGGATCTAAGACGGAAACGTTTGACTGACTAACCACTTCCGGTATAATGCCAAACACTGAAGACGACAGCAGAGCTGATTCCGGAAATATTGTGCACCGTATGTTACAGTAACATACATCAGACAATGGACAGTGTAGATCAGTGGTATTCAACCTGGGGTACGCGTATCCCCGGGGGTACGCGAAGACATCTTAGGGGGTACGTAAAATTAAAAAATATATAAATATATTATTTCATGATAAACACTGAATAATCAGGGCCAGATTTAGTGTTAGCCACAAGAGACCCGGACGTAAGGACATGCGATTTGGGAGCGCCATTTGTTCTCTCCCTCTCTCTCTCTCTCTCCTTTATGCGATTCTTATCTGGGCGGCTAGTTTCATTTTATTCCACATAGTGCATATAATTTTGCTTTGCTAAAATACCTTTTTTCCTTTATTAATTTTTATATGATAGGAAATAGCTTGACTCTCCTTGTTCTCATTTAAGACTTATTATTTAATACATTATTTTGGATGTAATTTATTTAACTTATTTTAGATGTAGATTATAGACTGTGTATAACTTGAATTATGCACCAACAACTTTGGGGGTACAAAGTTGAAGAGAAATTAAATCTGGGGGTACGCGAACAAAAGGTTGAATACCACTGGTGTAGATGATATACACTTTACGAAGTCACCACTGCAATAAACATTATAGAATCATTAGACGGCACTGGATATTAGTTTCTGGCAGGAAGCAAGTTTTAAACACACCCACACACGAATATTTAGTTTACAACACTAACCCAGAAAGTACCGGGTGTCTGTCTCTGTTCTATTGCTATGTATCAAGCACTTACCTGTGAAGAACTTCCGCACGTCACTCCCTCTGCAGCGCGGTTCAACAAGCTGGCTGGTACAAATCCTACAGAATCAGTCTTCAGTGCCCGAACGACCCACCAGGAGGCGTGTTCTTCCTTGCTCAGACCTTCACGACAGAACATCCAGATTGTACATTGCATACATTAGATCTGCGCTCTTCTGGGATATTACGCAGCGTTGAGTGGTATTTCTGTATCGACGTTTCGGGACAACCTATCGGTTTTATCTTCATGGGTCAAGAAGTTCAATAATGCTGCGTAATATCCCAGAAGAGTGCAGATGTCATCTACATCGCGGCGGAAACTTGAAATCACGTGTTGCATACGTAAGTATAGAGTTACAATAAAACAGAGAAAAAACTTTATTGAGACCTGAATTGATCTTTGCAAATGAATACCTATAAGACGCCAAAATTACAGAACAAAATACAAAATGTAAAGTTATCCCTCTGCACGCCATGGAGGTATATGCGGGGCGAAACGGATATCTCCATTCATTCTTAACCTCGGCGCTTGACGGAGGTAAGTGGTCAGCCTCACGCCCTGGCCGTTTTAACCCCCGGGGAAAGAACCCACGGTACCTATTGAATAGGAAGCTTGGTGGGCCCCAGAGCTAATATGGAGATTTTGCAGAATATAAAAATCGAACCCCGGACCGTACTGTCAGTAGCCTAATCACAGTAACAACTGAGCTACCCCGGCCCCACAGAATAAAATATTTGCACAGGAATTCGCGTGCCTCTTTCGGGAATGACTACAAATAAATTTTCAGCTGATAGAAAAGGATAAGGCGCGGTGTGGCAGCGACACTTCTCACAGATCTGCTGAGCCAGAGTGAAGAGACTCGAACTCGAGGAGCTCAGTCAGTTGCGAGCCTCATTGTTCGGCCGGCGCACTCCAATTAACGAAGCCACTGACACGGGAAAAATGCTGCGGCAGGGATGAGCACTTTCACGACAATGTGACATGCTAGAAGCCTAGAATCTTCAACATGATAACATTCAAATATATACAATAAAGGCTAAACCTGTCACGGCAGTGTCATTGCTCAGGCGGTTAGTCGCCGCCTCACCGCGAGGCCGTTCGACCCCGACCGATCCAGTGGCGGCGTCTAAGACGTGGTCTTCGCCGTGTCTGGGATTGTGGTTCGATCCACGGGGCATGGTGTTGTGGTTGTAAAACGCTGGACGTAACGAATGAAAGGACGAAAGATTATAGACAAATGGATAAGGGAAACCAGAATTAGTAAAAAAAAAAAAAAATCCGGCATCCATGGGGATTGGTGGACAAGGGGCACTGGACAGGTTTTTCCCCGAGTACTTCGGTTTTCCTCTGTCAATTTCACTCCACCTGTGTTCCATTACTTGGAAAAATGAAAAAACTGATCATCTTTCTCTTCATCTTCATCACAGGGTTGCACAATAAGCCTTAAGGCTGCGGTGTGTCCGTAGCATCTGCTGCGGGGCCCTTCACCACAAAAAAAAAAACCTGTCACACTGCAACGGTCTCCGTTTCAGAAATAAACTCAGTTACTTACAAATAACTGAACACAGGGCCTACACTTACCCCATTGCTGTTACATTTTGGCCTTTTTATAATAAAATTGTATGAAACTGTTCATAATGTAAAACATTCACGTTCTTACGAAAAGAGAGAAAATCTTTTAGCTCCCCTCAGTACTTAAAGGTAAAGCGATCCCATTACAGGCCTGGACAGGCCCTTAGGTTTCCACGAGGTTGAGGCTCGGAAGGATTATGTCAAGGAAAAATTCCAATGACACCATCGAGAATCGAACCCGCGACCTTCCGGCTTGTAGTGCAGTGCCTCAACTGCGCCACCGCTCCTCAGTACTTAACAAAACCAAATTTCATTGTCTCACCCACTTCGGCATTTATGTAATCCTACAGAAATAATCTACATGCACAGGCATTTATATAAGCCTACAGAAGTAGTCTACATGCACAGGCATTTATGTAAGCCTACAGAAGTAGTCTACATGCACAGGCATTTATGTAATCCTACAGAAATAGTCTACATGCACATGCATTTATGTAAGCATACAGAAGTAGTCTACATGCACAGGCATTTATGTGTATGTAATCCTACAGAAATAGTCTACATGCACATGCATTTATGTAAGCCTACAGAAGTAGTCTACGTGCAAAGGCATTTATGTAAGCCTACAGAAGTAGTCTACATGCACAAGTCCGGACTGAACCACTGATGCAGACAGCGTTTAGGATAAAACCACACCACACTGGAACTGCATATCCACAGAAAATGTCGTTGTCTTATGGAGGAATATAAACAATGGGGAAATGCCTCCTTTATCGCATCCCCGAGCACGATACCTGTCACGGGATGTGCCGGCGAATGCGGGCTTTCTATGAGATAAAGCTGACGTGATCGGGACACGATAAAAGAAACACCTCGTATATAACCCCTATAGTCTAAACTTTAAGTAGCGTAGATGAAAATTACCTTTCCATACTCATGCTTATGACTTCGACAGAAACCCGAAGGTTCATTATCGCGTTCACAACAGCCCACTACTTATCCCTATCCTGAGGCAGATCAATCCAGACCACGCGCACCATACTATTTCTTAAAGATCCATTTTAATATTATCCCGAAATCTATGCCTAGGTCTTCCAACTGGTCTCCTTCCCTCAGGTTTACCCACCAAACCCCGTATGCACCTCTCCCCTTCCCCATGCGTGCCACATGCCCCGCCCATCTCATTCTTCTTGATTTTATCACCAGAATATTTCGGTGAGCAGTACAGATCATGAAGCTCCTCATTATGCAATTTCCTCCAGTCCTCTGTAACCTCTTCCCTGTTAGGCCCAAATATATTCCTTAACACCCTAATATCCATCCCACTATCAAAATCATTCTGGAAGGCCACTATCAAATTTACAGCTCTTACAAATACTAACTAACCTCAAAGGTGTCTCCTTCGTCAAATGGAAGAAACAGTTTTCTTTGTGACTCCCTCAGTCCAGGAGTTGAAATTCCCGCCAATGAATGCTCTGACTGCGAAGTCTGGCACGGCGAGCTGGAACATTTACTTCGCTTACTCTCATCATCTGCACTTCCCGTTTCCTTTGAAACGTTCGGTTCCGAGTTGCACTTTTCAAGTTTAGCACTTAAAACTGGCGATGTTAAAAAGGCGTCTGATGCCATCTTGGTGAAACACTTAGTGAGTTTCGTCCACTCATCTCTCGTAATTCCATTATTATTGCCATTTAAACTTTTCGTTGGACTAGTCAAGTTTGAAGTTGATTTTGTTGGCTTAATTCCATAGACATCACAGTCTTGTAACCCTCGAAACGGATATTTCGCTTGATATACTTCACCCATTGTGACGTCACAATCAATAACCACAGTCTTCAAGGCGTAAAGCAACTGGCGTTTGAAGTGCTTCAGTTTGGTTTTTAGACCACAGTATGCTCTCATTATACTGTATGGACCAGCATTTTGGATTCACTTACTTCAAAAACACAAAAAGTACTCAATAAACTAATTCTCCATTTTCACCGGCGAATAATTCTCGCACATGTGACAATAAAACGCGAGACTATGCCACACCAGTGCCCTCTAGCGTGTTTTATCGACAGCTGGCATAAGAAAAGCGCCAATAAAGCCCTGAACCGTGATCCGTAACAAGGGTCTCCGACAGAGATCTCACCCCATAACCTTTTATTGAAATCATCTGCCATCTGCCGCAGAACGGCACAACTAGCATAGGGATGGTTCCTGTTAAAAGTAGATGAAACACATTCACAAAACTTTTCTCTCTACTTTCCACATTTGTATCCAATTACCATGCGGCGTTCTTGCCTACTAGAATCGAAACAGTTTATTACTGCGCCTCACTGCATTTAACATACCTCTTGAGTGGCGCACAAATATTACTCCATTCCAAAGTAAACGAAACTGTAAAGTTGACGCTGTACATACCGTTTACGAATAAAGGCGAGTCGAGTATAGCCCCACTTATTGTTAATCTAGGCACTAGATGGAGGTGAGTGGTCAGCTTCACGCCCAGGCCGCTTTACCCATCCAATAGAAGGCTGGATGGGCCCCACGGTCGGTCTGGACGTTTGGGAGAAGAGAAAATCTCTTGCCCCTGCTGGTAATCGAACCAAAAAAAAGTGCAGCCCATCATACACTCCGTAATATAATCGTCAAAACTTAGATATCATAACATTCGCGGTTTAAGAAATGTCGTCTTGGTTAAATCCGGAGGCATTATTTTTTTTATGGAAGATGGCCACTTAATTGAAGGGGGCAACACTCGCATGAACACACAGAACAATGCTATTCTTCAAATGCTGTTCACATACTTACAAGCCATGCGCAAAACGAACAGCAGTACTCTGTAGAATGAGGCCTGACAAAGGCTAGAAGTATGAAACAATACAACACTGAATAATACTCTCGCATTTTAAGTGATGCCGTGAAGTCTGGTGGAAATTAATCTAATGTTGCACAATTCCAGTTTCCTTGGGGGCCAAGCCATGGCTCAGGCAGTTTGTCACTGGTCTCTCAACATGATGGTCTGGGTTCAGTTCAAGGCCAGTACATCTGGTATTTATGGCAAAGTGGCATTGGGACAGCCTAAATTTATAATGCTTGATAAAATAAAAGAAGCTACAACTTTCTTTTGGATCATGCTAGATCGGTCAATGATGATTTTAAAAAGGAAACACTTATCTCAACTACTACTACTACTACTACTGCTGCTGCTGCTGAAGTAAAATTTACAATTTTAATCCAAACCAATTCTATTCACAGCAATCTTACAAAAGACCTGTAAGTACCATATTTCCCAAAGTATAAGATGTGCACACTTCCTTAAAAATGGCCCTAAAGGTCACAATGTCTCTTATTTATGGGGAGATGATAATGAATATGGAACACACTCACATACATTTCATTTTGTTAAGGCAGAATTGTTTACCATCATTAATAAAAAAAATAAGCAACACGTTTTGCTCACTAGACAGATGTCGTGGGCTGGGATAGCGTAGTCTGCACAACGACTCGCTTGACTGTCTGGGGATCGAATTGCGGTGAGGGCGAGATTTACCGCACCCATCCAGACTGGCCCTGGGGCCCACCCAACCTCCTGTTCAATGGGTACTGGGTCTCTTTCTGGGGGGAGGGGGTAAAGCTGCCAGGGCATGGCATTAACCACCCACCATCTAGTGCCAAGGTAGAAAGAATAGAGCTATACCTCTACTCCCCCTGTGTGCCTTCGTGGCAGGTTATAGGGTAAAATTTAGACAGATAACTTCAATTTCTTAATTTATGCTGTCTAAACCAATGTTCATCCTATACGTCCTACACCCTTAGCCAATGGAAATACGGTACCTTACAGCTCAGGGCGGGAAAACGTAAATGGAAAATTTAATATACTGCTACTGAAAGTAAAAGTGCACAAGACAATTCTTAACACTGGCACTACTTACCGCAGCAAACTTGGGCTGTCAACATCTTCACTCTTTTCATCACTGCATCATCCAGCATGTCCTAAAGTAAAACACAAAATTAACATCCTTATTTATCAATGTGTTCAAGCTTAGTGCCATCTCAGTACACAAAAAACATATTCAGATTACTTCATGATGATATGACAGGATTCAGGAACAGGAAGTATCAGTAATGCACGACAATGTGAAAGGACTGGGGTTGCCTTCAGCAAGGCTTTTCATCACATTACTAAATATATTTATTATTTGTTTTTTAAGTTCATGTATGACAATGGCCACAGTTACAAAATTCTGGAAGATTACAGTCAAATTGTTCAGAGTTATATTGGCACATTACTCATTGTAACCAATAATAACAATAATTATAATTAAAATTTAAATGATCAAAAATGACACTTCTATCATGCCTTTTACGTCTGATACATAAGTTCCTGAAAGTAAAAAGATAATTAATAATATTAAAGTGTACCAATATCTAAACCTTCATTGATAGACTTCTCAAATTACCTAAATGGAAGGTCATTAAGAACATTAAAATGTACCAATATCTGAAATTTCATTAACAGACTTCTCAGATTATCTAAATGACTCTCTTTAGGTAATTCTAAATTCATTTAAATAAACATATGAAGTCCTTTATTGTCTGTGGTTTCACATTTTAAAAACTTCAAAATATAAATAACTCTGTTTTATGCAAAAGTAACATCAGGTATGAGCAACAGCAATATTACAAGCAGATTAAATTAAAATATGTAACCACACGAAAACTCAACAGTGTTCTGTCCTTTAAACAGTGTAATAAACTGTATTAGAAATCACTTTGGTGATTAACCACCACAGCGACAAGTCAGTTCTATAAGAGAAAATCACATCTGGTGATGACTAGGTTTGACAATACTACGATTGTAGTATACATATATATTCTTAATAATAGATATATTTACACTTCATTAAACCACAGAGTGACAAGATTATTCGTAACTGGTGTAGTCTGGTGTCACAGCTGACATTTCAAGCTGCAAATAGTCTGTGCAACACACTCTTTCCTACAGTGTGAGCCCTACAACTCAAAACATTTTGAGATACTATCATTATAGCCTTGAGTATGATTTTATGTTAGCTCTGATGTGCTTCACCTTATGAAGCTCTTAGCAATAAACCCATAAACACACAGTTTTTCTGTATTGGGTTTAAGGTTTCTGAGTGGTGACCAATCATACTGTGGTCTTCTGGATTCTGACACCGTGCAGTCAGGCAGTAGGTAATAGCGTTTTGAAGGAATGTACTGCCTCCGTCTACCACGAAGATGGACGCAGCATGTACGTTTGAAAAGTTGATACCCACCCACAAGGCTGCACAGTGTTGTAACCCATCAGATCACAAATGAAGCACAATTTAACAGAGAGAATTTTTTATTGTTGGACTACCCACCACAGAGCAGGTAGCATCATCGTTGCTGCATACCGAACAATGGTGCCACCTACTCTGCAATGCTCAGTTTTGGAATAAAAAATATTCTATGTAGTTTAATCCAGCAGCCTAATTTTGAGTGCCATGATGGCCTTGACGATGGTAAGCAGCTGAAACACACTGGAATATAGGGACATACAATTACCTTCAGTTGTGTTTGATCGTAGAATAAAAACTATAGTATATTTAGATATGATACATGGGAATGAATTTTAATATAAGATAGTTTCCCTGTATCAATACTGATTTTTTTAAGCAAAACTTCTTCTGTTAGAATACTTTCATGGTGACATAATGTATAATTTCCACTGCTGTCATAACTGTCGACAGATGGCAGCAGTGGACTCCTTCAGATCAGCGGGACAAAACTCTGAATTATACCAGAGAATGGGTTAAATCCACACCAATTTGTGCAAAATGGGAAGGAACAATTTAAGCTGTGGTCTGCAGTGCCATCTGTGTCCTGTGTTCAGTTTTATGACACTTCATGCATAAATTTCAGTGACAATGAAGTAAAGCAAAACATTCTTTCAAAACGTCATTGGCATATTTTGTACAACGATTATAGGCGAATTATAACAGAGTATATTTTCTCCGTTTAATATTTTTAATATGTATTAAAGAAATTGGATGTGAGGATGTTGACTGCAATGATCTATGATAGGAAACAGATGACTGCTCTTGTAAACATGGTAATAAACCACTGGGTTCCACAAAAGGCAAAGAATTTGACTAGCTGAGTGACTTCCAGTTTCTGAAGGGTGAATCTGCCCTGAAGAACTGTCAGTCCATTACAATGCCTCTGTACACAGCACGCATTCCAATTCAAACTACAAGAATGTAAATATGTTAAAAGATTAAATTAAAATTACTTAAAATATATTCTGCCTGACCATGAAGTAAGTCTGAAACATGTTCCACATGACAAACACAGTGACATATGGGTTAATTTACCCAATGTTTGCTTCAATGCAACATATGCTTTCTAGCCTTTCAAAGTTTTTATTCTCATCATAGCCTATTAGGGAGACATTAATTTTCAATGTACCCACCAAATACTGTAAATCTGTCAACAACCCCAAGACTAAACCACTTGCTACCCTCCCTTAAGATCTGTTCCATCATCTAAATTCAAACACACACACATTTTGCATGCACTACAAAACTAATCACTACATACAACAATATGGTGGCAACATCATTAAAGGTCAAATTATCTGAGGAAGCCTTTAAACACCATTCTGGCTCATTCTGTAGGAAATGTAACTGATAACTGAGTCCCATTCATAACAATGTTGTAGAAACATACCCCACATACAACAACCTGTTTAATGTGGGATTTATATTTTACAGGTACCAATACTGTTTTACACCAACCAAATGCACTATTTATGTAAGAATAATAAAATATTCTATAAAACATCTAAACCCCCTACACGTGTTTCAGCTTATCGATAAGCCATCCTCAGGGGGTGTCATAACTGCTTGTTTAAAAATACGTACACATATTGATTCTTTGTAAAGGAGTATAGTCATTGCCATATCCCACTAGACTTCTTTTATCACTTTGGCGATGACTATACTCCTTTACAAAGAATCAATATGTGTACGTATTTTTTAAACAAGCAGTTATGACACCCCCTGAGGATGGCTTATCGATAAGCTGAAACACGTGTAGGGGTAGATGTTTTATAGAATATTTTATTATTCTTACATAAATAGTGCATTTGGTTGGTGAAAACAGTATGTATATTTAAAAATGCACGGTAAAATTAGAATAAAGTTTACAGGTACCAGTTTCAAAGGGTTGGGATGAGACAGTTGAATATGTATACCACTGCCTATTGTGGCAATCATTGTGTTTTGACCACTCTAACGTTGTGAACTCAACAGAAACCAAACTGCATAAGATGAAAGGCCATCTGTTGACTAACATTAAGGCATAACATGTCACTGAACTCTCACTGACTGTCACTGTCACTGTCACTGAACACTAGAAGATCGATCAGAACTCTCCAGTTATAAGAATGATGCCTCTTTATCAATGACTTACAGTACCATGCAGTATTTATACACATTTGATAATAAAATATTAAAGAGAATTACAGTGTTAATTTATCTACATTTTTTTAATATCATGGTATAATACTAGTGCTTCTTAGCCTCTCTGTGCTTGAGTGGTGTGGCAATGATTGAGCTATGCATGTATGGAATGATATGATAATGGAATTGTCTTTCAGTGTTGGAAGGAATTCTGGAATCAGGAAATACCCTTAGAATACACCACTTTCCACATCATCCACACAACAGAAGCATAAGTGATTTTCATCAGGACCATAGATGGTACAACATGGTGTGCCTCTCTGATGGTATGGCATAGCTGGTAACATACGGTGTGTCCCTCTAATGTTACAGCACAGCTGGCACCATATAGTGTGTCCCTCTAATGTTACAGCACAGCTGGCACCATATGGTGTGTCCCTCTAATGTTACAGCACAACTGGCAGTCTGTCCGGATTTAATAAATACACTGCACATCTACTAAGGAACATATCAAAGATATGATTTTAAACCCACATATTTTATAGTTCTCACCAACAAAATATGTCAATATTTATCATAACAGAGCACACTAATACTAAATTTGTCACATTTTATATTCACCTTCAGCTGATGTAGGAAATTTTAAATTAAAATAAAAAAGTCTGCACTGTGATTTGTAAGAAATAGCACAAAACCACAAAGCTAAAACATCTTTTTCTTCAGATCACTTTCCTTTCTTAAGGAATGAAAGCAAGCTTACTGGATTGCCATGCTCTGTGTGTGTACGCGCACGTGTGCTTGCAGTCGACCAATTTCCACAAAATCTGGCACGAACATTATGCAACTGAAGACCACCCAAAACTCATACTTTTCAATTTCTTACAAACAGTAATAACAACATTGTGAATGCATAAACTTGTGAGGTTAGACCAATCCTGGTGACATTTAATTTAAGATCATGAAATAATGGATAGTAACAGCTTTAAAAAACCATGCAACTTTTGTTTGGGCAATTACTTTGTGAAATGTGAAATAACGAGGCAATTGTAGAAATTTTCTTTACCTACGAATTCAGTGGCTATGACTAACAGACTACTGCAGCTAGGCACATGAAATTTAGTAGACATATATCATAAATATACTGATACATTATATACAAAATATTGTTTCTGAGTCTATGACTATAAATATGGTGATAATGCAAAGCTTTGAGGTTATAACAACCAAATCTGTTAGCCACTGTTTCAGCTGACAGAGATATTACTTCTGTAGAATAATTAGTTTGACACAAAGAAAGTGTCATGAGTTTATGCTGCATTTGTAACAGTTATGCACATCTGAAGGAACTAGAATGAGAACTGAAGGCTAAGCAAATTGGGTCATGTGCTATAATATGCTTCTGCTGTGAAGATGAGGCCAAAGGGCACACATAGGCCTCTGTAAGACATACAACTATATACAAGTACAGACATATATGGGGAACCATGAAGATGCACCTTTAAGCTTTATGATACATAAGGCAAAGTTTTGCTTCATGTAATATCACTTAAATACTTAGTTCTTGCATTAGACTTAGTCACTATTCTATCCAAGAGTAAACCACTCTGGACACAATTACAGATTCTCATAACAGACAATAAAACCGGCAAACCTGTCAAAATAGTATAGTGTTTTCGTTTATGCTATGTCCATCTGGTTACCATTCACTCAAATGAAGCACAATATTGTTACAGAAATGTTGTATTCATTTGCAATTTAAATTCTCTCACTTAGAAGTTTCTGTTTCACAAATAATCACCAAATAAAGGTAACTGACTGCTGTTCATACATAATGAAGAGATTTTTTTGTGTCAAATGAACAAATTCCCTGCTGAGAGGGACAAAGTTTCCCCAAATTATCAGACATACAGTTGATACATTACAGGTTAGGAGTCACCTGCAATGCTTTTCCACTTCATGTGGAATAGATCATGCCTCCTGCTAATAAAGGTTACAGTTTTGGTTCATTCCTATCATCAGCATCACCATTTTGGAACCTGAGTGAAAAAAACACATCCAGTATTTCAAAATGTGAAACTGTCCTCATACATATGCTGGAATATATGAAAGGCTAAAGTAGACTTCAGGACCAGATGACAATGACTGTATCTCTACAAAAATATCCTATTGGATAAGAGCTGGCTGGGACCCACTGTCATTTTGTATGTGGTGAAACTGAGATTTGAACCCTAGTTACCTGCTTTATGCATTATAATTAGAGAAAGAATAAATTACACACTGCAATGCATCTGGACAGCAAGGAGTGTATAATGTAAATCAAAGACATCTGGGATACGATGCTGTGTCACTGGAAGAGTGGTTGGCAACACTGCAGTGCCTTCATCTTCAGGGTCAAGCAGCCTGACCCTGAAGATTATCTTGCGGAACATCAGGAACTACTCACCCAATGACAACGCATTGCATCCCGGAAGACCTGCATCTTTTGCAAGACTTTATCTATCAGCAAACTAAAACTGGCCTAAATTGTGTTATTCTGTACAGAAGACTTTCTCTAAATTGTATAAGATTTGAGGTATTCATGGCAATGAAGATTCAGATGTTGGTACCGTGTCACAACGCACGCGACCACTGTTTATGTAAGACTGTAAACTGCTTGGATTTTTCTTTACAATCAGCCACAAATATTTCCTCAACATTTCTCCCCAGAGACTAAGGCCACAGCAGCAATATATTACGTGACAGTTAAAGGAAAAACTCTAAAATTCATTTCACATGATTCCACTTTAGTTTCACATTTTTGTTTTAAGGCAAATGGGCTCTATAGGACAATACGGCAAGGCAAAGCTGTCCCTGTGGTTAAATAAACATAATGACAAAACAGTAGAGTGACAATCCCAAATACACAGCCTGCCTGTTCATTTTACATGGCCATCTCCCTGAATTTATTTCAGTTATACAATATGGCCTGGATAAGTGCCCTAGAATTTTTTTGATACAAAACATTTTTCACACTGGCCTGAAGGCTCAATAAGGTTTGCCATTTGTGGATACATGAGCAGAGAGAGATAACAATGCGATAAAATTCATTAATCACTACATATTTTGATTTTGTTGTTAAAATTAAACAGTATTCTCAATGGTCAATGGTGTGTTTAATTTTACTGAAAATACCTTCTTCACAGCTTAAAATGATGTGTTACCCCAGTAGAATTTAAGACTTATATGTTTGTCTTGTGTACTATTTTAATTTGAAACCCTTCGACTAGAGGGATATGCAGGTAAAGCACTTCCATTTTTAATCTCAATATTAAAAGCAGTTCAGTCATTACCTTCATGCTCCAGCTGCTTTATACATAAGAATACCAACAAAGAATCAGTAAAACCAGAACATCATGCCTAAGTGATTTTGGTACTGCCAGTGGTTAAATAAAGCATAAACAATACCCAAGGAAGGAATAGTGACAAGGCAAAAATGCAAGACATTCTGGACTGATTTACTTCAGAAACATTTGTGTAAACTTTTGGAATGGTATATCAGGCGATTCATCTACCCAAGAGAAGCCCAAGTTGTTGTTCAACAAGAAAACCAGACATGAAGTTAACTAAGAGGGTTGGTCAGCAAATAAGTTTACAATTCATACCCTTTGGGTTCTTGATTTTCAACTGTAATAAGAACAGTTCACATTTAATTGTACTGCTACCCCACTACTTTTCCATGTAGTACCCACCATAAGAGGCATTTATCATATTGTACAACAAATTTTTCTATTTTCTGTTGAGAGAAGTCCAAGTCCTGTATTATCAGCCATCATCTTTAAACTTAGGCAACCAAGATTTTGCTTCAGCACTGGAAACAGATCATAATTGCTTGGTGATGAATCTCCCTGATGTGATCACATCACTGTTAAGTTCAACTGTTACAAATTACACGTCACATACACTTACTTCCTGACTTACCCTCATAATAACACAGTGTTGCCAATCCTGCAGATTTTGAGCATATCTGTAAGTCTTAGCAGTGGCTAGAAGTTGAAACTTCTTTTACTTCAGATACACATGAAATACTGAAACTAGAAATACCTATTTTCTCTAGACAGATCAATGCATATAAACTGTTACAAACCAGATATGTAGTTTGGAATGGTCAAGTGTTAATCTAGACAAGTCTTTTCTATACGAAAACAGAGTTTAAATTGTGTTTATGAACACATCAGTCAACGTTACTGGCTGTCAGGTGCATGCATATCTCATAGCTCAGAAAGGAACACATCACTTTCAAGTAAAAATCATTCAATCTTTTCTGGATACAACTACATCAGTTTGTGACTTTGCAGTATATGCCACATTTTGAGTGTATTTACTGTATTTCTGAAGAGTACAAAAAAGAATTAACTTTCATACATCACTGTAGAATTTGTAAGTAACATACGTCCATTGTGGAATATATGAGGTTCTCACAGCGATGTTGCTGAGGAGTCACTTCTTCTGTGATATGATGCTAGTGTAGTTGGACGAGTGGCTTGTGACGTTTAAAAGGATCATACTGCTTGACCCTTGCAAATGAAGGCACTATGATCATTCAAAACATCAGGAACTACTCAGCCATCAACAAAGAATCACATCCCAGAAGATATTACTTTCAACAGCATTAAAACCTCATTTGTCTGATGTGGATCAGAAGTACTGAGACGAAAAACAAACCTCAGTTAAGTAAAAAAATATGCTATTGTCGCGTTCACCATGCAGATGTGTGTCCTTGCCTCGCACCCCATGTACACCAACTCACATTTTTCTTTGGTACCTTCCATTTGACAAACTACAGTCCCAATTCAGACTGCTCCCACTCAGCAGCAGACTGTCCAAACCTAAATACAGTACAGGAATACTATTTATCTGACAGAATCAGACTGTTTTCTGATCGATTAAAATAAACAGACAGAGGAGGGAGCAAAGGAGTCACCCATGTAACATAAATCAGAAGAGGCAGGGTGACTTTAGAGACTTGCTCATGTCCTCAAACCTTATGTTCATGAAGGGCTGTCTCCAGTTGCTGAACTCTGTGTCTGAAGTCTTGGAACCGAATAATTCTCCACAATACTACCAGGACTACCACCACGTGATGATACCTCAGAACCATTCTCCAACATAGAGGACGAGAAACGTTGGGTATGTTCTAGAGTTCCATTTGGAGTCCTTTCATTGGAGTCAGAGGGAGAATTTGGAAGTAACAATGTTGAAGGGAGAGAAGAAGGAGGGTTGACAACAGCTTTGGGTGGTATTGGAGGAGGAGCTGGGAACGACTGAGTGCGAGGAGAAATCACCGGTGGGGAGATGTTCATGATGTTGGCATGGTCTCCACTGGCCACTCGCCGATGTGTGGGGAGATCAAAGTCTTCATATGACAAGTTATTAAAATGACTGCTGATACTACTGCTTGGCGTTTGTGAGAACTCTGAGTATCCTGAGTCCCGTAGGTCATGACCATCACTGTTTGACTCCGGAGGGTCTAATGTAGATGACTCCAGGCTGATGTCGATTGCAGAGTCAGTGTTGAAGACCCCTGATGATCCCTACAAATAACAATTTGAATTTTATGGACAATGAAAATTAGAACCATCATTTCTCATACCAACAAGACGTTTGAAATGTTACATAATGCTGCATTACTGAAATTACATGAAATAACAGCCTATTGGTGTTGAAAATTTTGGCTACATGGAACACATCTTTTATTTTCTTAAACTGACCACAGGCATGCCTTAAAACAGCCCTGTTTTCATTTTTTACATTTAAATTATAATTATTTTACACTCTACTAAGAAGTCTTACTTATTACTTTCCACATCAGAAGGAAGAGAAAA
Source organism: Reticulitermes speratus (assembly GCA_021186555.1). Classification (NCBI taxonomy): domain Eukaryota; kingdom Metazoa; phylum Arthropoda; class Insecta; order Blattodea; family Rhinotermitidae; genus Reticulitermes; species Reticulitermes speratus. The sequence goes on from JAJKFL010000007.1 coordinate 29,662,804, forward strand.
TCATTTTCATTGAACTGCAAATTTCAGTTCCAAATAAAAAGCTTGTTTTACCTGAGTTATAGAATTTGATTTACCTTTATCTCCATATAAACCTTGGAATTTGACATAGCAGTGCCAGTTACAGTCTACAGACATCAGTGTCAATACATTAGTCAATGACAATTCCTAAAATGGAAGTAATATGACACAAGGTGTCTATAAAAGGATGCTTGTATCTTCAGCATCTGTAGTAACCCTCTACATGGTTAGTTCTTGTTCGTGAGACTTGCGGATCTTATGGCAGTGCTACTGAAAGTGTAAGTCTTTTGGGGTATGACATCATGTCGATCGGTACCAAGTTACTGACACTTCAGAGGAGCTTACTGCTTTCATCTTCAGAGTCTATGCAGTTCAAAAATAGTAGGAATTTTAATATAAAAATTAAAGCTCTGCAGAATGCACAAATGATGAAGACAGCATAAACTCCTCCTAAAAATCATCAACTTTTCACCAACTGACATACTGCATGGCCCTGAAGACAGGAATCTGCATCTCATTCTTATTTTTTCTGAAAAATGTGGTGGCCTACCACACAGAACAGAACTGATGTAACATGAACAGAACAACATGGAACTGGGGACTTCATACCACAGATGTACAAAACCAGGATAACTGCAAACTGTTGGGTGCCGACCCACTTACCTTCTTCACCAATCGTTTGGGAGGTGCTGGTGGTGTTTGGCTGGTGTCAATGAACAGACTTGTGTTACGCTTGTCAGGTGCTGGACACAAAATGAAGTACATGTAATTTATTATTTGGAAGTACTTCTATATGTACAGCTGAAAGTTAAGTATATTAAATTAAACATTCAGTAAACTGAAGGCTTACAGATAACAGATGAGAAAAAAATTAATTTCATACCAATTTCAATAACAGGTTTAGTTCTTATATACGTATAATAGCAATTATCATTACATAATTCGTCTATGCAGGGCATTGTTTGTACTTGGTCTCTCACATTAAGGAAAGAAAACAGGCTGACGGTGCTCAAAAAAAGGGTACTGAGGAGGATATTTGGACCTGAGAGGAAGGAAGTAACAGGAGACTGAGGAAAATTGCATAATGAGGAGCTTAAAGCCACAATTAAGGGCCCAGCGTACCCTGCAAAGACATGGGATTTAAATGGTCATCCACTGCTTTACACTTTCTTGGCTGATGACTTTAGTGGACATTTGGTTTTTTCAGCATCACACTGTGCATCAACTATCGTCAAATTTCAGTGCCACAGTGTTCATGGTCTTTTCTCCTCACCAAATATTATTCTGGTGATGAAATCACTGAGAATTAAATGGGCAGGACATGTGGCACATATAGGGAAAAAAGAAATACACAAAGGGTTTTGGTGGGGAAAACCTGAAGGAAAGAGCCCACTTGGAAGACCTAGGCATAAGTTGGAGTATAATATAAAAATGGATCTTGAGGATATAGGATGGATGGGTGTAACATATATATCTGATTATACTCCATACTCCTAGCTTACTGTGTCTATAGAAACACGGGGTCTGACTTATGATGGGTGCACAATAAAGGATAGGGGCATGTGACTCACTTTGTCCTCTAGGAGGAAGAGGAGGAGCCTCTTCCACACTGGACTCAGACCAAGAGTTGCGTAACTGTTGCCCCTCCGGCGGACTGCTGGTGTTGACTGCTGCTGAGGGGTTACAAGGGAAGGAGAGTGGTTTGCTGTGGGAACGCTGATGTGTTGGTTTGGGTGGCCTAGGAACTGGGCTGCTGTCAGCATCGAGACTCTCGCTGTAACAAAACAAAATGAAATCTGATAATAAGTAGAACGTAAGATCTGATCAAATAAGACTGTGGCCGATTACTAATGCTCACTACCATTAGTGCTGAGATTAAGAATGAATGGAGCTATATCTCCACTCCCCATATATGCCCTCAAGGTGTATACAGGGACAACTTCACCTTTCACTTCTTTACTAACAAACTCCACGGTGCATGGTCTTTCTTGACTAGGGATAATCAATCAACTGGTCAAGAAATTTGTTGCATTTATGGAGCCTAAATTTCATTGCTGTGTCTACAAGAATCTACAAACACACCCTGTCCTCAGCCAGATTAATCCAATCCACACCCTCCATACTATTTCTTTAAAATCAATTTTAATATCACCTTCCCATGTAAGCCAAGGTCCGCCTTCAGGTCCTTTGGCTAAAATGTATGCATTTATCATCTCACCATGCAATCTATGAGTCTCTTCAATCACATCCCTCTACTGTGGTAACAACCAATACACTTCAAGAGGCTACATCTCTCGTCTTTCCCACCAGGTCCCATTCAGCACGCAACCTAATGTGTACTGGATGACTCTCTAAAGATAAAGAGGTGAGGGTGTGAAGTTGACCACTCATGTTCATGTAGTGCTCAGATTAAAAATGTGTAAACTTTTACCTCCATTCCCCTTTTCATCTTCATAGTGTTGTGCTTCGGCGCAAAGAAAACCTCATCTTGAGCCAGTGCAAAGAAACTGACATTACATACACATCCCTAAAATTAATTATAATATTCTTAATATTATTTTCACCGTGCATGTTTATTAACACTAGTAAAAACTGTACCAACACATGCACTTTTATTAAAACGTTAACAGTTTTAAAAAATCAAGCCCTACATATGTTTCGGCCAGCTAACTGGCAACTGGCTAGTTGCCCCTGAAGATGGCCAGTTAGCTGGCCGAAACATATGTAGGGCTTGATTTTTTAAAACTATTAATGTTTTAATAAAAGTGCATGTGTTGGTACAGTGTTTACTAGTAATTATAATGTTATCCTGCCATCAACACTTTGGTCTTTCCAGTAATAACTTATCAAAAGATCACACAAGTTACAGCACATATGTCTAGGATCAACCATCCCAGCTAGAGATTTAACCCACCATAATCTTCTATTCTAACAGTGGTATAAAAATTCTTCACTGTACAGGTCACTGCAGTAATGAAACTTGGGTTAAACTGTAGCAGCAAACTGTTACAGACTTGTGACATTACAGCATGCTAACAAACAACAAAATAGCATGCAGAAATCAAGGAATACTACTAAGTTAACTATGAATGCTATAGCATGGAGGGGACAAACAGTACATTCCAATATTCACAAACTTATTAATTCTGTTTTGAATGAGGCAGAATTTCCTCAACAGTGGAAGGAGTCTATTACTGTAAGGTGCCATCTCGATTCTCCGAGTCCTGACTGTCTGAGGTCCCGTTTCATTCAAACTGATATGCTGTAGTCAAGGTTGTTTCTACGCTGGGTATAGAATTCAGCTGAAATGCTTATCTCTGTGCACACATGCCTCTTTCTCACATTATTGTATTTCCATTTAGCCGTTTGCTTTGTGTATTCTTGTGTATTGTTATGTGATTTCAGTGTGTATTTTAATGTACCCTAACAATTAATGCTAAAAGCAAGAAAAAATTGTCGTAATCTATGTAGTCTGAGCTTTTTGGTAATTTGAGGCAACCTTGGTCCTGCTTACCTCAAACTATCAAGATTATACTGCACCCATTTATAAGAAGGGTGATAAAACTGACTGCAGCAATTATCAAGTCAAAATTGCATGCATGAAGAAAATAGGACCAGATTATATTCAGGGAATGCCTATTACCATATATTCCAGAAATTTTATCTTCCTCTCTATCTAAAAATGTAAATTTTAAAACATAAAAAGCTATAATTATGCCCACTGTTTTGTGTAGGTGGGACAATTTATCTGTCAAGAAAGGAATATAGGCTTAATATGTTCCAGAAAAGGGCACTGCAGAAGATATTTGGGCCTAAGGGGAAGGAAGTAATAGGAGATTTGAGAAAACGTACATGTAAGAGCTTCATGGTTTGCACTCTGCACCACACCTTATTCCAGTGATCAAATTAATGAGGATGAGAAGGGTGGGGCACATGGCACAAATGGGGGAGAATGAATACACATAGGTCTATGCGATTTGCTTGGAAAACCTGAAAGAAATAAACCACTTGGAAAACCTAAGCATAGGTGGAAGGACAATATTACAATGGATCTTACGGAAATAGGATGGGTGGGTATGGACTAGATTTATCTGGTTCAGGACAGGGGACAAGTGGTGGGCTGTTGTGAACGTGGCAATGAACATTCAGGTTCTGTACATGTGAGGAATGTCTTGACTTGCTCAGGAACTGTTAGCTTCTGTAGAATTACTCTGCTTCATGGAGTTAGTTACTGATAGTTGGTACAAAAGCTATTTATACTGATTAGAATTGTATGATGTGTTACAGGTCTCACTGTATATTTGTCTGAGACATGACATGGGAAAGACATCAGGATGAGTGCAACAGTGACTGAACACACACATGCACAACTCCAATGTACACACACACACACATACACGAGCACAACACAAACTGAAAATGCTGGTCACAAAAGCCTTACACATAGATCACTGAACAAGGTAAAATGCATCAACTTGCCGTGATGAGTGCATGACAGGTAGGGAGGAGTAGTCGTTTCCTCCCCGTGTTGGTGTCCTGGCCAGTGTGTCACAGTTGGTAGTCACTGTGTAGCCTGCAGATCGTGGTCGAGTCTCTCTCTGTGGGATTGGTGGAGGAGGAAGCAGAGTAAGGGACTCTCTGTGAGTACTGAGATAATGTGTGTTGTCGTTCATCCGCTCCAGTACCTCCTTCACATAAGACACCACATTACATCACAGCAACATGATCCACAACAGATATTACAATAGTTACGACAAACAAAAAGCAGGTTTCATGCCATACTGCATAATGATATGTGTAGGAAAAGGCAGGGCACATTGTGGCACAGTTGGATGAGGCACTGCACTACAAGCGCGGGTTCGATTCCCGATGGTGTCAGTGGAATTTTTCATTGACATAATCCTTTCGGTCGCACTATGGCCCTGAGATCGACTCAACCTCTAACAGAAATGAGTACCAGGAATATTTCCTGGGAGGTAAAGGCGGCCTGTGAGTAGGGCTGACAACCCTGCCACCTTCATGTGCAGATTGTCTTGAAACCTGGGAGCATCAACCTCCCGGAACCCACGGGGCCTGTCCAGGCCTGTAATGGGATATCTTTCGCTTAGCTTTAGTGGGAAAAGGCAGGATTGGAAACTGCTGCCACACTGAACAAACAACATTAATTCCAACTGCACATTAAGATGGCGACACAAACTCTTTCTCAAATTTAAAATTCACCAAATTCAAATTATGTTCAGCATTCAAATTGGGATTTTCTGGCTTATTGCACCATGCAGGGTAATAAGTTTGTTCCACCACTTCAGAGGAACATGCTACCTCCACCTTCAGTCACCTTGATGTCCTGTTTTAATAACACCTTAGTCAACTTAAACATACACAACAAAACATGTCTTATATCTAAATATACGGTATATATCGTGCAGTGTTTTATATCTACACACACGACATACCTACATCGTACAGTGTCTTATATCTAAGCATATGACACAGCTATATCAATGTCTTATATCGAATCATATAACAGCTATATCACACAAAGTTTAATCACCAATTATAAATTAATTTCTGACTACATCATGCTGTTCATCATGTTCATGTTAACTTGTCCCTCTTCTTTTAATTATGTTAACTGTTCATAAAAACCAGTGTCTTGTTGCATAATAAAGTGATTAAAAACTCTGGCTAGTCGATACGTAGAATGAACATGTTACCACCTATGCAGAACAGTGAACTATACACAGTACTAGAGAAAACAAGAGTACTTGAAGAATTGGAATCATTCACAATGAATAAAAGTTATGAATATTATATAATCTCAATACCAAATTAACTAATTTATTTATTTGGGAAGTGAAATAAATTTAGAAGAAAAAATTGACACAGCGATCAAGCAAAAAATGAATCAGTTCTAAATTGTATCATACAATAAAGGGAATTAATATTATGTAACTGGCATCCAAAACAATGTGAACAAATTTAATAACATTATAAACAAACTCCAACATTTCACGACAAAAATGAACTCTCCAGAAAGAAACAAAAGCAACATCAAAGAAACAGATGCAATATTTTTGAGAAGTACTGAGGGGAAAACAAGATGAATGGAACTGGAAATGGAAACTTTTGAAATAAAGTTGAAATTAAAAAACTGTTAACAGTTAAAAGATTGCAATGGTTTAGCCACGCAGATGAAATAAGGGCAATTGAAAACAGGATGGGTCAGGTAGGTACTGAAAGATATCAACAAGATAGGAAAGAGTGGGCAATAAATCTAATATAAATGATTTTAGGAAAGAGATAAGGTTTGCAGATTTTTTGTTCTCTGGCTTGCATTGTCATCATGGAGTAGTAGTAGTAGTGGTGGTGGTGGTGGTAGTGGTGGTGGTGGTGGTGTAGTAGTAGTAGTAGTAGTAGTAGTAGTAGTATGTAGTAGTAGTAGTAGTAGTAGTAGTAGTAGTAGTAGTAGTAGTGGAGGAGGAGGAGGAACAAGAAAAAGAAGACAACCCACAATCTCAGTACTGGTAAAATCAAATTTAAATCAATAAATAAAGAATTTACACATCAGACTTATAAACAAACCATACTCTTCATTAATCTATTTTTTGTAACTTAATGTATTCCAAAACACTTTTCAGGGTGAATGTAGATCTCTAGTGGAGTTTATAAATACTGGACCAGGCTAACAGTAATAATGCTTTTGACCATGGAACAAGCAACAGTATAGTTACCATTGGTTTACTGTAGATGTCTTCGTCATCTGTACCCTGTTCTTCTGAACTGAGCAGGAGATGTCCATACGCACTGCTACTAGATGCTGACGATCTGTTACTGGGAGGCTCACTGCTAGAGGCTACCAACTGTTTCTTTTCTGTAGGCAGAGGAGGCAATGGTGTGCTGCAAACAAGGCATCAAATTTGTTTGTTTGTTTGTTCATTCATTTCAATCTTCCTTGCTGAGATGTCACCATCAGTCTTGCTGCAAATGCACACACAAGTTTCATACAAATGCCAATATGAGTTTGTCCAACATGTAACATTGTTAATGACCTCATGTTGATTGAACTCATATGTCAAAAAGTGTCAGAACAGCGCATAATAATTTAAGCACTCACTTCACAATGCTTGTAGCTTGAAAACAGTCAGACTGTGACTTCCCCCGATTTCTACTGGACACTGGACCCAAGTCCCGCAGACCTTGTTTCAACTGCGCAAAGCGTTCCTGAAGACGGCGATGCAGGGGCTGCACTCCGGGTGGTGCCAACTGTCCATGTAAATGCAACCCACTCTCCAGGACTTGGATCTACAAGATGTCATGTGAAGAAGAGTTTCAGAAATACAAGCACTCAAATACAAAAATTATACTAACTTATGTATAAAATATACTGACAGATTCTATACCTGGAGGTTACTGTAAGCCATTATACGGATTGACAGAATGTACAATATGAATGAATAAATGAATAAACAACTTAATAAAAGAAGCTGACAGATTATTTTATGCACGTAGCAGAAGTCCTATTAAATGGAAGAAGTGAATAAGACATTACAGAACTAAACTATAAGACTAGGAAATCTTAACAGATGTTTGGTTTGGCAACTACAAACTTGCCTGTAACACACTGACACAATGTGACACAGTCAAATAAATACAAATTACATTGATTCAAGGTGTTGAAGGCAGGCAACTTTCCATTTCGATTCTTAAGAGCCACATGGTGTAAAGGGACTAAGGACAATAAAATGGATTCCTTGTCACTGTCAGAGATAGAGTGGACACTTGGACATCGATTAAGTGAAATGGCACCAGATTACATGCAATTTCTCCAGAGAATTAAGAAGCAAACAAGAAACAAATCAGAAATAAGACAATGGGCAAGAAGGTACAAATACTAAAGGAAAAGTTGGTTACATTAAGGATAGAGTGGTATAGACACGTTATGCACAGATGAAAACAGAATTTCTTACATAGCATAAGGGATTAACACTGTATGTGAAAAACCATTGGAGAAAATGGGAACATATACAATAGAGATGAAAGAAAGTGGACACACACAAGAAGGGCTTTTATGGCAGAAATGGACAGCAGTGGAAAACGCCACAGGATTATGCAGACTGGTAGAAATGCCAATGGATGACTGTTGACTGACGATAATCATGATGATGTAGATAATGATCATTTTACTGCACAGAACATTGGCCTTTAGCCACTGTCCATCCTATATGTAGGACGCTAGTATTGCTACCACCCAATGATTATATTTCATATATTCAGCCAACAAATATACTTACTGAATTTTTTGAGACACGCTGCAAAATCTCCACAAAATGCCGTGTATTTCATAATGTTATCTTCGTGGTTCATAAAATATTCAGATTTTACATCAAGGTACACTAAAATTTAAATGCCCACCTCTGGTGCTAAAGGGTTAATGTGATTACAGGATTTAATTCTTCTGGCATATGACATTGCATCAATAGAGAATCAGATCCTGATGTTTCGAGGCCACTACATTCATTACAACAATCGGGATCCAGTTACCCAATGATGCAGCATAATTTCCCAAAAGAACGGACTCCTCAGCTTCACTACTGCAGAAAACTCAAAAACTGTACACAGATCACAATTATGCACCTGATCTAGTGTGAGAGCTTTGAGCCTGTAGACATGCTCTGCGAACTGTGGGTGCTGCTTGCTGAACTCTTGCATGAAGAATGCTTGCTGGTACTTGGAGATGCCACCCATCACATTGGCATCAATTATACCCTGCAGCAAAATAAATCAAATGCAGAGGGACAACAGTTGTCACAAGCCCAGGGTGGTGGTGTGGCACATAAGGAATGACACACCCAATTCCAATTTTGGTCAGAAACTAACCTTTTACAATCCTCACTTCCTCCAGATAAACCCAGTGAATGCCTTGCAAAAGACCAAAAGACTAATTCTTACCATAACATCTATCTTTCAATTTAACTGAACATGAGACAACCTCTACATTTGGTACGGTTATGTTAAAACTGTTCCCTTTATAGTGGCATTACAATACAGTGCCTAGTATATTTATCTGTTGGTACAAAGCAAAAATTGCTATCAGTGCAATCAGCAATTTAAGATACAAGACGTCAGTTTCGACTGCAACTTGCAATAAAGGCAGTTCCGTCAGTGCAGTAAAAACCTGTGCGATATTAATTAATGTCTGTTTATCTACAGACCATCAGATTAGCAACACAGTTGCAAAAACATAGCCAACATGATAAGCAACAATAATTAACCTAAAATGTGCCAATGTTACTACAAAACAACCAAGTACACAGCAGTAAAGGCTGAATTCTGCTGGTGTAGATAAGGTATTTAAATTGTAGAAAAGGAGAGTTAGAATTACGGCTGGTGTTACATCCAGATACTCATGTAGAGGTTTGTTTAAGAAAATGGACATCTTGCCTGTCTCATGTCAATACATATTTTCATTAAAGATATTTGTTGTGGATAATCTGGGAAGTTTTCAAACAAATCTGACTGTGCATGGTCTTAATACAAGGAATAAGATGCAGCTTCATAGGCCTATTGCCAATCTATCATGTTTCCAAAAGGGTGTTTCATATGCTGCTGTAAAGATTTTTAATAGTTTTCCTTCAAGTATTTCAAATTTAAGAAATGATAAAAAAAAACAATTTAAATCTGCTCTGTGGAGATATCTAATGACTCATTGTTTTTATTCCATTAATGAATTATAAAATATAAGCAAAGTTGCTGTTAATGATAAATCTTAATCCTACTTATAACATACAATTTATATCTATTAGAATTTATAAAATTTGAGACTTATAAAATGTTTTTAAAATTATCTAAAATTGTTATATGATGATGTGACTATGTGGAAGTATTCTTCTACTGTTGTAGTTGACTTGTATATTTGTGACTGTGATGTTTTTGTGTATAGTGTATTTGTGTTTTACTTTAAGATGACTTGTTTCATATCAACTGTCCTGTGACAGATTTAGGACCTAAGATATGTATATGTATGTATGTAACATTACCTGTAACCTCATGCTGAATGGGTTGATGTTCCTCTTCCTGTCCAGTGTGTACTGGTTGATCAGCTGCCGCAGTTCCTTGTTGACACTCTCCATCGTCTCACAAGCAAATTGCACTGGTGCTACTTCCTTCTCACTCTTCTCTACCACTTCAAACCACCGCAAGATTCCTGGCAAGGAGCTGGATGTCACCAGCACTGTACGTTCTATCCACAGGCTCTGTTTGTATAAGAAAATGTGTTTATTTTTCTTCAAATTTCGAAGTCATGTACAGAAGCTACAAATAACTAAGTAATGACTATACAACATAATGATCCATTCTGTGATAATTTCCAGTAGGGCAGAATCAGATTACAACAAACGTTCGGACATAACCTCTAAAACACGTACTATCATCATGCTTGTAATGACTGGGAAAGGGTTTTGTTTTCCCTGTAAGTTAGCCATGCAAAGAAATATTCTCTGTGTCATGCAGCAGTATTTTTGGAAAGGTCATAGCTCTCAGTGAGTCAGAATATTTCCCCCCTTTTATGGGACATGAAGTTTCATTACTGTTTTCAAAATGGACCTTATCATGTGTCAGCAAAATCCAGCCCACAACTTCATACACACTTTAACATTATCCTTCCATATTCACCTAAATGTTCCAGTGATCTCCTAATTCAGGTTTTCTGATTAATATTTTACATGCATTTCCCATTTCTGCCACGCATGCAATACAGTATGTCCCGCACGTCTCATCCTTCTCCATTTAATCATCTTCATAACATTTAATAAAGAGTACATATTATCCCATTTTCTCCATCCCCCTGTCACTTCCCCTCTCTTACAAAAGAAACATTCTAACCAGGGTTTAATATTCAGGTACAGGGCAGTGTTAACTGTGTGTTTTAGATCATCACAGTTGCTACAGCAGCTGCAAATTCTGTCAATAGATAGTCCTTTCTAGTGTGCACGAAGGCACCCATCTTTCAAACACTTACTTTGAACTCATTGTCCTTATCAACAGGTCCTTTGTGAACAGGACGGTCAAGTTGGAACCTTCGGACATCATTAACCTGATAGAAGCTTGCAATCTTTTCTGGAATATCAGTGCCAGCTTCAACAAACAGTGGATTGTCCTCAGGTATTGGTTTCACATTGCAGATCTGGATATCTGAAGACTCGGTTAAGGAAATTCATACTTTCGGGTTGAGGATTCAAGTCTTGTGGGTTGTAATGCTGTGTCATTGGGTCAGTGGTTTATAGCATTTCAAAGGATCATGATGCCTTTATCTTTAGGGTCAAGCAGTACCTGGAGAATGATAAAGAATACTGTATTCTCCTTGGTTCTGCTCAACCCTCGAAGACGAAGGCATAATGATCTTTTGAACCGTCGGTAACTACATACCCAACGACACAGTGTCACATCCCAGTGGACTTGAATCCTCAGCAACATTGCTGTGAGAACCTCAAATCCCACAATTCATAACTTGTTTTCTTGCTTGGAGTCTACAGTCAAGCACCTAAGGACACACATTGGACTGTCTGGCTTACAAGGCAAAATACTTCTCAATTCACCCTCTCAGTGATGACTTTGATTTACAAGATATTCACATACTCACACTTATGGGTTTGCACAGTGATAATTTTGATTCATGAGAAACAATAATTAGTTACATCTAATTTAGTGTGAAAGAGGTGATGAGAAGTTTATTTGTACAGATAATCATATTATCTAACTCTGAAGCTACCGTAATTATGGCCAACATGATCAGTGACTTTGTTCACAACAAAGGAAGGGTTTAACATGCTTATAAGCACAAAACATTTTCTGGGTCATACCTAATGCCCTTGTCAGAAACATGTGTAGCACTGCTAGATCAAATGAACAAGTCTGTTCATCCAGCCACATGTTGCACTTCTAAAACTGCTCAATCATTTTTAGTGGCCTTGGGTATAGGAGTACTACACTAGAAGCTATGAAGTAAATTTCATTTTGGTCTGAGCTGGCCCCCATGTAATATGCAATTCACAAGGAGTATAAATTTAGTCATGAGCTTTAACATTAAAAAAGACTGTAGAAGTGCAGAATGTATGCTTGACAGGTGCGCTTGGCAGAAGGAATCATAAATAATAAGCCAATACACATACACTTCAACATCTCAACCAACACCCAATATCCTGTGTGTCGAAACAGGAAATCAGACGCACCAGACCACTTTCTTTTCCCTGTACCTTAACAACTGTTCTACAGTTAAGTCTGATAAAAATGGTCTCAAAACATTTCCCCATATCCTAGCAAAAGCACAAGTTTTGGTTCTCCCTATGCATGACTGGAATAGTCTACAAGACATTTCTCCAATTGCTGAGTTCATTACCCAGAAAAACATAATAAGATTTATGGAAAAAATTAATTGGACATGGAACATATATTTCATCCTTCTATACAACTTTGGTTGAAACAGTTTTATCTCTATTAATATTCAGTGTTCCAGACTCAAGATGTGTGCCGAAATACATGTAGGTCTTAATGTCAAGTGGCTGTTACAACAGAGTGCTGTAAGTGAAATCTGAAATGACCTGACAATTTTTAGTACAACTTTCCAGTATCAATTTTCATAAAAATATATTCAAGATGGACGGACACAGCAACTTGAATATGCTCTGTGCTGCTATGTGAATGTTCATCACATAAAATGTATGTTTATGCTAAAAATACAGTCTCACTTATGGTGTACACTGTCTAAAATGTGTTACACCTGCACCACTGATAGATTTTCATCAGCAACAGAATTTCATCAAGTCATTAACTGACATTTTAGCAAAATCATACTCAGTAGGTCAGCAAACTACTGTAAATAATGTAAGGATTTTTTAGAGGATTCCAGCCTTCTGGAATGTGACAACGTGTCACTGGCTACATGGTCTCCAACGTTTTTAAGAAAAGTCCGTGAAAAATGAGGACCTTCAACTTTTGAAGATGAAGGTGACACACTCCTTTGAAACAGTGGAAACCACTTACCCAGTGATGCAGCGTCACTTTCCAGGAGAGAAGAATCCTCAATTACACAGCTGTGGACACCTCAAAACTCATGTAATGATTTTTAATTGCTAATTAACTTGATCAAATGCTCAAGGAAATCTGTATTATGAAGTTAAATTAAAGTGTATTCTAAAGGTCAGTCCTTCTTGGATGGAAGATGCATTTTGCAGCATAGAAGGATACACTGCCCCTCTGAATTGACAATAGCATCATCTGGTGCGGTGTTCTTCATAAGGATCTGAGCTGATGGAAATTCTGTCTGCAGTCGCTGCGTGAATGCACCAATTCGCTCATACTCCAGGCCACGGTAGACAAACAGCTTATTCTGCAGGTGATTAGAAATCATCAGGAATCCTTTTGATAGAACCTACTAATTAATAAACTAATTTACAGAGCCAAGTACAAAAATGTCTGATGGTAGGTAAAATCTCAAACATAATATTATAAGTTGTACACAGCATAAAAGGGGTAAGCAGTTGGTTGAGGCACTGTGCTACAAGCTGGAAGGTCATGGGTTTGATTCCTGAGGGGTCATTGGGGTCAACTCAGCCTCCAACAGAAATCAGTACCAGGGATATCTCCTGGGGGCAAAGGTGGCCAGTGCGTAGGGCTGACAACCTTGCCACCTTCATGTGCCGATTGTCTAGAAATTCTGGGAGCCTCAACCTCCTGCAGCCCTAAGCATAAAAATGCATCTCACCCTCACAAAAAGTGGAAAGCTGAGCCCATAAAATCCAACCCTGAAGTACTCTGGTTCAGGCCTCAACTGAGTCAGGATGTTGTCGAAGAACTTAGCCTGTGTCTGGAGTATCTGGCTTAACTTGGCATAGTCGAAGAGGCGGCGTTCATACAGTTCCGCAAGCTCCTTGCAAAGAGGAATGCCTTTCTCCCAGCACTGCAAAATATGGTGAGATGACACGATATAAACTGGGAGTGGCAGATTAATTAAATAATGATGACAAAAATAACAGAATGCCAAGCCATTAAATGTCAGATGCATTCAGCACACAATGTGTCAAGTATCATAACTAACTGACTCCATGGAGCAGAGTCCTTCTTGAGAAGCTAGCAGGTCCTCAGCTAGTCAAGAAATTCCCTGCGTTTCATGGAACCCGAAGGTTCATTACTGCACTCACAAGAGCCCGCCACCTGTCCCTATCATGTCAGGTATCATGTTTCCACAAAAAGCAATGCAATTCCTTGTACAGGATGTGTTACACTCACCTTGCCACTGTCAAAGTAATTGATGATCTGGTGATACAGTTGCTCCTTCCTCTGCCATTCCTGTTGTCCTGGACAGTGTGGGTCTGATACCAGTGAACGGGCTGTCCAGCTTAACTGGTCTGCATATAGCTTCATGGTGAAACCCGCCTCTGTATAGTTTTCTGCTGGCAGATGAAGGTCGTGTAGCTTGTAGATGTACCGCAGATACATCTCCTTGCGGTTGATTTCATTTTTGTAAAAGTTCTGAAAAAAAGATGCAGCATGTGGGATCTGCAGTTCTCACAGCTTTGTTTCTGAGGATTCAGGTATTCTGGGATGGGAAACTGTCACTGGGTGAGTGGTTCCTGATGTTCTGAGGTAACATAGGGCCTCCATCTTCAGCTATCAAGCAGTCCACTTTTGACTCTGAAAATGAAGACACTACAGTTCTTCGAAATGTCAGCAATTACTCACCTGACATAGCGTCACATCCCAGAAGGCTTGAATCCCAACAAGCAAAATGTTACACAATACACTGATAACTCACAGAAAGAATACAGAAGGTGGCCTTCATCTGACTATTCAATTTTCCTGCATGCACACGTACACACACATGCACACACACATCTCTTTTCCTTTCACTTGAAAATGAGGGTAATACAAAATTTCAAGCTCAGATTAAACTTCAGCATATTCAGACTTATTAAAATCACCTATCTTTATTTAAAGGTCAGACAAAGTTGTTTGATTTGCTGTAGAAGGGAGAATAATATTGACATTAATTTATAAATATAGAATGTGAATGAATTCTGTTAGTTCAAGACACAGTCCAGTGGCCGACTCTTGTGAACGCAGTAATGAATCTTCAAACTCCATAAAAGACAGGGAATTTCTTGACCAGCTGGGTGACTATCAGCTCCTCAAACAGGAATCTGCTCAAATGAAATAAGCAGTTACTTAACAAAGGGTAATTTGAAGGACAAAACCGGCAATTAGATACAGTGAAATCCTATATTTTGTAAATATCTTTTCCTGATCTCAGCCAGTAACCTACATAACAAACAATGTACTATATTCTTGTACGTAATAAATTCCAATTTAGTAACTAACACACTTTTTTTTTGTTGCTGTGCGCTACAGCCCAACTCAGGCCTAGGCCACCTTGTTTTGAGGTTTCTAGATCACACACAATTAGACACACACATACACACGGTATGACTCTGCTGAACGAGTGATCAGCTCGTCACAGATGCCGCTACCTACACAACACACAACAAACATAAGAGACAAACATCCATGCTGTCGGCAGGACTTGAACCCTCAATCCCAGCAACTGAGCAGCTGCAGACCACATGGTTACTGGGATTGGCCAACCCACACCTAGTGTAAGAAACTTTTTACCTTCCAAAACTCAGACATCAGTTCAATATGACTGTGCTCAAAACAATTGTCTATATTCACATTCCTTCTGTACCAGAAATTGTTACAACCCAACCATAATTTTAGGCAATTGCTGCCATATATTGAACATAACTCAAAGTCATCCTGCTTGTGGTATCACTGTCATTCCGATTATCATGTGAGGTTGTTTCAGTGTTTACTTCATACGTCATTAATTATTTTAGGAAGTATGTAGCTGAGTCAAATTAAATGTTTAAAAATTCTTTCAGCAACTAATGTAGTGTAGAGACGTTCAGTACAACTTTGTCATTTGCAAATACAGTCCCAGATCCACACCACAAAGTACACGCTTATAACCCATGCCAATGACTTGCTGTGTCAACAGCTACACGCACTTTTAAGGTGTACATTTCACCCAACCTCATAATTTCATATTATTATGTACATGTACTTATTTGACTGCACAGTGTCTTTAAATACTTGTGTAAGGAAATTATTTTATCACAGTACAGTGAGTCTAAGATAGACAAGCACTTTCACAATGTAATTTTGCATAATCCCCAATTACTAAACACCCTGACAGAGTCATAAGAAAAGACATTCCTCCAAAGATTCATGACATCAGGATTTCACTGTTATACTTCCTGGATAGAAAGAGTTATGATAGCGAGACAATAATAAGCAGCCACTACAGGATCAATCAACCACAAACCAGTCTCTAAGCACTAGTGAGATATGACAGCAGCATATCTAGCAGTACAAGCCTTATTGGTTCACTCTGTTCACTGACAGTGACAGACCAGAGTGCAGATCATGGTCACATCAATATATATACCAGCAAGTTGACAGTGCAGGACATGCGTTTGTCCCGGTTTTCATCACCCTGAATGACGCTGCGGTAATCCAGCAGTCTCTCCAACAGCCTTGTGACCGAGCTGATGAACGCCGCCCCGCTTTCCTTCCAAGTTGGATCTTCTGACTGCACACGATCCAACAGCCTGGAAACAGAATTAAACTGCATTGGTACTGCTCTCAACAATGTACACAAATACAGCAAAACCCTTTATTTTAAGTTCTTGTGGGGACCACCTAAAATGGCATGAAATCCAGGCTAGTGTAAAATCTGGGAAACACTGTTCTTATGGGCATTTGACCGAGAACGTACAAAAGTGTAAAATCACAGAAAACGCAAAACACTGGGAATGTAAAATCTGTGTTTTACTCTGTGTGTGTGTATATGTCACAACACACATGACAGTTGACTTGCAGATATTCTAAATTAAATTCAATCTTTCTGACAAAGACTACATTTTGTAATAAAATATTGTCACATTTGTATATTTTTACATTCCTCACAATTACATCCATTAGGCCCAGTTCAATATGGGAAGACAATTTAACTTTACTTGACAGGCTGGTGTTTGGTTGTTTCACTGACTATTGACCACTCAAGTGACTGCCATCTGCTCAAGTGACTTATTGAATGGGTGAGGGAAACATAGTATTTAGTTTTGAATATAACATGATAATTTAATGTTTAATAGCTTTCACAACAAATAATTCCACATTACTTCAGTTTCACTCAAATATCAACATTTCCAGGTACAGCTGTGGGACAACTCTATCAGCAAGAAAAAACTTTCCAGTGCATTTGCAGTATGAAAGAATGTAACATAGAACTTTCAGACATGCACGTAGATACTGTAGACTTACTGTTAGAATAAACAAAAGAAAACAAACTCACATCATACCACGAAGTTAGGTTCCGCAGCTAACGATAATAGCATTCCATTAAAATACCATATTCACCCAAATACAAGATAAGAATTGTTCATAATTCATATTTGATAAATGGCAGGTCACCGTATAACTGTGCACAAAGTTAAACATATTCTGTACGCGCATTTTCCTGAAAACTGAAGGTTATGGAAGGTGGGTCATCGCATATTTAGGTAAATATGGTATATTTACTTATCCAAAATAAATACATTAATGTTACCACATCAACTACCTAGCACAAAATAAATACATTAATGTTACCACATCAACTACCTAGCACAAAATAAATACATTAATCTTACCACATCAACTACCTAGCACAAAATAAATACATTAATGTTACCACATCAACTACCTAGCCAAAAAAAACTAGCCACAAATAAAAAAATACATTAATGTTACCACATCAACTACCTAGCACAATATAAATACATTAATCTTACCACATCAACTACCTGACACAAAATAAATACACCAATGTCACAACATCAACCACGTGACACACAACTGACTGACGAACTCTGTAGTTATTTAGTTATTTCTTGCTTTGGCCATGCATGTTACATGCATTGCCCATGTCAAATTATTCACTTAATTACAGGTGGAGAAAATAATTATGAGGTTCCACATAATGCATTTTACACCATTCACTTGCCATTTAATCTCTCATAGAAACTACATCAACTACTAAGTTTATTTATGATTCTGATAATGGGTGAGTGATGGATGGACAGAATGGCAAATTGGCTAGTAAGATGCAGCACAAATCCCAATTGGTCAGGATTTTAATTTGGACTCACGATACCAACTGTTCCAGTTGGACCCACCAAAAATATGACAGGGTACCTCTGTCTGGAAGCTCTCACACCAGTACTGCT
Organism: Reticulitermes speratus; assembly: GCA_021186555.1. NCBI lineage: Eukaryota > Metazoa > Arthropoda > Insecta > Blattodea > Rhinotermitidae > Reticulitermes > Reticulitermes speratus. The sequence goes on from JAJKFL010000007.1 coordinate 29,681,142, forward strand.
CTACAGGCATCTGTTAAACTGTAGATCACAGCACTGACCTCATCCCACTAGCTTTAGCTCTGCATGATTTCAGTCTTCTTCCAGAGTGTAAAGGAAGTCTTCGCTCTTCTGGGATGTTACACAGTGTCGACTGGTAGTAACTGACTACCAATCGATGCTGCGTAACATTCCAGAAGAGCAAAGACCTGCTTCAGCGCTGCTGCTCGCATTTCATCATGCTGACCATGGCATATCACACACGTCAGAACAGTACTCAGTGACACCACCATCACAAAGTTACTGGTAACCACGGGAACTTATCACGGTAGATATACTGTTAGCTTCAATATAGTCTTCTCGGGCGCACAGCCGCGTCAATTCGTTTGAATACAACGTTTCGGGGACTAGCTCCGTCCCCATCCTCAGGCAAAACTGATTTAAAAACTGATGTTAAATCAGTTTTGCCTGAGGATGGGGACGGAGCTAGTCCCCGAAACGTTGTATTCAAACGAATTGACGCGGCTGTGCGCCCAGAAGACTATATTGAATCATGTCGCCGCGAAAGTTTTAAAACTTATATACTGTTAGCTGTTCACAATGGAGGTAGGCATGTGAATTGATACGGAGGTACATCATAAACATACTTACACATTACACACAAAAGTTTTATTTGTAAGTCAACAATATAAAAACAAGGCAATGATGAAAAAATATTGAGATTATATCTGACAAGTGTAACATATAGAAAATATGTACTTAAGTAGTAACATCCCTTTTTTTTGGGTGGGGTGGGGTGGGAGGGTTAAACAAAACAAAACAATAAAGACCATAAATCTATGCAGTGGGACGGTATACTTCGTAAGTTATGCTTGCAACTACCTGCCTTTGACATCTGATGGACAAATGGGAGAACGCTGTCCCATTAAATGTACATACTTTCATCCCACAGGGAAAATGCTGTCCTGAAGTGGATATTTAAATTGAACAGTGGTCCAATTGTGGTAAAAACATGGAATTTAAAAGGCTCTAAATTACAGGTTACACATCACTGCCCTGCTTGCTGACAGTCTCTACATTGCAACACCATCTTTCATATAAAGTGTACTGTGCTAAAAATGCCTATGAATGGTTCTTCTGCTTCATCCTAGTGATACAAGTGCTTGTTGCTGCAAAAAAAGGCTAATGCTGGATATTTAAATTGTAAAAGGAGATAAATGTTTTAAAGCAAACAATGACAACCTGTTTTAAACATGTTTAACTGTACTAAAGGCAAACATTTAACTTGGATTAAATGTGAAAATGCTGAAGCTAGAGGCATTCTGAGAACTTTGTTTCATTTGAAAGGGGATACAGATTATGCAGCAAATGGTAGAAGCAAATTATATTATCTTCACTTAAAGATTCAAGTTGCCTGTAATGTTAGGCTGTGTAAACTGGTAAATAGTTACTGACATTTCAAAAGATTTGCCAGCTGACACAGCATAACACCCCAGAAGACTTCAATCTTCCTCACAACTGCTGTAAGAACCTCAAATCTCACATATTTGCACTTCTTCCTATAAGTACAAATTTAATGCTTCAGGTTGACATAAGATCATACAGACCTGATCCAAAATATGGTGGACATGGGCTTCACTTGTACCCTGTAATGCATCTGCATGGCCAAATGTTGCCAATCTTTTTTAAAAGTCCATCCAGAAAATTCATCATAAAAGCAGGGAACAGATGGGGCATCAAAATCAGTTGAGTGATGAGATGGGTTATGAGAATCATAATCAGTAACTCTACCTCAATGTCCAAATGTCTACAGATGGGAGATAACAAAGTGGTTGCAGAAAATGAAGAGAAGAGTGCAGTTTTTTTAACAGAAGTGAAGTCTTCGGTTAGTGTTAAAAGTGGAAGTGCAGGGAAATAAAATTAGGCAACTAGAGTTCTGTTAGTATTAGGTAGTTCTACTACAATATAAAATTGATTACTCACACTGCGCTTAAATGTTCCCTGGTTCGCAAAAAAAAAAAAAAAAAAAAGAAACAAATATTACAATTAAATTCATGTAACTGTGTTGGAATTTGTAATCAATGATAATGACAAAGAAGTGTGCAGTCACAGGAACTCACATGGTGTTGAAGAGTTGTCGGTACTCATCATCCCCCTTGTTCTCGCTGATCAAGATGTCCAGCTTGTCTATCAACTCTGATTCGACTTGTTTGAAATTTCCGTGGTACTTCTGCTCACATTCCATCATGTCAAAGAAGATGTGAAGTGTGGCCTTACGAAGCTCAGACTCTGGAACCAGGGTAACCTCCAAGAATGGACCCACCATCGATGGGATGAAGTTGATCTTGTATTCACCTGAATCAGGAAACAAGTGTAATGTAAATTGCAACATTTTAGGTCTCATAGCAGTGTTGCTGAAGATACAAGTCTGGTGGGATGTGATGAAAAGAACACACCACATTCATCTTCGTGGTCAAGCATCACGCTTTCAAAACATCAGTAACTATTTACCAGTCCCAGAAGATTTGAGTCTTCATAACTTAAACTGGTTCATACTGTTTAGGATTTCAACTGATCTTGTTCCAAATTAACATCATAACGATCATCAATTGTTAAAGATGTGCCTGTCACACAGTAATTTTATAACAGGATTCACAAGTGGAAATACAGTAGAACTCGGATAAGAAGTCCCCGCATAAGAAGTTTTCCCCTGTAAGAAGTCTGATTTTTAAAGTCCCGAAATCCTATTGCTTTTAATAAGCTTCCCTCTTAATAAGTCTTCCCGCTTAAGAAGTCCCTAATCCTCTGGTCCCTTGAAAGACTTCTTAACAGGTTCTACTATATGAAAAAATAAAGCTCAAAAATTTTGTAAACATAAAACAAAGCTTAACATTGTATTCACCGTGCATTCTCAATCAAGATATGTCAATAAACACCAACTACTGCACATAAACTTTATTCACAATAGTTTATTCTTATTTTAAGAATTTTAAGAATAAACTATTGTGAATAAAGTTTATGTGCATTAGTTGGTGTTTATTGAACATAAAACAAAGCATTAAAAATGTAACAATTTGGGCTCTCCCATGGATTTCTTGGCATGTTATTGTTTCCATAGATTTTTTTTCATCTCCTGAGCCACTATGTGTGGTTAAATTTGCCAGAAAATGTTCTAGGTTGAAGAGAATTTTTTCCTAATTCATCACCTGAAAACCTACAGGTTGCCTTATAACCACACAAAAAATTAAACATGTTCTGTACAGGTATTTTCCAGACAACTGAAGCTTGTGAAGGGGAGTTGTCATATATGTAGGGTCGTCCTATATTTAGGAAAATATGGTATGCATTCACATAGAAGAGGTAACAATCTCTGATGTCTTATATAGACTTCTACATGCCTTTCTAAGCTTGGCATCAGTCATAATAATGATCACTTTCTTTGTACAGTAAATAACCCTTCACTGTGGTTCATGACAGTCAAAACAAAATACATTATGTACAGCACACAGCTCAGACACTACGCACCAAGGTTGGACCACATGGAGAGGATCTGAAACCCCATCTCGACCCTCATGTCACCATACTTTTCAATAATCTTCTCTCGTTTCACATCACTGAATTTCTCCAACTGCAGGGATGGCTGCGTTAAGAATGCCACGGCTAGGTTGAAGCAACTGCCCCACAGCTGCAAGTACATCGGTATACTGCTTAGGTATAAATAACAAATCACAGCCATAAAACAACAGCATGTTTCCAATTACAAAGTTGCTGGTACCAGAAACATAAAATATGTCTAATACATAACAACATGGCATTTGGTGCACACACTGACAAGCATATTAATTTAAACAACATAATACAAAATCTGGGAGCTGGGTGATATCGAACACACATTATAGTTGTGATCTGCTCATAGATTAGAAACCTATTTTAGTTGAACTGCAGTAAACTGAACCAGGAAATAATGCATATTCCAACCAGCCAGCATGTAGATGATTAGTTGGCACCAAGAGCGTTGCCTTCTGTTCTGTATGTCACACAAGAATGTGGCACTAAACAATACATGGGAAACACAAGCATTATTTCTGAGGACTCGGTTTGTATACATTTGACAAAATCCCCAGCAAAGCTGGAAGAATACTTTCCAATACCTGATCTCAGGGGAGACTATGCTGAACTACAACTCTAAATGAGAAGAACTAGAGGCTGATGGACATCAAGCAGCAGAATGTTTACCTGTGCCTGTGCAAGACTCAACAATGAGGTGGGCCCAAGTTCCAAAGTACAATGCTAAATCTTTGAGACTAAGGGCAATTGATGTAGTGTTGATTAATGTGAAAATAATTCCTGAAATTTAAATCATAGAGGTCTACCAGCAGTAGTAATGTCTGATGACTGTGTAAGAATTCCTAGGGCAGTCGACTGTGTTGTAAGTGGCTGATGCAAGAATAGAAAAGAAGTAAAACTACTTTCCCACAATTCTTGATTATGTAAATATGTTTACAGTAAATTAACCAGTTAAAATGAAAGCCTGATTCCACAGGCATAACATCGCTAATAACACGGGGGGGGGGGGGAGCTAAATCGACGGTGGCTTTTAGGAACTTTATGAAGTATCAGGTTAGAAAGAGGGGAAAGATTGGTTTGCACAAGTCCTTAATATATATACACCCCTTTCTCCCACTCTCCCCCAATTTCTTGTATTTTCCCCTCTTCAACCCAGCAGCAGAAAGAAGGGGCAAAAAAGAGAAAAAAAAAAACACTTAGGCAGAAAAAATATTGATGGGAATTTGCCCCCCTCTTTGCCCCCCCCCCCCCCCCCCCCCCAAGTTTGTCCATGCCTGATTCAGTTACACATGCAGCTTACCTACACATAGTCACAACAAAACCCATGCCTGAAAATTGCCAAGATACAAGAGTCCTAGATAGATAGTTCAGGAAGTTGCAGTAATTTCATTCAGTAGATGGATGACATACCCCAATTCCAGTAAGGAACAAATTCATATCATGGTGGCTGCTACAAATATTAAATTTGGACGGCCTGAGGTAACGTTCACAGACCCGAGTAATAATAAAATTTGGTAGAGAACTGTCTGTTGACTAGTTAGGAGTTCTGGGTCAGTAGCATGAACCAATGCTGGTTCCAAATGTTAAGTTTGTGTATTGTATACCGGAGCACTCCACCAAGGTGTGTAATATGGCACTGGGATAGCTCAGTCAGATACTGATTGGGCTATGGGCTGGACGATCTAGGTTCCAATTCCTGGCATAGGCAACAGAGTGTCTCTTTTCTGAAATATCAAGACTGGCTTTGAGGCCCAGAAAGCCTCCTATTCAAAGGGTAGTGGGGCTCTTTCCCTGGGAATAAAATGGCTAGGGCATAAAGTTGACCACTCACCTCCATCTAGTGCCAAAGTTAAGAGTGAGTGGAGCTATACCTCTGCTCCCCCTTCATGCCTACATGGCATGCACAGGGATGAGTTTACTTTTTACATTAAATCCATCTGGCAGATTTTGTTCAAATTTTCAATGCTCATCTAGAAACTGTGTGTGAAAAAATTTCTGAAATTGTTTGACAGTGTCATGTCTTGCGAGACTTCTCCTTTGCATCAAAAAAGCTCCTCTTCTTGCTGCCACAATATTCAGAAAGGAAAACAAGTTTTTTCCTTTTAATTTATGTTTCTTTGGCTATGTCTTTATGGAACTTACTTACGCTCCATCACATCCAACAAGAATGAAGACCTCTTTCTACAGTGATCAGTTACTGACATGTAGCAAGAAATAAGTGAAGTACAAGTGTTAAATAACCGACATGGCACATAAATCAGCAATAAACCACCTTTTGTCATGAACATATAAAGTACAGTTTTATTTGCTTACAATTTTGCTATTCTTTTAAAATAAAAACATCAGCCTAAAAATCTTGTTGTAAGATAGTGTCTTTTACAGCAAAAATGGAAATGACATATATTTTAGTGATCACAACATACCTGACTGTCAAAGTGACCACTGTCATTTTGACACCGATGTGACTTTGAATCTAGAAAGTCAGTGATGAGAGGCTGTGCTAACTCCTGCAGAGCTTTCAACATGACGTTGTTAGCAACCATTTTTATGACAAGCCAATCTGGAGAGAACACTTCTTGTTTCACCAGGTCTCGAAACACCAAGAAGACTCGCAGCAGGAAGTCTTTCTTCGGCTTGCGATCTGCAAGCTCTTCCCACAAGCGTTTATAGTGAAACTCATCTAGCAGTTGGAGCAGTCCAATCAAACATGCCACCAAACAGCCCTGCAAGCATTCCATGTGTCAGTTTCATAACTCTAGTATCAGATGACACACAAACTCTCATGTACTCTCCACCTGATATTCTTACAGCGAAGAAATAAAGCAGACTGAGATGATAAATTTTGTACCATGCATGGGATAAAGGAGAAGCACATACAAAAATATGGTTCGAGAACCCCAAGCAAGACCAGGTCACAGCTGGGAAAATAATGTAACAGGATGCAGTTGCGCTTACAATGTATGTTGAAGAACTACACTGTGAAAGTACAGACTGCACTGAAGTATCTTAAGATTAGGTACAACACTGAGCTTTTGCATGGTGACAAAACTTTTTGTTCCATTTGAGCAGAAAGGTTCTTGACCAGCTGAAAAAGTACCAGCTTCTAAAACTGACGACGCACAATTGAGTTAGTCAGTATCAGCCATCTAGACTAATGTTATGAACATACAAATGAGGAAATAAAAAATTCTAGAAAAATGTCTATCAAAAATCTTTCATCACATGATTTTGAGGATAAGCATGTGTTATTTCAGAATCCTGTCATCAACTCAGTTAGGTTTTGATAAGCATTAATGATGGTTGCAGTTCCTTAAACCCCCAATTTTCCAGTCTTCCCAAATGCAACATCCTCCATAAACGTCACTCCCACCACTAACATGGGACTGCCGCATTAACGCAAATTATAATAAATCTTACCAGAACAACAGCTGAGCGGTCTATGATTATGAGAACTGTCTGTATGAGCATGTCCAGTGTCGTAAGACACAAAATCTCCACATCATGGTGCAGGCAGTTATTCACCTGAAATACAACAACATGTCTGATAAACTGTTCATTCTCTGAATGTTTGTGACAGTGGGCAGCTCATACCACATCATGATGGACACTGACAATTTTCTCGGATACATCTGACATACACAATGCTTCTACTGTCTTCAAATGACTGGTCTGTCACTACACTGACAACAGTTTACATTCTACAGAACAATTAACACCTAAAATAGGAATACAATAGCAATGTCTACAACCTCCATCTGAAAAACAACAATGAATTTCTTTGTATAGAAGAAATGTAACTAGAATACAGCCTTGGGTAAGAAAAGGGAAATGGAATATCTGAATTTTTACAGGTGGTGCCAGTGGATATAAAAGACTACATGACAATGTACTCGATACCAACTGTACCACAACTAACACAGAAAGTGTACAGCAGACATCAGATGAAAATGTTTCCGCTGACAACCATTTATCACCCGTACAGCTCACTCCACAGTTTAGGCACAAGTTGACAAACCCTTGACCACCACTGACTGGCTGTTCAAATTTTTATACAGTACATTACAACGTGATGAATTTCAATTTGTAGGTTACAAGGATGCTTTACATGCATTATGTTAACCCATTTGCTTAGTATGATTTGTAAGAAAAAAATTGTACCAAAAGGTACTACAAATTACAGAGTAGTTGCCTGCAATCTTTAGACAACATCTGGTACCATGTCAAACACACACACACACACACAGCCTTTACATGAAGTGAAGAGTGCTATCCATCAACATACTACAGGCCAAAAAAAATACACATCAGCAACATTCATATTCAGCAAATGACTTCAAGTAATTAATTACAATATGCTGTAACTGGTTTTGTTACACAGCAAAAGCCAAACACATTAGTCTAAAATGAACTGGTAACATCACTAAAGTTGAAGACAAAGTCTTCTAGGATGTGACACTGTATCACTGGACAAGCAGCTCCCTACTACTAACCCTGAACAGCGTGTCACATCCCAGAAGACTTGGATCTTTTGTCATTAAACTCAACTGGACATTTTTACTGTCAATGAGTTGCGAAAAATGAAAAAATTGATCACATAGTCAATAAAGATGAGAACTCCCTGTTCTATACAACACCTCTGCACTATGTGTGGCATCTGCAATATTAAAAAATGCTTAAATCTCTTCTCTGTCAATGTCTCACCTTCCCCTGCTCCTGTGCCTGCCGTCGCTTGAACAGGAAGCTCAGGATCTCGCCCAGTATCTCTGTGCACAGGCGCAGCTCATCACGACGAGCCAAATGAACACGGAGGTGCTTACAGCTTGTTGAGAGCAGCAAATTACGAGACTCTGGAACGTAAAGTTAGCTTCCTGGACTACAACAGTACTTCATCACATCATTTAAATGCTTACTTTAAAATTTACTGTAACTTGAAACTGGGGTGTGTGATTTACAAGAGGATTTATGAAAACACTCAGTCATGGAAAGTATCACTGTCTATTTCCCTGAGATATAAATGTGATATACTCTCTCCAGAATCTGAGTAGATCTGACACACGGTTAGGTGGTAACAAAACACAACTTGGATATGGGTGAGACACAAAATTAAATTCAACAGTACATACAGATTAGAGAAGGCAAAAAGCTACATGGACTGTCTGGTGCCAGAAGCAATAGACGTATGGTTATATCCAAATAACTTCACTGGGGAGAGGGGGCATCATGTTAGGTCAAGCCTGGGAGCCTGTGACTAATTTTCTCACACAGGCCAGAGAGTTGTCCAATGGGAATCAAGGCCACGCACATCAATCTTCAGACTCCATCTACTAACCCTACAGGCTCGCATCCTACCACGAGCTCTCTGGCTTGGTGCAGATATATGATCTGCATCAGCTGGGTGTTGGTCACATCAGAACACTGATGATGCAGACAGAGTCATTTTCTGAAATGTTCACTGTCTTGTTCTTTCTTCATGTATTTATTAACTCTGTATTCATGTAATTCCCATTAGTTTCTCTCGTGCAGCATCTTGTCTGCTCACCTTGCATGACTGCAAGGTTACACCACACAGCATATTATACACACCAACAGAATATGAAGTTCACTGACCTGTGCACAAAACATCTTCCTGCTCACCTTGCATGCCCACCCACCTGACTGCAAACACGTTACCTGATTGGCTGACTACATAACACAATTTAGGCCACCTAAGGAGACACAATCTGATGTAATCCAGTTTAAGAAAATCAATCTACTTAAAATCAGCAGTACCCTTCTAACATGTCTACCAGTAAAGTGCTGTTTAAAACCAAACTGAACCCAAACAGGAAGGGGACCCAAACCAAATGTTGCGATTTAAGTTTTTTTTTTTTTTAATTTTAGGGCACGGTGAGACTGAGTCCCTTAACACTGTGGCTGCTAACAGGTCTACTGTACCAGCCCTGGATAATGGATGAATGAATATGGAGCAGTGGTAGAATTACACATGACAGGGGAAAACTGAAGTACTTGGCACAAAACCTGTCCCAGTGCCATTTTATCCACCACAAATCCCATATAAACTGATCTGCGATCAAACCTGAGCCTCTGAGGTGAGAAGTGGCAATTAACTGCCTCAGCCATGGCCAAGTCTAATTTGAACAGTGCACTTTTACATATTTACACACGTATCACGCTGGATTTGTTCTACTGTGATAACAACCTGTTCCTTAAGTATGTCATCTTTGTGACAGACACACAACATTGATTTGACTCACCATCGTCAGTGAAGAGTTTACTCGTCACCATGTTGCGGATGGCTGTCAGTTTTGCCTGCGTCAGTTGGGGTGGTAAATCCCTTGGTAAGCTTTCCAGCATCGCTGTTGCCAATTTAGTAATCTTCAAAATTGGTAACACATGTATCAGCTGCTCATACACGGCACTTATACTATGCAACAGGGCAACCTGAGATAGATGCAAAGTAACACAGCTTCATTACAGAGTGAAGTTCTTGTAGGTAAAAATACAGATTGACTACAAATTTGCTAATGATTTGGAAAGCTTCAAATTTTCTACTGAGAACAAATATGCAAAACTTGTTTACCACAAAGCAGTCTTTCAATATTCAAATTGTTTCTCATAGGTGTAAGTTCATACCTAATCCAGAACGCTGTGGTGGCAATCAACCAGGACACAAGCATGGGATGAAAGTTGGACACAAGGGGAATGTTTTGTAGGAAATTAGGTTTGCGTATGTATTACTGTATTGCTTTCATTTCAATGTCATGCTACTAGCAGAAAAATTAAAACTTACACATATATGGAAAAAACTTCAATATTGGGAGAGCGCTGTATAGTAAAAGATTTTTCTGTATGTGTTCTGAACAGAAAATTACAAGCCCTCCAAACTGTCCTATAATTTGGAAAACATGAAGAAACATAAATAGAGTGTCACAAGGCTGAAAATTAATGCTGCCTTTTGAAATTTGTGTTCACTTAGACAATCAAAATGCTGCACAGTATTTAGTGCTTCCAGCAGCCTAGAGGAGGCAGTTGCATCTATTAACACTGCTTCCCTCTGGTACCAGTTTCTTCCCTGCTGCATTCACAGCATGGAGTCCCTACCTTCCGTTGCCACTTTTAATACATCTTACTGGGAAGTTCTGGCAACACAGCAAAACGTTTAGTGAAGACGTGCCAAATCACGTGTAAAACTAGTTAGTATTCTGGTAATTATAACACTTTGGTACGTGCGGCAACAGAACAATTTCAAAGAATGCAAGACAACATTAACTGTTTAGTAAACAATACAGTAATTTATTACTTTTAACATATTTTCCTTATTTTGTAACTGAGAGGTACAAAATACATTGTCAGTCAGACAGTTCAACAGTAATATGCAATATTATGATGACGAAACTCAGCACTTTCCTTTCATGAAACACATTCCATGTGCTCAGCAGGGTCTGTGCTAAGACACTATATCCCAACATATAATACCCCAAGTACAAGTCATACCCGTGGTGTGAGTGAGTCACAACCCAGTTGCCATGGTTACTACATTGCCATGTTCTGTGTAAGATATGTGCTGAGGCCAAAGAAACAGTTCAGAAGTCACTGTGTTCTCAGTGAGGTACAGGCTGAGGTTGAAGAAATAGTTGAAAATTGAGCATATAACGTGATGCAACACAACATAACCAGACAGCATCACTCTGATGGATGAAATTAATTCTTGGTTTGCTATACGAATAAAGAAAGAGTTGATAAAATTGTTTATTGAGTGATGCACAAATATTGTGGCAGCCTGTCATAATATAGGCACACACAGCTAGTTCTAAAGAGTATTTCAAAACATATATACATCACATCTTTTGAGAAACAAAACAAACCATACTCTGAAGATCAAAGTCTTCTGGGATGCGATGCTGTACCACTGGACAAATAGCTTCTGATATCCTGAAGGCACTGCATTCCTTCTAAATTTCAGAAACCACTCAGCCAACAACACAGCATTATATCCCACAAGACCTCGAATCTTTAGTGACACTGCTGTGAGAAACTCAAATCTCTGAAAACATAGTCTGTCATTGCACTATACCTGTGTTGGCAATATGACTTCACTAGACATGGCTAGCATTTTGTTTAGTGCTGTAAACACATTATAGAGGTCCTTCTTAAAGCTGTCTTCATACTGGCCACCAGTTGCTCGAGAGAACAGCACACGAGACTGAATGATGAACTTAAAAATATACTCCAGTGAGCGGAAGCACTTCTGGATTGGCTCCTGCTTGTCTGTCGAACTCACCCACTCAGCACAGTGCTGCACGCTGCTCAGTAGTCCCCTGAAAAAAAGTCTGGCTATGTACACAATCAGAAAAAATTTCACCTCATGAACCACAATGGGGACTCTTTGTAACTGAAACTTATTAGCAAACTACACAGTGCATAGTCAACAAAAATGCTTCTCTATGCAGTTTTACTTTGAATCTGCCGCTACAGGTTTTGACTCATCTGTCAAGTCGTCATGAGGATATACTGTACACTGTCTCCCCTTTATGACTCTCTAATATGCAGGGAGATGATAACTCAACAGATGAGTTGAAACATGCAGCCACAGCTGCCAAGTAAAACTGTATCAAAAATAGTTTTATTAGTTTGTAAGTATTTGACAAAAGAGGCGAAACTTATAAATTTGTTTATGCTGGTCATGATCAGTATCAAATACTGTACGCTATTATGATACAATAAAAATTAATCTAACACAGTTTTGAAAAAGAAAACTAAAAATTTGTATGTCCAACTGTGAACAGGATTTGAATATTTTACAAGGGCAGTGTATCTAAGTACTTTTCAGATGATCAAATCAAGAAGAATGAGATGGATGGGGCATGTAGCATGTATGGGTGATGAGGAGAGGTGCATGCAGGGTTTTGGTGGGGAAAACCTGAGACAAAGAGACCACTTGGGAGACCTACACGTAGATTGGAAGATAATATTAAAATGGACCTTCTAGAAGTGGGATAGAGGAAGGGCACAGACTAGGTTGATCTAGCTCAGGATAGGGACAGGCGGCAGGCGCTTGTGAACGCGATAATGGACCTTCGGGTTTGACAAAATGTGAGGATATTCTTCACTAACTGAGGGCCTGTAAGCTTCTCAAGAAGGGCTCTGCTCCATGGAGTTAGTTAGTGTCATTAAGCAGACAATACTTGAAGAACTATATTTCAGCTTAACTCAAGCAACAAACTCATCCTGTAGTTATCACATTACTGTTCAAATTATCACGTTACTGTCCAAGTTATCGCGTTACTGTCCAAGTATCGAACGTACTTATACACCAGTGCAGCAGCAAAGTGACCTTTGATGTAGGCGTCCATGACGGGCTTGAAATGCTCGAACTTGCTGTCATCCAGGAGACTGAAGATACTGACCTGCAAGGTAAACACGTACACTGTAAAGCAGGACTACTTAAAATATAATTCATATTTGGTAGCAAAACCCAGAAGTTCACCATCATAATACCAAAGCCAGCCACTCTACATGGCTCAAAGCCAGCAACAGCCACCTCCTATCCTCAAAATATATTTCCTTAAAATCACCTTAATTTTATCATTCCATGTCACTCTTACATGTGGACTTCTTAAGACATTTATATACTAAAGTTCTACATGCATTTTTGCCCCCCCCCCCTCCCCCCCGCCCCCAATCTGAGCTACATCTCAGTCCACTGTATTCTCTTTCTTAAGAGGTCATTTGTTGTAACCCAATGCACCACTGCTGAGCAGTAAGGTGGGGGGCAAGGAATGATTCTGTAGTAGACATCTGGTAGTTCTAGAGATATATTTCAGTCAGCATATACACTATCAAGGTTTCATTTAGAACAAGCTCACTACTTGCTCCTACATACAAGAATCATGGGGCTTTCCCCTCGCATGCTAATATATGAAAGCTGCCACCACACCCAGTCTGAGCTGGCAACAGCTACTCTGGTGGAATTCAAAACCCCATACCCTATCTCATAGAGCAGCTTTGTCCTGCATGTTTCAGCACTTAAGCCAGTAGCCAGGCTAATGGGGTTCTCAGGGCAAAGTCCATATTCCTGTCCTAAGTACAGGTCTTCCAAAATTGTAGCACATTAACTAAGTTCTTTCCATACTGGGACATAATAAAATTTATATAACACAATCAAATTATTCCCGTCAGTGAAACATAATAGCCTGCATAAAATACATTCTCCCATGGATCCAACACACTAGCATAACAATAGTAATGATCTGTATAAACCGTAAGACCCTCATTATGCAAGGCCTGTAATTCCTAAATTCTTAATCACTTTTAGTTTCAAATATTTCCTGAACAATTTATTTTCAAATGCTACAAATATATTCAGTATCAATCAATCTTTGGACTTTGCTCATAATCCTGTGTTTACAACAAAAATTAACCATGTTTCACAGACAAGTTTAGTCCCCATCCTATGGCCAAAGGGTAAGAGACAACATACAAAGATCATAAACACCATCACAACAAACACTAGATGGAGAAGAATTTTGATTATGGTGAGAGAGTTGGACTATAAAACACTGATTAAAGCACTTGATGTGGCCATCAGCCACAGAAGATTTTATTGAGATTTGTTGCCACAAAAGCCTCAAAACATATAGTATTTTGTAAGTTTAAAGTGTATATACCTGACAGAGGGTATATCAACCAAACATACGTCACTATATTAGACGTTCTGTTAGGCTCATTTACTTCGTTGCTCTAAATCTGACATGTCCAGCATGACACGCAACTGGTCAGCGGTGGCTCACGTAATGTTCCAGTGCTAAACAAAATTTGCACTACAATATAAACAGTTTAATATGGGGGGTAAAGGTAAATAAAGTTCACCCTAGAACAGGCCACAAAGGCCCAGAGGGGGAGTAGAGGTATAGCTCTACTCTTTCTTTAACCTCGGTGCAAGATGAGAGTGGGTGGTCAACGCCACGCCCCGGCTGCTTTACCCCCGGGAATGACCCGGTATCCATTGTACAGGAGGCTGGGTGGGCCCCAGGGCCGGTCTGGACAGGTGCTGAAAATCTCGCCCCCACCGGGATTCGATCCCCGGACCGTCCAGCCCGTAGCGAGTCGCTATACTGACTGAGCTATCCCAGCCCACAATATGGGGGGGAGGGAACATAAAGAAAGGAAAAGAACTGAATTTTGATGCATGAGTTATATGATCTCAATCCTCCTTTTTACAAAAACTTAAGGAGCTTCAAGCATTGTATAACTTACTAATACATGGAAGACTAGTCCTGAATGACTTGTGGAGTTACCATCTTCTGTGGAGAACATAGAGAACAGGGCATCAAGAACATCCTGCAGAAATTTTACCAGCTCCTCTCCATTGAGCCTTAGTACCCGATTTAGTGCTTCTTGGATCATTTCTGGGTGCTCCTTCCATTGCAGTAATGACAGCAAATCCACTGCGAAAATCACAAACCAGCAAATAAAATATAAAACTTAATCACTAGTGATTCTGATGACACACATGTAAAGCAAAGAAATACTTCACAAGAATAACAGCTTCAGTCTGCCTACATCAATCCAAAGTACAGGGTCTTCCTTTCAAAGTTGGTCAAGAAATGTGACAAACTCAGCAGGTGAATGGATTTTCTTCTCTGATATACATTCATATCCTGCTGACAATTTGATGTATTTAAAATTACCATGGAGGAGAAACGTAAGTTATTTACGAGCATGAAACATTACAATAGAAAGTGGGTAAAAACTCAAAGGCAGGACATCTGGCAAGATCAGAAAGCATAAACCCTACAGAAGATACAGCTCAATGAAGTGTATTAAGAGTGGACAATGACATGATCCATTTCAGAGCTTCAAACATAAAGATGCAGAACAACTGACCACTGGGAAGACCAAGTGAGGAAAGACATACAAAATACAATATGGATGAATGGACACACACATAAGAAGAGTGTTTATGGAAGAAAATAGAAGGAATGTTGGGGAAAGGGTAGACAGTTACAGATAGTGCTCTTATGGGAGAACAGAGAAGAATGAAGGAAGATTTGTCATGGATTATGACACGATAGGAGTTGAAAGGCTTTATTTTAAAAAGAAGATTTCAGAATGAAATGTCCCTACATGATTGGCTTACCATTTTGTGTAAGCTTTGTTGAACACAGAAGCGTGTGTATGTAAACAGATTCTTTTGAACTGCGACTAAATGCTCCAACAGAGCTGGATGTGGAAGAGATGTGACTATTGGTGTCCCTCGCACTGCTTGGCAGATGGAGGTAGGAACTAGATTCCAGCCTCACTCTATCCTCGCACTTGTAGATATACAGCTCATGTGTTCCATCCCTCAATGTTGCTCCCCCTGCTTCCATCAGTCGAGCAAATGAGAAGCAAAACAGTTTCTTGTTGTCTGTTTTATCACGAGCTGAAACAAATCATTCTTCAGCCACGTTAACATCCACCATGTGGCATTTATATCTCCTTGTGTTACAAACACATACATGTTTCAAGAACATGCCAATAATTAGTAATTAGTACTAAATGAAATGTAAAACGTGGCATGATAACAAATGTTGTTTTGTATAAAGATACAGTATCTAAAAACCAGAACTGTTTCATGGGAGGCACATAGCTGCTGTCTGGAAAACAGACGAAAACACAGAAAAATAAACACTCTGAAAGATGAACCCATTTCCAAACCTGATTTTGAGAAGAGCCTCTACTTTGCTGATCTACCTCTCAGTACTATGCTGGTTGTCACTTGTGACTACATACACTAGATGGCTGTACTAAATAACTCACATCAGTCTGCTACCAGTGCATACGACACCATGTAACACTAGTTGTGTACAATAATTATGCAATACAATACGCAGAAGCAAAATACTATTATGCTATGGTCTTCTTTTCCTTCTTCTGTCTTCAATGGATTAGACAAGATCTGGGAAAAACTGTTTATATGGGCATATGACTGGGACCACACAAACATGTGTAAAATTACAGAAAACACAAAGTGTGGGAACGTAAAATCGGGTTTTACTGTATATACTGCATTATTCTAGCCTGTCACACTTCCAACAACACCACTACTTACTTGAGCAATGCCTGTACTCCAGGCGGATATGAGAACCATAGAACTTGTCTATAGGAACAGCCAGTCTGATCGTTTCAGACCACCATGGTGAGTTATGATGATACACAATCATCGACTGATATTCATTGGTTGCATCCATGCCTGAAGCACCCCACAGACAGTTCTGAAGAAGAGCGTACGTATGTATCAACTGTCAGTAACACAGACTGCATGACATCAAAACATAGAGTGACAGTGAATAATGAACTGGGAAGGATTGGTAGGCTGAAGGAAATCATACCAGTAACTGCACTGTGCCTAAGACATGCAAAAATCTCCTAACAGGCAAACTTCATCACAAATCATTCATTACAGTTTACGTTCGCTTCATCAGCTATTGACAGTGCATGAAATAAGCCTATATATTGACCACAAGACGTAAATGATTCTTGCTTTGTTTAAGTTTGCTGTTTGCTGCACTTTGTTATGCAGCGATAAGTGGGACAAGGATTCTGAAAAGTGCATTGAAAATGATATGCAAGGCAGCAACCATGGCTAATTTAATGGACTGCCTGAAGCTATACAGGAAACAGGAAGTTCCTAAACTAAACTAGAGCACTCCTGAATAACATGCAGGAGTGACAAGCATTACAGTAATCCCATAAACTGTCATATGTTGTGTATAAAATGCAGCCGCAATAAGCGTAAGAGTAGGCCCATAAACTGTTGTACATTGTCAATACAATAAAGCAGATTGGTTACTTAATTTGTTTCACTCAAGAGAGAATTTCCACTTTGATTGTCTAGGGAATGAGTTTCCATC
Organism: Reticulitermes speratus; assembly: GCA_021186555.1. Taxonomy (NCBI): domain Eukaryota; kingdom Metazoa; phylum Arthropoda; class Insecta; order Blattodea; family Rhinotermitidae; genus Reticulitermes; species Reticulitermes speratus. The sequence continues at coordinate 29,698,580 of JAJKFL010000007.1, forward strand.
AAGTCATCACACTGATCATTGTGGGTGATATAACAAGCCCACTTTTGGCTTCAGTACTACAAGATTCAGCCTCATGGCACTGCAACTGTTATCATTATTACAGGCTTTGATAATCTGAGCGCAGGAGCCAAATGGCTCACACAACTGTAAGAATATCAAACACCGATATTCCCCAGAACCTGTGGTAACTCATTCAATCACTCGCTTGCACGCGCGCGCGCGCACACACACACACACACACACACACACACAATACTGAAACTATACACACCTCTAACACCTTTCCTTCTGAATCTAGCACTAGAATTGTCACTTCTATATTCTTCCCCGTTGATTTTCCACCCCGTTCGAAATCTCCTTTTTCTAAAGTCAGGTACAGATCATTCCTGAAATATAACATAACATCTTGATTTAAACTTACAGTTCTTGTGTTTAGCTATTATTAACCATGCTGTACCATAATTTCAGATTCCACCCTCCCACCACAAATACTGTCCCAGTTTCATGTATTGCACTACAAAAAATTAACTTGAAAAAGTTATGCATTACATGCTCACCAAAGAGACCAAGCAGAAAAAGTTATATGAGATAAAAAAGGGATACTATTGGACACTGATATAAGAATGCTTATGGCAGGGTAGAGAAAATGGGGAAGGCTTGTCATAGGATGACCCACCCTAGTAAAAACATCAACAGATTATGTTTATGATGACAAATGAATGAATGAATAAATAAATAAATACATAAAGCAGTCAATCATCAATCAATCATCAATCTGCCACTTCTGTTAGCATAAGCTAAACTAACCTTACATCCCCAGGCATAATGACATCAGAAAATCCCAGTTTTCTGGTAAGGGAAATGTTCTTAAAGAGTATAGGGTTCTCCTCTCGGACCTGCAGTAACTCTCCGTGAAGCATCTTCAACGAGATTACAATACCTGAAAAAAGTGATATGTTCAGTATGAATGTTCTGTCCACAGGTGTGTGCTCTATTGCAAGCTCAAAGTAATTCAGTTGAAACTACAGCTTAAGACAATGACAATATGCTGAACTGTTCACAACAAATTTAAATAACTGTTTGATAAAAGTTTGATGAGTGGCTACTTGAGTATACGTTCATGTTCTCCACATGAAGTACATGACATAAAACATAACAGACAGACAATATCTCACCATTTCACTCAATAACTCACCAACAAATTGCAATAAAATGTGGTATCAGATAACAATTTTGTACACTAACAATGAAAGAGGTGATCTCATTTCAGCTCTTACCTGGTGATTTATTCTCTCAGGATTACAATGACAGTATTATCAAATTATGATTAGCAGATTCAGCTTTGTATGCATACATACTGCTTTGGGACACCGCGTTATATGACTATGCAAATTACGACTCCTACATCTCCCACTGTTACATTCAATAATTTATACTTCTTCAATAACAAACTGCTTGCACTGTCTCAAACCATACATGCACTTATTTTGTGGGATTTGAAGTTCCCACAGCATTGCTACTGAAGATTCAAACCTTCTGGAATGTGACACCATGTGATTAGGTGAATAGCTCCTAAAGTTTTGAAGAATTTCAGTGCCTTCATCTTCAGGGTCAAGCAGTCTCCTTGAGACCGCTTGACTGTGAAGATGAAGACACTACAATCCTAACGAACATAAGGATTTGCACACCCACAGACACAGAATCACAGCCTAGATGATGTCAAATCCAAGCCACCAGTTACATCTGCACTGATGTCACTAGTTGTGGCACAGCTTTACATGGGGTCCATCTCTATCTGTTACAAAACTGGAGTGGAACTGGTGTGTATGACTTTGAAACATCTACGTAGCAAACACTTCTCAAGACAGGTTGACAACCCTTCATTTTCATACTGGGATACATACAAAATTTGAGTTTGTGGCTAAGAAGTTCCACTGCACCAATATATAGGAAGGTTAATGTTTACAATCTTTGTAAGAAAACTAACTGATCTCATGGTCATAAGTACCTGACATCTAACGCAAGCTCCACTTTACATTGATTGCAATTAAAAATCTAACTCAACTGGATGGTCCACAGAAGTGACTCACAACACCTCAGTTTATGTTCAGTGACACTAACCATAATTTGGCTGCCCTGAGAGGGGGTTGTACTTGTTGCTCTGCTTTTTGATGATAAGCTCATGAAGCTGATGGAAGTCTTTCTCCTCTCCTTGATAAACTTTGAATGTGAACTCGCGTTCATCATTAGGCCCCCCTGGAGTTGAGTCCCTGTTTGAAAGAACGTCGTTAATATTGAGTACTGCACAGCCATGTGGTCGTTTGAACAGCTGATGTACTGGAACCGAGTGACTGGATGAACTCAACTTCCTGGACGAATCTGAATACAGCATACGCCCGATCCGCATCACATGAGCCACCAGCCACATATCACAGCTGAGATCTGCATTACCCAAGTCCTGTAACACATAGTCCAGTGGACACGGTAGCGTATCTAAGTAAAACGCCAATAATTTCATGTTAAATCAATTACAGAACCCAGTCATGAGCATGATACAATAATTCACATCTGTTCCATATCCCAAGTTCACTTTCACCGCCATGCTAAATGACATTGAGCTGGTTAGCTGTGCATTTGATTTTGAGAGAAGTTCTTGAAAACAAAGCACTCAGAAAAATATCAGTACCCAAGAATAACAAAATACATCAACAATTTAGAATGTTACATGGTGAGCAACTTTGTGGTTCCTATCATCAGGACACTGAAACCTTGGAGGCTATTATGGGCAGGGCATGGGGAAATACAGGAACAAGGAATTATTACAGAATTTTGGGTTAAAATCATCTCATAAAGCGGTTACTTGGAATAACAGGCAGCTAAAAAAAATTAAAATGGATCTTACGGAAATAAGTTGTGAGGGTGGAGCGTTGATATGAATGGCTCAGGTGAGTGTCCAGTGCCACACTAATACATTCACGTTTCTAGTTTGTGGGGGACAAATACAGGCTATCTCTCAGAAAACAACTGAACTCATTGGTGACATCCTATAAATCATCACCTACTGTAAACTTTGCAACAATAATTCAAGATGACTTCAGTTTTGCAAGAATAATAGCCATATTTTTGTGGATGACATAATATGAGATAAAAATATATTGTAAATCTATACAGAGTCCATATAGCTATAGTCATACATATTACTTTTCCTCAACAATGACAGGTGTGTACTTACCGTAAAAATAGTACAGTTGCTGTGCAGCTTCTCGACGTAATTGGAGAAACCTTCCTTGGATATCCTGACTAGAAAACGTTCACTGGAACAGGAGTACATTTATGTATAATGTTACAGTAACTGTGATCACTGGAACAGCAGTATATTATGTACAAAGTTACAGTAACTGTGATCACTGGAACAGCAGTATATTTATGTATAAGTTACAGTAACTGTGATCACTGGAACAGCAGTATATTTATGTATAAAGTTACAGTAACTGTGATCACTGGAACAGCAGTATATTTATGTATAAAGTTACAGTAACTGTGATCACTGGAACAGCAGTATATTTATGTATAATGTTACAGTAACTGTGATCACTGGAACAGCAGTATATTTATGTATAAAGTTACAGTAACTGTGATCACTGGAACAGCAGTACATTTATGTATAAAGTTACAGTAACTGTGATCACTGGAACAGCAGTACATTTATGTATAAAGTTACAGTAACTGTGATCACTGGAACAGCAGTATATTTATGTATAAAGTTACAGTAACTGTGATCACTGGAACAGCAGTATATTTATGTATAAAGTTACAGTAACTGTGATCACTGGAACAGCAGTATATTTATGTATAAAGTTACAGTAACTGTGATCACTGGAACAGCAGTATATTTATGTATAAAGTTACAGTAACTGTGATCACTGGAACAGCAGTATATTTATGTATAAAGTTACAGTAACTGTGATCACTGGAACAGCAGTATATTTATGTATAAAGTTACAGTAACTGTGATCACAGAAAGGAAAAGAGTAAATCTATGTCAAACCAGAGCAAGGAATACAAGACTTGAGGTTTTCACAGTGGTGTTACTGAAGATTCAGGTCGTCTGGGATGTGCCAGTGTGTCATTGAGTAAGTGTTTCCTGATGTTTTGAAGGACTGTGGTGCCTTTACCTCCAAGGTCCAAGGTACAGGTAAAGCAATCCCATTACAGGCCTGGACAGACCCTTAGGGTTCCAGGAGATTGAGACCCCCAGATTTCCAGACAATCGGCACATAAAGGTGGTAAGGTTGTCAGCCCTACGCACCAGCCGCCGTTACCCCCCAGGAAATATTCCTGGTACTCATTTCTGTTAGAGGCTGAGTCGACCCCAGGGCCATAGTGCGACTGAAACGATTATGTCAATGAAAAATTCCAATGACACCATCGGGAATCGAACCCGAGACGTTCCGGCTTGTAGCGCAGTGCCTCAACCAACTACGCCACCGCATGCCCCCTCCAAGGTCAAACAGTCCAATAAAAGTGAATTCTTCTTGGACTGCTTGACCCTTGCAGATGAAGGCAACATGGCCCTTCAAAACACAGCGAACCACTCACCCAGTAACACAGTATCACATCCAAGCTGAAAAAATCATGCGAGTAAAGAGTACTGGCAAAACGCACAGCACATCATACCACAAACAGGGCATGAAGAAAACTTGCTTGCTGCTGGACAAATGTGAATAACAAATGGTGTTCATCTCATCAGTAGCTACAGTCCTATCTGCCATATTTTTCAATGAACTCAGTACATATTTCAATACACAACATATAAAAACATACTGATACATCTAAATAAAACGGCAGGCAATGCACTCCAAACACAATATTGTAGAGTGGCCAGCTTATAGCAAAACCCACTCACAAACTCTACAAAGCTGCTCACAGAGTGTACATTAACAATCTGTATTACAAAGAGCATTCTTTTATAACAGGACTCCCCATTGTACAGCAGATAACACTGTTGGTGCATAGCAGCCAACGACGCTGCCTGTTCTGCAGTGCTCAGTCCTGCCCAGTCCTGAATTTAAAAAAAAAAATTCTGTACATTGCCCCATATTTAGAGTAACAAATGAGGTCATTTCCAGAGCCTTATTACTCACATGAAGCTGTCATTGTCTGTCTGTCCTATGATACAAATAACATAAAGCTCAAAGATACTAGGTGACCAGTCATTCCAAAACTCAGTATAAATCTCACACCATTTTACAAACAACTATTCTGGTATCTACTAAATCAGCTATCATCAACAATACCTATAATGGAATTGTATAAACATATGAGATCAAAACAACACAGGCACCATGCTATGTAAAACATTTCCAAAATGAAATAGAGGGTATGGAAGGTCCCTATGGTACTATGTGTCTAAAAAAGTATAAAGTGTTCAGCTTTTATGGTGTAATTTCATGTTAAATTGAAAATTACACCATGACAACTATGGGAATAGTTCACCTTGAAGAAAATGATGGATGAATCATGTAACCTGATATGTAAGATTTACATGGTAAAGCCATTATAAATACATCCTGTATGCGCTGTACAATTATTACAATCATGCACATTCACGACATAGAATCCTCAGTCTTACCTAATATATTTGGCTTTCTTAGCAGCATATAAAGAGAAGTAGATTTCTGTGTCTTCTCCAACATGGTGCCCAAAATCACGCATGCAGAAATACAGATGGTGCGTGAGGATCTTTTGCACTTCCTTACGTTTCATCGTTCCTCGTGCCTGCAAGAAATGAGAGCCAGGAACATCACTATGTCAAACCTCTTTCATGTTGTCTGTTGTGAACATACATTAGACTAGAATAGAAGAGAATACACAAGCACAGGCACTTTGACTGTTTTTGAAACTCTATACACAAGTACCATCCTCATGATTATACTTGCTTGTATTACTTTAACCATTCCCACACTGGTTTTCTTATTTTAAAAAATGCTCCTATTAACATATTACAGTGACAACACATGAAGCATCTAGTTCCATAAGGACCTAAGGCACAGAAACTTAATTATGAGAAAAGTTCCCTTTTGTGAACACAAACAATTCTCATTGTTTTAAACAAGAAGGTGTACATTAAATTATACTGTAGTTGACCAATGAGAATTTAAGAAAATCTGGTTTCCACAAAAGGCAAATTTCCTCAGAATTCAGTTTCTGTGCTTTAGGGCCCTTATGGAATGTTAGATTTAAACATCAGGAGATGACACAATGCGTTCCTTTCAGTGATCTTCTTCAACTCTGACTTCACATAAGAAGAACCAGTGCTTCTGAATGAAACACCTAGTACATAATATTACCTAATTATTTGTATGCTGCTTTATATGGCTTTTAGCATTCTGTAATAACAAACATATCCAGAGAAATGTACTTGAAAGCCATAGTGGAATCTACATTTGCAAACAAAGCATTCTGAAGATGTACATACTGCATCAAGAACACATTTCCGTGGCAGTTACACTTCACTAAAACTACTCATTTATAAACACATGTATGTGTCGCAGCACATGTGTATACATGTTACAGTGATGTCGGAGAGTTAGAATGGCATTTTATGCCAAAAAACAATGTGTTAACATACTCACCGAGGCCCCTTGTGAGTTTTCTGTGCTTTGTACATGCTGTAAAGAAAACCAGAAAATCAAATAACACAGTATCAAACATGATGCCTACTCCATAGCATAGTGGGTAGCCAATGAATTAGGAATACTTATTTCTTATGCCACAGTAAAGTTTATTACAAAAATACACAGGTTAGTTATGTTCCTACACTACTTATTCCCACTGGGTGGGGTTGACTTCAGCATTCATAGTTTAGGGGATGAGAAATCAGTCTTCAGAAAAATAATGTATAAAATCTTCTAGACAGGTCAACCACTATAATTGATTAAAGATGTGCCAAAAGGATATAATTTTTTATAATAATTTATGAATTAAATATGTTAACTACAAATAAACAAATTAATGAATTAATACATACTGTACATAAATTAAATAATAAACAAATAAATAAATATAAATATAGAAAAAATTAATTAATATACAGATAAGATTAATTAATCAATATGGGGTCTCATGAATTAAGAAATAAATTAGTAAATGAATAAATGCATAAATAATAAATATACATATTAAGACAGTAACTAATAAATTAATAAATAAATGAATAAACACACACATATATATATATATATTGAAATATGATTGAAGTTAGGAAACAGTGGTGGGCTTGTCACGGATCATAAGAATGCTTAACATATCAGCCAAAATGTTACAACATCCAGAATTTGTTTCTAGTTTCACTCCAAATGGAACTACTATAGGGTATATTTATGTACCAACTCACCACATGGTACAATTCAACGACACTCATGGTATCTGGATCAACCATATGAGCACCAACACGGGGTACCAGGTCCAAACTGAGCTTCCTGAAACAGCAACAACATCGTGCAATTACTTTTCTGACAACAAATCAGTTTCCTTGTGGTAGGGGTTTTTGGATTTGCAGAAGAAAGACATTCCTTTACTTCACACAATGAAATCTCACTAATGTGGACAATGTCAATCTGGATATTGTGCAATGATGACTGTTGTAGCTCAGTTGGTGCCACATGGTAACACCTGCTCAGCTGTTTGCTGACATCTGTACAGTGAAGTCTTCACTGAAGATCTGTTGCCCTGTCAAAAATACTCAGAGAGAGGGAACAGTAGGATGAGATGCATTCTGCTTGCTGAATGAAAGATTTTCAAAACATCTATCATTGAAAATCCAGGTCTTTTGAAATATGACGCTGTGTTACTGGGTTAGTGTTTCGTGAGTGCCGTTTCAAAGGAACACGAGGCCTTCAACTTCAGGATTGAGGGGCCCCAGCGTTTCTTGAAGTTTCAAAAGAACACAGAGCCTGCAACTTCATACATTGAAGGGCCCCAGCATTTCTTGAAGTTTCAAAAGAACACAGAGCCTGCAACTTCATAGATTGAAGGGCCCCAGCATTTCTTGAAGTTTCAAAAGAACACAGAGCCTGCAACTTCATAGATTGAAGGGCCCCAGCGTTTCTTGAAGTTTCAAAAGAGCACAGAGCCTGCAACTTCATACATTGGGGCCCCAGCATCTCTTGAAGTTTCAAAAGAACACAGAGCCTGCAACTTCATAGATTGAAGGGCCCCAGCATTTCTTGAAGTTTCAAAAGAGCACAGAGCCTGCAACTTCATACATTGAGGGGCCCCAGCATCTCTTGAAGTTTCAAAAGAACACAGAGCCTGCAACTTCATACATTGAAGGGCCCCAGCATTTCTTGAAGTTTCAAAAGAACACAGAGCGTTCAACTTCCAAGGATTGAGGGGCCCCAGCATTTTTTGAAGTTTTGAAGGAACAGAGAACCTTCAAAACACGTGGAAACACTAACCCAATGACACAGCATCATATGCCAAAAGACTTGGATCTTCAAGTAGAACCTCAAATCACGCATCTGCCATTGGTTTGGTGCATTACAAGGTTTTGCAGATGACTCTGTCAGAAGATGTGTTTATGAAACCTCACCATACAAACTTCACGTCATGCCACTGATGCATCGGACAGTCAAGTCACAGCAAGGTGTTTCATACAACTGAAATGTTATGCGTGATTTCAGGCTCCTGCTCTGGTATGAAGGAAATGTCCGTTCTTCTGGGTCTTTACGCAGTGTAGAACAGTAGTTTGATGCTTCGGGACATCCTACTGATCCCATATTCAAGGGTCAAATAATCCACACTACAGTTTTACGCTGTGTAATGACCCAGAAGAATGGATATTTCAACTGAATGTTATTTTAAATTAACTTAAAAATTGTCACAATAACAGCAGACATGTTACCACACAAAATTCCAATATCATTTATACAGTGGCACTACTAAGATTCTCAGGCATGTGACTAGGAAAACTACCATCTTCTGCGATCTGACACCGTGTAGTCTGGCAGCTAAGCTTCCCCCTACCAAGTTACACAGCATTACATCCCGCATTTTGCAGACTATTGGGGCATTCGAAAATCGTAAATTCGTATGGCAGCCATGTTGGAAATGAAGACAGGAATTAAAAATACCAGTATGTCTACAATAATGTTGATAGAAAACAGTCAGGTAGTGTCTATAAGTTACATATGTAAATGAACTACAATCATGACAGATGAATGTAGGTTATTATTAGTGTTACAAACAAGGAACTCCTCTGAAATCCTAATAATTGGTTGCAGTTAATGAGTGCTACTCAAATGAAGCACTTAACATCACCATGTAAATCAGAAAAATATTCATGCTGTGCATGTGTGTAATCTGGTTACTTGCTGGTCCAATACACAATATGTCTGTATGTATGTCTATAAAACACACATTTATTTTAGACTACCAAACCCAGCAATATTCCAGTGCTTTTCAGATCTTCTCATTTGTCCATGGATGACATCGCGACACACAAGCTTGCAGGGAAAACACGAAGTGACCGCTCAGACAAATGTAATAATGTGAAATACCGATTTCCCTGAACCTTTTATCAGGAACAATGAGAGTGCAAATGTGGAGCAATGCCAATTTTGTTTACATATGGTCTTTGTTAGTCTCTCACACTGAGGGAGGAACATAGGCTGAGGGTGCTCAAGAATGGGGTGCTGAGGAGGATATTTGGGCCTAGGAGGGACGAGGTAACAGGGGAGTGGAGAAGACTACATAACGAGGAAATTAATGATCTGTCTTCTTCTTCTTCTTCGCTGGCTCTACAACCCTTGGTGGGTTTTGGCCTCATTGACAACTGCCCTCCAGACTTCTCTATTGGCTGTTTTTATCCTCCATCCTCTGATTCCCATTGTCGCCAGGTACGCCATCACATCTTCTAACCACCTCCTTCCAGGATGTCCCCTTCTTCTTCTGTTATCGAGTCTTCCTTTCGGCATTCTTTTTGGCATCTGCGTTTCTGGCATTCGTTCTACGTGGCCCAGCCACCTTAGTCTCTGTGCCTTGATAAATCTCACTATGTCCTTAATGATCTGTACTCATCACCAAATATTATTCGGGTGATCAAATCGAGAAGAATGAGGTGGGCGGGGCATGTAGCATGTATGGGTGAGGGGAAAGGTGCATACAGGGTTTTGGTGGGGAGACCTGAGGGAAAAAGACCACTTGGAAGACCCAGGCGTAGATGGGAGGATAATATTAAAATGGATCTTCAAGAAGTGGGATGGGGGGGGGGGCATGGACTGGATTGATATGGCTCAGGATAGGGACAGGTGGTGGGCTCTTGTGAATGCGGTAATGAACCTTCGGGTTCCATATAACGTGGGGAATTTCTTGACTAGCTGACGACCTGTTAGCTTCTCAAGAAGGACTGTGCTACATGAAGTTAGTTAGTTAGTTAAATATGGTCTTTGTTATTTTACGAACAGTTCATTGGTCTTGATTCCATTTATAGTACAGCTCTCAGTAATTCAGTTACTTCAGTTTGGACAATTTATTCTCTTGGTAGATTCATGAGGGCCCTCTACAAACTACACGCTTCTGCAATTTGCCAGGCAGCCAAGAAAAGGTTGGCATACCAGCTTTAGTGGTTTGGACTGCATAGTACTGAATGGTGGACTTTGTTAACACACTGACAAATCGACAGCGTAACCTTTTTCAGCTTCATAACTCTTCATTGAACAAGCCACCAAGTAAATGTTTTTAACTCACTGTTCATAAGTTGGCAGCTATGAACAGCCTTCTCTCATTCACGCGATAATTAAATATGTGGTCCTGTTACATGCTAATAGCTTGAACCATCAGTAATATCTACACGTGACTCGGAGCAACAGTTCGTCTCAAGACGACGGCATCAGCATCAGCATCACAGATAAGGCCTTTTTAAAACACACGTTTTGAATACGATCGCCGCCCCTGTAACCTGAACGTTCAAAGCTCTCAGCACTAACTCCCACCTCTGGACATTCGCCTGGGATAAGATCTGCACTCTTCTGAGATATTACGCAGCGTTGAGTGATAGTTCTGCACCGACTTTTGGGACACCCTATCGGTTCCATCTTCAAGGGTCAAGAAGTAGCTCTGTACCGACGTTTCGGTACAATCTATCGGTCCATCTTCAAGGGTCAAGAAGTAGCTCTGTACCGACTTTTGGGACACCCAATCGGTCCCATCTTCAAGGGTCAAGAAGTAGCTCTGTACCGACGTTTCGGTACAACCTATCGGTCCCATCTTCAAGGGTCAAGAAGTAGCTCTGTACCGACTTTTGGGACACCCAATCGGTCCCATCTTCAGGGGTCAAGAAGTAGCTCTGTACCGACTTTTGGGACACCCAATCGGTCCCATCTTCAAGGGTCAAGAAGTAGCTCTGTACCGACGTTTCGGTACAACCTATCGGTCCCATCTTCAAGGGTCAAGAAGTAGCTCTGTACCGACTTTTGGGACACCCAATCGGTCCCATCTTCAGGGGTCAAGAAGTAGCTCTGTACCGACTTTTGGGACACCCAATCGGTCCCATCTTCAGGGGTCAAGAAGTAGCTCTGTACCGACTTTTGGGACACCCTATCGGTCCCATCTTCAAGGGTCAAGAAGTAACTCTGTACCGACGTTTCGGGACAACCTATCGGTCCCATCTTCAAGGGTCAAGAAGTAGCTCTGTACCGACGTTTCGGGACAACGTATCGGTCCCATCTTCAAGGGTCAAGAAGACTGGACCGACAGATTGTCCCGAAACGTCGGTACAGAACTACCACTCAACGCTGCGTAATATCCCAGAAGAGCGCAGATCTCATCTACATCGCGGCGGAAGTCTGAAATCACGCGATCGCCTGGGAATTGGCGTGCCTTGCTTTAAAGAAGTATGTCCCCTCAGTTTTTTGTTTGTCGTTTCCTTTCTGTTCCCTAGTTCTTTTTTTACTTCTCTGTGCTTTTGCTAATATCACTTTCTCGCTTCCTTTACTAAATTTCACAGATAATGGGACACGCAAGCGGTAACATACGGGACATCTCTGAGTTCGGGTCCTTTACGGACAGTAAACTAAGCCAGATGCAGAAACTGGAAGGGCGACTCCAGACGTTTCTTCGCAGATTATGCACCACGAAGGGCCTCGAATCGCCATGGGGTGAACTTCGAACATAAACGTAAAGGTAAAAGGTAGAGTTCTCCCTAGAACGGGCCATGAAGGCCCAGAGGGGGAGTAGAGGTATAGCTCCACTCATTCTTACCTCGGCGCTAGATGGATGTAAGTAGTCAACTTTACGCCCTGGCCACTTGACCCCCAGGAAAGAACATCGGTACCCCTCGAATAGGAGGCTAGGTGGCCCCACAGCCGATCTCGACGATTTGGAGACTAGGAAAATCTCTTACCCCTGTCGAGATTCGAACCCCCGGACCATCCAGCCCGTAGCGTATTCGGTATAGCGACTACGCTACTCCGACTAAGTATGTAAATATTCAGGAATCTATACGTTCATTATACACTCACTAACGTAGAATGAATCCTCTTTAACTGTTCTTTTAGAATTTCTTGACCTGAAGATGACCCGGAAGGAGTGTCGAAACATGTAGTCTTACTGTTACTGTTGGAATAACACAGATGGGGGTGTTGACGTCACATGACAGTTTCTCAGCCGATACGACAGTTATCACGCACGAAGCGCGAAGCTATGTCGTAATATTATGAAGGGGGTAAACAATCTGAATCCCAAGTGTAGAAAGAATAATAATATTAAAAACGTATCTCAGATACATATGGTATGGAGTAGGCTATATTCAGATGTCTCAGGATAGGACCCAATGACAAGATTTTGTGAATGCGGTGATGATCGTTCTCCACACTGCTTTACGAGCTGAGTACAGTATATAACCCTTTCGAGCCCAGTGGTTACTTTATGTACCACCACGTTTAACATTCACAAATTCTACGTTCTGCCCACACACTGAATTTATGTGTTTTGTGTGGATCTCAGAACAAACAGCGATTATTTCACTGTACAGCATTAACTGACTGGTTTGTATAACTGAGACGGGGTGTATTTACTGCGCGGTACGGACTGTATTTATGTGTTTTGTGTGGATCTCAGAACAAACAGCGATTATTTCACTGTACAGCATTAACTGACTGGTTTGTATAACTGTGACGGAGTGTGTTTACTGCGCGGTACGGACTGTATTTATGTGTTTTGTGTGGATCTCAGAACAAACAGCGATTATTTCACTGTACAACATTAACCGACTGGTTTGTATAACTGAGACGGAGTGTGTTTACTGCGCGGTACGGACTGTATTTATGTGTTTTGTGTGGATCTCAGAACTAACAGCGATTATTTCACTGTACAACATTAACCGACTGGTTTGTATAACTGAGACGGAGTGTGTTTACTGCGCGGTACGGACTGTATTTATGTGTTTTGTGTGGATCTCAGAACTAACAGCGATTATTTCACTGTACAACATTAACCGACTGGTTTGTATAACTGAGACGGAGTGTGTTTACTGCGCGGTACGGACTGTATTTATGTGTTTTGTGTGGATCTCAGAACTAACAGCGATTATTTCACTGTACAACATTAACCGACTGGTTTGTATAACTGAGACGGAGTGTGTTTACTGCGCGGTACGGACTGTATTTATGTGTTTTGTGTGGATCTCAGAACTAACAGCGATTATTTCACTGTACAACATTAACCGACTGGTTTGTATAACTGAGACGGAGTGTGTTTACTGCGCGGTACGGACTGTATTTATGTGTTTTGTGTGGATCTCAGAACTAACAGCGATTATTTCACTGTACAACATTAACTGACTGGTTTGTATAACTGAGACGGAGTGTGTTTACTGCGCGGTACGGACTGTACTTATGTGTTTTGTGTGGATCTCAGAACTAACAGCGATTATTTCACTGTACAACATTAACTGACTGGTTTGTATAACTGAGACGGAGTGTGTTTACTGCGCGGTACGGACTGTATTTATGTGTTTTGTGTGGATCTCAGAACTAACAGCGATTATTTCACTGTACAACATTAACTGACTGGTTTGTATAACTGAGACGGAGTGTGTTTACTGCGCGGTACGGACTGTATTTATGTGTTTTGTGTGGATCTCAGAACAAACAGCGATTATTTCACTGTACAACATTAACTGACTGGTTTGTATAACTGAGACGGAGTGTGTTTACTGCGCGGTACGGACTGTATTTATGTGTTTTGTGTGGATCTCAGAACTAACAGCGATTATTTCACTGTACAACATTAACTGACTGGTTTGTATAACTGAGACGAAGTGTGTTTACTGCGCGGTACGGACTGAATATTAAATACAGCAACTCCCCGACTTACGACCATAATTTTCTTAAGAAAATTTCAATTCTCACTACTATAAAAATTTCATTAAAACTTCGTTTCGGACTAACTTCGAATCGCGAGCACAAAATGTTGATTATCACAACGCCCTTCACTTCAACAATAGACTAACTACTTATTTTAATCCCCCTCGACCTGCTGAAGCCTGTACATTCCGCCTCATTACGTATTTTCGGCTTACTACCAAGTGCTCAGACAGTATCATGTTCCTAACTCGGTAAGAACCTTACAATTCAGTTCAATTTTCCTCTTCGACGGGCTAAGCCCGAGCATCGTGCGGTCACATATGCCGCCACCACATCAGCAGCATTACGGTACCTGGTGCCTGTGTGCCTAGGCACGCCGTGTTTCTGATTTCCTCGCAGGTGTAAGCATAAGCGTGGTACGCGGTGGTGCATTCGGTTGAGGTACTGCGCTACAAGATGGAAGGTCGCGGGTTCGATTCCCCATCACTTAACTCTTTCGGCCGCACTATGGCCCTGGGGTCGACTCAGCCTCTAATAGAAATGAGTACAAGGAATATTTCCTGGGGTGTAAAGGCGGCCGGTGCGTAAGGCTGACAACCTCACCACCTTCACGTGCCGAATGTTTAGAAATTCTGGGAGCTTCAACCTCCTGTAGTCCTAAGGGCCTGTCCAGGTCTGTACAGGGATAGCTCTACCGTTTATATCTGACGTTATCGCTTGCTTGTGGTCGATCAGACGTTGTCAACAGCTCATATGAAGCCCAGACTGGTAGCATTATTAGTGAATAACGACTCTAAAGCAGCGGTATTCAACCTTTTTTGTTCGCGTACCCCCAGATATAGTTTCTCTTCGACTTTGTACCCCAAAAGTGGTTGGTACATAATTCAAGTTATACATAGTCTATAATCTACATCTAAAATAAGTTAAATAAATTACACCCAAAATAATGTATTAAATAACAAGTTTTAAATTAGAAAAAAGGAGAATCAAACTGTTAAATAACAAATATATTATTGCCTATCATATAAAATTAGTAAAAGAACAAAGGTATTTTTTTTCCTATGTCTCGACAGCCCCTTAGGGGGCCTAGGCCTCGTCATTGTACGACGCTTCACGATCACACTGATAGACACACTACACTCGGTAGGACTCCTCTGGACGAGGGACAAGCTCGACGCAGAGACCTCTACCTGACAACACACAACACTCACAACAGACAGACATCCATGCCCTAGGCGGGATTCGAACCCACGATCCTAGTAAGCGAGCGGCCGCAGACCCACGCCTTAGACCGCACGGCTACTGCAAAATTATATGCACTATGTGGAATAAAATGAAACCAGCTGCCCAGATAAAAATCGCATAGAGAGAGAGAGAGAGAGAGTGAGAGAGAGAAAAATGGCGCTCCCAAATCGCATGTCCTTATGTCCGGGTCTCTTGTGGCTAACACTAAATCTGACCCTGATTATTCAGTGTTTATCATGAATATATTTATTTTTTTGTTATTTTACGTACCCCCTAAGATGTCTTCACGTACCCCCGGGGGTACGCGTACCCCAGGTTGAATACTACTGTTCTAAAGGATGTGGAAGGTTGGAGTCGTGGACAAACATCGGCATTTGCCTGGCAGGAAAACAAAATGGACGAAGTACCTCGCTCCGGGCTGGTATCTGAACCCCGGACCTCCTAAGCATGCAGCAGGATCGCTAGCCCTCCACCACGACTTTGGGTTTTAATACAGGGACGCAGGTCCATCGTATCTCATCTCCTGCCTGATCCCTGTTTACAAGAAAAAGATAACTGCTTGGTTTTTAGGACTGTAGAATGGGAACAGTAAGTTGCAGGAGCAGAACCGACGCCTCCCCCTCCGCCCTGTCAACATTTCAGTTTCTAACAGAGGTAGAGATACACGAACATAACATATCTGTCGTACAATTTTTTTTTTTTTTTTTTTTTTTTTTTTTTTTTTTTTTTTTTGGGGTCTATATTCGGCCCCGGTCCGTTTGAAATGGCAAGTTACAACCACAGTTATGATGGCTGCCAGCAATAACCCTTTACACTCTGGTCTTCCTGCCTTTCTTTTGTGTAGCAAACAAGAAATGTGGGGTAGAAATCAGTTTAACATAGCTTTTGCTCTGGCCTACAAATCTTGTCGTATTCCGGCCAGTTTGCAAGGCCACAAAGGAATGCAATATAACAACGGACAGACAGACCAGCTCTGTCTTCAGACAGGGAGCCCCCCCCCCCCCCCCAAAGACTGACAGGCAGTAGCATACAATACAAAGACTGAAATCTGGTCATGAGGCTCGACACTAAGACGGACGGACTCACTAACCGTCAGTTACAACGTGACTTGGACATCGATAATTTAACTCAGGCGTCGGCGTGCTGGGCTGGTCTGTAGACGACACAATAAATTGCACGAATAACATACTTTTGTTGTTGTTGTTGTTGTTGTTATGCGTGTTGGCAACATAACCATGTACAGTCCCTTCTATCGATTTAAGTTTCGCTTTTAATGCCATTAACTGTAATACTGTGACTATCCATGGGTTTTTTTTTTTTGTGAGGGGGCCCCGCAGTAGATGCTACGGACGCACCGCAGCCTTAAGGCTTATTGTGCAACCCCTGTGATGAAGATGAGCAGTTTTTTACCAAGTTTTACAAGTAATGGAGCACCAGTGGAATGAAATTGACAGGGGAAAACCGACAACTCGGAGAAAAACCTGTCCCAGTGCCACTTTGTCCACCACAAATCTCACATGGAGTTGACCTGGGATCGAACCCGGGCCTCCGTGGTGAGAGGCCGGCGACTAACCGCCTGAGCCATGGCACGGCCGACTATCCATGGTTACTGTTACATGGTAATATTAAGAGTGGTAGGAATGAGGAAAGTCAAACTTATTGGACACTTGTTGAGACATAATGGTTTTGTTACCAACATCATGGAAGGTAGAGTGTTGGGGAAGGAAAGTAGAGGACGACCGAGGCTCTCTTACGTCAAGAATCTGATGAAGGAACTCTTTTGCAACTCCTACGCCGAAATGAAGAGACTGGCACAAGACAGACATCTATGGTTGCAGCGACAAGGCTTAGCCTTTAGAGAATGATGATGAACTGTAATACTTTGTTTTTATTTTCTTTTTGTCCTGGGTTTGGAGCCGGAGCAGTGCAGTTAGTACAGTGTCTAGGATACGGGCAGGACGGTCCAGGGTTCAAATTCCGGTAGAGGCAAGAGATTTGTCTCTTCTCCAAACACTGAGGCCCACTCTGGGGTCCACCCAACCTCCTATGCAATGGGTACCGGTGTTCTTTCCCGGGGGTAAAGGGGCCGGAGCGTCACGTTAACCATTCCCGTCTAGTGGCGAGGTTAAGAATGAGTGGAGCTATACATCTGCTCCCCCTATATGCCGTCATGGCACGGACAGGGAAAACTTTACCTTTTTTTCTTGGCTTTGCTCTTCTGTTTATTTGTTGACGCTGTCTCTCCTTGAAACTGTGCTGTGTGAAATTGGCCACTACGATGTTACGTCAGCAGGTAAAGAAATGACTGACTTGTTATTAGCACAGTCAGCATAGTGACTAGGCTACGGGCTGGACAAGTGGAGGACTCGTGGTTCGAATTCCGACAGGGACAAAATATTTTTTTTCTTAGAGTCCAGGTGGGTTCTAGGGCCCAACCGGCCTCCTATTCAATAGGTAAAGGTAAAATTCTCCCTAGAACAGGCCATGAAGGTCCAGAGGGGGAGTAGAGGTATAGCTCTACTCTTTCTTTAACTTCGACTGTATATGGGGGTGGGAGGTCAACTCCACGCCCCGGCCGCTTTACCCCCGGGAAAGAGACCCGGTACCCATTGTATAGGAGGCTGGGTAGGCCCCAGGGCCGGTCTGGACGGGTGCGGAAAATCTCGCCTCCACCAGGATCCGATCCCCGAACTGTCCAGCCGGTAGCGAGTCGCTATACCGACTGTGCTATCCCGGTCCAACCTATTCAATAGGTACCAGGGGTAAGGTGGCCGAGGCTTGAAACTGGCAATTACCCTCCATTTAGTGCCTAGATTAAAATGCAAAAAGCTGTATCTCCACTCCCCCATACGCCTTATGACGTAGACGGGGACAACTGCAGCCTTTTGTTGTACGGCACTGTCAGTAGGCCATGTCGGTGCTCGAAGTGATAAACCGGAAAGGGTGTAGAGGGAAGTGGTGGTGGCCTGCAGTAGGCCTACTGCCCCGGAGTTTGCCTGGACTGACTGAGAAAAATCACGACAATCCTTAGCCACGACAGTCGGTGTCTAGGCCTAGATTCCAACCCGGCACCTCCAGAATACAAGTCAGAAACCAAGCTTCAGTCTTCTGAGATGTTACGCCGTGTCGACCGGTGAAGTTACCGACGTTTCGAAGAACCACAGTGCTTCATCTTCAGCGTCACATCCCACAACACCTGAATCCTCAGCAACACCGCTGACATAAGATCCAATCTCGCAAAGCCAAAACTCTGAGCCAGACTATTCGGTCTTGGACCACCCAGTGGCACGCAAGGACTCCCGTCCGTTACAAGGAGTGTCAAAACACAACCAACAAAGTTAACAAGGCGGGACTTGCGCGGAGGAACCGACGTCCTTGATCTTTAGCCATTCCCGTTACCGCATTGCTGGACTCGATACAGGATTTGCATGCCGTGATGTTTATTGTGGCGTCCGTGAAGACCTTAGGCAGACCTAGTATTTAGTTATTTTGACCGACATTTATGTTATTGTACCTACATTTATTTTGTACGTACATTTATGTTTTGTACGTACTTTAGTTATTGTCCCAGAACTTTATGATATTGTACCGTATTATGTATTGTACCGTACATTATGTTATTTGTACCGTACTTTATGTATTGTACAGTACATTTATGTTATTGTACCAATTATTATTTGTACCGTACATTATGTTATTTGTACCGTACATTTATGTTATTTGTACAGTACATTTATGTTATTTGTACCGTACATTATGTTATTTGTACCGTACATTAGTTATTTGTACCGTACATTTATGTTACTTGTACCGTAATTTATGTTATTTGTACAGTAATTTATGTTATTTGTCCCGTACACTATTTATTGTACCGTACACTTATGTTATTTGTACAGTACATTTATGTTATTTGTACCGTACATTTATGTTATTTGTACCGTACATTTATTTTGTACCGTCATTTATGTTATGTACCGTACATTTATGTTATTTGTACAGTACATTTATGTTATTTGTACCGTACATTTATGTTATTTGTACGTAATTTGTTATTTGTACCGTACATTTATGTTATTTGTACCGTACATTTATGTTATTTGTACCGTACATTTATGTTATTTGTACGTACATTTATGTTATTTGTACCGTACATTTATGTTATTTGTACCGTACATTTATGTTATTTGTACCGTACATTTATGTTATTTGTACCGTACATTTATGTTATTTGTACCGTACATTTATGTTATTTGTACCGTACATTTATTTTATTGACCGTACATATGTACTGTCGTACATTTATGTTATTTGTACCGTACATTTATGTTATTTGTAACGTACATTTTTCTTGATTACATAAAATCGTGATCCAATAACAAACAAATGGTGAACACGAAGCAGCTGACACAATGTCCACAAACTCAACGCAGTTAACAATTTATCCACCTAACTTATATATTTTAATGAGTACCATACATGTATTTTTTCCAATGGCTCGACAGCCCCTTGGGGGCCTAGGCCGCCTCGTTTTTCGAGGCTTCACGATCACACACTCAGACACACCACACTCGGTAGGACGAGTGACCAGCCCGTCACAGAGACCTTACCTGACAACACACAACACTCACAAGAGACGGACATCCATGCCCTAGGAGGGATTCGAACCCACAATCCTAGTAAGCGAGAGGCCGCAGACCCACGCCTTAGACCGCACGGCCACTGGGATCAGCCCCATACATGTATGGGTAAAGCAAAGCAATCCCATTACAGGCCTGGACAGGCCCTTAGGGTTCCAGGAGGATGAGGCTCCCAGATTTGTAGACAATGGCACATGAAAGTGGTAAGGTTGTCAGTCCTACGCACCGGCCGCCTTTACCCCCCAGGAAATATTCCTGGTACTCATTTCTGTTAGAGGCTGAGTCGACCCCAGGGCCATAGTGCGACCGAAACGATTATGTCAAGGAAAAATTCCAATGACACCATCGGGAATCGAACCCGCGACGTTCCGGTTTGTAGCGTAGTGCCTCAACCAACTGCGCCACCGCACACGGCAAATCACATACGTTTCTTAGAAACCTATGTAACTTTCTATACAATGCCGTAGTTTTCTCAAGATTGTCGTATAAAAGGCCGAACTATGCTGCAGAATGTATAAAGAGACGTGTAAACCTAAACTCCTGTGAGTAAATGAAATCTGCGGTCTTCTGGGGTATTACGCGGCGTCGTGTGGTAATTATTTACCGACGTTTCGGGATAACGTATAGGTCCCATCCTCTCGGGTCAAGAGTCCGAGTACTTCAAAGGCTCATTCATACGAAGATAGAACTGCATAGTTGATTCAGACATTGTTCAATCACAACACGCCACAGGACCTATACGTAAAGGTACACATGACACAAGTTGCTTATTAAAACGTCGTTAAACATCCAACTACAGCCCAAATTCATTTTTTTGTGAACAATCAGTGGCAACCGTCTTCGAGTCAAGATACTTTCCCTTCTCCACACCAGGTAAGTCCTTATGTGCCCGCAGGCCCGTTGCAACCTTGGCAGACGGAAAAGCCCGTTCCTAAATGCTGATGGACAATTACTTCCTCCGCAGTCATAAAGAATCAGCAGAGGCATTCAGGGTGACTCACACCTTGCCTTTGGACAGTCCGCTGCAGCCTGCATCTAAAGATCAAGCCTTTAAACACTCAGAACGAAGACAGAGGCACGCAGTGTAGCGATGCTCTGCGTTTATTATTATCGGGGGAAACAAGGAGAGTTTACTGCTCGGAAGGTTCCCACGCAGTGCCCTCGCGTCCTTATGGTAAACGTAGGCTGCAAACAAGGTAAAGCTTTGGGTAGCGAAGAAGGGAGCGTGATGGAAAGTGGACTGTTGAGAGCGTGCAGCGAGGGAAGCAGTTGAGTGTCTGGGCTGAGTTTTGTGTTTGGAGGGCAGCATTACGACGGAATTTTGATAACTTTGGGACGGCTGGTTTTGGCGAAAATTCTGAAGTTAAAGTTGGGGAGGGTCGCACAAGAAGCATACAGTGCAACGTGGATCTTGGGGTACCAACCCAGAATTCGCTCCAGAACCGAGGAAAACTATGGAAAACCTTGATCGATTTGGCTTTAATGACTCCGTAGCCTATATTATGTTTAAATATCGAGCTCGTACCGCGCAGTAAACACACTCCGTCTCGGTTATACAAACCAGTCAGTTAATGTTGTACAGTGAAATAATCGCTGTTTGTTCTGAGATCCACACAAAACACATAAATACAGTTCGTACCGCGCAGTAAACACACTCCGTCTCAGTTATACAAACCAGTCAGTTAATGCTGTACAGTGAAATAATCGCTGTTTGTTCTGAGATCCACACAAAACACATAAATACAGTCCGTACCGCGCAGTAAACACACTCCGTCTCAGTTATACAAACCAGTCAGTTAATGTTGTACAGTGAAATAATCGCTGTTTGTTCTGAGATCCACACAAAACACATAAATACAGTCCGTACCGCGCAGTAAACACACTCCGTCTCAGTTATACAAACCAGTCAGTTAATGCTGTACAGTGAAATAATCGCTGTTTGTTCTGAGATCCACACAAAACACATAAATACAGTCCGTACCGCGCAGTAAACACACTCCGTCTCAGTTATACAAACCAGTCAGTTAATGCTGTACAGTGAAATAATCGCTGTTTGTTCTGAGATCCACACAAAACACATAAATACAGTTCGTACCGCGCAGTAAACACACTCCGTCTCAGTTATACAAACCAGTCAGTTAATGCTGTACAGTGAAATAATCGCTGTTTGTTCTGAGATCCACACAAAACACATAAATACAGTCCGTACCGCGCAGTAAACACACTCCGTCTCAGTTATACAAACAGCAGTTAATGCTGTACAGTGAAATAATCGCTGTTTGTTCTGAGATCCACACAAAACACAAATACAGTCGTACCGCGCAGTAAACACACTCCGTCTCAGTTATACAAACCAGTCAGTTAATGTTGTACAGTGAAATAATCGCTGTTTGTTCTGAGATCCACACAAAACACATAAATACAGTCCGTACCGCGCAGTAAACACACTCCGTCTCAGTTATACAAACCAGTCAGTTAATGTTGTACAGTGAAATAATCGCTGTTGTTCTGAGATCCACACAAAACACATAAATACAGTCCGTACGCGCAGTAAACACACTCCGTCTCAGTTATACAAACAGTCAGTTAATGCTGTACAGTGAAATAATCGCTGTTTGTTCTGAGATCCACACAAAACACATAAATACACTGTGTGGGCAGAATGTAGAATTTGTGATTGTTATACCTGGTGGTACATATAGTAACCACTGGCATTTAAATGATTAAAGTACCATCAGCTATTAACCACACACACACTCCTTCAGAAATGACTAAGGCATTTGGCCCATCATCATAAAATCTGACCAAGATCTGCACTCTTTTGAGATTTTACGCAGCGTAGACTGCTTGACCCTTGTAGAGGGGACCGATAGGTTGTCCTGAAACGTCGGTAAGAAATTACCATTCTACGACCCTTAAGACGGGACCGATGGGTTGTCCCGAAACGTCGGTAAGACACTACCATTCTACGCTGCGTAAAAACCCAAAAGAGCGCAGATCTCATTTACACAGCGGCGGAAGCCTGAAATCAAGCATCATAAAAATCTCTTTTTTAAGTAATAAGTTGTCAGAAAATGAATGTTTCATGTTCTGTATATACGAGAGTGGAGTTAAGCCCACAATTCGCCCCCACGCCACCAGATGCAGATGAGTGGTCAGCCACAAGATACGGACGCTTTATCCCCGAGAAAGAGTACCTATGTCTGTGGGACAGGACGCAAGGTAAGTACCAAACCGGTGTGGGCACAATGGAAGAACTGGTGGAAACACCTGCCCCTGCTGGGCATCGAGCCCCGGACAACCAATTTGCCGCTTATCAGAACACCTCGAAGTGTAGTGTGACATCACAAGGCGACTGCCTGAATGCCACACTACAGGCAAGCAGTCTGAAGTCCCAGACCGTACACGGCGTCAGACGCAGGACACGTTTCTTGAGAAGTTAAGCACTTCCCTTCTTATCATTCACATTTCTGGCTCAAACAGTACTTCTTCATGTCCTTCTTCATCAGCATAATTTTTTCTAATCAACCTCCCCCTTTCTCTTCCTGATATTTACCTCTTCGTCTTCTTTTTCTGTTTATAATTCCCAATCTACTTCAGTGGGCCGGGATAGCTCAGTCGGTATAGCGACTCGTTACGAGCTGGACGGTCCGGGGATCGAATCCCGGTGGGGGCGAGATTTTCCGCACTCGTCCAGACCGGCCCTGGGGCCCATCCAACTTCCTATACAATGAGTACCGGGTCTTTCCAGGGGTAAAGTGGCCAGGGTGTGGCGTTAACCACGCACCCCCATCTACCTCCGAGGTTAAAGAAAGGGTACAGCTATACATCTACTACCTCCTGGGCTTTCATTGCCTGTTCCAGAGTGACCTTTACCTTTACCTTTACCAGCCTACTTCATTTCGTAAAGATTTAGTTCTTCCTTAAGATCAGGCGTTGTGAGACGCGACACCGTGTAGTTTTGTAGACAGGTAGGGACCTACACGGCGTCACATCCCACAAGACCCCCAGCATCCAGAACATCAGATCTTACTGACTGTCCGGGCGGCTGTGTTGCGGTGCGGTGCGGGGGAGTCTTGACTGGACTAGAGGGCTGCTATTGGTGGGAGAAACTCGATAATCGCCACGAACTTTAGCATGCATATTCATCGCATCCTAACAGGTTTTCTCCTGGCACGTTCACTTCTACTTTCCCTCATTAAAAAAAAAAATCACTTCACCTCGTCTTCAAACCGGCGACCTGCGGGGTTCGATTCCTGGAACGGGCGCTGCGAGCTTTCACTTCTCAAATTCCCCTCGCCTCTCCCACCGGAAGTAACATTTCAGGTTCTCACAGCGGTGAGATCTGCGCTCTTCTGGGATATTACGCGGCGTCGTGTGGTAATTAAGGTTCTCACAGCGGTGTTGATAAGTTGCTGGTGAGAATCTCGTCTTCTGCAATGTTACACCGTGTCGACTGGTAAACAAGACTCTGGCGTGACAGACCTGAAGATGGAAGCAGTACGCTCTTCCAAAACGTCAGTAACTTTTTCAGTCGATATGGCGTGTCATCAAGAGATGTTCTTCGAGACGGTTCAGGTGCCCACGAAGCAGACACTCCGAAACTGATCACTGACCCCCATTTAGTGTCGGGGTACAGCCTTGCTTGACCCCTGGCACGGTGCCATTAGTTACACAGCACATGTGTCCGACAGAGGTTGAAGGACATTTATATCGTCAGTACGACGATTCAGACGCAGGCACTTGTTTCACTCTCGCGCGCACCGCTGCCGTAAGGTCTGCATACCTGCATACCAGCACCTACACACCTACTGCTTGAGCTGAACACATCAGGTCGGTACGGGACACTTCTCATTGTCTCCGTCAGAGCCATGTACGTCGTCAGATGCTGGCTGTCCGTGTCTTCGGGCATGAGCTGAGTGTAAGAACTAAGAAGGAGAAACTCTCCCTAAGCACGTCATGAAGGCATATAGGGAAACCTCAGACCTACATTCAGGTGAGTGTCAGCTAGAGGCCCCGGCCGCTTTACCCCCGGGGGAGGCCCCCGTACCTATTGAATAGGAGGCTGGGTGGGCCCCAGATTTGGACTGGACGTTTTGGAGAAGACAAAATCTGTACTGTTAACTTCCGTGAAGTACGTAGGCTGCCTCCGACGTACTGTACACCAAGATCCAGTACACTTATACAAATGTTGTGCAAAGAATTGTCTACATTTTAGATATTTGAATCTTTTACGCCATGTCAACTGTGTATAAAAGTGGCTAATTTGGTTTTATGCGGTATTGCTTTGGTTTGTGGGCCGCGATAGCTCAGTCGGTATAGCGACTCGCTACGGGCTGGACGGACCGGGTATCGAATACCGGTGGGGGCGAGATTTTCCGCAACCGTCCAGACCGGCCCTGGAGCCCACCCAACCTCCTGTACAATGGATACCGGGTCTCTTTCCCGGGGGTAAAACGGCCGGGGCGTGACGTTGACAACCCACCACCATCTAGAGCCGAGGTTAAAGAAAGAGTAGAGCTATACCTCTACTCCCCCTCTGGGCCTTCATGGCCTGTTCTAGGGTGAACTTTACCTGTTGCTTTGGTTTGGTCCCCTGATGATGATCCCTTGTGGATCGAAACATGCAGGAATATTAAGTGTGATAATATAATATACATATCTAAGGAACAATATTGTGTATTTTGTTGGTTGAATGTTGTGGGCTGTTTATCGGCAGCGCACAGACGAACAACATGAAGAGAAAACCTCTTCTTGCCCCTGCTGAAAATCGAATCCAATATCATAATCGTTTCGGTCGCACTATGGCCCTGGGGTCGACTCAGCCTCTAACAGAAATGAGTACCAGGAATATTTCCTGGGGGGTAAAGGCGGCCGGTGCGTAGGGCTGACAACCTTACCACCTTCATGTGCCGATTGTCTAGAAATCTGGGAGCCTCAACCTTCTGGAACCCTAACGATCTGTCCAGGCCTGTAATGGGATTACTTTACCTGCTGCTTTTATCTTAGTCACTGTGCCAACTGATCTATCCTGGCTCCCACGAGGCGAGCATTAAACTTAATATCACGCAGCCAACACAACAATTTACTGGCAGACTTCACCGCTCTGCAAGGTGTTTCGTGTCAATGCTCCATCGTCCTGCCCCTAGAAATACTAACCACAACGCGGTTACCTTAAAGCATTTTCATATCCTATAATAGGCATATACTTCGGGAGTCAGTTTTTGATAAAGATATCAGTGCCACATGTTATGTCCTTCAGATATCAGTGCCACATGTTATGTCCTTCAGATATCAGTGCCACATGTTATGTCCTTCAGATATCAGTGCCACATGTTATGTCCTTCAGATATCAGTGCCACATGTTATGTCCTTCAGATATCAGTGCCACATGTTATGTCCTTCAGATATCAGTGCCACATGTTATGTCCTTCAGATATCAGTGCCACATGTTATGTCCTTCAGATATCAGTGCCACATGTCATGTCCTTCAGATATCAGTGCCACATGTCATGTCCTTCAGATATCAGTGCCACATGTTATGTCCTTCAGATATCAGTGCCACATGTTATGTCCTTCAGATATCAGTGCCACATGTTATGTCCTTCAGATATCAGTGCCACATGTTATGTCCTTCAGATATCAGTGCCACATGTTATGTCCTTCAGATATCAGTGCCACATGTTATGTCCTTCAGATATCAGTGCCACATGTTATGTCCTTCAGATATCAGTGCCACATGTTATGTCCTTCAGATATCAGTGCCACATGTTATGTCCTTCAGATATCAGTGCCACATGTTATGTCCTTCAGATATCAGTGCCACATGTTATGTCCTTCAGATATCAGTGCCACATGTTATGTCCTTCAGATATCAGTGCCACATGTTATGTCCTTCAGATATCAGTGCCACATGTTATGTCTTTCAGATATCAGTGCCACATGTTATGTCCTTCAGATATCAGTGCCAAGTGTTATGTCCTTCAGATATCAGTGCCACATGTTATGTCCTTCAGATATCAGTGCCACATGTTATGTCCTTCAGATATCAGTGCCACATGTTATGTCCTTCAGATATCAGTGCCACATGTTATGTCCTTCACTGAACATTACACAACACCGCCAGTAACGTACCAATGCCTCTCTTTCACTGCTCTCATCAGGTCTACCAACACCACAACACCAGTTTTAATTTCACTTTATATTCACCGTGCATCTTTTTATAATTGAATTATTTGTAGCAACAAATGCACTAAGACAGTTTTTTCACTGTTTTATTTATTATAAGGATGCCCCAATACGCATTTCGGCAGTTATTCTGCCATCATCAGGGGGTATATTAAGTGAGTTTTTACATAGACCAATTCTTTGGTTACGTCATAACAGTGAGTCGGTATTTGTTACCACATCGTATAAAATTTTGTTAAATTAGTGGTATTGTTAAGCTGCTAAAAGTTATTAAATTATTAAAACTTATAAAAATTAGGACCACGCTGCCATTAATTAATAATTGTACTATAGAGGATAGTATAATATACTACTTGATTTTATTGTAATTTTTATAAGTTTTAATAATTTAATAACTTTTAGCAGCTTAACCACTAATTTTACAAAATTTTATACGATGTGGTAACAAATACTGACTCACTGTTATGACGTAACCAAAGAATTGGTCTATGTAAAAACTCACTTAAAATACCCCCTGATGATGGCAGAATAACTGCCGAAATGCATATTGAGGCATCCTTATAATAAAGAAAACAGTGAAAAAACTGTCTTAGTGCATTTGTTGGCACAAATAATTCAACCAGTTTTAATGTTCAGCGCAACTGCTATCCAACATACAACATACAGAATTACAATTTTGTCTGGTCTTTTAGTTCAGTGTCAAATTTGGTCTGTCACATTAAGCATAGCGGAGTTCTGCTAGGACTCCGCTATCCTTGAAGATGAAGGCAGTACCTTCCTTCGAAACGTCGGGATATGCTAACCCCGTTACGCAACGTAACATCCCAGAAGACCTGAGTCCTCTACCTCTGTGATGTAGGCCCACAATCAGGTGAATTAACATTGTTTGTGTGTTAGTAGCTTCTATCGTGACAATGGCGGGCCATATTCTGACAACAAACGATGTACAATAAATAGGCTATGGGCCAGACAAATGAGGGATCACAGTTCGATTCCTGGAAGAGGTAACAGAATTTTCTCTTGTCGAAAGCGTCCGGACGGGCTGTGGGGCCCACCCAGTGAACACCGAGGGCTTCTTCTTGGAGGTGAAGCGGCCTATGCGTGAAGCTGACCACTAACCTCCATCTAGTACCGAGCTTAAGAACTAGTGGAGCTACACCTTCACTTCCACATATGCTTTCATGACGTGCCCAAGGACAACTTTACCTTAATTTGGACACCGAAACCGGTCGTAGTCATTCCGATTCAGCCTACGTGCAAGTACTGGATGGGTACAATGCGGTTAGAACGATCATGTAAAGAATGACAGGATGGGCATGTAGCACGAATGTGTACAGCACACAGGATTTTGGTTGGTAGATCCGAAACAAAGGAAATGTGGGTGTAGAGAGGAAGGAACGTAACCTGTGTACACATGTACCACATCAGTAAGGCATAAAGATGAACAGATGCAGAATACCACACATTCTGAACTTGGGCGCTAGATGAAGGTGGGTGGTATACTTCGTGTTTCTGCCCCCCCCCCCCCCCCGGCAATCGCTGAACTGGTGGCTTGGTCGACCCTGCTACTGTCTGGACATAATAAACTTACTGGCGGCAGAAAATAGTGCCCCTTTCGGGAGTCGAACACCAGTCATTAAGCACGTGGCCGTTCATTTTACTGACTGCTGTTTCGACATACAAAGTGCGAGCATCAAAAGCAGCGTGGAGAGACGGGACAAGAAGTGTGGGATGGATACAGCTGGCTCATAACAGAATTCAACGATGATTTCAGGCTTCCGCCGCGACGTTGATGTAATCTGTGGTCTTTTGGGTAATTACACGGCGTCGTGTGATAATTATTTACCGACGTTTCGGGACAACGTGTCGGTCCCATCTTCAACACGTTGTCCCGAAACGTCGGTAAATAATTACCACACGACGCCGTGTAATTACCCAAAAGACCACAAATTACAGAATTCAACGATGGTTACTTGTGAACACGGGGTTGCAGAAAAAGACGGCTTGGACAGCGAACTGCCATGTACCACATGGTGAAGCTACTTATAAGAAACGTCAACATCTTTTGTTTACATACAGACATAACTGTTGACCGGAATTCGTAGGAAATCGCAGCCGATGGCCAATACCCTCTCGACAGCCGACCGACGACACCTCTTCCGAACACCCAGACATACATACCTGCACTCACAAATGTAGCGACCCTTTGAAAACATCAGTCCCACGTACAGTCAAACCAGAAACACTATACCCACACCATACGAACTAGAGGAGATGGGTAAAGTGTTACTTCTCTTACACTGTTGTCTTCTGGGGTATGGCACAGTACAGTCCGGCAGTAGTCACAGACGTTTCGGGGAAACCTGCTGCCGCTACCTTGGCGTAGGCATACAGTTCCTTGATGGACATTACAGGATAATATTGAAGCAGAAAAAGATTGTGGGCAACTGAACTCGACTGAAGGAAAGATTACTATCTTCTGGGATGTGACGTCGTGTAGGTTGCCAAATAGGTACGGTTTTTGAGAAACCTTGCTGCCTCCGTTTTCAGGTTAGAAGATGCATCTTCTAACCTGAAAACGGAGGCGGCATACAAAGAGCCACATCCCAGAAAACAGCAGTCCTCACGATCACCACACTTCTAACAAAATGACTCAGTGGCAAATTTGATATTATCTTCACCGTGCATTATTTAACAACCCACAAATTACACACCAACAAATGCACTATATTTTCACTTTCTATTCTTTAACCCCTACACATGTTTCAGCCCTTACAAGGCCATCTTCAGGGGGCTCGTAATCTATATGTATTTTACATCCATTGTTTATGTCTATGGAGACTACGAGCCCCCTGAAGATGGCCTTGTAAAGGCTGAAACATATGTAGGGGTTAAAGAATAGAAAGTGAAAATATAGTGCATTTGTTGGTATGTAATTTGTAAGCCTGATTGGCAGTTCGTTAGGTGTTCTGCGTGTGACGTTGCATGGGGCACGTCAAGATCAGGGGGCCGCAGTGTAGGGAAATGAGAGGCCTCACCATCTCCTAGAAAGACAGAGAAACAGAGAGAAGAAAAATAGGAGAAAGGAAGCAAAAAACGACGAAGAAACGGAAAATAATTCGAAGACAGAGATACCTAAAGAAAGGACCGAGGAAAAAATCCATCCCTTTCACGTCGGCAAGACGTGAGTTGGTAGATGCACGTTGTTGTTTTAGTGACGTAACAATGACGTCACTGGTTGACGGACGCTGCAGTGTCAACAAACGTTAAACAAGCACTGTCATGTGTCACGTGCACAAAGTGCTTGTGCTTGCGCGCAAGTTCATCTCGAGGGAAATTAATTGTGCCCGTGGTGATATGTTTTACATCACGTTACTTGTATATATATGTTATGCAGACAAATGTACACTGTTTTATGTTATTTAACACAATTTTTATTAAATGCTGCCCAACATGTTTCTAGCCTATATAAGGCTCATCTTCAGGGCTCTTTTGTTGAAATTACAACAACTATATTATTGGTATTGAAAAGTATATAAAATTCTTAAAATGCCGTCTTAAAATCTAACGGCATTTTAAGAATTTTATATACCAATAATATAGCTGTTGTAATTTCAACAAAAGAGCCCCTGAAGATGAGCCTTATATAGGCTAGAAACATGTTGGGCAGCATTTAATAAAAATTGTGTTAAATAACATAAAACAGTGTACATTTGTCTGCATAACATATATATGTTTTACATCGTCAATATTTTTACGGGATAGCTCAGTCGGTATAGCGACTCGCTACGGGCTGGACGGTCCGGGGATCGAATCCCGGTGGGGGCGAGAGTTTCAGCACCAGTCCAGACCGACCCTGGGCCCACCCAGCCTCCTATACAATGGGTACCGGGTCTCTTTCCCAGGGATAAAGCGGCCGAGGCGTGTAGTTGACCACCCACCCCAATCTAGTGCCAAGGTTAAAGAAAGAGTAGAGCTATACCTCTACTCCTCGTCTGGGCCTTCTAGGCCTGTTCTAGGGAGAAATTTACCTTTACCTTACCAACATTTTTACAATAACGTCTATTACAGTTTTCAAATATATCTGCCATGTATCCTCGGCCCAAATGTCAAGGCACATAATCTGATTACCGCCATTAAATCAACAAACAACACAGGCTAACCTGGGGGGGGGGGCCGAGAGGGGGCAAATGCTTCCCCAATATTTTTTCTACCTAAGTTTTTTTGGCTTCTGAGTTTAAGAAAGGCAAATAAAAAACTGCCCCCAATCTTCCCCCCTTTCTAACTAGACTCCCAATACCCACGGTCGATTTTGATCCTCGCCCCCCAAATTTTATTAGCCAAGTTGCGCCTATGACAAACACAAAAAAATACCATGGGGTCATTATGACATTCCCTTTAGACAAGCGCGCTCAAAGTACATTATTTATCCCTCTCACTCTTCCAAAGCACAGTGGTAACTATATGTACCACATGCTTCATCATTACAAAACAGT
The DNA here is from genome assembly GCA_021186555.1 of Reticulitermes speratus. NCBI lineage: Eukaryota > Metazoa > Arthropoda > Insecta > Blattodea > Rhinotermitidae > Reticulitermes > Reticulitermes speratus. The sequence goes on from JAJKFL010000007.1 coordinate 29,730,512, forward strand.
GAGTCTTTCTCACAGAGCAAATTTCTGGATTTCGTACGATTCGCATAATAAATATTATTTTCCTAAACAGTATTAACGGGGTCTTTGTAACAGGGAAGCAGAGAGTTTTCCGTAGTGCAGGAATTGAATTCATAAGCGTTACATCACAGAATTTCAGACTTTAAAAGGTTAAGGATGTCTACAGGCGCGACGACTGAAACTGTGAGACTGCCGATCGACTCCTGGCAGTGACACTAGACCTTTCTGTTCTCCATCACTGTGTTCAGATCTGGAGCTGACCCTGACCTTCGTCCCCGATAGGCAAAGAGGACGTTTAGCCGGGTATGCGGCAGCCACACACCTGCATGAAGTGCGGAGGTTATGTCTGAACCACCACACGCCTCTCCATGCAGACAGATCTTCAGTATCTGAAGCAGCGAAACATGATGGAGAAGTCAGCCGACAGACAAGCACCGGGTGACTTGCTGCCCAACCGACCGCAACATGGCGTTTAATTACAATCATCAGAAAGAAGTACTCTCCACTGCAAAACAAGACAGTCTCTGAGCCTTCAATGAGATTAAGAGACCAACATTAACCTGAATAATATTTAAAGATCCAGTCCGTACCGCGCAGTAAACACTCTCCACCTCGGTTACAAAAACCAATCAGTTAATACTGTATAGTGAAATAATCGCTGTTTGTTCTGAGATCCACACAAAACACATAAATACAGTCCGTACCGCGCAGTAAACACACTCCATCTCAGTTATACAAACCAATCAGTTAATGTTGTACAGTGAAATAATCGCTGTTTGTTCTGAGATCCACACAAAACACATAAATACAGTCCGTACCGCGCAGTAAACACACTCCGTCTCAGTTATACAAACCAGTCAGTTAATACTGTATAGTGAAATAATCGCTGTTTGTTCTGAGATCCATACAAAACACATAAATACACTGTGTGGGTAGAAAACAAAATTTTTTAAATGTTAAAACCAGGTGGTACATAAAGTAACCACTGGGCCTTACAGCGTTAAAGAACATCACCGAGGGGTATTGTGGGCATGGAGGTGATCTTCTGTTAGAGTCTAACTCTGCTGACATCGAGCACGCCAGTGGACCTAACCCAGGGCTCACCATCACCGCGGGATGTAACATCGTGCAGTCAGGTAAAAGTGTACCGACGTTTCAGAGGGTCCTGCTACCTCCATAATCTATGCATTTCACCATTCTTACTGTCATGGCAAATGAGAACTTGCATTATCTTTTTATCGAATTTGGAGCAACCGTTGTTAATCTTAACACAGAATGATATAGGATTGAGTGGCCTTCTATGCTGAAGACTCAACAGGATCTTCTGAAACGTCGCGACACTTCTACCAAACTACATGGCGTCAGACTCCAGAAAACAGCAATATGTACAGCCACTAACCCCTAACCTCACATTACCAATCTGGTCTGTCTCCATAAAATTCACAGTAGTACTATTCTTGACTCTTCATTTCCCAAGTAAGATCTCCATATCATAATCTTATGCTCGAGTCTATTTCCTCATCCGAGTGCATTTGAATCTCCGTTATTACATTGTACAAATACAGGGTGTCCCTTTAATGGTATCCCTGAGCACTCCAGCTGCCAGAGAATGCAACTTTTAAATCGAAGATTCAAGTCTTCTGCCTAAGCGTGTATGGGAGGATAATATTAAAATGGATCTTCAAGAAGTGGGATGGGGAGCGTGGACTGGATTGATCTGGCTCAGGATAGGGACAGGTGGGGGGCTGTTGTGACTAGCGGTAATAAACCTTCGGATTCCATAAAATACGAGGAATTTCTTGACTAGCTGAGGACCTGTTAGCTTCTCAGGAAGGACTTTGCTCCATGGAGTTAGTTGGATTTAAGTCTTCCGTGACGTTACGCCGTGTCCTACACTGCCTGACCCTGAAGATGGAGGCACTATGCTCTTCCGAAACGTCGGGAACAATTTACCAGTCGACACAGACAGACTTGAGCCGTCAATTACGTAACTTATTTCTATACGAAGCCGCTCATGCGCACATTGTCAATTGATCTTTCCCCTCGTCTGGAGCTTCAGTAAATAGGGCCCAAGGTGACGTGACGTCATCATGCTGATTTGTTCTTGCTGTTGATTGAGAGTGTACGTTTTGGTACTGTCTGTACCCACTATACCATACAAAAAACTTAAGTTTAATGACTTCCCCTCGCCTTTCCCCCACCACATCACCCCTCAACAAGTTTTCCCCTCAAATCTCCGGCTGTACCGACAGCGCTCTCTGGCCGCCAGCAGACTCCGGCAGCCGTGGCAGCGGAGAAGACACGGCGCGGCCATTTTGATCAAGGAATCTGAAGTGATCGGATGAAGCGGTTGTTAGTGGTGTGGTGACTGTCTTCAGTGTGGCGGACACCTGTTTGTACTGGAAAAAGGTTTGATATATATATCCTCATGGAGCCTCTATTCTATTTGGGAGGAGTTTTAAATACAGAACGGTGTGAATTGATTACATGCAGGATTTTGTAGGAATACAGAGTACACATAAGACTTGTTTGGTGTCTTTGTCGTTACCTTAGTTGGTGACAAAAAAAGAAAAACGACTGTCACTAAAACCTGCCTTAAATCTAAGACCAAATATGGCATCAACCACAGGTGTCTTTCCGCCTAACAAGGCGAAGTACTGCTATGTCGTTCAAACTAGCGGAATCCGTCCTACAAAAGCTTCGTAGGGCAAATGCGGAGTCGGGTCCATAATTGAGTACGGTTCAAGCTAACCGAGAATCTATTTTCAACAGGTTGTCAACAATACTGTAGAAGAATTAATTATTTCGTTACTTTAGTGGTGGGATTCATTTTCTTTTCGTTTATATTCCTAGCAATGATAATCACAAAGGTCTGTTATCTACAATTACAAGGTTGCGCTAGCAGTCGGCACACAAGTTACAAAACAAAATGACGTATAGCAAAAATATGTATACGAAACAGTTCTATTGGCATCGTAACTTGCAAGTAAGTTCTATAAACGTAATAAAACGAGTGACTATGTATAGCAACAGACTTACCCACTACAGTGATAGCATAAGAATTTTTATGGTCGAAATGAGGCAACAATCAGATTCAGATAATTTTTTTCTCTACATTCCATTATTATAAAAAAAACAAAAGCACTATACGTAGTTTATTCTGTAATCACCGTGCATCTTTTCACAGTCACTATTTACACACACCAACTGGATGCAACTTTATTAAAAACTGTATAGTTTTTTAAAACATATTTAAAAACCTTTTAAAACCCGACATATGTTTCGGCTCCTATAGAGCCATCTTCAGGGGTTTATCGTCGTTGAAACTGCATATATTAAAACGTCGTTTTCATTGGTTCACTTTTTTGGCAAGGTTTCCCACTTTTCACTACCCGGCACGCACACACACCACTTGCTATTCGTACTAAGATAATATGTTAATGTTTCGGTAGGTATTGTATTTGATGCATGGTACTGGTTTATCTTGTTCATTAGGTCGTGTTTTACATGGTGTAGGCTGTACTGTTTGTGTACGTAGATTTGAATGACAGAACGTTTCATTTAACAACTCGTGTAAAGCTGATTTCAGTAATATTTAATGACTAGTTTCGGTCATAAGTCATAAAGTATAGGCTAGCTTTCGTAATATATGCATAAAATCGTACATCTGCTCGTTATGTAAACGAATTTATGGATTAACTGGTGGAAAAAGTGCGTATATGGTGACAGGACTGAACCCCGAGTCAGAGTACTTTATGTCGTCCGTAACTGTACATGTACATGTTACGAATTATTATATTATTATTATTATTATTATTATTATTATATATCTTGTAGGGAAGAATTTACTGGCCCCTACCCAGTCCGCCAACGTACATTTGTCGGACAAACAACGAAGTTTCACAAAGACGCATTGCTTTTATAGCTGACTTAACAAACACGTACATCAGGAGTGTCCAACCTTGCTTTACCAAGGGACCACAACCCTTATTACCGGCTGGCTGCGCGTGTAAAAAATCACCAGTGGTACTTTTAAGAGTAGGCCTAGACTTAACTTACAAATGTGGGCGCGGGCCGCATAACACAACCTGGAGGGCTGTGGGTTGGGACACCCCTGATGTACTTGTCTGCACGTTTATATTCTACGCATAAAAGTAATACGCACACACAAACCCTTAACAACACTGGCACGTTTTTCGAATATCCGTTGCTATTTGTACAAAGTGGTATTAGTTCCGGTTTTACGTCAGAAATTCTCGTGTTCATGCACTGCAGAATATCAGCCTTACTCTGTGCGACATTAGCAGACATAACGGTCGGTAGGTCTACAGTTCGAATCCCTAGGCCAGCTCCTCGCATTTCTGTGGCCCTGTACTTGCAGCAAAATATTCGGACCACGTCTACAACTGATAACTGCCTCCCAGCCCCAGCTCGTTCGGTACTATAACCTCCCCCTTGTTAGTAGGGTGTGTCACAAATGTGTTTTCAGTTGTGGGCCCTCGGACACAAGTACAAGCGAAGTGACGTCGACTGCCGATACAAAGGAAGGCTAAGACAGAGGTGAAAAACCTCAGGATCAAAAGGACAGTCATTGCAAGAATCGTTACCGCCAGAGATAGCCAGTGGTGGGGACTATGGTGGGGACTATTTCAAACACACCTAAATACAGCGTTGGTCACCGACTGTAAGACAAAAGCATGACGATAAATATATGTAAAACAGTGGATAGGGCAGTGTTTTGAAATTTAATTTGGCCACGTAACCTTTTTGTACTCGTCAAACTTCCGCGGAACCCCTAATAAAATTGTTACGTATAAAAAGATAAATAACTAGACCACAATTATAAGGATTAGTAAATGTTACGCAAGGCTCTGAGAATGACATTATTTAATTGCACATATTAAAAAATAACGCATTTATGCGTACGAAGGATGAACTTTAACAACTGATACTCTGTTCCATAACAAAGCAAAAACTCATTTTTCAAAATTTCGTCATTGTAGTCTTGCAGAAATTCAGAAATATCTGAACGCTTGAATCACCGTTAAATAAAAACGAAAGTTATTGTAAGTGAAATTAATAACAATAAGAATATGATTAATACATTAACCAACTTATGCACTTAATAAAATACATTCAGAAATACTCCAATGAACTACATGTTTCGGCACCGAGGTGCCATCATCAGGGAGTTACTCTGACAAAGGAGTACAAGGCCAGCACGCTTAACTAGGCATTGTGTCGCCTTCATTAATATGATTAACATATTGATATTCTAAAATGTACAAAGTTAATAATAATAACATTACAATGTTATAAATTTAAAATTGGTTTAAAGGAGATGACCAAGTTAGTCTCCAGTTGTTTACATGTTCACGCATCATGCATACAAACTTGTCTCGGTCTATTGTGATCTGAAGAGATCTCGTCTTGCTACAATGTATGACTTGTATCGTGTCAGACATAAAAATAACAATGACTTGTATCGTGTCAGACATAAAAATAACAATGACTTGTATCGTGTCAGACATAAAAATAACAATGACTTGTATCGTGTCAGACATAACAATAACAATACAATTTTTATATTGTAACAGATTCGTACGGAATCAGTATTTTCACTTTATGGGGTTTCGCGGAACGCCATACGCGAAACACCGATAACGCAGAGATGAACTGAGCAACTTATGACATTTCAGTTACTGCTGAGGGTAAAGAACAGAGGTCAAGATGGCCTGACCACGTGGATAAATAAAAGAACACGGAATGTCAGCAACATCCATAGATTTAGATGGTGCACATTCGAAATTCCTAAAGTTTCGACATAACGTCTTGTGCTGGAATTTCCGCTTCTCCGCCAAAAATGTGCGACATGCTGTCGTTGATAAGTGACCAGCATTCTCACTGGAACACTATAACATCGCCAACAACGCCCACGGACTAGTGGTGGCATACCGATGCTCTTAGCTTTGTGACGTCCGCTGTCACAAGCTCACAGTTGTACATCGTACATGCAGCATCTCTCCACATTAACGTTCTTCACCAAGCCACACAAGTTGTTTCGTCAGTGCCAGGAAATGTCTCCAATACCTCGAAGTTGTCGCTGTATCATTCAAGTGCCTTAAGCAACGTCCACCAATGAAATGAGTCAAGACAGGTCGTAGTAGCAGTGGGGCTGTTCGGAAGTTCACTTAGGAAGCACAGTTCTGGATGGTGTTTTGCAGAATATGTCACTCACGTTCACTTCAGTCACCTTTAGAAATGCCGAAGCAGGAAGCATGTACGATAGTGCCTCTGCTTCACTGGGGTAAAAAATGTTCATTCCTCTGTTGATGAAATAAGCAACTGATAGCGTATTCTCCCGAGTTTCTGAGTACAAAACATGGGGTTCAGAAAGTCTGTCTATATCAGATGTTCCAAATATTAGATGGGCAATGTACCTACCAACAATATCTGCAGTTGCCTGCTGATAAACAGCTACAAGCATCATCAGTATCCTGTCTGCTGATAAACAGCTACAAGCATCATCAGTATCCTGTCTGCTGATAAACAGCTACAAGCATCATCAGTATCCTCTGTCTGCTGATAAACAGCTACAAGCATCATCAGTATCCTCTGTCTGCTGATAAACAGCTACAAGCATCATCAGTATCCTGTCTGCTGATAAACAGCTACAAGCATCATCAGTATCCTCTGTCTGCTGATAAACAGATACAAGCATCATCAGTATCCTGTCTGCTGATAAACAGCTACAAGCATCATCAGTATCCTCTGTCTGCTGATAAACAGCTACAAGCATCATCAGTATCCTCTGTCTGCTGATAAACAGATACAAGCATCATCAGTATCCTGTCTGCTGATAAACAGCTACAAGCATCATCAGTATCCTCTGTCTGCTGATAAACAGATACAATCATCATCAGTATCTGTCTGCTGATAAACAGATACAAGCATCATCAGTATCCTCTGTCTGCTGATAAACAGATACAATCATCATCAGTATCTGTCTGCTGATAAACAGATACAAGCATCATCAGTATCCTCTGTCTGCTGATAAACAGATACAAGCATCATCAGTATCTGTCTGCTGATAAACAGATACAATCATCATCAGTATCTGTCTGCTGATAAACAGATACAAGCATCATCAGTATCTGTCTGCTGATAAACAGATACAAGCAACACCAATATCATCTGTCTGCTGATACATCATATCCTCTCGTATTGCTGCAGTGTTTTTCCAAAAACATATTTTAAACTCTGATTTCCAAACGCATTCTTGGGTACATCTGTTGCCACGTAAGTTCTGCATATATCTGCACAGAAACTATTTTTCTTGTTTCACTAATGGCTCTGTGAGTAACATGTGCTTAGTATTGGCATCTTTTTCTGCGTTTGTTTTGTGGTTAATTCCCTGCACATGGGATCACTCGCTACCGACACAAACAACACCTTACCAGAACAAGTGGTGCTGATAATAGCAGCTCAATGAAATTAAAAAAGATTCTGCAGTTCGTGCAACAGACATTATACTGAGGCAGTTAAATTGCCTCTTTTATTGCAGTATGACAAAACACAATCTTGCCAACCGTCGTCATCCACGGGAACTCCGCAAGTCACTGTCTAATCAGACTGCTTTTCTTTTTTTTTTTTACCGTAAAAAGTTTTATTCGAGGGAAAGAAAAGCGTTGTTAAATTTAACCTTTTAAAGCCTACTTGTCACTATATGTACCACCAGGTTTAACATTCACAAATTCTACGTTCTGCCCACACCGTATTTATGTGTTTTGTATTTATCTCAGAACAAACAGCGACTTTTTCCTTATATTACATAAACTGATTGTTTCCTATAACCGAGATGAAAAGTGTTTACTGCGCGGTACGTACTGGGTCTTTAAATAAAACAGTTTACGCTTCGTTTTAGAGGGTCAAATCGCTTTGCAGCATCTATGCAAAAGCAAGCACAAAATTACACGATGGAAGGCAAAACGTGATTACTGTCGCGTGTTTTCCACTTGTGGAGTGGCACACGTAACTGTGACGTTTGTTGACAGTAATGTGACCCTCCTTACAGTACAACAACGGCATCTGGTATCAGGAAAGTACAAACTATATCGGTCATAAATCGCTGTTCGATTGTTTTGTTGTCGAAATGCAATACTGTTTCAAAGGAAAGGAAACAGCAAACATGTATGAACGGTCTAGCACTTAAGTCAGCGCAAGATAGTTGAATAATAGTTGACAGATCTTAAAGTAGCATTCCAAAACATTTAATATACAGACAAATGCAGAAAAATATAACAGTAAACATTTTATAGACAAAGGTAAAGTTTTCCTCCGGCATGCCATGAAGGCATAAGGGAAGTAGAGGTATAGCTCCACTCATTCTTAACCTCGGCACTTGATGGACGCAAGTGGTCAACTTCGTGCTCCGGCTTTTGCCCCCCCCCCCCAAGAAAAAACCGATACACATTGAATAGGGGGCTGGGTGGGCCCCTAGAGTGGATCTTGAAGTTCTGAATAGACGAAAAGCTCTTGCTCTGCTGGACGTCGAACCCGCACCATCCATCTCTGAATACGTAGCATAGACATGTCAAAATGTACATTTTACGCACTATAAAACCGGAAAGGTTTTTTGTCTGTGAGTGAAAAATACACGTAGGCTACCTTGAAAGTGTCTGCATCTCCTCAGGAAAACAAATAGCCATTTGCCTTAACACGTCACTGCATTACCATAACCGACGCTCTGTTTCTCTAACAACCATTTTAATGTATAACTTTGGCTTTAAAGTTTTATCTGCGGACAGTCGAAATTAAACACAGCCCACAAAGACCTAAGTACATTACTATCCACTTTAATAATATCTTTCCATCTAAGCTTGGTGTTCCAAGTTGTCACTTCCCTTTGAGGTATGCATTTGTTACTTGACACGCCATTGCTACACGTCCCGTCCATTTCATCCTTCATTTAATGACGCTAACACAGGGGTCGGGGAACTTTTTTACCTATTACCCAAAATATATTTATTTACGCCGACGTTACCCCCTTGATTTGAAAGGGAGAAAATCATAGATTATTTAAATTCAAAAGGTTTTTGAATCTATTTATACGGAGAATACAATTATACATATAAAAAGTATAAAATAAACGCGATAAAATAAATTAATATCCTCATTATGAAACAAAAGGATTTCTTTGACATTTCTTTGTTTCATTTTTGATACAATGAGTTCAACACGGCGTGACGTCTCCTAAACACGTCTATTACATTGGCCAGATGCAGTGTTGCCAGAAGAAAAATTTCTGTCGTAACAAGGAACGCGCTTTTTATATAATTTTATTTATGTCTATTGAGTCCTCATTACCCCCAAGAATTTCATTTTTACCCCACTTGGGTAATTTACCCCGGTTCGCCGACCCTTGCGCTAACACAACAGGTTCACAACACAAACTGTGATGCTCCTGACGTAATACCCGTTCAGTGTTTCACGTGTGTAAACAAACCATGCCTGCTGTATGTACTGTGGGATGCGTACCTCCATCCTCAACGTCTGTCACCACGATAATATGCAGACGAAGCATTTAAACTCGCTTCCGGGGCAGTCTATGACATCAGATGGAAAGATGCATTTAATTTTAAAGACTAGTGCAGGCTACCGTCAGACAACGCTAAAAGCCCTGCATGTTCACACAGCGTGTTAATGTATACTTTAACATCCACTGTTTCCGTTCACAGCATTAACCGGTTAGCCTTTCTAATGTAAACACACTGTTCACTGCGAGGTACGAACTAAATCTTTACGCATAATCAGCTTAATGTTAGTCTTTAAAGACTGTAATGCAGTTTTAACTCTTGTTAAACTACTACATGTCTGGTATCAGCTCGCACATGTCATATCCCCCGCATCTCCGAGGGCCTCTTGGTAAGCTTCGAGTTGAGAAAGGCCTGGTAACTGACAGTTAATATATCTTTAGCACGGAGCAGTAACATGTCTGGGATTTCATTTCGTCGAGGGGATGTTAACGAAAAATCAATAACACAGTGCATTACATAAACTCACAGATCAGCTATGCTGCTCACACGTATTGGGGTTATACAAATCAACTTCTTTTTTGTAATGAAATCCCAGAAGATTCTATGTCTATGTCGCAGACATTTGCAGACAGCGGAGGGGTACGTTTTGAGTAAGGACGATGCGAGGTTTATTCCCCTAAATTCAATAGTTGCGATATATTGTTATAGTCTCTGGGACGTTGTCTTCGCACGAGCCACAAACAAGATGACAAAGATACACGTACTGTCTCTTACTCAAGAGAATGCAGTTGACCCGCACAGCGTGGGTAGAGTCCCTTAACACTCGCTACGACGGTCGGAGGAAAACATATAGATCCTGTCAAAAACATGAGTCTATCACCGCATGACGTAGTTTTTTTTAACAAATACTAGTCGCCCATTTGTTAGGTGTTCCGTTTATAACACGCCTAAAGTCAAATTTATGCACAGCTCTAACCGCACAGAAAATTACTACTATTTCACACGCACAAAACACGACTGCACTTCAGCCCAGTACATTCTTAATTGTAATACAACAGGTACTGGTTATAATCAAGGGACAGTCAGCTTTCCCCAGCGCAATCAACTGTCAAGGTCAACTGCAAACTCCTCAGTTAGTATCAGCATTTAGGACTGACAGCTGGTACTAACACGTTAAGTTTTCACTGAGGTGGAGGTTAATATTGTAGTATCTGGATTATGACACCGTGTGGTCTGGTAGATGGGTACCAGAGTTTCGTAGGAACACACTGTCACTTACTGACGAGAAGTGTTGACCGCTACTGTTCAAGGGCACAAAATGTTTCGTTCCAAACTCAGCAGTTTGACAAGACAGCGTTTTTGTATTTCAGAACATTTCAATGGCGAGCCAATTCAGAAGCTCCTAGGAAGCTTCCGATGGGCCCGGAGACTATCCGGACCGAATTCGGAGCAGTGCTAAGGGGCTGGGCCGGTTCTAGGCACCAGCAAAGCACGCACGTTCCTGGGACGGCATTTTAGCCATCGGGGTAGTTTTTTTTTTTGTAAAAATCCACTGACCATACAAAATAAGAGTGAATAAAAATCTACCTACACTATAGCGAAAATATGTTCTACTTAAAACACACAGTATGAATCAAGTTGAATAAATAGACCAACTAATGCACTATTTGGCTACTTTATTTATTCAACTTGATTCATAGAAATGCACGGTGATAATAGTGTGAAAAGAAAAATACAGTATGAAGTTCAACCCAAATGTTTTTGTTAAAGTTAAATGAGTATACCAACTGGAAATGTTTTATTGCATTAACTGCAAATTTTCTATTCACAACACTCAGTCCAAAAAAACATAACAGTCCAACAAAACATAACACTCAGTCCAACAAATCATAACACTCAGTCCAACAAAACATAACACAGTCCAAAAACATAACACTCAGTCCAACAAAACATAACACTCAGTCCAACAAACATAACACTCAGTCCAACAAAACATAACACAGTCCTAAAAACATAACACTCAGTCCAACAAAACATAACACTCAGTCCAACAAAACATAACACAGTCCAAAAACATAACACTCAGTCCAACAAAACAAACCAGTCCAACAAAACATAACACTCGGTCCAACAAACTCAGTCCAACAAAATATAACACTCAGTCCAACAAAACTTAACACTCAGTCCAACAAAACATAACACTCAGTCCAACAAAACATAACACTCAGTCCAACAAACCGCACTATATTGTTCCCAGATATTTTATATTACAATATCACGTTGAACACTGCTACATGTTTCGATCCCTTATGGGATCATCATCAGGGAATCAAATCATAGCAACACTGCACAAAACTGAACTAGCAGTTGATGTACACAATAAAAAATGTAAAAAGGGCAGCGAGTTATAACGTAGGCAGTTGTTGTATAATGGAAATGAATGTTAAAAGCATGGAACTGATTAAATTATATACATGAATAAACATGTAAAATACATAAATGTACACAAAGACGTAGATCGTAGAACGACAGTTGGGATAACCAAAATAGTGAGCTGAAGAGTGCAGTATTACTTTAATGTGATGATCCCATACGGGATCGAAACATGTGGCAGTGTTCAATGTGATATTGTAATATAAAATATCTGGGAACAACACAGCGCGTTTTGTTGGACTGAGTTATGTTTTGTTGGACTGAGTGTTATGTTTTGTTGGACTGTTATGTTTTGTTGGTGTGATGTTATGTTTTGTTGGACTGAGTGTTATGTTTTGTTGGACTGAGTTGTTATGTTATTTGTTGGACTGTATTTGTTTTGTTGGACTGAGTGTTGTGAGTCGATTATCGACAATGCACGTAACGAACAATATAAAATTTACAAATTTTTTCTTTATTTTTCCAAATTTTGAGCTGTCCCAAAAAATTGGTGCGAAGTGCAGAAAACATACAGCCGGTGCTACTAAGGGTCATAACTACACTACTGTGGCATCAGCATGCGGATATTCAGGCTTGACTTGAGGCTCCGTCTTTGTGGGCAGTAGCAGTGGCAGCCTTAACTGACGCTAGTAACCACTTGACGTCAATTACACGCGGAATGACAAACAGCTGGACGCTTCCTAACACCCGCGGTCACCTCACGCACAGTTCTTCTCATGGTTCCCGACTACAGGACAGCGCGCACAAGAAACTCGTTTCAAGCAACTAGTTACATGCAACATGAAATTACAGTTGTATGAAACCGGCAGTTTGATTCCCGATATAACTGTTATTTCATAATCGTAGTTACTGGAAATTCAGTGTAAGCATTTTGTGTTTCTTAATATCGGTAATCAAAGTGCTAGTTTCATACAACTTCAGTTTCACGCTGCATGAAAATGATTCCTTGAAAACAGTTTCTTCGTATACGTGTCACCTTACAGTTAAGAGCAGTGAGACTGGAAACAATAAATTTCTGAAGATCGTATTTTCATCTCACGTTTGTTTGAGACCAACCGCACGGTACAAGGTCTTCAGAGGGCAGTGAGCTTGTGGAGAATTTGTATCTGGCATCCGTTTGATAATTGAGCTCGGTAACTGAAATGTAGGCCGATCCCAGTGTCCGCGCGGTCTAAGGCGTGGGTCTGCGGCGCTCACTTGCTGGGATTGCGGGTTCGAATCCCGCCTAGGGCATGGATGTCTGTCTCTTGTGAGTGTTGTGTGTTGTCAGGTAGAGGTCTCTGCGACGGGCTGATCACTCGTCCAGAGGAGTCCTACCGAGTGTGGTGTGTCTGAGTGTAATAGCGAAACCTCGAAAAATGAGGGCTCAGCCCCCTAGGGGCTGTCGAGCCATTGAAAAAAAATTAAATGTAGAAGGATGGACAGGTTATGAGAATGCTGAAATTAGTATCAACTGAGTTCCGTGTAAGTACAAACGACTGGCGACACTTCAATGTTATACGGCGCAAAATTCAAAGTTGTCGGCTTCCGTTACAGCGAGACTTCACAAAATAACAGTATGTTGCACTGGCGTAATCATACGTTCCTATGTGACATGGCTGCCGTGCTTGATGCAGCGATAGAAGACCCTGCACCTTGTACTAGCCTCATGTACAGACTTGACGGGCAGAAGGTATGGACAGTTCTTCGCAGACATTGCCGGTGTGTGAAACAAAATGCAACATTCCACCGAAACACATTATTTGCTAGAGTGAGTCAGTAGAAACGTGTGGACGACGGCTGATGTGCTCCGAGGGCAAATGCCAAGTCAGTTCCTTCGTCAGCCATATGTATGGCGCAGTAATGGTATCAGCGTCTGGTCACGCCAGGACTATAGGCTCCGTCAAAGACCGAGTATTGTAAACATATTTACTGACTGACGGTGGTTCATAAGGCAGGATTAGAAGGCGGGAAGGGAACGACCTACTTAATGGCACTAGCTCTTTTTTTTTAATGGCTCGTCAACAGCCCCTTGGTGGCCTAGGCCGCCTCATTGTTCGACGCTTCACGATCACACTCAGACACACATACACTCGGTAGGACTCCTCTGGACGAGTGATCAGCCCGTAGCAGAGACCTCTACCTGACAACACACAACACTCACAACAGACAGACATCCATGCCCTAGGCGGGATTCGAACCCGCAATCCCAGTAAGCGAGCGGCCGCAGACCTACGCCTTAGACCGCACGGCCACTGGGATCGGCCACTAGCTCTATACCGAGGTGAAATCGCGATATGTGGCAGCTAACCTATCGCTGCATTTGCAAAATGAAATGAATTTGTGTTAACAGCTGATGTCTAGAATTTTGATAACTATGTGTCAGATAACAGACAAACATGAAGTCAAAACTATATTTCGCCTATCTTCACTATACAATGAAATCTGGAATAATTCTCTGTATATAATAATTGTTTACTGTGTTATATGAAGTATCAGCTTACATCACTGACTTAGACACGTTGTATTATTTACTGTTAACGTTTAGTTTTATCACTATAGGCATCTATTAATTTTAACATTGTGAGCGGCATGTGTACTTACATTATAATGCCAAATGTATGTGTATCTGGATGACATAGATTCCTTGATATGCCCCTGAGGATGGTAACTTGATTGCCGAAACGTATGTAGGGGTTACAAATATACTTTATTAATAATTCTTGTGCTTTAGTCGGTTTAACTTAAACTTATGACAAAATGCGCGGTACATATAATATAAAAATCAGCTGCACCTAGTTCCAATACAATAAAGTACAGCATCTTCACTGACCATCCGTCAACCTTTCATGTTTTCACAGAAGGATGTTCGCCTACTGTGCTAGCATCAAAATATTCAGCAAGTCACGTGACGAAACTTTTTTTTTTTTGGTGGGGGGCCCGCAGCTGATGCTAGGACGCACCGCAGCCTTAAGGCTTATTGTGCAACCCATGTGATGAAGATGAGCAGTTTTTACCAATTTTACAAGTAATGGAGCACCAGTGGAATTAAATTGACAGGGGAAAACCGACAACTCGGAGAAAAACCTGTCCCAGTGCCACTTTGTCCACCACAAATCTCACATGGACTTGACCTGGGATCGAACCCGGGCCTCCGTGGTGAGAGGCCGGCGACAAACCCGCCTGAGCATGGCACGGCCTGACGAAACTGTTGGATTTAAACAGAATTAAGAAGGTACTTAATACACACACCTCTTATTCTGTTGATGAATTTCTAATGTTTAAAATGGCCCATAAACTTATACAACCGAACTTTTTGCTGGTTATATTTTTTTGTAAATTAATATACATCAATTTACAGGAAGTATTCTTTTCAAAGGTTTTAACTTTATTTCCATTATAACATATAAACGTTAGCACAATACCATCCGTCCAGTCCATTCCTTACTGAACGCCAACTGACGCGGGACACCTGGTCCCTTGTCCTTCCTGCTATATTTAGAAGAGTGGAGAGGGACAGCCGAACTGCTCCAACAATACTAGTATATAAATGCTCCAATAATGTTCGACTACAAACTTATAATCACATACATGTAATGGATCTAATGTAACATTTGAACACTTTATGTTAAGGACTTGTAATATTACTTATTGTAATAGTTTTATAATTTCGTTTTTGACGTATTCTGCATCTAATGTCACCTGAAATGTTGGATCCATGGGACTTAAATTTAAGGAAGAAACTAGTAAAGTGCTACAATTGGAGCATAGCTTTGTATGGTGCTGAAACGTGGACACTTACGGAAAGTAGATCAGAAGTATCTGGAAAGTTTTGAAATGTGGTGCTGGAGAAGAATGGAGATCAGTTGGACCGATCGTGTGAGAAATGAAGAAATATTACATAGAGTCAAGGAGGACAGGAATATCGTACATACAATAAAAAGAAGAAAGGCTAACTGGATTGGTCACATCTTGCGTATAAACTGCCTTCTAAAACACGTGATTGAAGGAAAGTTAGAGGGAAGGACAGAAATGATGGGAAGACGAGGAAGAAGGCGTAAGCAGCTACTGGATGACCTTAAGGAAAAGAGAAGATACTGGAAATTGAAAGAGGAAGCACTAGATCGTACCCTGTCGGAGAACTCGCTTTTGGAAGAGGCTAGGACCTGTCGTAAGACAGACTTACAGAATGAATGAAATGCATAATTATGTATACATATACATGTATGTATATATGTATGTATGAATGCAATACACTCGTGGCCGTATCACTACCTGCCAGGTCGCCATATACAAACACGTATGAGGGGTCAGCCACTTCCGGTCAACTCCAGCTGACTCCCTACACTTTAAATGCTAACTTTTCTATGCAGTGTTCTGCTCCACTTTGGCGAATGTAAACATTTACCAAGATAATGGCGAGACATTGCTTGAACTTTTAGCTTACAAATAGCAATTACATTTGCCTACGTCACACACAAGCGCTTTATCAAGACCAGAAACTATAAACACTTTGAACCCCTTTAGCCAGCACTGTAATGTAGCTCAAGTGGCCAAGCACGCAAGTACACACCATTGATCGCGTTGGTCTGAGTACTTGAAATGAAAACGATGCAGACGGTAGGGCAATATTAAGACGGATGATAGGCAAATATGTGAACTAGGGCCTCGAAAATCTTTGGGACAGGGCAGGAGTATTAAGGATGGGATACGCTGCGTAACATCCCAGAAGAGCCAAGGCCTCACGTTTTGCATTGTTTAACATCAAGGTACAAGTGCACAAGACATTAGAGAGTTCCCTTTACTGAAATTAAAACGTTCGTCACAGCGATGACAAAATTACCCCCTATCCGCAACCGAGATAGCGCAGTCAGTATAGTGACTAGGTACGGACTGGACGGTCCGGGGTTCCATACGCGGTAGGGAAAAGATATTTCTGTCTTATTCCAAAAACTCCCGGACGGCTTTGAAGCCAGCTCAACCTCTTCAGCAGATGCCGCGGGTTATTTTCCCGAATGTAAAGAGGCCGAGGCATGAAGATGAACACTCGCCTCCATTTAATGTTAAGAATCTGTGGAGCTATGCACCTACTCCCCCATACGCCTGCATGGAGTGCACAGGGATTTACATTTCTTTTTACCTGTACCCCGACCCGACCCAGGGCAACTCAGTTCACACTACCACAACATTTGTCTAAACATATTTCAGTACAGCCCGCCGACAAGTGTTTAGTTCATCCAAGTGTAAGTTATATTAGTCTTCTGCATGCATCAGGCCGTCCCACTAGACGAAGCCCCTGATACAGTAACCTGTTAAATGCGTCTTCACCAGCCACCTACTCGTATTCTCAAACGCCATGATGTCGGCCCACTATTCACCTGTCTCATTATGAAGCGTTATTATTATGCCGTGACGTCAGCTGTTACACCAATCTGTAATGCAGTAAACACGCCGGTCAGGTGTGCCGCATACACACAGCAAACTTAACAGACCTACAGCGGATATGTGACAGTGCAAAACACGGGGTCCAAACAACATTTAAAAACCCGTTTCCGACCTACCAGAAACCACACCGTATATCAGGTACAAAGATTATACAGTTAACCCTGTTACGGCCCAGTGGTTACTTTATGTACCACCAGGTTTACCATTAAAAATCTACATTATGCCCTCACAGTGCATTTATGTGTTTCTTATTTATTTCAGAACAAACAGTTATTTCCGTATCCAGCATTAATTGACTTGCTTTTGTAACCCTGACAGTGTGTGTTTACTGTGCGGTACGAGCTAAATCTTTAAATATAATTCAGGTTAATCTTAGTCTTTAAATTCAGTCCGCGTGAGACTGGTGGTGGACAAAGTGGCACTGGGACAAGTTTTTCTCCGAGTACTTTAGTTTTCTCCTGTCAATATCATTCCACCAATGCTCCATACTCCATCTTTATCTACATGTTGCTATTACCAGAGGGACAAATGGACGAAGCCTGGGAACCTTCCAAAAAGCAATGCTCTTACGAAAATCGGAAAGCATTGGATAGAAAAGTACTTTCACTTAGTATTTAAAGGGTTAAGCGCTGTTCATTGTGAGGACCCAAGCGTGGAACATATAAATACGGTTTATGCGCGAAATGCAGAGATAACGAACGTTAATAAAAGAGTGAAAGACACACTTGCCGCAATCACAAGAAGAGTTACATTTAATAATTAGTTATATGAATGTTGAGCACCAAACCGTGAAGACGTACGCGGAAGTGGGGGTTTAGCTCCACGCATTACTAACCTCTATGGTAATTGGTGGTGAGTAACGAGCTTCAGGATTCGTCCGGCCGCTTTACTACCGGAACAAAAGCCCCCGGCACCTACTGAATAAGGGGCTGGGTGGGGCCCAGAGTCGGTCTGGATTCGACGTCGAGAATAAATCCCTGCCCCAGTCGGGAATGTTTCCCAAACTCGTTCTTCTGCACCACTCACAGTGCATTAACAAGGCACTGCACTGGTCTGCACTGACACACATTGCCCCCTCTCTACCACTCCGTTACATGCACACCATGTCGCATGAAAGTCGTGTACGTTAAAGCAGTTAGACGCTACAGTCTGCGTTTCGTGTCGTGTCATTTTTTGTACTCCAAGCATGATCCAGAAATATACGAGTTTCTATGTGATCTTGTTCAAATTTAAATTCAAACCCACAGAACAGTCTGAATCAAAATCAACCGAATACTTTCGAAAATAAAATATACGTACAGACATAATATTTGCAGCATGAAGTAAAGAAGACATTTTCAGTTCGACACAAAGTTTTCATTCGCATGCACAGAATTTTTCGGCTTGTTTACATTAAGCTATCTTCAGGCCTGGCAAACAAGAATACATAAAGGAATTTTCTTTACACATACCATATATGGAAGAGTTTTGTTATTACTCTGCTGACTGTAAAATGAGCTATAAAACGGTTTAAAATCCAAGTGTGTGTAGCCAAACAAATCTCAATACTTGGCACAACAGGACGTTTCGCCATCAATACCATCTACAGCACGAGTTCGTTCCGACATTTCACCTTCATTACGCAGTAACTAACACCGCCACTAACACCCTCTTCCTAACCACTATTTTTGAAAATATAACAAAACGTTCTGGCAATGCTGCAGCTTTAAACTCCACGCTGCTTAATCTCAGAGCATTTTCGGTAACACTCGGTAGGAAGCTAGACAAAACCAACACAGTGCAATCCCAACACTTCCTCCATAGTTCGACGCTTAGTCCTTGAAGTTTCTATAAACACTCTGCTGCAATCCCGGCAGTTACGCGAAAACAGTGGACAGTTTGTTCTCCACTGACTTAAAGCTCGTGTTCGAGGCTATCTTCTGTGTACTAAAAACACTTTAAAGACGGTTTAGTTGGCGTCTGACCTCCATGAAACACGTGCCTCTTCACCACACACCAATTAAAGCCGAACGTGAGACTGCGTTATCGTGGAAGTGCAATAAGAGACACAGAGTTTCGTGAGGGCTAATTCGGTACCCCGTACAAGGTACAGAGCGTGCAGTTGTCCTTTCCACACCATGAAGACTCATGGCGAGCAGAGGTATAGCTGCGGCCAGGATGGCGTAGCCGGTATAGCGACTCGCTACGAGCTGGACGGTCCGGGGATCGAATCCCGCTGAGGGTGAGGTTTTCCCTAAACGTCAAGACCGGCTCCGAGGCCCACCCAGCCTCCTGTACAATGGGTACCGGGTCTATTTACCGGGGGGTAAAGCGACCGGAGCGTGGAGTTAACCACCCACCCCAATCTAGCACCGAGGTTAAAGAAAGACTAGACCTACACCTCTACTCCCCCTCTGGGCTTTCATGGCCTGTTCTAGGACAAACTTTACCTTTGATCTTTTAGAGGTATAGCTCCACTCATTCTTAATCTCGGCAGTAAATGGAGGTGAGCGGTCACCTTCATGTCCCGGCCGCTTTACCCCCGGGGAAAGAACCGCCAGTACCCATTGAACAGAAGGTTAGGTGGCCCCCGAGTGTCTGGACTTTCTGGAGACTAGAAACCTCTCTTGCCCTGCCAGGAATCCAACCCCGGATCGTCCGTCCCGTAGCCTAGTCACACTACACTGACTGAGCTATCGCGGCTCATAGTTTAGTCCATTTGGTACCTGGCATACTAACGCCGTGTGCGTTATGCAACTTGTTCAGCGGGTATGCTACGCAGGTTAGATTCAGACGTTTATTGGTGCACGAGTAGAATAATCAAGAGTCCAACAGTGCTCTCTGCCTTCGGTATGTCGCATATCAGTAACGTCATCCAACTCTCGCCATGAGAGAGAAATGTACGGCATTCGCGAGATGTCACACTGAACTGACACCATTACGAATATTTTGCATCTTACATGCCGCCTAAGATTTTTAAGTCTTCTGTGATGCAACTGGTAAATCTTAACAATACCTCAGACTTCACACAACAGCGTATTAGAGCGTTACTATGCCATTACAAAGCTACGTTAATTACACAATCAGCAGTTGCTTGCTGTACAGTAGCATCCCGACGACACAGTTCACTGCAGAGTGACAATCAGCTGATGACAGACGGCAGGACAGCTTACCAAGGACGGACGAGGATGTCTCAGAACTGTGGGATGGAAGCCGAATCGCTACTTAGCATGCTAATTTCTAGGCAATACGATGTGCTTTAAAATCGTGTGACAGACGACAGGGGACGTCAACACGGTTACGATCTGTAGAACAGGGCTTCTCAAAGTTTTAGCCGTAGGATACAGAGGTCTGTGAGCTCATAATAGCCCAGACTTTTATAATAGGAATAACTTTACCAACCCTGCTCTAAGATTGCTTCCTGCAATCGCTATGTTGTTTGCAGTATGCTGCACAATTGTGACTGTAACATTGCGTCTGATGAAGTTGCTATTAATCCTTTAAAGAATGAGACGAACCCGTTTTATATTTAAAGCTTCAGTTCGTACCGCTCAGTAAACACACCCCGTCTCGGTTATAAAAACCAATCAGTTAATGCTGTGTAGTGAAATAATCGCTGTTTGTTCTGAGATCCACACAAAACACATAAATACAGTCCGTACCGCGCAGTAAACACACTCCGTCTCAGTTATACAAACCAGTCAGTTAATGCTGTACAGTGAAATAATAGCTGTTTGTTCTGAGATCCACACAAAACACATAAATACAGTCCGTACCGCGCAGTAAACACACTCCGTCTCAGTTATACAAACCGGTCAGTTAATGTTGTACAGTGAAATAATCGCTGTTTGTTCTGAGATCCACACAAAACACATAAATACAGTCCGTACCGCGCAGTAAACACACTCCGTCTCAGTTATACAAACCAGTTAGTTAATGCTGTACAGTGAAATAATAGCTGTTTGTTCTGAGATCCACACAAAACACATAAATACAGTTCGTACCGCGCAGTAAACACACTCCGTCTCAGTTATACAAACCGGTCAGTTAATGTTGTACAGTGAAATAATCGCTGTTTGTTCTGAGATCCACACAAAACACATAAATACAGTCCGTACCGCGCAGTAAACACACTCCGTCTCAGTTATACAAACCGGTCAGTTAATGTTGTACAGTGAAATAATCGCTGTTTGTTCTGAGATCCACACAAAACACATAAATACAGTTCGTACCGCGCAGTAAACACACTCCGTCTCAGTTATACAAACCGGTCAGTTAATGTTGTACAGTGAAATAATCGCTGTTTGTTCTGAGATCCACACAAAACACATAAATACAGTCCGTACCGCGCAGTAAACACACTCCGTCTGTTATACAAACCAGTCAGTTAATGCTGTACAGTGAAATAATCGCTGTTTGTTCTGAGATCCACACAAAACACATAAATACAGTTCGTACCGCGCAGTAAACACACTCCGTCTCAGTTATACAAACCGGTCAGTTAATGTTGTACAGTGAAATAATCGCTGTTTGTTCTGAGATCCACACAAAACACATAAATACAGTTCGTACCGCGCAGTAAACACACTCCGTCTCAGTTATACAAACCGGTCAGTTAATGTTGTACAGTGAAATAATCGCTGTTTGTTCTGAGATCCACACAAAACACATAAATACAGTCCGTACCGCGCAGTAAACACACTCCGTCTGTTATACAAACCAGTCAGTTAATGCTGTACAGTGAAATAATCGCTGTTTGTTCTGAGATCCACACAAAACACATAAATACAGTTCGTACCGCGCAGTAAACACACTCCGTCTCAGTTATACAAACCGGTCAGTTAATGTTGTACAGTGAAATAATCGCTGTTTGTTCTGAGATCCACACAAAACACATAAATACAGTTCGTACCGCGCAGTAAACACACTCCGTCTCAGTTATACAAACCGGTCAGTTAATGCTGTACAGTGAAATAATCGCTGTTTGTTCTGAGATCCACACAAAACACATAAATACAGTTCGTACCGCGCAGTAAACACACTCCGTCTCAGTTATACAAACCGGTCAGTTAATGTTGTACAGTGAAATAATCGCTGTTTGTTCTGAGATCCACACAAAACACATAAATACAGTCCGTACCGCGCAGTAAACACACTCCGTCTGTTATACAAACCAGTCAGTTAATGTTGTACAGTGAAATAATCGCTGTTTGTTCTGAGATCCACACAAAACACATAAATACAGTCCGTACCGCGCAGTAAACACACTCCGTCTCAGTTATACAAACCAGTCAGTTAATGCTGTACAGTGAAATAATCGCTGTTTGTTCTGAGATCCACACAAAACACATAAATACAGTTCGTACCGCGCAGTAAACACACTCCGTCTCAGTTATACAAACCAGTCAGTTAATGCTGTACAGTGAAATAATCGCTGTTTGTTCTGAGATCCACACAAAACACATAAATACAGTCCGTACCGCGCAGTAAACACACTCCGTCTCAGTTATACAAACCAGTCAGTTAATGCTGTACAGTGAAATAATCGCTGTTTGTTCTGAGATCCACACAAAACACATGAATACAGTCCGTACCGCGCAGTAAACACACTCCGTCTCAGTTATACAAACCAGTCAGTTAATGCTGTACAGTGAAATAATCGCTGTTTGTTCTGAGATCCACACAAAACACAATAGAACGTGTGGGCTGAAATGATTTCTGATTGTTAAATGTGGTGGTACGTATAGTAACCACTTGCCTGTAAAGGCGTTAGAGGCCACAGACTGTACGTGTTCGGAAACACAACGAATTAGTAGCCATGTCTGTGCTTGGTCAGACTCGGCTTCGATACTAAGCAAGGTAAACGCTTAGAGGTATATACGGGTCGGCTTGTCTCACAGTGTGCCCTCCTCACCCACCAGGTACACGTACAATATTACGTGGATTGGCGGGTGTGACGGGATCACTGCTGGCCACGCCCGCTCAGAAAGTCTACGAGCAACCTGTATCAGTCATTCCTCTACGATGACGACTTGCTAATACTCTGCTTGACCCTGAAGATGGAAGCATTACGCTTCTCCGAAACGTCGGTAATTACAAATCGACACAGGTTATCTTGCACGAGATCTGAATATTTATCAACATCACTGTAATAAGTCGAAGCCTTCAAATCTCCCAGAAACTCTTCAATATTTTAAGTACCCATAACCACTTTAGTTATATGGAAACTGCAGTTTCCGGTTGTTGACGTACGTACTGGGAAGTCACAGCCGCATGTGGATAGCGTGTGAATAAAATCCGGGACAGTAGCTTGAAATTTCGTACACATTTTATTTTGCACCATGTGTCCATTTGCATTCAAAGAGAACAGAATTTCGCACTGCACTGTTCCGTTAGTAAGTACCAATGGTTTTGTTACATGCCAATCATGAAGCCTATCCGTCCAATTATATACCACACACTGAGCGTGTTAGCTGTGAGAAAACGGCCGTACAACGCCGTGTAAGACTGTAACGCCGTGTAACTGTAAGAGCAGAACTCTCATTATGCAGATATGGAATACAGACCCTGTCAAAATTAGACGAGACTAAAGCAAAACTTTGGCAATTTTCTCAGTTTCTCACATAATTAGTTTCCAATATTTCTGACAAGCATTTTGTCCTTTGATACCCTCAGTCTCTGACTACAGGCACCACAGTTGTTAGTTCTAACACCTGGATCCATTAAACCGAAATAAGGAAACGCCATTTGCTGTGGTGACAGAGGAAACAGCGCATTAGTTTGATAATTGTCACTTTACTAATTAACTTCATCGATCTCTGATTTTTGCATCAACACTTCGGGAAATGAAGAGTGTTCTATGCGTTATTTGGTGCTCCTGACATCTCTTTAGCCTCGGTGTCCGGTTTTATTCCAGACAAGAACCGATTTGACAGCCGGTCAACATTACACATACTACACAATTCCTTAAAGCAGCCATGTTCTTGAAAAACTGACAATCGGTCTTACACAGCTACAAACGGACCCCATCATAAGCCCGATGAATCAAACTCCACGCCTTCATATTTTTAGGCATTCTTTACGAAGTTAGAAAAAAACATTGTACGTGAAAACCACATTTGTCCGCCCGTCAGTCCGGGTCTGTGACCTAGTATCAGCGACTAAACCATTGGTCGGATTTTCACGAAATTTGGTAGTGGTTAAAAATTTTGGATCGAGCGCGAGTTTCACGAAAATCAGCTGAGCGACAGTCATACTTTAAGGGCGTAATTAATTTCTACCCGTAATTCACATATTTCTTGACCGATCTGGGTGAAATTCGGTACAGAAGATCTCCACATAATTCAGTTGAGCAACTGTAAATTTCGTGAAAATACGTGATGTGAAAGCCACAATTCACTTACAGGTGCGAATAAAATTTTCTAATTTTCCACCTCCACGGATAAAATTCGGTACGGGAGGTGTCCACAACAATTTATTGTTCGATTACCCGGTAAGGGAATTTGGAAACGTCTTCAGGTTACCGAAATGTCCAGGCCGACTATCTGCCCATCAAAACTGACCGGTAAATATGCCTACCACCACTGATCAGAAGTATCCACGTACTGCCGAGGCCCAGACTACATGGAGCTACAACTACACGCCTTAGTAAATGGTGTTTAGGCACAGGGACAGGTTTACCTTAGGTCTTTTTTTCTGTTGTCTTACGGAGCGGAAAGAGCACGGCCGCGTGCAACAGCTCTCTTGTTCTTCAAGGCACTGACTCATGACCACTGCTTACAAATACCATCGAGATCATGCGCGAGTCGGCGTGTCCGGAATGATTTAACAACTTTCAGTCAACCACAAATGTCATAAGAGCAAGCCGTAAGTCAGGGGTACACAAATTTTTCAAAAATCTAGGAAACATCTCAAAATTCTAGTCGCCGTAATGGCGACATGAAGTCAGTTCAATACTGTTTGTTTGTCCCTGTCGCTCCAACGCGGAGCATAGGGGCCTCCTTTCGGAGGTTTCTATGGTCATGTGCGTTGATGTATTGAGTGACCAGCCCTACTGACCGCACAAGTTCTACTCAATCCTGATGTGACTTCCAGAGCCATCTGGCAGGCAGTCAGGAGACTTGGGTGAGAAATAGTCGCTGGATTCAGTTCAATACTGAGGACCCCATAAATAATACGCGCCACTGTACTAGGTTTAGTTCTGCATCTTTGTGGCACTGACGTGTTAGAATGCCGTGGCAGGAAGCATTCGTGGCCAGGGATAGCGAAGAACCTCCGCCAAGGAATCTGAACCCACGACATTAATAATTCGACAGTTCAACCATTAACTGTGTCAAGGCAGCGGGCCGGAATAACACTGTACATCCACATACGTGTTTCGAACACTGATCAAGTTAAATTAAATTTTTCAGACCAACTGATGCACCATTAAAACCACTTTTTATTGTAGCTTTATTAAAATTGTTAAAATTATACCCCTACATGTGTTTCGATACTCGGATCATCGTCAGGGGGGTTTTTTTTTGAAAACACGAAACACGTGTAGGGGTATAATTTTAAGAATTTTAATAAAGCTACAATAAAAAGTAGTTTTAATGGTGCATCAGTTGGTCTGAAAAAATGAATTTAATATGACGAAGATGCACGGTGTCAACAATGTGAAAACTGATCAAGTTATAGGACATTCTATCCAAATTACCCTCTAACCCTGTTATAACGATATCGGTTTATACAACACCTAGCCTATAACGTCAGATATTCTGTGGTACCAATTAATTCCTAACTGTTAACCATAACATTACACTCCTCGGTTATAACAACACTCGTTTATAACGACACAAAGTATTCAGTCACTTTTCATGACGTTATAGCCGAGTTCGACTGTAATTAACAAGGTATATCTTAGTAAGAACATGCTTACTAAATGCGAATAGGCACAGCTATTATAACTGACTTCACCTCGAAATAACAGTAAATTCTAGTCCTGCATTAAAAATTGCATCATGCCCCTGGCTAGCCTCGCTACCTGTCGGCATGTGATGAGACACGCCATCGCAGTATAGACGGCATCGTCACATTTGAACCTGGGATTTCCCGAATACGAAGAAAGACTCAATATAGTTTTCTCGGGCGCACAGCCGCGTCAATTCGTTTGAATACAACGTTTCGGGGACGGAGCTAGTCCCCGAAACGTTGTATTCAAACGAATTGACGCGGCTGTGCGCCCGAGAAAACTATATTGAATCATGTCGCCGCGAAAGTTTTAAAACTTATACGAAGAAAGACTGTTTTTGAATACGCAGCAACAGCCTTGACTTCAGGCTTCCGCCGCGATGTTGATGAAATCTGTGGTCTTCTGGGTAATTACAAGGCGTCGTGTGGTAATTATTTACCGACGTTTCGGGACAACGTATCGGTCCCATCTTCACGGGTCAAGATTCCAAGTAGGAAAGGAACCTACTTGGAATCTTGACCCGTGAAGATGGGACCGATACGTTGTCCCGAAACGTCGGTAAATAATTACCACACGACGCCGTGTAATTACCCAGAAGACCACAGATTTCATGCAGCAACAGAGTCCTGAAATTGACCCTCGACACGATTAAAATTGTTTCAGAATGTTAAACACGTCACATGTGTAGCGTAGCAGTGCATTGTTAACAGGTTGCCGATATAGATGGCCTCGCATGGAGGGGTGGCTGCGAAGTCATACTTAACAAGCCTCGGACAACCGACAAGGGGTGTTACTCTAGTCTGGGCGAAGGGCTACCAATATCGCACCGTCAAAGGCCTAGAACTATTTCCAAAGGACCTAAGAACGAGAAAGGACATGAGATTTGGAACTTTTTAAGTATTCCCCAGTTCGTAATGACAGATTCATTCAAATCAGTAGCAATAACTGCGGAATACAGTAAAAGGACGAAAACGGTAGAGGCAGATAACAGCGCGAGATTTTAGGTTATTTCAGTGGTCTTATTGGAAGTGACGCCGTGTCGTTGAGTGGGCGGCTTCCGACGTTTCGAAGGATTGCAGTGACTTCATCTTCAGTGTCAAGTAGACCCAAGAAGAGTGCCTTATAAACAAGGGGCAAGCTTACGCTAAATGGACTGGCGTCTAGGCTGAAGGCCTTGACGCGTTGCTACCGAGCACACGTATACAGTTAGCAATGTAACCTGCTCCATGCATCTTCAGGATAGGAGGAACAGTTCTAGACAAGGGCGTGGCTCAGTGCCATTTATGGTTTCTTTTACAATCCTTTATGGCAAATGAGTCTTGTGGAGTTTTGTGTTTCGTAAAGGATGAAGCATCTGGCAGGTATGAGGGAGACTGGTGGGGGGCGTGCAGGGGTATGGGGGCAATTTCCGGCCCCAGTACACTTCAGATTTCTCTGTGTACCGACCACGTTGAAGTTACCCTTACAAACACGACATCCTTCCCTTTGTAAAGTGGAATTAAATCTGCTTTAAGTGCTAATATAAATCCCTATCCACTCATTCTTAACCTCGGCGTAGTCGAGGTAGTGACTTGGCTACGCGCTGGGCGATCCGGAGTTCGAATCCAACTACGGGTAAGAGATTTTTCTCTACTCCAAAACGTACAGACCGGGTCTCTGGACCACCCAGCCTCCAGTTCGATGGTTACCGGTTGCAGGGCCAGACTTAAGCGTGTTGTGGCTCCTAATCTGTAATATTTAAGAGGCTCCTCCCCTATCTCTACTGCTCTATCGTGTATAGTAGTAATCCTAAAGATAAGTAAAAGTACAGAACAACCAGCAAGTCAGTCATAATAACAATAATTATTATTTTATATTGTGATTTTCGTTGTTTATAAATGCACTTAATTTTTTGGTGAGGCCCTAAGCTGTAGCTTGGACAGCTTATAGGTAAATCCGGCCTCGCCCGGGGGTAAAGTGGCCGGGGCGTGAAGCTGACTTTCTCATCCCCATCCACTGCCAAGGTGGAGCTGTACCTCTCGTCCCCCTACACACATTCACGACGCGGACAGGGACACCTTTACCTTTACCTCAGTTTTTCATTAGTTTCATGCAGCAGTTTCAACATCATGTGATGTCTTGTGGTTTGCTAGATTTAAAAACGAAGTCGCTTGGTGCAAGTTAGAAGCTTTGCGGGGATGACCCGCGGCTTCACGTGGGAAGCACGTGACATATGAGGTAAAGTTAAAGCGAGCGGGGAACAATAAGCTAACAGACAATACAGTGGTCACTTGTGGGTGAATGTGACACAAGGCGAACAAATCACCCATGTCTGTTTACTTGTCAAGTCGAGGCTTGTTGCATCCCCACGATAGTTTATATTTGACAAGCAGACAAATGACATGTTTATACATTCGGTATCGATCTGTAACTTGGGAGTGGCCAAGCACAGACTCGTGGGAACGCTATCACAATAACTAGGCAAACATTTGGCAAGAGTACGGACTACAAACGTTTGCCAAATAAAACCAGTAGTGGGAACAGTACGACAGCTGAGATCTGCGCTCTTCTGGGATATTACGCAGCGTTGAGTGGTAGTACTGTACCGACGTTTCGGGAAAACCTATCGGCGTCCTCTTCAAGGGTCAAAAAGTCACCCGAAACGTCGGTACATAACTACCACTCAACGCTGCGTAATATCCCAGAAGAGCTCAGATCTCATTTACATCGCGGCGGAAGCCCGAAATCACGGACAGTATGATAGTTAATTTGCTCTTTGAACAATGCGTAGTTAATGACGCATTTGTCAAATACACTTGTCGTTGGAACGAAGCTATTTTACCTCGTAGGAAAAAGTCCTCGACACCCTTCATTGTCATGATATCGTATCGAATAGTCGATATAGGTTGATATCTTGTATACTGCCATGTCTGTAGTGCGGGTGAGCCTGTTTCTGGCCCTTTTCTGCAGCGCGGTCACAAACCATCCACGTCTCTAGAGCATACAAGTGGCGGTCATTTCGTAATCCGATACGGACGTTTCCCACTTCAACAAGCGCAGAGTAACGCCAGGTGAAACACAATCACAACCCAAGCTGCAGAAGCTCACCTGAATATCAATGGGCCGGTGTACAGTCCACTAAAAATCACTTGGAATTGAACAGGCAGTTCTGAAACAACGCGACCTAACCATGCGCGAAACAACAAGCAGTTTCCTTCGAACCAAAAATAAAACCTACAAATATTTCTTCCGCCTCAACTGTTCGCATAATTAACCCCCCCCCACCCCTTGAAGTCTTCGGAACTTTTTTTTCGGTACTTTTTCTCCGCCTCGTTCGTGGTTTTGTGGTTTCCATTCGGTTCAGCAGTGACAGAACAAAGAGCCTGCGGCAGTGTCCGGTACTTCCAGATCTCCGGTCTCACCTGCGTTCAATTCGTAGCAGCAGTTCCATTGCATCAGCGTCCTACAAGGGCGCTACTAAAGGCGTGACGTGAGTGCAGCAGACAGCCAAGTCACATTTCTCACATTACCATGATCAACAGTTTTAACAATTCAGTGATGTTCGCATGGCACTAGTTGGGAGATTACTGTCTGCTGGGATGTGGTATGTACGGACGTTGTCATGGAGCCTGCTGTCTCCATCTCCACGGCAGAAGATCGAAGGCAGCAGCTTCCTCGTAAACGTCGGCAAATACCAGATTACACTATATATTCCAGAACACAATTATCTTTTTAATGATTCATATCGTCTATAATTCCAGTTCTGAATCAATTAGCTGTGACTGTGTAACTGTGATGAGTTGGCTGAGATCGGAGATGGGGATTTTGTGAAAACTGTGACCATTGGATGCTCAGGATAGGGACAGGTGGCGAGCTCTTGTGAATGCGGTAATGAACCTTCGGGTTCCATAAAACGCGGGGAATTTTTTGACTAGCTGAGGACCTGTTAGCTTGTCAAGAAGGACTCTGCTCCTTGTAGTTAGTTAGTTATGACCATTGGATGCCCAGGATTGGGACAGGTGGCGAGCTCTTGTGAATGCGGTAATGAACCTTCGGGTTCCATAAAACGCGGGGAATTTTTTGACTAGCTGAGGACCTGTTAGCTTCTCAAGAAGGACTCTGCTCCTTGTAGTTAGTTAGTTATGACCATTGGATGCTCAGGATAGGGACAGGTGGCGAGCTCTTGTGAATGCGGTAATGAACCTTCGGGTTCCATAAATCGCGGGGAATTTTTTGGCTAGCTGAGGACCTGTTAGCTTCTCAAGAAGGACTCTGCTCCTTGTAGTTAGTTAGTTAGTTATGACCATTGGATGCTCAGGATAGGGACAGGTGGCGAGCTCTTGTGAATGCGGTAATGAACCTTCGGGTTCCATAAATCGCGGGGAATTTTTTGGCTAGCTGAGGACCTGTTAGCTTCTCAAGAAGGACTCTGCTCCTTGTAGTTAGTTAGTTAGTTATGACCATTGGATGCTCAGGATAGGGACAGGTGGCGAGCTCTTGTGAATGCGGTAATGAACCTTCGGGTTCCATAAAACGCGGGGAATTTTTTTAATAGCTGAGGACCTGTTAGCTTGTCAAGAAGGACTCTGCTCCATGGAGTTAGTTAGTTATGACCATTGGATGCCGTAAGAATAGGAAATTTCTTCAGCAGATGAATAATTATGAAGACCCAGGTATAGAGGAAACACTTATCAGGTATCTGATACAATCACTGTCAGGCTAAGTAATTTATATGCATTTCGTCTGAACAAGACAGCCATCTTAAGCACATGCATGAACACTGGTGCAGACATTCATGACACTTCATCACAAGAATATCTGCACCCTGCCTCACCACACCCCCACACCATCATACTAAATATTTCAAGGATCCTGAAGAACACTGATGTGCCTTGTTTACTGCTCATAAATGCTTAACGATTAATCCAAATATAATTAAACATAATTAATGTGCAGTAATAAATTTTACTATTT
This sequence comes from Reticulitermes speratus, assembly GCA_021186555.1. Taxonomy (NCBI): domain Eukaryota; kingdom Metazoa; phylum Arthropoda; class Insecta; order Blattodea; family Rhinotermitidae; genus Reticulitermes; species Reticulitermes speratus. The sequence continues at coordinate 29,761,808 of JAJKFL010000007.1, forward strand.
ACATTAAACATTCAAATTGCGGGGTAAATACGGAAAACCAATTAAAATGATTCATGAAACTTCTCTGAATTAAAAACGTTTGAAAAATGTCAAGTTACAGAAAGTGTACACAAATGTGAAAGATGGAACCAAGAAGGCGAGGTCTGGAAGTGCGGGTTAATTATTGCTCATACAAGTCTACAATAGAGTAAAGTAACTTTGGAGATAACAAGGTGTAAACGTTATGCCCAGACCCAGCTTAGTGTGTGTGTTCACACGTGTAATACATACATGAACGTACATTATTACCGATAAAATTCTTTGAATATTTTAACGGTTATACCATGTCTAAAGATTTTTGACTGTGGCCATAAAATGAAAGAACAGGAGAATGAGGTAATGCTGTCTGTGGTACATATGAAATGGCGGACTGGCTCAGATTTTGAAACTGTGCCACATACAGGGTATACACAAAAGAATGGTGCGGTTTAAATGTACATTATATGAATACCGCACCATTCTTTTGTGTATGCTCTGTATAATAATAATTCCAAATTAACTTCATTTTATGCAATATATTCTTTTCAATATACTATTGTGTGTCAGTACAGGTTACTGCTAACGTGATATTTCATCTTTCCTTACAGTGAGAGTTCACCGATAACAAGATGGCAATATTTAACTTGTTGTCGTCAATTGCTGGCTTCGTCAAAGTACGATTCCTCATCGACAAGGCAGTGATAGACAACATGGTGTTCAGAATGCATTACCGCATAACAAGTGCGATACTGTTTGTGTGCTGTATCTTGTGCACTACAAGCAGTCTGATAGGTGGGTGCAACACAGTGGTTTCTTGTATGAAGGACTCTAATTGCTAAATGAACCACTTGTTTCTTGTGCAAGAACTGGTTCACGAATGAACCTGATGGTATTGTATGAAAAATCGTAATTGCTGAACGAACGATTTCTGTCTCAAATGAAAAGTCTGAATTGTTGAATGAACCATTTTTTTTCCTCATACAAAAAGTTCTGATTGATAAATTAATTATTTTTTTCTTGCATGGAATTTGTAATCACTGATTTGTCATTAGTTCCTTGTGTGAAATTTCACCTTAACTGAAACTGAGAGAAGCATTATCATTACTACACAACATGACCACATACTCTTTCATGTCATGTTTAGGAAAGAGGTAGCGCACTCTACATAAAATGTGTACGCCTACTGTATACTCATTTGGGAACTGTCTAGTGTTCTGACATGCTGCTGTTAATGAGGCAATTGCTGCTGTTTGCAGGTGACCCCATCAGTTGCATTGCAGACGGTGGTGTCCCTGGGCACGTTATCAACACCTACTGCTGGATCACGTCCACATTCACACTACCACATCAACAAGGCAAGCCCGTAGGAACCCACGTAGCCCACCCTGCAGTAGGGACTTATGTAGAGGGTGAAAATGAAACTCGGTACCACTCCTACTACCAGTGGGTCCCATTCATGCTGTTCTTCCAGGTAAGCCTTTAAAGAATGAGCTGCCAGCAAGTTCCTTATTACGAACAACACCACAGCAGTGCTTACAAATTTGTGCCTATGTATGTAGTTCCTGAACAAAGGTACCATTCTCGTCATGGCATTATAAATAGCAACACTGCTTCATGATACTTAAACGTGGTCATCACAGTGGTGAGTAAAGTCTGTAAGGATGAAATTTGGAACTATGTAATTATTTATCCATTTCTGCTTAGGTCAAAGAGGGTGCACTCTACTGTCTCACAAAACTGATCTACCTTATAAATTAAAGTCCCTAATAGTATATAATGTCGATCTCAGTGGCCACGCGGTCTAAGGCGTGGGTCTGCGGCCGCTCGCTTACAAGGATTGTGGGTTCGAATCCTACTGGGGGCATGGATGTCTGTCTGTTGTGAGTGTTGTGTGTTGTCAGGTAGAGGTCTCTGCGACGAGCTGGTCACTCGTCCAGAGGAATCCTACGGAATGTGGTGTGTCTAAAAAGTGTGATTGTGAAGCCTTGAAAAAAAAAAATGAGGCGGCCTAGGCCCCCAAGGGGAAGAAGAAGAAGAAAAAGTATATACTATATTAAAGCTGTGACACATTTTGGCCCTTAAAAGGTCTTTATCAAGGAAACACAATCATAAAGAGAAGTGTACATAAATGCAACATTGCATTCATCAACATACAATTATGCACACACAGCACAAAACTATATGTGATAATACAGATATCAGACATTCAATATAATACAGACTATTAGGGACTTTCCCTTGACACAGTGTATCCATTGGTTTAATTTTATAAGGTTTGATAATAAATACATGGAAACATGCAACACTGTAAGATATTGGCAAGCACTGTTCTATTTATGGCTGTTTTGAAACCAACAGAATGTCCTGAGGATTCAAGTCTTCTGCGATGTGACGCTGTGACACTGTGAGTAGCTCCTGACATTTCAGAGGATGATAGCACCTTCAAAATGTTGGGGACTGCTTGCCTGGTGACACAATGTCATATCCCAGAAGACTTGTATCTTCAAGATACCCAATTGCTTTAATTAAAAGTGGATACTGTACTATAGGGCCTTCTGTTCTACATACCACACTGGATCTGGAAGAACTGGGAAGAAGGCAAGGTTCGAATGATTAGTGATGGTATTAGAGGATCCATGATTGGGTCCAAGGATGACAGACGTGACCGTCAGAGCAGACTAGTTCAGTACATGCTGGACACACTACATCTACACAACACCTATGCTGCTGGCTACTTCTTTTGTGAGGCCCTCAACTTCATCAATGTTGTAAGTTTCTAAATTAGTCCTGGCATCAGAAAGTCTCTTTACTGGATTTGGAAGCGTTAGCAGTGTTTATTATGATTAAGAATTTGGTGTTATTGCAGGACTTTAAGCAGTTTGTGCAGTATGGATTACCTGACAACTCAATTATCTGACAACTGAAAAAAAGTTTTATTTGCATGAAATTGAGGAACTCTTTGAAATTTCTAAACACAGCATTTTCTTTGTTGTTACATCAAATGGCCTAGTTTGTAAGCTGCCTGTGACTCGTCTGATCCAAACTGTGACTTGTAATGCTAAGGCATGCATGCATACGGTCATTATTTTATCTGACAACTACTGGTTGCCACTTTGTTGATGTTTATCATATTAATGTAGCCCACTTAGCCTACCGCCCATATGCTGACAAGTGTTCAAAGTTCCCTATACATCACTCAGCCAGCTGTTCTATCACTGAGTTGTCTGAAGGCCAGGAGACTTACAAAAATTGCATGCATAAAAGAATACAAGGAGGATCTGAGGATTCAAATCTTCTGGGATGTGATGCTGGACTTGGACAGACTGCTTGACCCTGAAGATGAAGGCACTGCGATCCTTCAAATCATCGGAAACTACTCATCCAGTAACAGCATCAGGCCCCACAAGACTGGAATCTTCAGCAACACTGCTGTGACAACCTTAAACCTCACGAAAGCTACATTAACATCTTCACTGCAGCAGCAATGAGATGTGTTGCGTCTGAATGGCTGTCCTGTGCTGGCCAATAGACTGATTCTTATCTTGTGATGTTATAGTGAGATTTTACATGCTGTACTCTTGTTCTGTTTCTGCTGGCTTGTGAGAACAGTGTTAACTACGTTAGTTAATGTTCTGGTCATCGTGTTATACAGAAACACATATTTGTATTGACCATCTCTTTTTATCAGTGTGTTACTTGCAGTGTGGTGTCAGTGAACAGTATGTACTATGTGAAAACAGTTTAGAATCCCTTAAGAAGACATATTCAGGTGTCAATATAGGGATAGAAACAGTGAATCAAAATATTCATCAGGCATTAAACATGAACTGCTGAAAAAACAATCAGAAGCACAGCATTTATAATGGCAGTGAAAAGTTTCAAATTTCATCAGTGTTAGAAGATTATGTTAATAATACACTACAGACATCCATCACAGGAGTGTTGGTCGAGTTGGGAGAACATGACTGTGGAAGGCCTAATTTTCAGCAAGTCCAGCCATTGCAGTAATTATCTCTGCATACCTCAGTTCACAAGCTGCAGCCTACCCACTAAACTGATGTTCTAGCAAGCAAACAATATGGCTCCACACACATGGTCATGTGACATGATGCCAAACCTCGTATTATTACCACTATAATGTTGGTAGTTACGTCCCTGTATCTAACAAAAACGGTTTTCACACAGGTTGGCAACATATTTTTTGTGGACGTGTTCCTAGGAGGGGCTTTCTTGAAGTATGGAACAGAAGTAGTAAGATACTCGGGCCTGAACCAGGAGAACAGAACAGATCCTATGATCGCCGTCTTCCCTCGCGTGACCAAATGCACCTTCCATAAATTTGGTCCCTCAGGTAAGAAGCTGTTGCAATTCTATCTTGCATAATTGTTCCCAGCACATAGATTCTCTAATTTTGAGAGTGAAGTGAACATTTCTTTTAATGCACAATGTTTTCTCTGTACCTTCATGTTAAGATACAAAATAACTGACAATTCAGTCTTTATGAACATTGAGAAAAAACAGTTTATGTGGTATATGCACACCAAACAAATTATTTCAGCACACTGTGCAATTCACAGAATAATCACTGACGATCTTGTCATGTTGCATTTTTATGCGTATTCGCAAAATTACGAAAAGCGACTATTAGCTTCATCGTGTCTGTCTGTTTGTCCATCCATCCATCTGCCCAATGGAACAACTCGGCTCCCACTGGACAGATTTTCATGAAATTTGATTTGAGAATTTTTAAAAAATCTGTCAAGAAAATTCAAGTTCATCAAAATCTGACGAGAATAATGGGTACTTTACATGAATACCCATGTACATTCCTGATATCTTGATCGCTAAATTCTTCTTAGAATGAGAAATGTTTCAGACAAACATAGAGAAAATCAAAACACACATTTTATGTTCAATAACTTTTTTCCGAAAATCGTGCCATTTATGAGATAATGTGGAAAAATGCTGTACGACAGAGAGGCTACAGATGTCAATACAACACAGCACATGTGTTTTGCATGCTGGATAACTAAGGCTACAGACACTCACTCACTCACTATATGTAATACTTACTGCTTTTCCACAGCAACATGGTTGCATGAACGTGCCTCAATGTTACATTATACGTTCACTGCCTGTCTCGTTAACCATACATTTTTATCTTGAATTTTACATTAATGTACATACCATTCATATATAATCATGTATGTAATCCTTTTGGTACTTCTACTTTCTGTATTGAACACCTCAATAGTGACCCAGATGGACTGAAACATGTTGAAGACACAAAACCAGTTGGGTTGACCTAGCCTCAGTGTACCATAGTTGGTTTCCATTTAGCAGTTCGTGACATTCATTAACCTTTCCCATTTTCACAAGCTTTGTAGCAAATGCACACAGTTTTGAGACTTGAAATCTGGAGCTATGAATGGCTCACCATACAGGTAACTGTAGCACTGTGGCACAAACTATGTTATGTCCCTCTTTATCTGTAGGTAAATGATGCTGGAAGAGTTTCCATGATCTGGCAGTGACACGTAGTTGACGTGTTGATATTAACACATATGGTACACAGTTTTGAGGTGTTACGAAACTTTCCCTCTTTCCAGCACAGAAGTAATCATTGCTGGGTTAGTTACGAAGCACGATTTACATTCTAAATTCACATACCGTGGAAAGGTGCCGCTTTGTTAATATACATCAGTAAGAGACATCTGGTTATGAACTGTTCACAGGCACAATTCAGAAGCATGATGCTCTCTGCATCCTGGCCCTCAACATCTTGAATGAGAAGATATACATCTTCCTGTGGTTCTGGTTCATCTTTCTGTCTGTACTCTCTGGCCTTGCCCTGCTCTACAGTACTGTTATAGTGGTGCTCCCGTCTATTCGCGAGACAATATTGAAGAGACGCTTCAGGTTTGGTACCCCTACAGGAGTATCAACTGTTGTTGACAAGACACAGGTGAGAACATGGACATTACACTGTGAGCTCTGTGCATGATCATCAACAATTTGTATTGTATTATAAAATGGTCAGCTGTATCCATGAGATATGTATAACCATAAATATGAGCAGTACCAATTGTTGCAACTAAGAATGACTGCTAGTAATGGCCCATGACCCATCAATGTATTTTGTTCCTTCAGATATCATCCAAATGCTACATAACCCTCAGAGATTATAGTTCAAGGAACCAAATTTTTAACAACAGAAGCGTGTTTCACCATCAGAAATGCCTGTGCCAGTCTGTTGTTACACAATTTAAGTAGGCACTTAATTAAAAGTTGTTCACAGTAAGAACCTTATATTTGGTAGCCCTCAGGTCAGTCTTAAAGTATATCTAAATCCCTTCTTGTCAAATATATTATGAGCGATTAACCCAAAGTAACCATTTCTTCCATATTCTTTATCAGGCCACAATTAATGTTAAATGGAGGCACAACTGTTAGAGCATCAAATTGCACAAGAAACTGACAAATTTATCAGTGACTGAGTACACATACCTAATGTCACTATTTCAGCCATCTATACTGAAGAGCTAGTTTGAAACCCAAGAACCGTCACGAATGTGAAGAGTTGCAATGGGAAATGAACCAGACAACCTGGGACACTAACGCATCCTGTGACTGCAGTAAAAATACTGGAAACATGAAGGGCGCAATCTGCCGTAGGGAATCAGCAATGCAGTGTCTGGATAAAATTTCATGTGTTACAGGTTGGAGACTTCCTACTGCTGCATCTGCTAGGCCAGAATATGAACATGGTGGTGTTTGGCGAGATATTAGATGAACTGAGTCGCAGACTGAATGACTACATGCACAACAATGTTCCTACAGCACCATCCACCATGGAGATGTCTCCTATATACCCTTCAAAGGACAAGTTCCCTAAAGAGACAGAAGCCTAGCATCTCCTGAGCTTTGAGGAGAATTCCAGAGACTGATAACTGTAACACACAAAATAGCCATATTTTACATCCATTACTGGAGAGTACCTTAATGTATGACTTCAGATCATTATATCAGGATTCATAAACACCAAAAAAAAAAGTGTAAATTCAAACACTTGCTCTTGTTTGAGGACCACAGGCATCCACATTTCCTCTTCGGGAATTCTGGGTGTTTCTACGTATATTTGTACTCATGTTAAGTATGACTCTGAATTTTAAAATTCAGTACTTTAACAATATGAACTAGCATATCATCAGTTGTAGACTAGTGTCACTCTCTGGAATTTTTCTCAAATGCTGGAACTTCCTCTGTGTGTGTGTGTGTTTTTTTTTTGGCATTGTGTTTCCTACTGTGATGGTGTAAAGCAAATAATCTTACTGAAACGGTAGACAGTTAATTTGCATAACTTCCAGATTTAAAAATAAAATGACTCAAAGGTTTGAAGGAAGTTCCATGATCCAGAGAAATAGAATGGATCTGTAGTTCACAAAATGGAGAAATTAGTGTGATAAAATTAGCATAATGACAATATTAATTTGTTATAACTACTATTGCCAATTAGCTTATGCAAGATTTGTTAGGTTAGTTATATCGCAGGTTTTTAACAACGAATTTCTAAGGTTGACCTTTGTGTTAACAGAAAGTAGAAGCTATATAATGTGATGGCTCATTGAACAAGTGTCATTCCTAATAACATTCCAAATAAAGAGAAGTTCATTCAGACTCAAGTAAACACTTTTGTCTCAGTCTGTGGTCAGTACTAGTCCAATTGCAATCTGATGTCACGCGTATGCACAAGCAGTGGTGATTACAGCCAATATGCCTGCCACAGCACAGTCTCTCCTAATAACAAGACTTTGTGTTCTTACATTGGTACATCAGTTTTAATCCATTTAACGACTTATGATACGCACTTGAACACACTGTATGTTATTTCACAGCCTTGACTATGGATAACTGTGACTTCCTATCTCAGACAGTGCTATAATATAGTACAAATATTCTATGAGGAACAATGCTTTTGTTTGGTTAATGGAAAGCAACATACAAAAATAAGCACTCTATAACCTTGTAACCAACTAACCTAACACCCCTCTGGTACTTCCTGTGGACCAATCGAAGTAGAGCAACTGAAATCTGTTCTTTGTGCAGTGCCATAAGATTGCGATCAGACTCTATGTATCTTTCATGACTGACTTATGAGGCTGGTAGTGGTATATGTAATTTTTTACATGTATTCAAAACAATTTTAATTTAAATGTAAATGTTTTGTGACAAAGGTGTGTTATTAATCCAACACACACTGTTATGACAAATATTTTCCATCATTTCATTTTGAATACAGAAAGAAAACCAAAACATGAAAATAGAAAATGTTTAATATATGTGTCAGCAATAATTTTAAATACTCAGTGCTAACTGATATGTCACTATCCCTGCAGTCGGACTTACAGATTCCATTAATTTTGCCAGAAAAAATGTCAGGGGGAAATTAGGTGATCCCAGGACACTGTTATGAATAAAATTAAGTTTGTGACTTCTAATGTTAATGTTTTTTTAAATATGATTTTGCATTTACACATAATTTGAATATATCTTTATATAAATAAAACAGTTCAATGTTGTACAAGAATGGCAGACTCAAAACAGTGGCTTAATGTAATATCAGCATCACAGAACATGATGTTACGTCATGAACAAGTCACTTCTGCCACACTGTCAGCATGTTCAACAGGTATTTTAAAAGCATAGATTTTTCATACATAGTATTTTATGCTTCCTGACTATGTGACTGTTAATTTACTGTGTTTATTTCCATGAACCTTTCTAGCTTAACAGCAGTGTTGTTTTTATTGTGTTTAATTTGCATATATGAATACAGGTGATAGCAGAGCCTAGGTAAATGAATCTTGCAAACAAAAACTGTGACATTGCTGTGGTATACTCAAGTGTTGTTTGAAAAAGTGTGTTATTTCGGGATCTTAGTCGTAAGTATGGTAAATTTTTTTTACAAGAGGCTATAAACTACAGCGAACAAGGTAAAAATAATAAATGCAACCAGTATAACACATTCCAAATTCCTGATATTCAGAATAATTAAGCCAAAATTATGCAACTTCCAGCTTGCTGCCAGAAATCTCTTTCTGAGACAAACATACTTTAAAATGCTCAATTTTATGTTTATCATAGTACAGAGGGCAGTGGTAAACTTCATAGGCTGAAGCTGCCATATTAGGAGCCATGGGAATGAACATTATGACAGTGAAGTTTATTTTTATAACAAACCACAGCCGGTGATAATGGTTGGCAGAGTCTACCGGAATGTGACACTATGTCAAGTGGTAAAGTTACGAACGTTTCAGAGGAGCATGCTGCCTCCTTCTTCAAGGTGGCAGCAACCCTATTTTGCCATCTGGCATGGTGTCATATCCTAGAAGACTTCACTCTTCATCAACAACCCTGTGGAAAACTAAAATCACGTATGACGAATACAGTAGTTGCTTTCTGTAGGCTACAGTTTTAAGGGATAAGGAAGTGTATGCTATTCCTCTTCATGAAATTTAATACATAAATTGTGTGAAATCCGTAATAGTAAGTCTACCAGTAGTACAGGGATTGTTTTAAACACACAGCAAACGGTTTCCTTCAACTTCAGCACTGTGACGTTGACATACAGTACACAGTTTTCTGTGTACTGATAAAGTACTGTCAACACCACACATGTAATAGCCTGGTTTATTAAAGCTGTAGATAAAGCATCAGTCTTGTTTCTTCAACCTCACACTTCCCAAATTAATGAATTCATTTGGCACAATAAATACGCTACTTTCCGCATGACATTTGCTGCATCATTTGCAAACCATATGCACTTCAGCTTTACATTAAAAAAAGAATTTCATTTCAGTCACTTTTCATGCCATCCATTAATGACATCTATATATATATGCATAACCGATGGGAAGGAGGATGAGAGGGAGACCACAGAAACGATGGATATACGATGTAGAAGAGGATATGAGGACGATGGGAGTGAGAGGCTGGAGAAGAATTGTGAATGACAGGACAGAATGGAAAAAATTCATCGAACAGGCTAAGACCCACAAAGGGTTATAACGCCATAAGAAGAAGAAGAATATATATACGAGGGCTGTCCAAAAAGTATCCGACTATATTTTTTCCCACGGTAAGTAATGGTGAAAGGGTGGGGAAACTGAGCGTAGTGGTAGAAGGGACTTTCATGCGCATGCGTGATTTTTTGCTGCCTCGCAACACCGCCGGATGCGTCTGTCGCTGCCAGATAGCGAAGTGGTGTAACACGTGTTCGTCGCATTCTCGTTTCGCTCAAGATGACAGAATGTTTGGAGCAGCGATACTGCATCAAGTTTTGTCAGAAACTTGGGGATACCCAAGCGGAAACAATCCGCAAAATTCAGCAGGCTTTCGGTGATGATGCAATGGGGGTCACTCAAATTCGAGAGTGGTTCAACCGCTTTAAAGATGGCCGCATGTCGGCGGACAGTGACCAGCGTTCCGGGAGACCGTCAACGAGCCGAAATGCTGATGTCATTGACAAAGTGCGGACATTGATCATGGAGGACCGTCGTTTGACCGTCCGGGAAATTGCTGATGAGGACATCATACAGAACGCGACGGCGCAGCTGCACACCATTCCAAAACAAGCCTTCCAGAATTGCTTCCAGTGATGGAAGGACCGCTGGGCTAAGTGTGTGGAGTCACAAGGGGCCTACTTTGAAGGGGATTAGTTATTGTAACCACCCAGATACAGAACTTTTTTTCCCGGCCCAAGGTCGGATACTTTTTGGACAGACCTTGTATATGCATATATTAAGATTTGGCACAAGTTAATACTAATTTAATCCTATAGAGTAAGACAACTTACCGTATATCCATTTCTCAGGATCATGAGTATATGACCACCACTGTGCAGAACCAAAACAGTACAGAAAGAAAAGATGAAGATAAATATGATCCACTGTGACTAATCTAGGAACGAACATGGGCTTGGCCCCACAAGGCTGCTCAGCTGATAACCATAACATTGCACACTACACAAAACTGTCACCTGACACTGGATACAGCTCAGCTGATAACACCAACTGCACATTACACAAAAATGTCACTGTGCATGCTACATTGCTGCATCTCATATCAACAAAAGGAATTTTAAGCAGCATTTTTCTGGGGAGAAAAGGGGTTTATGGTGTGAGAAATGAGGTACACTGAATGTCTGTAAGTAATGACTGTAGCAGAACATCACAAAAACTGAGAAGTCAAGTGACAGAAACTATGTTACATAGGCCCATACATGAACTATGGCACCATAAATGTGGTCCCCCCCATCCCAAACCCTGTTCTGATTACGCGACAAAAATATCGTTCATTTCATGCAGTGACGGGAGAGTGGGGGGAATGAGCCCCTGAACCCTGCCTTCCCTCTCTACTTATACTCCAGATACCAAGACATGTAAGTTGTAGCAGCAATACCTTAATAAAAGTTCTGTTATCATTTTAAAAAAATGTGCGTTGTACTATACAAGGTGCCATAAATCATTCATACTTCCGAAATTGGTATGGCTGCCATACTGATATTACTGACGGAAGTGAACTGACTAGTGGCTGTGCAAAACACACACACAAACGAATGCATACATCTGAGTGTTTAAAACCTGAAATTACTGAGGGACTTAAATCATATTTGGTAGTGGAAGTTTACACTAAAAGTTATCAGTGAATTTCATACTGATCCGTATCATGTACCTTGTAGTTTCTATGGCTAAATTCTAATTTATTGTGAGTCCCACAAAAAAACTGACCATGGCATATTGAATTGCACTTTGTTTCATTTAAATGTTTTTTTGTTATATAAAAACAAATTTCATGCAACAGAACTGTTCTTCACAAGCTCATACTTGCTCAGTAAGTCAAGAAATTCATCACCTCCTACGGAACCCAACATTCGTTACTGTCTTAACAAAAACCCACCATAGAACCCTACCCTGGGCAGCTGAAACCAGTCAACACCCTCCTTAGGATCCATCTTAATATCTTCCTTTCATCCACACTTGGTCTTTCAAAAAGTTTCTTCCCTTAAAGTTCCAAGGCTTGCTTGATATTCCCTTGCACCCAACTTGCCCGCCCATGTCGTCTTCCTTAATTTGACGACCCGAATAATATTTGGTGAGCAGCACACCCTGAAGTTCTTCATTATACAATTTTCTCAGTCCTGCAGTTATTTCCTGCCTTTTGAATCCAAGCATCGTCAAATCTATGTTCTTCTTTTAGGGTAATGTGAGTCCAAGGTTAAACATCCATGCAAAAGAACACAGCGAATTTATAATTCACATGTTTTGATTTTTACATTTTTTTGTAGCGAATTTAATGTATATTTTAATTACCGAATGCAAGGTCAAACAATGCATGCTTCTGTACAGTATATTATCTGGATTGTTCATCTTCATTACAATAACTGTGTGAAGCAGGTTAGCATAATATCTCCATAAACTATTCCCGTCTCTACATCAATACAAGAACTACAAAATCCTAAAATTTAATAACCCTTTTGTTTTTGGTTTTGTTTCTATGGTTACTGTTTTGTTTACAAGGTAAAGAAGAAATTCCAAAATGTGTTTGATATTTATGGGTCATGATATCACTGAAGAAATTACTCAGTGCAGGAAAAGATGGAAACACCACAGATACAATGGCTCACGATACCATGAAATGACAGAGCCTACAGAGTCTGGACTAAAAGGGAAACAGAGTTTCTGCACTGAGAATCCTGAATATGGCGGCCCAATTCGTGAAGAGAGGGCACACTGTTGATCAACTGTCAACAATGGATTCTGTTTCTGTAACAAACGACCATCAAGACAAACAGTGGATGCAGAATGCTTACTGCCACTGTTCATTAGTAATTCCTTCTGTTCCTAGTCCGCCAGCATTCAGCTCATGCAGTAAGGAGTCAAGATACACCACAGAGTTAGTCTGAATCTCTCCCCACCTCCTCAATGATTTTGCATGATTTTGCAATACTCGTCAGGCTGGTTTTTAAACTAGTCAGGAAATTACTGAGCGCACAAAAATATGAAAGTACTACCTGCAGACACGATTCTTTAGCTGCGGGACAGTATGACCTCTACACAACAACCTCCGTCCCCGTTCTTTGTTCCCTGCCATTCCGCTGTCGTTAGTGTGTCGTGCAGACGACCGATGCACAGGAACTAGCGACACAGCAAGCTGCAGGTCTCTTTTTAACCAAACGTAATTTAAATCACTGTTCAGATCTCCTGCATGGTACCCCCGAGCCTACATCGGTCCCACATTAAGATACACTGACGTCATTCTCACTTCAGAAGTTCGCACAGTCGACAAATTTGTATTATCGACGGCAACAAATTTTAAAAGTACACCGGCCTACACGGGGTGGTCCGTAACACGACGTTCGTGCCAAATTTTGCAAAGTCTCCCTCGTATTTAACATTTATTAGGGGACACACGAACATGGCGATATCACAAGGTTTCCCTACAACACAATCCTAAGACAGTTATCTGTCAGCAGGGGTAGCCCAGTCAGTACAGTGATCGGGAATTCGGTTCCTGACAGGCGGGTTACTTCGTCCTTCGCCACCAATGCGCTCAGGACCAGCCATCCTCATAACTAAGACCGTGTTGCGACGGCTGGCATGTATTACACACATAACTTGTGGATACTTGCCACGTCGTGGGAACAGAGCATTTGTACAAATTTTGGCCATTTGTCCGTTTGCTACCAACTGTCGGTAATATTTTACAAGTCAGAACAATCATCATCGTTGTGGGAACGCAACATGACTCGTTTCAAGGCCAGGCGTTTCGCGCCGTCAGCCGTATGACACGCGGTACTTGCCATATAAACTGGTTGTTGGAACGGTATGGCAATTATTCACTTGGCTCCTTGGGCAATGCACAACTGCAGGCGCATTTGACAAATACACCAGTCGTGGGAACGCGGCTTAATGGGTAAAAGGGGCACCTCCAGAAACATGCAGCTAACAAACTTTATTCTATTTTCACCGTGCATTTTTCGAGTATAGACAATGTTTTTCACCAACTAAATGCACTTGTTATAAAAACACTAAAATATTCTAAAATTGTTTGATAAAAAGCCCCGACATGTTTCGGCTCACCAATGAGCCATCCTCAGGGGGTCACAACTGACTGTTCTCAAAACACGTACATATGTTAATCCTCTGTAAAGGTATACGGTCAACGTCTTATCTCACCAGTCTTACTTTATCACTTCGCAAGCCGATATGTTTTTTTAAAACACTCCCTATAGATTATGCACTATATTATTGCGTCACTTACACACTCATTATTGTTTGTGGCTATATATAAAAATATCTACATTTCCACAACAACCAATGTACACTACAAACAATAATGAGTGTGTAAGTGATGCAATAATATAGTGCATAATCTATAGAAAGTGGTTTAAAAAAACATATCGATGTACGGAGTCATAAAGTAAGATCGGTGAGATAAGACGTTGACCATATACCTCTACAGAGGATTAACATTTGTACGTGTTTTGAGAACAGTCAGTTGTGACCCCCTGAGGATGGTTCATTGGTGAGCCGAAACATGTCGGGGCTTTTTATCAAACAGTTTTAGAATATTTTAGTGTTTTTAAAACAAGTGCATTTAGTTGGTGAAAAACATTGTCTATATGCAGCTAACAGTTCCCCAATAACTAGTGCAAGGCTGTGACACAGTGGAGCTGCAGAAACAAGCAACTTGTACCAAGTTTCACATCACAAACCAACAGATCCTTCGTATTCATTCCAGTCAACTAGTGGGATGCTCCTGACTGCATGCCAGCCAGAACTTGGGAACCACTCAAACAAGCAATGTATATGACTGGCTCCTCTGTTTAAAGTAACATGAACCAATGGCGGTCTGCGGACCACACGTATGCTCTTCTATGAATAACAAAATAAAACCAGATAACTATTTCCTTCACATCACGATCACGGCTCAATCACCACCAGCAAGTTGGCGACTACAAACCCGCTGCGATGTCCCTTGAAGATGGGACCGATAGGTTGTCTCGAAACGTCGGTACAGAACTACCACTCAACGCTGCGTAATATGCCAGAAGAGATCAGATCTCGATGTGAAAGTATTTTTCCATCTAATACTGCTCGACAACCGAGGCACTGCACTGTTTGACAATCACCAAGCTAATTGAGCAGTATTAAGATGATGACTAAGGCGCATTGGTGGAATGATAGACAGGGTAAAACCGACATACTCAGAGAAAAATCAGTGTTAGTGCCACTTCGTCCACCACAAATGTGACATGGACTGACCCGGGCCTCGTTAATGTACATTATATACAAAGATCCAGTTCGGACGTCACAGAGAGCACGCTATATGTAATACACATACGGAGTGCGCAGCGTCATCAGTCACATGCTGACATCTGCACTGCAGCATGTGACTGATGACGCCGCTCGCTCTGCAGTGCTGAATTCCGCGTTAATACTAAGCGTTAAGTTTTGACACACACACAGTCTAAAGGAAAATTACGGTGACATTCATTCATTCATTCATTATAGTAGTCTGTCTTACGACAGGTCCGTAGCCTCTTGCAAAGCGAGTTCTCCACAGGGTGCGATCTAGTGCTTCCTCTTTCAATTTCCAATATCTTCTCTTTTCCTTAAGGTCATCCAGTAACTGCTTACGTCTTCTCCCTCGTCTTCCCGTCATTCCTATTCTTCTAACTTTCCTTCAATCACATGTTTTAGAAGGCAGTTTCTACGCTAGATGTGACCAATCCAGTTAGCCTTTCTTCTTTTTATTGTATGTACGATGTTCCTCTCCTCCTTGACTCTGTGTAATACTTCTTCATTTCTCACACGATCGGTCCAAATGATCTCCATTCTTCTCCAGCACCACATTTCAAAACTCTCCAGATACTTCTGATCTACTTTCCGAAGTGTCCACGTTTCAGCACCACACAAAGCTATGCTCCAAATGTAGCACTTTACTAGTTTCTTTCTTAAATTTAAGTCCAATTTGCTGGTGAAAGAGTCTTCTTCTTTTTGAATGCTGTTTTGCCATGACAATCTGTTATTAAAAAGCACAATCCCGCAAGCGCAATCACGCAATGACGTATTACGCATCGCGCATTAACGGTTGCGGGTTCTTCGATAACACGGCTTAAGAGCTACAAGAAGCCTGCCCGTGTTTCGATTGAAATTCGTCCTGCCTCTCACAACTCGTCACAGTACCACAGAACTTCCTGCAGCCCAGCAATGTCTTTCTGTGCGTAATGTTTAGTGGAATACAAGGAGTGACCGACACTCATTGGTCTTCCTGGATGACGTAATATAGACGGAGTTTCCTTCGCAACACCACAACAGTCCCAGTGGCTTTCTTCCGATTCCTGTTACACCCAACAGAATTGCGGTCTGGCAGGACATTTACTGCAACTACGCCGTTTAACCTGACAGAATTAGCTGCTTTGTAATTCAGCGCTTACAGCGATGGACTCGGTGCGACGTATTTAGGTGGGTCGGTATATGTGAGGTAAATTTCAGTGGCCGCGTGGTCACGTGCTCTTAGAGAACGCGTTCGGATACCATTCGCGACATTACGGCTTGTCCTTGATACATTATTATTTATTATTATTTATCCTGTCGCTCCTTGTGGAGCATAGGGCCTCCTTTCGGAGGCTTCTTTGGTCGTGTGCATAGGTGTAGTGAGTGACCAGCCCACTGACTGCACAAGTTCTACTCAATCCTGATGTGACTGCCAGAGCCATCTAGCAGTCAGTCAGGAGACTTGGGTGAGAAATGGCCGCTGAATTTTGCTTACGATACATCTCAATTCATGCCCGTAAGGTTCTTTTACATGCCGTAAATCTACGACATGTGACCGACGGCTTTACTTCCCCTCCGAAGGAAGTGGTGCTGCGGATTTTTATCACCCTTAAAAGTCCTTGATACATGGCAGTTAATTTTTATTAATGCCTTATTTAACAAGGCTGTCAGATCATGCAGCGTCCAGTGCGTTGACAATTGATGAATAATATATAAGGAACTATCCCAACATTTGCCTTGAGGCACTGACGAAAAGCACGGAAGACCTCTCACAATAGCCGGTCTGTCCCGGAGTGCTACCACCCGACCGCCATGTAATGGTGTGATAAGCCACCTACGAAGTCCTGTCGCCTCTCTTGAAGAACGATTCTGACAAAACCTCATTCAACTGACGACGGCTCTGGACGGTCAGCAAGTGATTGGCTGCAAGATGCACGAAAGAGATTCCATGAGCTGAGGGGGCTGGGATGCTTAACTTGTGAAGTGGACCTCTACGACAGTGACGGTTTAAGGCATTTCTGGGCCCACTACAAAAACAACTTTGTAGAGTCCTACCTATGCTATGGAATGAAAAAAAAAAAACTAAGGTAATGAGGATCTCAATGCATCCGTCTTAAGTACAGATGATGGTAGATCAAAAACAATTGGAGACTGTGGAATATCTCAACTATGTATTTGGGTAGCATGATAACAAATGATGCAAGATGTACACGTGAAATTAAATCCAGGATTATCATGGCAAAAGCAGCATTCAACAAGAAGAAGGCTCTTTTCACCAGCAAACTGGACTTAAATTTAAGGAAGAAACTAGTAAAGTGCTACATTTGGAGCATAGCTTTGTATGGTGCTGAAACGTGGACACTTCGGAAAGCAGATCAGAAGTATCTGGAAAGTTTTGATATGTGGTGCTGGAGAAGAATGGAGATCAGTTGGACCGATCGTGTGAGATATGAAGAAGTATTACACAGAGTCAAGGAGGAGAGGAATATCGTACATACAATAAAAAGAAGGAAGGCTAACTGGATTGGTCACATCTTGCGTAGAAACTGCCTTCTGAAACACGCGATTGAAGGAAAGTTAGAAGGAAAGATAGAAATAACGGGAAGACGAGTCCTGAACTGGCAATGTGGGCAAGAGCGATGTAAGTACACACACTCAAAATATGTGTGACACAAGGTCCAGAATATAACGAGCCGTTAGAGTGGCCCCAAGCAACCGCACAGATTGACGTCCTTCTGCGTAACAGGTAACAGCACTCTCTGTCCGCGCAGCAACACGACTCCTTCACATGTACCTCCCATGCTTCATGCACTGCAGACTGGCGATTCAACGCTCCAGCAGTTTACACTGAGTACAGCATTGACAGGCACAACCGACACTTGTCCTGGTGCAATTTGTTGGTAACCGTCGGATGATGCAAGCAATCCTAGAACACCGTTGCGTGTTTCAAGGCATTTCTCAGAAAAAGAGGGGGAATACCGGCGTGAGGAAAGGACTGCGGATGCTGTGGAGCGTGCAGACCAGTTCGTGTTGTGTGTTGCTGGCATCCAGGTGGCAGGCAAGTATGCGATATGTTCATTGTTGGACTCAGAGGCATAATTATGTGTTGGGGTTCGCAGTCCTGTGTCTTTACTGACGAGGGGGACTGTCAGAAAGCTTTCATTTTTGGATTAACATTACGCCCTATGTCTGTCCGTCTGTACCAAATTTACGGAGGAACATCGTGCCACTGGGCACCACCACAAATCTGAAAGCTGAAGTTTCTTAGCACTGACGTCAACATGGAGAACAATGCGGAACTACGTTTTGGGTGCGACACTAGCGCTATTACTGCGAGAATTCTTAAACTTCGTGTGGTACTGCGCCTTCGGAAAATTTACACTTCTGTTGAGGTACAATAATACTTCGCCAATCCCAGTGGCCGCGCGGTCTAAGGCGTGGGTCTGCGGCCGCTCGCTTACTGGGATTGTGGGTTCGAATCCCGCCTAGGGCATGGATGTCTGTCTGTTGTGAGTGTTGTGTGTCGTCAGGTAGAGGTCTCTGTGACGAGCTGATCACTCGTCCAGAGGAGTCCTACAGAGTGTGGTGTGTCTAAAGTTTGATCGTGAAGCGTCGAAAAATGAGGCGGCCTAGGCCCCCAAGGGGCTGTTGAGCCATGGGGGGGGGGGGGGACAGCAATACTTCGGTTTACGAGCTTCATTTGTTCCTCGAAAAGTACCTGTAACGCGAAAACTCGTGAAATTGAAATTAATTACCCATTAATTTCCATAGTATGAATTTTAATTGGTTCAATAGGCAAAACTTTCTCCCCATACACACCAAATTCACCTTAATACAATACAGAACAGTACCTAAGTATGAAAAAGTAACAATAACGATTGATTATTGCATTTAAATGACATTCCTAGTTACTGAGTGGCCTGTCCGTAAACAAGTTACATAACATTACATAACATTAGGTACCATTCCCATTATAAATATCAACGTAGCAGACGTTTTCTACACAAACAGTAAACCCTTCAGTGCTGGGGTTAGCGGATCATCCGAATCAAGAACCGGGCATTCGAGATTTTTCGAAAACCGACGACAGCTGACAAGGGGCGCTGAGAACAACGATCGGTTTGCAAGACGAACAGGCTCATATAAACGAAACGTTGCTCGAAAAATAAAAAAAAAATAATCATTAATTTACCCATATAGTGTAGGCGAAAAGTCGTAAAAAGATTGCTCGTGTTCCGAAGGATTACTTACGTCGGAAGAGCACTACTGCGGCTGCGCGAAATACTGCGCACCTCGCTTTTGGTTTGACGGTAATTACTGGATGGAGTCTGCAACAACAGGCCATGCAGCACGATCTGTAATTAGAAGGCGTCTGGCATGCTCTTTCTTGCCGGTTGATACGTTGTTAACTCCGCCCAACTAATGAACAATTAGAACTAGGCATATTCAATTTCTAGGCGCGTTCGCAAAATTGCGAAAAGCGACTGTTAGCTTAATCATGTCAGTCCGTCCGTCCGTCCACATAGAACAACTCGGCACTGGACGCATTTTCATGAAATTTGATATTTGAGTATTTCTCGAAAGTCTGTTGAGAAACTTCAATGTAGATTAAAATCCGACAACAATAACGGGTACTTTACATGAAGACCTATGTACATTTATGATAGTATCTCGCTGAATTCTTCTTAGAATGAGAAATGTTTCAGACAAAACTTATAGAGAAAATCAAAACACACATTTTATGTTCAATAAATTTTTCCGAAAATCTTGCCGTTTATGAGATAATGTGGAAAATATGGTAGAGCCAGACAGGCCACAGATGATAATATAATACGGCGCTCGCGCTTTGCATGCTGGGTAACTAAGGCTACAGATACTATGCGACGGCAACAATGGTTACGCGAACGCGCCGCAATGTTACGTTATACTGCATTGCCTCTCCTGTTATAAATACAGAGCACAAAAATGTCTCTATAGATAGAAGCATATTTGTATAACGTGTAGTCACAGTGTTAAGAATTTCAAACGCGATGACGATGTGAAACATTGCAACTATATTGGGCAAATTTAACATCACTAATATATACTACTGTCCTCGACTGACAAGAACAGCTTTAACCTTGACAGCGTGGGTACGGTCCGACAGACAGGGCGAAGCTAATACTCGCTTTCCGTAATTTTGCGAACGCGCCTAAAAATTGGCCTACTTTAACGATATCTGATATAGGTTCGAGAACATATTTGGAGAACCAAACGAGTGCGAGGTGCAGTAAGTGTTAGACACCACTGTTATAAAATAACCGAACAAACAAACTCGAAGTCCGTTTTGTTATATTCCGCACTGATACGATGAGAGACATGTCGCAAACATCTTATGCCCGACCTGAAATCGCAGTGAGGTTGCCTCACGGGTTATCGGAAGCACGGAGATTACGAGAAAACAAGGAAGTGGGGAAATTCATGCGTCACACAACCTGCAGACGTTATCCTGGAAGTGCACCAGCGCGCTGTACCTCAGTCTCGGGTGGAGGTTGTGTTGAGAAGGTTGGGTTGCGAGTATCGTCTTGCACCTATTAAGTGCCCACACATTATTTCTTTACTTTAAATACGGAACCAGGGCTACGTTACCTGATACGTAGTCACTGGTAGACTGAGTTCAGCAGTTCAAATCTCTAGCATCTTCGTTACTGGTTTTATGACAACTCTATTCTTAACAATGGTCCCTTTCAAATACCGTGTGTTTATTGCATGGTAGTGGCCTACATCATCGGAAAAAGACGTATTTTTGGACATCACGAATTGAATACTTGCATCGCTGTGGCAGAATAGGTTAAATACATTACTTCTGGTAAGTTTATAATTATGATTTTCGCTTTCCTTACAGTTTAATGCTGTTCCTGTAAGTACTTAAAGGATTTCCCGCACTTTAAATAAGCTCTCTGATCAGATTTCTCACAACCAAAATACGTTTAGCATCTGTCAGCTCTTAACACATGGCCACAAACACTGTCTAGTTTTTTTTTTTAATGTACAAGATCCTTATGAGTCGGAACGTGTTTAAGGTGCATTGTTTGTAGGCCCAGTTACATAATTGTTTCGTTAATTGTTTGTTTAATAACTGTAGCTAGGGGTAAATTTCACCTTGTGCTTAATCAAGTACCACAACATGAAGATGCATGGGAAGGTTTTGCCCGATTTAAATTTCGAAATGCTATACAGAGACAACAAAGAGACGAGAACGGTCTGCCATAGAAACAGTTGGCTTATGCGAAATAATTCACTGAAACATCAGAGAAGAGGGCAACACTTCTGAACCAACCTTCTTTATGGAAGAATGGATATTTGTATATACAGTATCAACAAGAGGGAAAAGTGGGCACTGCACAGGAAAGTACAACACGCAAAGTACACGCCGTGTTTAGTTTAACAGTGTTTACTGCAGCATTATCCAGTGTCATGTATATTGAATGTCTCGACGCAATTCAGTATTCGTGTATTGTTCTGCGACATGTGTCTGTGGTAAATGAACACCAATGAGAGACGCGTGGGCATAACAGGGACAAGAATTAATGAAAGGAGCGTTATGTAGGCCTAACTGACATAATGCCATTCTGGAGGGTGGGGGGGAATAAATTGGAGGTTATGGGTTCGATCCCGTAGCCCGGAAAGAAACAAGGAAAGATCTCTTCAGAAAAAATGTCTGCAGAGGAATATTCTGTAATGATGGGGCCAACATTTGTGTAAAAAGCGCAATAATTTGTGAAATTCTATAATGGAGAAATGGAATAGCCAACTTTTCAACATACCACGAAATCACAAGTCTGTGCCACTGTAATACCACGAAATGTATGTTCTACAATTCGAACGTGCGAAGTTCGCGTACCTGATGTGTATAATTAAATCTGTCTGCGTAAGAGAGCGTTGGCGTACTGAGAGCAAAGACGAACACAAAAGTTAATCCCACCTATAAATTATGTTTACGTATGTCTGTCTCTCAATACGTACGTTTAACGTTCCAAACAAATTATATACAAACAGAGTATCTCAAGATTAATCTTATCACGTGCCAGTTTTGGGCGAGCAGTGATATATATCTTTAAAATTTAGCGACCAACTGTAACACGCATTACCTCGACTTGGTTATGTTGCATACAGCAGCCGCAAATGAAAACACAATTCACTGGCAGATTCGGAAGTCCGGGTAGGTCAGAATGGCTGACACTGGCTCTATGAATTGTAAATAAAACCTAAATTCTGGCAGGGATATTGTAAAGATCACAATGTTAAACACCGTTTGTTACTGAAATGTGTCATACCCAGTAAAATCCTCATGGTTAGGATACGTGTCTTTATTATTTTCCTGTTTAATCCCAGAAAACTCTTGAATTTCTTAACCTCTCCCATGCTAAAAAAGGAGACATCTGGTCCTGACACAATACATCAATAAAAATACACCACCTTTACAAATGTTTCTAGTTTATCAGCAAGGAAATTTGGTGTTATGGAAATAGGCAGATGAACTAAATATTTTATTGATTGTTCCCCTTGAAACAACATGAATAGTGTTAAATTTCCTATGCTATTGTTCACTTTGAAAGCACATAACCACAGCAGTTGATATGTGGTCTATAAAACAAACAATTTTATTTTTACAGTGACCCTCTGGAGACAAGATGTCACTGTTCAGCCTGTTATCAGCAACAGCTGGTTTCATGAAGGTGCGCTTTCTGACTGATAAAGAAGTTATAGACAATGTGATATTCAGATGTCATTATCGTGTCACGTCGGCCATACTCTTCGTGTGCTGTATCCTCTGTACTGCAAACAGTCTGATTGGTGGGTACGTTACCACACAGCAGTGGTGACACATGTAGCACACATTCTTGAGCTGCTAGGTTAAATCCCAATGAGCGGTGCCAGTCCCAATTTATTTTAATTCCTCCAGATTCCTGTATATTGATGTGAAACCATCCATGACCATTCCTTCCACATTCACAGAGCAAGACGACCCAAGAGTAATGCTTCTCACTTGTGCTTGGGAGGTACTTGCTTCAGAACTCAGCTGGGACACAAAGATATTCCTGTTGAGGTTTCTTGTGAGTTTCCTCATGTCTTGCAGGCAAATTCCATGACAGTGCCTTAAATTAGGCTGTGATCAGTTCCTGCTAAATCTTTTACAATTTATTAATCACTGCAACGCTTTTGATGTTACACAGTCCCGTTACTGACAGCACTGTTAAATAAACCCAAATAAACAATAAAATACATGCCTTCCACATCCACAACAACCTTACTGTCACTTACTGAAAGGCACATAATGCCAGAAGGTCACACAACTGACTGACGTACTGACTACATGCAGCACAGTCCTAATCGAGAAGCTAATAGCTCCTCAGCTAGTCACGAAATCTCTGCATTTTATGGAACCTGAAGGTTCATTACATTCACAAAGCCCACCATTTGTCCCTGCCCTCAGGCAGATCAATCTGGTCCACACCCTCTCATCCTGTATCTCAAAGATCCAGTTCAGTGTTGATCTTCCACCTATGCCTAGTCTTCCAAGCAGTATTTCCTTCACTTTTCCCCTCATGCAGTATGTATTTATCTTCTCTCCCACACATGCCCTACCCATCTCATCCTTCCTTTATCACCCAAATATATGGTGAGGATCACATATCACGAAGTTGCTCATTGCGTAATTTTCTCCAGTCTCCTGTTAATTCCTCCCTCTTTGGCCCACATCTCGCACTCGGCGCGTGTTCTTCCCTTAATGTGAAAGACAAGTGTCACACTCATATAAAACAACAGCAAAATTATAGTAGAGGCTGAGTCAACCCCAGGACCATAGTGTGACCGAAAGGATTATGTCAATGAAAAATTCCAATGACACCATCGGGAATCGAACCCACAACCTCCCGGCTTGTAGCGCAGTGCCCGGCATTGGCGCTAATTCTATGTAATTAGGTTTATGTCCAGGCAGAGACCCTCTGATGCCCACTACACAGGAGGCTGAGTGGGCCACATGTAATATGGACATGTTAACAAATAATTTTGAACAAAAAAGATTCAGTGTTGAGTTATTTTGTGATATTTCTTCATTTTGTTACAGGAAACCCCATTGAATGCTTGAATGCTCAATTCAAAGACAAGGACAGTATACATGTGATAAATACATACTGCTGGATCACATCCACATATACTCTACCCCACCAACGAGGTCAGCCAGTAGGGACTCATGTGGCTGCCCCTGGGGTAGGTCCCTATGTACATGGACAACATGAAGTTGAATATCACAACTACTACCAATGGGTCCCCTTCATGCTGTTCCTACAGGTAATGCAACATTCTGTGTTAACCCATTAGCAACGACAGTATATCAGATCAGTTCAAGCATTAGAAAACTGCATGTCTCAAGTTATCACAAAACTTAAATATAGGAACACATGATCGATTGCCTAGAAATTAAATTGTTTACAGTTTCGTGTGGTCTTCATGTTGTGCGTATCGTTTGGTTATTTAACTTCTTTATTATATTTTCCAACAACCTCGCACACCTTTCTTGTATACTGACGTGTGGTTGATGCTTGCAACGATAACAGATGACGCTGAAAATGGTGCTGATGTAAGCATTGAAATGTGTGTGTCAGTACATATCTAAGACATAAGGAAAAAAAGTGTGCATGGTTGTTGAAAAATATGATAAAATCTTTCCATCTAGTGACTGCTAAATACAGCTAACATCACCTAAATGGGTGGACATGCTTCACATGTTGATAGACATCAATATGTTAATATAATTTAACTTTTTGTTCACCGTGCATTATGGCAATAGATAACAATCATCAGCCAACTACTGCACTAATTGTAATTATTATAACACTTTAAGATTGCCCTACATATGTTTCGGTCACAAAGTGACCATCATCGGGGGCATCATACGCACGTATGAATCTTAAAGTGTCATAATAATTACAATTAGTGCAGTAGTTGGTTGATGATTGTTATCTATGTTAATATAACTTTATCAAGAAATTGAGATGGAAAAATGGAAGGAATATGTCAGAATGTTTGTAATACTTCTTCCGATAAGGTCATTAAAAATTGAAAGTTATCAGACTGAATAATATTTAAAAATTCAGTCACTGTTGGCATTAATCGACATGTGTTCAATAAATAAGTTTAAGGCAATTAAAACAACCAGTAATCTTCTATGACAATGCATATATGTTGTGAGCATGGTTATGATGCAGATCGTTCACAAAGCCTGTCCTGTTTCACTGTGCAACTACAGGGAGTGCTGTTCTATATACCACACTGGTGCTGGAAGAACTGGGAGGGTGGCAAGATCAAGATGATCAGTGAGGGTCTGCGAGGGTCTACAACCGAGGGCAGGGACAAGAGGAAAGATAATCACGACAGACTTGTTCGGTACATTAACTGTGCACTGCACACTCATGGTGGCTATGCATTTGGATATTTCTTCTGTGAGATCCTCAACTTTGTTAATGTGGTAAGTGGAATATTAAGAACAGTCAGCATATCTACGGCGGAGTTTTCACCGGCTTATGTTACATGGAATGGCAGGGAATTTCAAACGTAGGGAAGAGCAGACATTTGATTATTAAGGTTTCTTACTATCTGTGATTTCTTACTATCTGCTACAAGCTGAAAATTGAAACTAGGGTTTCTCACAGTAGTCTGGATATACTACAGGTAGTGTGTCTTGCATCATGTGATTAAGGTAAGAGCTGCTGCAATGTTGGCCAGACTTGTTGCTGCCTGCGTCAGGGTAGTGATATTTCTCCACATTACAGTTGGTTGAGGCACTGCGCTACGAACCGAACGTCGCGGTGCGATTCCCGATGGTGTCACTGGAATTTTTCATTGACATAATCGTTTCGGTCGCACTATGGCCTTGGGTCGACTCAGCCTCTAACAGAAATGAGTACCAGGAATCTTTCCTGGGGGTAAAGGCGGCCGGTGCGTAGGGCTGACAACCTTACCACCTTCATGTGCCGATTGTCTAGAAATCTGGGAGCCTCAACCTCCTGGAACCCTAAGGGCCTGTCCAGGCCTGTAATGGGATTGCTTTTTTACAGCTTGAGTAATATAATTAAATTTGATCCCATACTTGTAGTCCCAAACTGGTTAGAATTTCACAAACTTCTTTTTAAGTAGTAAAATTCGAACATTACTGGCATCATCACAGTTACTGGAACTTTGATGGCCAACTGTTTCATGGTAGACAATACCAAACTGGTTTCAACAAAAGAGTAGGCCTATATGCAGCTTTTGAAGCAAATTTATAAAATGAGGAAACTGAGAAGGTTTAAGAATCTATTTACTTACTAGAGAAAATATGTAAATTCAGGTATCAGGCTATTCTATGTATATTTGTCAACAGGTTGGCAATATTTTCTTTGTGGACAAGTTTCTGGGACACACTTTCCTGAATTATGGAACAAAGGTTATTGAATTTTCAAACAACGAACCAGAGAGTCGCACAGATCCTATGATTGCCATATTCCCTCGAATGACCAAATGTCTCTTCCGCACCTACGGACCCTCAGGTATGTTGGTCCTTATAATCGCTGATTTGACTCTAATCTCTATTGATATTTATTATTTAAACTTGTAACACCTTTATTAAAAACCAACTGAAAGGGAAGCTGGACAAGAATGGTACTGTGATTAAGACCAGCTCATTCCAATGGACCCATCACACGAGGCAACTCCTTTTTCCCTGATGACATAAGCAGAATTAGCATCCCAAACATTTTGTGGCCAGTAAGAAAGCTAGACAGTGCAAGAAAATGTAAAAGGGTAAAAACAGTCTATGGAAAAGACAGATCAAAATAATTTTTGAAACAAGCTTCATAGCATCCATTTGATGTGTCTCCGATAAACGACGTGAATTTTATTGTTTTAACGGGTTTTTTATACAACACCCACACATCTTATCATTAACCTATTGAACGTGATTATGCTGTGGAACGCTAATTGTCCCTGATGATGGCCAGTTAGCTGGCCGAAACATATGTAGGGCTTGATTTTTAAAACTATTAATGTTTTAATAAAAGTGCATGTGTTGGTACAGTTTTTACTAAGCTTCATAGCTGTTCAGTTAAATGGCTGTCCACAGGCTGGGCAACTAGGGTTCAATTCCCAACAGGGGCAGAACATTTTCTCTTTGCCAACACTGTGTTCTGACTGGTTCTGTAACTGACCCATCCTCCTATTCAGTGAGTACTGAATGTGAAGCTGACCACTTATTTCCATCTCATGCCACAGTCTAGTGTGTGCTGAGCTTTACCTCCACTCCCCACTCTCCCCTGCCATGTGGTTGATATGAAAGTGATAATACAATGTGGTTTACAGGAAGTATTCAGACACACGATGCACTATGTATCCTGCCCCTCAACATCCTGAACGAGAAGATCTTTATTTTCGTGTGGTTCTGGTTCATCATTCTGTCTGTGCTGTCTGGCCTTGCCCTCCTCTACAGTATTGGTATAGCAGTGTATCCACCCATTCGTGAGACCATACTGAAAAGGCGCTTCAAATTTAGGGTGCCAGAGGGCGTTGCAACAATAGTAGCCAAGACACAGGTCAGTTTCATTCACATGTTATTATTGAAACTTGTTCATGTTTGTATCATGGATGTCTTCAGGCTGTCACCAACTATTTTAGGTGATGATATGCATATGAAGACTTAAGTCTCCATACACACACCAATAGGAAATGTAAAGCTGTCCATGTACAGCTCTGGCCCCTGGGGCTCCAGGAGGCTAAGGCTCCCAGGATTTCTAGACAGTCTGCACATGAAGGTGGCAAGGTTGTCAGCCCTATGCTCTAGCTGCCTTTACCCCCTAGGAGACATCCCTGACACTCATTGCTGTTAGATGCTGAGATGACCCCAGGGCCATAGTGTGGCCTGAATGATTAAGTCACTGAAAAATCTCAAAGACCCCATCGGGAACCAAACCCACGACCTTGCAGCTTCTAGCGCAGTGCCTAAACTTACTGCGCCACCACGCCCCCCCCCCCCATGATAATACCACCAAAAAATCATAATGTATATCTCAAATTCTTCATGTTTTCCAAGTAAAACAGATTATGTGTTTGGTCCTATGAGAACTAGGTATAAGAGACATGACACAAAAGAAGGCTTCAAATAATGTGTGAGATTTGAGGTTCTCACAGCCATGTTTCTGTATATTCAGGTTTTCTGGGATGTGACACTGTCATTGGGTGAGTGGTTCCTGGTGTTTTGAACGATTGTACTGCCTTTGTCTTCAAGTGTCAAGGAGTCCAAGAAGGACTTGCTGACTGCTTGCTGTGGTTCTTTCAAAATGTCGGGAACTACTTGCTCAGTGACATTGCATCACATCTAGGAAGAACCCACGTCTTCACACATAGAAACTGACATAATTTTTTAAGTTCTGTTCAAAAGTCTTCATATTCAGTTTTCCAAATAGAACTATGCTTGTCACAGAACCACATACTCCACTGCACAGTCACTTGTGCTTCTTGTTACTGAACAGTGCATCAAGTAGTTTACAGTTTTAAATTATTCATTGTATTCTGTTAAATACACGCAGTGCTGGAAGTAGGGTAAAGGTAAAGTTCTCCCTAGAACAGGCCACGAAGGCCCAGAGGGGGGAGTAGAGATATATATCTACTCTTTCTTTAACCCTGGCACTAGATGAGGGTGGGTGGTCAACTCCACGCCCTGGCCGCTTTACCCCCGGAAAAGAGACCCGGTACCCATTGTATAGGAGACTGGGTGGGCCCCAGGGCCGGTCTGGATGGGTGCGGAAAATCTCGCCCCCACCGGGATTCTATCTCCGGACCGTCCAGCCCGTAGCGATTCGCTATACCGACTGAGCTATCCCGGCCCACAGTGCCGGAAGTACTTGAAACAAACATTATAATCATTTTTGAGAAATTTCATGAGTCTGATCTGAGCTTAATATGAAGTATGGGTTACTTCAATAATACGGACAACAATGAAATTTCAGAATGACAGATTCCAGTGTAGATGTGTGTGTATCACATATCATCACAATCTGTTGCAGGATTCTGGTAATGCATGTGGACATCCAGACTCCACTATCCCCATTTGTATTGAGAACTGGTTGCTAACAGTTACAGGCGTGTTATATTTCAGGTTGGTGACTTCCTTCTGCTGCACTTGCTTGGCCAGAACTTGCGCTCAACTGTGTTTGGAGACATACTCATAGAACTCGACACCATGTTAAGCAATGGCAATCTATATCCAACACTGCCGCTCACCTTCGAGATGGCAACCATGTCTCCTCAGAAGGACAAGTACATGAAGGACACTGAATCATAATCTTACATGTCTCAAACACAGGGGCGGAAAATGGAGTTAAGTGAAATCATCATTAAACATTTGGTTTCCTTTATGTTAAGAAGATTTTATGTATTGATCCTGTAGGTGTGGTTGGTTTAAAAATAAGGCTCCAATTTTGAAGATGTGTCTAATGACAGAAAGTAATGTCACGTGCAGAATTCAAAGTTTGCAAGTCGTCTTATCTGTATGTAGACATTAACAACATTCAGATAGAAGCTTTCAGATAAGTTTCATAACTTCAGCAGTTCAGACCCCATCTTTCACTGTGCTTACAACCGCCAGTCGTCTTAAGGGCATCTGTCAACATTTCTAATTGCTCTGCCATTCATTCCAAAACGTATGTTGCCTACAGATGTCAGAGGGACAGTGACCACCTTCCCCTCCAGTTTACTAACCACCTGTTTTGTTCTTAAAACTACCATTGATATCTCTGTCATTACGAAATTCCTAACGAGTTCAGTGTCACTGACTTACTCTGCTATTATGATATTATTTCCTTCTCAGCAATATTTGGCCTCATATCAATACTTTGCCACCTGCCACATCAGAAAAGCTGTGATCCTTTTACTGCCAAATTTCACAGTGGAAAAAATTCAAATATCTTTCCAATTTGATCTTTGCACTGAAATCTGGCTGCAAACAGCACCTAGGGGAGCCAACAGAACTACCTCAGACATGTAAAGCACTGCATTAAGTAGAGTACAGGGACTTTTGCAAGTCAATGTTTGCTGGAATATGTCAATCCATCCACAAAAAGTACTTAAAATGCCAAATTTGATAGACACTTCAAATCTAAATATTCTGTTGCGTACATGTTTGGATTTTCTTTTTCATTTAGCACATCCCCATTTTGCTTTATAGAATGCAGACTCAATTAATTGCACAGTCTGCACAATTCTCCTCTTATAACCTCTTACATTTAACTCTGATATGATTCAGCTATTATATGTGGCTATCTTCAGGAAGTTCACGTTAAACATAATGAAGAAAACACGTAAATGCACAATGCCATGTATGTGTATATATTTTCTTCATGATTTTTAATGTGAACTTCCTGAAGATAACCACATATAACAGCTGAAAAATGTCACAATTAACACAGAGAGTGAAATAACAAGGAGAATTGTTGTGCAGACTTTATAATTTATTCAGTCTACATTACAGTGTTTGGGTTTAAACATAAAGCAGTATGCCAAATTTCACACTGTTGACACCGTGCATCTTCGTCATATTAAATTAAGTTATTAACCAACCGATGCACACTAAAACCACTTTTTAAGTAGCTTTATTATAAAATTGTTAAAATTGTACCCCTACACGTGTTTCGATCCTAGGATCATCGTCAGGGGTTTATTGTTAAAGCTACAGTCGCTTCAACACATGATTTAAAATATTCTATCTGCACTTTGAAACATAAGTTAAAATCTTGTAAAAAGATTCTCTAAAAGTTGTAAAATTATAAAAGCACTGTAGATGGTAGATTGTGGAACTGCTGGCGTGTGGTATTAAAAGCATATGAAATGTTTTTGCGTGGAGCGGAGTGTACTACGTGTTGTGCAGTGAGGAGTACTACGGTGGAGTCTAGCAATAAACCCCCCTGACGATGATCCTAGGATCGAAACACGTGTAGGGGTACAATTTTAACAATTTTATAATAAAGCTACTTAAAAAGTGGTTTTAGTGTGCATCGGTTGGTTAATAACTTAATTTAACAGTATGCCAAACTTTGCAGAATACGATGTGCTAATTATGTGCCGCGAATATAAAATTATAAAAACATTAGCACAATTAATTACATCTCTGTTAATGGAAACTGCTGCCACACTTCTTGCAAAAGAGCCACAGAATTTTCAGTTTTACACATGGCGGGAGGGGGGTTAATTGTGCTGTGATCAGCGTCAAATAATAAGCAAGTGTTATTATTACATGTTTATGTTTTGTTACTGTAACTTGAGAATGCACAACTATGGTGCACATGTAATCATAGGTGTAACTTTGCTAATAACATTGGGGGGCAGGGGGGAGGGTGGTGAATCGACCACAGGTATCAGGAACTTTAATTTATGCCCCTTAAAATGTAGGTTTTTAATTTTTTTCTGTCTTTTACACCACCCAAGTAATCATTCAGAAAATATTTCTTCAATTTTTTATTTGCCCCTTTCCAACTCAGGGGAGGGGGGAAATAAACCCTCATGTACAAATAATATTGGAGGGGCATTTACCCCTTCACACTCTCCAAGTTACGCCTATGCATGTAATATTCAATATTATATTTTTCCTGTGTTTTCTTAATGTTATTGAGCCTTCAGTTGTTTACGATACTCGTTAAGAAACTGTTTTAGGTTGCACAAAACGCGATGAACACGCTTCCTTTAGCTCATCAACCACGAGGACAATGTGTGCCTATTGTGCCTGTACACGCACGAAATGTCACGATATGCAATGCTCAAGAGCAAATGCTCCATTAATCTATCTCTTTCACTACTTCTGCTACGTCCCATTAAGTATCACATCCTGTATATGGAGAAAATTTAAACAGTTCTGTGTAAATAAGACAGTTACTAAGTTAAACAACCTGAGTTTAAAGGTCACTAATATTCCTGTTCACAATGGTGGAGAGATAAGCCGGTGTTGTAACCGAGTGACAATTATGTGTGTTAAGTTGCATCATTCCAAAGAAATGCTGCCTGTTTAGGTAGTGTATAAATAGCTCTCTGAAGTTTGTGATAAGTGAGTCCCCTGTAGTTACTGCTTGTGATTATCATATATCACATTGGGAATGTGACAGACAGGCTGCTTATTTCTTATTAAATAAAATAACAAATGTGTTTCTGTCATGTCACATTCTGATGGGCATGAATAATAATATTCTTGTATGGTTGTGTGTGTGTTTGTGCACTGTACACTGCATTTTGTATCAATAAAACGTTCAACTACCGACAGTGTTGTTGTTAGAAGACATGTAAAACTAAAAAAAGTAAAGTTGTCCCTGTGCATGCCATGAGGGCATATGGGGGGAACAGAGGTATAGCTCTGCTCATTCTTAAAACTCTGCACCAAATGAGGTGGGTGGACAGCTCCATCCCCAGTAGCTTTTCTCCACAGGAAAGGGCCCCCAATACCCATGAAGCAGGAGACTGGGAGGGCCCCAGACACAGTATGGATGCTTCATAGAAGAAACAATGTACTGTCCCTGCCAGGAATCAAAGCTTTGATTTTCAGTTGTCCAGCCTGTCTCCCAGTCATTATACCAACTGTGATGTCCTGGGTCTTTGTGAGAAGATATAATCTAAGTTAAATTATCTGACTCCAAATAAAGTTCACATTACCATACCAACACCCTAAATCGCTGAATTCAGAAAAAGAGCGAGTATATTCCTTGACACTGAAAATACAGTGGTGGATGAAAGAAAGTTCTACATGATATGCAGCCTGATGTATTCATAAAAATCTTCTTAGAGATTAGAATATTTTAGGAATAAATGTAATTAATATAAACCAATAATGAAACAAACACACAAGCCTCTAAATTGCAGCTATTCAAAAATCATTCCCTAGGCAGAGGGCAAAAGTATATATAATAGTACCACATACCATGAACGCGATAGATACGAATATTCTACAGGATACACAAATTGATGCCTACTTGCAGTTGCTTGTAAATGATTTAACATTCTGCCTAAGTAAAGCCAAATGCCCATAAGAATGGTCATGGATTTTACACCATTTTAAATGGTACCCACAAAAACGTAAAATTGGGGTTTCACTGTATTTAGTTTGTCTGTCTGTCCAGCTGCTGTTTCTGACATAAGACAAACTAGCAGTACTGTATGAGACAGTTTATTAACATCGAACCGAGTACTGCCAAGTGTGTTTTGCTTCAAGCTGTACACCCTGTATATCTCCAGGCCTCCCCCCTTGAACAGCAACAGTAAAATGGAAACGTGGAATTAAAACAGTTTCAGTTTTTTTTTTAATTTGATATTTTGCCTTGAATTTGTTGCCCCATGACTCAACCTGGCATCCTAGACAGCCACCTAGTTTGCCTATATGGATGGACGACCCCTGCGAATGTACGTAAGAAGCACACTGTTGTAATAAAATGAAATGAAATGTGTACTTGGCTACGACAGAATCAGTGTTCCAGTGTTGATCACAGAGTAACTGTACGTCCTGTCACACGCCAAAGAATGGAACCAACTGTAAAACACTGTGTACATACATGACATCTGAAATGTTCAGTCTGTCGATACATATCACAAGCAACAAAAATAAAAGGCAGAAGATAACAGAAGCAGGTGTAACAATAACTGACCCCTATTATTGTTTAAACCTTCTGCAATGGACAGCAAGCCATGATCATTCTGTTGCACTGATCTCAATATTCTCATCACATTATTAATTAGGAGCTGATAAGTCATCCAAAACTCATACTGTGATGAAGACCTTAATGCAACATCACACAGGCATAACTTTCACCCGGAATATAATAAGGGATCTAAACCGGCAAGTTAAAATATTTCTACACCTAATTCTTTGCTGCTGAATGTCGCAGTGCAGAGTTCGAACCTCTGCTTCAAATTCAGGAAGTCCATGGTTTGAATCTTGGCTCTGTTCTTAATTTCTACATGAATATCATTTTGATTTCTTACTGATGTCCACAATTACTTGAAACTTGCTACCTTTTAAAATCATTTATGGGTCATCCTTACTGACAACTGGTATTGTCAAACTGATACGTAATAAGCAGGGGCAGTGACTGTTACTCCTAAACGCAGCAAGCTGACATGACATGTCCTACCTGTTTCCCCAGTCTATCTTCGAAGTGATTTTCAGTTTCAGCTCCCGCATTTGGTCCTGAGTTAATGTCCCGGTCAGGAGCTGGCGCCTCCAGTCCAGCAGTTCGCGCATCACTTTACGTAACGTAGAGAATTTGTACGTCTCCCTGTCCTACAAAAATGGTTATACCATATACTTTTCAGTGCAACATCCAAATAAAAACGGACACAATACATGTAAATAAAATATTAAAGGTTTTAACTTTCCTGTGGTATGTAAAGTGACAACAGTGTTGAAATACAGAGTTCTTTATGGACACAATTCAAAAATATGTTCCAGTTACCCCAAAATTCTGAATAAGAATAATGATAACAATCTTGTGATCCTTACTGGTCCAGATTAATTTCAGTTCTGCCTAAATTCCAGTTCACAGTTTCTTTGTTTACAGTATGAAAATATCCCCTGATAAATGCAACTGATCCAAAACGTTACGGATTACAGCTGGCAGTGGCAGAAAACTCTACAATAAAAGTGAAATGCATAATGAAACACTGCAAAAACTACACTGACATCAGATGGAAAGGGTTTAGTTGTCATTATCTTAATTTGCATTTTTTTCAACAAATTCTGGAATACTCACTACGAACAGCCTCTTCCAGATGTTGCCCCATTCTCGAAGAACCAGTGTCACCTCTCGAACCACTGGATCCTCGATGGGAATCACCGACTCAAACAACCTGCACAGAAAAATATCCCCAGATATAATGAAACAAAACCAAACCACCCGAGTACACATTCTGATATGGATAAAAACCATACCTTTATTTAGCATTAATAGACATCCATTTATTAAAACAAGCATACTTAACAGAATATGTGTACTTTAACATGGGATACAATATGCAAAATCATAGGTAAGATAACAACTATAGTACTATATTGATATTATTTTTAACCTACAACAGTCATATGGCACAAAAAATTTTTATATAAATTTCAGTAATTCCCTTTCAAATGTATCATCTTCCTGATGCTAACCAAGCTTGGCTGAAACATGTAGGAGTGAGATAAATACAAGTATGGTTGTAACTGATATAAGAATTTGTACTCAGTTTGATTTTGATGGACTGAATAAATACATACATGGTTAATGTGTTTCAGTGTCCAGATATAGTTTAAGAAACAAACAGCGGTACCAATACAATGGCAGGGTATATGTGTCTGGGGCTTCTAACAGGGCAAAACAATATTAATACTAATTTTATTAGCTGTTTTGAATGATTGAGATGTATTTTATTCCCAAGGGAGGCCACACATTATAACATCTATAGGAATGTCTGGACCCAGATAAAATTAAGTACCCTGGAAACACAGAACAGTAAAACATCAAGGAACTATGCAACTTCTTGAATTAACACTGCATTATTGGACTATTGGCTACAACTGGCTGGGCAGGTATGCTGGATGGGGAAACTAAAAAAATTCTGGTGAGGAATATGTCAGCCAGCTGCAGGAAAAAAATGTGAATCATCATAACATATAAGATACATACATTAGCTGATATACTGCTAAGGAATGAATCAGGCAAGCCTCACAATGGTGTAGTAATGACTTCAGAGTATCACATAATTTAGGGCAATTAAAATCTCTTGTTTGGTTCTGGTCCTCATTATATATCTGATAATCGCCCTCAAATCTGGGCTCAAGAGGAGGAAGTGACAGGATACTGGAGAAAACTGCACAATGAGGAGCTTCATTATTTGTGCTCTCGCCAAATATTATTTGGATGATGATGATTAAATGAGCATGGCATGTGAGGAAGAGAAATGCATACAGAGTTTTGGTTGGAAAAAACCTGAACGAAAGACACAACTTGGAAGACCTAGGCATAGATAGGATACAATTAAAATGTTTGTTAAAGGAATGGGATGGGAGGGAATGGACTGGATTCATCTGGCTCAGGATAGGGGGCCAGTGGTGGGCTCTTGTGAACATGGTATTGAAACTTCGGGTTCTGTAAAATGCAAGAATTTATTGACTAGCTATGGAACAATTAGCTTCTCAAAAATGACTCTGCTCCATGTAGTAGTAGTAGTAGTAGTAGTAGTAGTAGTAGTAGTGGTAGTGGTAGTGGTAGTGGTAGTATGAAAGGGAGGGCGCATGTTCTCAACATCTGCACTGAGGAACATAATGGCCTTCCTCTGTCTGCAGAGGCACATGCCAAAATGCTGTCTTACATTACATCATACTATTTGCTACCTAATCCTTAACAGGTCACCATTCAAGATAATCGTCACATCTAATTTGACATTGACAACCTTTAACCATTAAAGTAGCATCGTTAAATAACCCAAGAATAAACCAATTATCATCTGACACTCTTAATAAAATATCTTGGCTTCAAGCGCAATGTTTTATACACATTCTGTACTGCAGACATGAATTCGCACACTATCAGGTGTAACAGTCACCAGGTTGTGACAGCAAGAACATATGTGCACACAGAGGCGTTCCTAATGCAGAACAAAACATGCACTGGGCTGTGATACGGAACAGGTGTTACATGTGTGAGCATTGTGCTGGGGGACTTTCTGGTGTAAACCTCAGATGGTGACAAAACCTGCTTACTTATAGACAAAGAACTGACAATTTTTTATGTTTAGTCTTTATCCAACACATTCAGTTTTAATGAAAATTAATAAACAGTCACACACAACTTCATAAGAATGTATTGCAAGGTTCTGTTCATGTAGCAAATGAATGTGACAACAGCATATAAGTTTTAAAACTTTCGCGGCGACATGATTCAATATAGTCTTCTCGGGCGCACAGCCGTGTCAACTTGTTTGAATACAACGTTTCGGAGACTAGCTCCGTCCCCATCCTCAGGCAAAACTGAGTGACAACAGTTACGTGTAGCAATAAAAATAACAGACTGAACAGTTACTAAACACCAGTGACATTTTATGAGATGTTTTTATTAATAGTCCCATCAGTCTTGGTCAACTAACACAATCTGAAGACCAGAATCTGCATTATCATCGCTGTGACAGCCCCGTAGCCCACACATAATTCTACCAAAACACCCTGTACTTTCACTTTAAAGCACCAAACATAAAAATACTGTTCCACATCCCTGCACCAAACTCAACAGTAAATGTATCCCTGAACAGCACACTTTAAATTCAGGTTTTTAGTTTAAGTTGCAAATTTACAAATAAGTATATAACTTACCCTTCATTATCAATCTTGCAGGGCTTCAAGTGTATGTATGATGCTGGAAATATGCCCTGTAAAAAAAAATTCCAATGATAAATAATATTCCTAATTGAAAAAAAAACTGTGAAACTGTAAAACCTTGACCCCCTGAAGATGGTTCAACTGGAGCCGAAACATATGTAGGGTATATTAAACAATACTTGATAATATAGTGCATTTGTTGGTTCAAAAAAATCGTAAAACAAACTTTTAAGGTATAACCTGTACAACTATAAGCTACACTTCATTCTCCTGGTGACACTGCCTGATAATTCTGACAATGTATCAGACCTCTGGAAATTAATAAAATCCACGTACCTTGATTGAACGATTTTTTGTAGAGAAACCTCGAAACCAGCCTGAAAAAAATGAAACAGAAAAATATGATTTGCTAAAAATGTTCATGCAACAGTAAAATTTGGGGCTATATGATGGATATGAGCACAAAGGAAGAATTCAGCTCCAAAACCTTGTTTCAAGTACCATACCAACAGATACAAGTAACTCCATGGAGCAAAATTCTCTTTAAGAAGCTAACAGGTCACCAGCTGGCCAAGAACTTCTCTGTCTACGGAACACCAGATTTCATTATTGTGTTCATAAGGACCTGCCGATGGATCACGTCTGCAGCCAGATACATCCAGTCCACACCCTCACACGGTTTCTTTGTGACTCATTTTAATATTATTCTCCCATCCATATCCAGGTCTTTCTAGAAGTTCTTTTCGTTTCAGGTTTTCAAACTAACATTTTGTATGTGAGATACATCCATTGCCCATTTCATCCTCCTTGACTTAATCACCCTAATAATACTTGGTGAGGTGTACGAATTATGAAGATCTTCATCATGCAATTATCCTGCAAACAAATTTGTGTACAACTGAACGTGCCACCTTCAAAGTACAAAGTCACAGCATTTGATCAAGTTTTAAAAAAGACTCGAGAACTCTTCTAGGTAATGAATTCAGATTTGTGGTACATTGTAAGAATTTTAATACATTATAAATTCTTTGGAGGATGAGATGGGCATGTAACACACAAAGGAGGGAAGAGAAAACCTTTAACACAGGCATTCTTAAAGGTGGCATGCTGGTGTGAAGTGTGTGGCAGGACCTGGATTATTAAATATTATTTTGAAAAATTCCTGCTTTCTAAGGGTTAATCTATGTTCTGTACTCTGGGTGAGAAATCCAGTTTCACATCCATGTACAACAATGGGTACAGAATTATCTATTGCATTAATAATTATCTATATACCCAACAATAATTCATTTCCCACAAACAATGCAGCCTTTTCATAATGTGACATGTTTAAACTTCAAAGAGTTACCTGCATACATTATTTAAATTTGAAAATCGACTAATTTAAATTAGCATTATAAAATCAAACTATATACAAAGTTTCTGTTACATAAAAGATCAACATGTACTCTCTTGCTATATCTATGTATCATACAATCATATCTTATTTCCCAGTTGCAGTTTGTTTTTCTGTAAACTGAGAGGCATGTATTTGCTTAAAATTGTTTCATTTTTATGTTCAGGATTTTATATATGTGAAGAAGATAAAAATATTCTGAATTCAGTGGTAGCAAGCATTTCTGTTATAATCCACTCTAAATCTCACTAAGAAGTAAAATGTGAACATACTGAAAAACCGAGATAACCATAAAACGTCCCTGTAACTACTAACTCTATGCAGGAGGGTCCTTCTTCAGAAGCTAATGTTTCCTCCTCTAGTCTGGAAATTTCCCTAATTTATGGAACCCAAGGTTCATTACATTCATGAGCCCACCATATGTCACTGTCCTGAGCCTGATTAATCCAGCATCCGCCATGCCATCCTATTTCTGTAAGACGCATTGTAATACTGTCCCCACGACTTGCAAGGTCTTTCAAGTCATTCTGTCCTACAGGTTTCCCCACAGTAACTCTGTACGCATTTCCATTCACCCCATATGTAATGTACGCCACTTCCCACCATTCATATCCCAAACAGTTGACTGCAACAACTTTCGATACAGATGGCACTTTCGTCCCCACAAGTCAGCCAACTTCCGTTGTGTTATACATTATCGCCACTAGATGACAGGGCAGACCTTGTAAGTGCTGCCACCGAACGTGTCCCGCACTCTGATTAACACATGTATCGTACTGCAGCCATGCTGACGTATTACAGCATACAAACGTGCCAGGTACTCCGTACGTATCGAGCAGATATGGGGTACTTGTCATGACGTAGATAACTTTTGTCTGTAATTTATACACTAGCACTATAACACGAAAGTGTATGCCGGAACACGTTTTCACACAGTTCACTCTCTATATTAGATGGAGGTGAAAGTGCACTTCACGCTCCAACTTCCTTCGCTCGGCAAGAGATGACGCGTACCCACTTATACATATAATATATATCGTATATATAATATAATATATATACGATAATTTAATAAGATAAAGGCAACGTAAAGTTGTCCCTGTACAAGTCATGGCTGCACATGGGGGAATGGAGGTACAGCTCCATCCATTCTTAACCTAGGCATACAACGGGGCTAGTGATCAGTTCCACTCCCCGACCGCTTTACCCCAGAACCCAAGCTACTTATTCAATAGGAGGCTAAGTGGGCCCCAGACACGGTAGGGACGTTTTTGAGACGAGATAATTCTTTTGGACCTGCCAGGTAATCACACGAACATTCCTCGGACGTCCAGCCCTGACTACGACATTATCCCACCAAACAATTGCACGGCCTGTTACGGTTTCAGCGACAGGCATGACAAATCCTAGCGGCCGGCGGACTAACAGCCCGAACCACGGCACGTCTCGCCGTTTTAGTGCTGAAGGCAGTCGAAACATGGCAACATGCGAGGTGCAGTGCCGTGCCATCAACAGCCATCAGCCTACCGTAAGTCCTCTGACCGCATCGTAACTCTCATCTCCACAGTTCTCACGTAACCCAGCGCCAAATCCGCCGAGCTGGGCAGTTCAGACTACAGTCGCGGGTTCCACTCCTGCGTGGTGCATGTGCATAGTCCACGTCTTTCCGCGCGTCTTCTTCCGTGTGACAAATTGAACAAGCGTGTGTTGTTTAACGACGTTGTCAACCGCTGACATTATACAGCGTAGGTGACTGATGAGTGTGCATGGAGATTTGGTGGAATGTTACTTACCGGGCAAAACCGAAATACTAGGAGAAGAACCTGTTCGAATGACACTTTGTCCACCACAAATCCACACGGACTGGCTTGGGGTTGAACCCCGGCCTCCGAGGTGATAGGATGTCTTGTGTGATAAAGGCCTTGATGGGCCAACCACCCGGTCAAGAAGTCACAGACGGTACATTATTACGACACCTCATATGGCAGCGGGGAGAGGGTGTGGGATAAGTGGGAGAGGGGTTTTTACTTCATGCAAGCAGAACTCTGACAATCTAACGAGTAACAAGAGCTGTACACAGTTTCTCGTGCATTCCTTGCAATTTCATAATTCCAAAAGGTCTTTCTTCTTCTTCCAATGGCACAACAGCCCCTAGTGGGTCAGGACCTCCTCAATATCGAGGCTTCACGATCACACTCAGACACACCACACTCGGTAGGAATCCTCTGGACGGGTGATCAGCCTGTCGCAGAGACCTCTACCTGACAACACCAACACTCACAAGAGACAGACATCCATGCCCCCAGAGGGATTCGAACCCACAAACCAGCAAGAGCGGCCGCAGATCCACGCCTTAGACCGCGCGGCCACTAGGATCGGCTCTAAGAGCGCCAGATTGTTCTAAAACATTATCACGTAAGTCATGTGACCAGTAAAATCCGTCTGTTACATTAAGAACTGTAGGAGTGGGTAAGCAGAAGCTTCCCCTTGCATTCTCTTGTATCAGACTTGTCTCAGCTTCTTCAACACATGTCATGTACGTTGCTTTACAAAAATATCGACTTTCTGAGTAACTACGTATTTTTGTCTTATTTCGTTTCCACTTTACGTTTTTATATAAACATGCAGTTGGCTGGAAATTCAGAGTAGCAGACGAAGAAGGTCGACGTAAGCAGATGCACAAGGGTAGTCAGCATTACGAACTGCATATATTTCAGATGGATAGTACAGTGCGTATCTTTTTGCTAGCGCACGCTGTTGCGGAAGTGTTAGCAGCTCCACCCCGCGAGTCGGGCCGATGAAGCAGTCCTTTTCACGGAAGCGCCGTCTCGTAGTAGAGTTCCTCAACGAGCGGGTCATGACATCTCGAAAAAAACTCCATTAACGATTAATATAATATTAAACTGTAAGGTAAAGGTACAGCAATTCCATTACAGGCCTGGACAGGCCCTTAGGGTTCCAGGAGGTTGAGGCTCCCAGATTTCTAGACAATCGACACATGAAGGCGGTAAGGTTGTCACCCCTACGCACCCGGCCGCCTTTACCCCCCCCCCCCCCCCCCCCCACGAAATACTCCTGGTACTCATTTCTGTTAGAGGCTGAGTCGACACCAGGGCCATCGAAAGGATTACGTCAATGAAAAATTCCAATGACACCATCGGGAATCGAACCCGCGACCTCTCGGATTGTAGCGCAGTGCCTCAACCGACTTCGCCACCGTGTGCGGCTGGGGCGTGAAGTTGACCACTCACCTCCATCTAGGGTCGAGGTTAAGAATGAGTGGAGCTATACCTCTACTTTCACTATATGCCTTCATGGTTTGGACAGGGAGGAATTCCTAATTACACCTGCCACCTGACCACTCACATTTTTGTGAAACGCTCTGAAAACAAATATAATCAAAATACGTGCTATGTTGGAGACTTCACAGGTTCCGTGGGACTGCACTTCTGTCTGCAAGGCCACTTACATTTAACTAACTAACTCCATGTAGCACAGTCCTTCTTGATAAGCTAACAGTTCCTCAGCTAGTCAAGAAATTCCCCGCGTTTTATGGAACCCGAAGGTTCATTACCGCACTCACAAGAGCCCGCCACCTGTCCCTATCCTGAGCCATATCAATCCAGTCCACGCCCCCCCATCCCACTTCTTGAAGATCCATTTTAATATTATCCTCCCATCTACGCCTCGGTCTTCCAAGTGGTCTCCTTCCCTCAGGTCTCCTCACCAAAATCCTGTATGCACCTCTCCCCTCACCCATACGTGCTACATGCCCCGCCCACCTCATTCTTCTTGATTTGATCACCCGAATAATATTTGGTG
This sequence comes from Reticulitermes speratus, assembly GCA_021186555.1. Lineage (NCBI taxonomy): Eukaryota > Metazoa > Arthropoda > Insecta > Blattodea > Rhinotermitidae > Reticulitermes > Reticulitermes speratus. The sequence continues at coordinate 29,804,781 of JAJKFL010000007.1, forward strand.
ATGAGTACAGATTATTAAGTTCCTCGTTATGTAGTCTTCTCCACTCCCCTGTTACCTCGTCCCTCTTAGGCCCAAATATCCTCCTCAGCACCCTATTCTCGAACACCCTCAGCCTTTGTTCCTCCCTCAGTGTGAGAGAACAAGTCTCACACCCATACAAAACAACAGGCAAAATTATAGTTCTGTATATCTTAATACATTTACGCTACAGAACTCACTTGAGCACTCCTCCTGGATTTGCACGGTCTCTCCGATCTCCAAGGGCAGTCCATACCGCGTCTCCCCGCGCCAGTTGTACACGGCTGTAACAAAGAAAGTGATATAAGTTTTAAAACTTTCGCGGCGACATGATTCAATATAGTCTTCTCGGGCGCACAGCCGCGTCAATTCGTTTGAATACAACGTTTCGGGACTAGCTCCATCCCCATCCTCAGGCAAAACTGAGGATGGGGACGGAGCTAGTCCCCGAAACGTTGTATTCAAACGAATTGACGCGGCTGTGCGCCCGAGAAGACTATATTGAAAAGAAAGTGATGTGGAAATACAGCTGTCATATAAAGTGATTGGTGGTGACTGGTGACTGAACCCTTTCAATCCGAATGCCGTAGTGGTTGACTGTCCTGTTATTCATCTCTTGAAACCGTATAAAGCCTACATTGCTATATGTACCACCAAGTTAACTAACCCCCCCGGAAGAGATCCTTCTTGAAAAGCTACCAGTTCCTCAGCTAGTCAAGAAATTCCCCGCATTTTATGGAACTCGAATGTTCATTACCGTGTTCACAACAGTACACCACTTGTACCTATCCCAAGCCAGATATATCCAGGCCACGCCTCCCATCGCATTTAGCTTTAACGTTCACAAATTCTACGTTCTGCAGAGAATGTTTATGTCTTTGTATGGATCTCAGACGAAATAGCGATTATTCATTTATTGTGCATCACCTGCATGGTTTTTATAACTGAGACGGAGTGTGTTTACTGCGCGGTACGGACTGTATTTATGTGTTTTGTGTGGATCTCAGAACAAACAGCGATTATTTCACTGTACAGCATTAACTGACTGGTTTGTATAACTGAGACGGAGTGTGTTTACTGCGCGGTACGGACTGTATTTATGTGTTTTGTGTGGATCTCAGAACAAACAGCGATTATTTCACTGTACAACATTAACTGACTTGTTTGTATAACTGAGACGGAGTGTGTTTACTGCGCGGTACGGACTGTATTTATGTGTTTTGTGTGGATCTCAGAACAAACAGCGATTATTTCACTGTACAGCATTAACTGACTGGTTTGTATAACTGAGACGGAGTGTGTTTACTGCGCGGTACGGACTGTATTTATGTGTTTTGTGTGGATCTCAGAACAAACAGCGATTATTTCACTGTACAACATTAACTGACTGGTTTGTATAACTGAGACGGAGTGTGTTTACTGCGCGGTACGGACTGTATTTATGTGTTTTGTGTGGATCTCAGAACAAACAGCGATTATTTCACTGTACAGCATTAACTGACTGGTTTGTATAACTGAGACGGAGTGTGTTTACTGCGCGGTACGGACTGTATTTATGTGTTTTGTGTGGATCTCAGAACAAACAGCGATTATTTCACTGTACAGCATTAACTGACTGGTTTGTATAACTGAGACGGAGTGTGTTTACTGCGCGGTACGGACTGTATTTATGTGTTTTGTGTGGATCTCAGAACAAACAGCGATTATTTCACTGTACAGCATTAACTGACTGGTTTGTATAACTGAGACGGAGTGTGTTTACTGCGCGGTACGGACTGTATTTATGTGTTTTGTGTGGATCTCAGAACAAACAGCGATTATTTCACTGTACAGCATTAACTGACTGGTTTGTATAACTGAGACGGAGTGTGTTTACTGCGCGGTACGGACTGTATTTATGTGTTTTGTGTGGATCTCAGAACAAACAGCGATTATTTCACTGTACAACATTAACTGACTGGTTTGTATAACTGAGACGGAGTGTGTTTACTGCGCGGTATGGCCTGAAACGTTAAATATAATTCAAGTCTTCGAGGGGTTAATAGGAAAACAGCACCAATGGAATGGGAAGTTCGTATTTCATTAGATCACGCCTGACACTTAGGTTTCTTAACGACGCTGTTTCAACTACATAGGTTACACTGCGCCGAACCAGATTTCAAAATTACCATGAATGGTACGGTGACAGGCTCAGTTGAAGGTAGTGTCCAAAGATCTGCATGGAGAAATAGGGAAACCGGTACCCTGGGCGCGATTCGAAACTGCACGGCCCCCACGTTGTATCAGGTCTAAGCTGTCCTTAGACTAATTACATACAACATCTGTGGCTTGAAAAATGCGAGTTAGAATGATTACACAGATGCAGGACACTTTGGAATAATAATAATAATAATAATAATAAGCCTAATAATAATAATGACAACAATAGCAACTTCGTCCCCAAAACAGAAGCACAAAACCCAGCACAAGAAATGCAGCCATCATATTCAGCACCCCGAAGCCCACATTTCTCCATGCAGTCTGTACAAATCCCTCCCCCAATCCGACTACCTCGTACCGGAAACAGCGATCACGTGCCATGATCTATCGATGTGGACGTCGTGCTAAGCATTTCAGCTTCCTGTTTTAGAGACACGACACCACCGGGCGTCTCGAAGAACAGTTATAATAACGACTGTAAACTGAGAGTGTAAGTACCCGCCTGCCCCTCCATTCATAGCCAAAGATAACAGCGAAAAGCCAAAACTGCGCCTAAGAACTTTCAAACCTAGGCAACAGACAAAGGCTGTCAACTTCACGCTCTGGACGCTCTTATCCAGACAGAATACCACTGGATAGGAAACCTGGATAATCACAAGGACAGTATGGACGTTGACGAAAAGAGAAACTTCTCACGGCTTCACTCTTCTGAGGATATTGCGCGGTGTAGATTGGTACTTGCTTAACGACATTTCGGGACAAAATATGGGCCCCCCCCCCATCTTCAACTGTCACGTAACCAACCATCAATCATCGGCCACGTAACATCGCAGAAGAGCCAGAACGTCAACCACACCGCGGGACAGACAATTCTCACATTTATCGGGAACCAAACCAAGGTCATCATACATGTAATTATCACAATGACGTTTCGACCATCCCGTCGTCATGGCAACCGTTACGTCAGGTTTACACCTCTTCCGGGCTATTCGCTTTCAGACTGAATATCTTTTATCTATTTACGGCTTCCTTAAGGAAGTTGTCGGTTACTCACACGTAATAGCACAGACTTGTAATATGATTTAGAATCGTAACAGCATGTCCACTTCTGGACAGCTGCTGTATCGTTTTATTTCCAAAATCGGATGAAAAATATAGCAAATAGCAGGTAAAGCTAAAGCAATCCCATTACAGGCCTTGACAGGCCCTTAGGGATCCAGGAGGTTGAGGCTCCCAGATTTTTAGACAATCGGCACATGAAGGTGGTAAGGTTGTCAGCCCTACGCACCGGCCGCCTTTACCCCCAGGAAAGATTCCTGGTACTCATTTCTGTTAGAGGCTGAGTCGACCCCAGGGCCATAGTGCGACCGGAACGATTATGTCAAGGAAAAATTCCTATGACACCATCGGGAATTTTTTTTTTTTTTTTTTTTTTTTTAACCTAGGGTTTCCCCTTTGACCATTGTACGTGAAGTCCTTTTGTCCGATGTCACTATGTCATGCATCGTCACATCTAACAGCAACAAATCAGCCCGGGATCGAACCACAATCCATAACGACGGCCGTAGACCACGCCTTAGACCGCACAGCCACTGGATCGGCTAAAACTGAAGTACTGAGAGAAAAACCCTCCCATGCCATTTGTTCACCAAGATCCGACTAGACTACCTGGGACTGAACCGCTCGCGGTGAGAGCGGCGACGAAGCGCCTGAGCATGCAGTGCTTTCGACCCACTTCCGTTGTAGCGCAGTGCTCAACAACTGCGCCACGCGAATATACAAATAAGGAAATTCATTTATATCTCAGTAAGTACTCTTCACAGTGCATTTCAACTCACGCCTACGAGGAGATCTTGTTTACTGTATTTCAGCGAAATCGGTTAAAAAGATGGAAAGCACGGTGGGAAATTTCTTTACGCCAGTTAGGTAACGTACGACTGCCACAGAGTCGATTTTCACGCAACTGACGCTTCCTCAGCAATCCTTAGGTAAGGAACACCTACACTGCATTTCATAATCGACAAATAGTTGGTCGCTCGTACAAGGGCACAGACAGACGGAAGGGCGTGGTCCCCACACAAGACGTTCTTTTTCTTCGCCAAAAACTCTTATCAGAAAAATGAAGCAAGAAATAGGGTTACGATACTAAGTGGGGCAACAAAGAAAACCTTCCAGCAAATCACATCATTCCAACATTTAAAAATCGATAACATATATTCGCTAAAAGTGTCAGCAACTTCAAGAAAGGAAATATGTACGGGCACTTAAATCACGAAACACAGCTGCTGCGGTAAGTGGCAAAACAGAAGACAGACAACTTACGTATAACGTAATATTGAGGCGCGTTCGTGTAACCATTGTTGCCGTGGAAAAGCAATTAGCATTATACATTCTGAGTGTGTGTGTCTGTAGCCTTAGTTGTACAGCATGCAAAGCGCATGCGCCGTATTATATTGCCATCTGTGGCCTGTCTGGCTCTACCATATTTTTCCACATTATCTCATAAACGGCAAGATTTTCGGAAAAATTTATTTAACATAAAATTTACGTTTTGATTTCCTCTACAACATTTGTCTGAAACACTTCTTATTTTAACAAGATTTCAGCAAGATACTATCATAAACGTACGCAGGTCTTCATGTAAAGTACCCGTTATTCTTGTCGGATTATAATGAAACTTGAATTTTCTCGACAGAGCTTCGAAAAATACTCAAATATCAAATTTCATGAAAAACCGTCCTGTGGGAGCCGAGATGTTCCACGCGGACAGACACAGACGGACATACGGACAGACATGACGAAGCTAATACTCGCTTTTCGCAATTTTGCAAACTTGCGTAACGACGACAGAATTCGGGGAACGAGATCCAGTTATAGGCAAAGTCATGGTAGACCTAAATGACAAAAAAGAGAGGCAGACAGAGAGTCCTTTAGCAGTCTCGTACCTTCACCGTCGTATTGAGATACAGGACTGCATAGCCTATTGCACCATTCCGGAGAGAACATTCCTTCTTGAAAACCTAATAATGTCCCCACTTTCTATGTAACACCGAGGCTCATTACAGTGTTTACAACGGCCCACCGATTAACCCTATTTTGGTCTGCATGAATTCAGTCCACATCCACTCAGACAACTTACCTCACTTCACAGGTCTTCGTGCGTGATTTGTAATTTTGAATGTTTAATGTGGATAACAGCGTTTTGTTTTCGATTTCAGTGCCAAGTAACAAGATGAAGTTTTCAATGACCCATAACCGTGCAATGAACATTTAAATATGGCGACTAAAACCAAGAAATGCACACAAGTTTATGAGAATATATTATAAACGTTGTAATACCTCCTACATGTTTCGGCCACTCATATGGCCATCCTCAGAGAGGTGCGTTACGAAAAATAAATACATTGAAATGTTACAAAATTATGTGAACCAATGCACATGTAAAATATTAAATAATAAACTTAATGCAATTTTAATATTTATTATTTTACACGGTCACATCTTGCGCAGAAACTTCCTTCTGAAACATGTGATTGAAAGAAAGTTAGAGGGAAGGATAGAAATGACGGGAAGACGAGGGAGAAGACGTAAGCAGCTACTGGATGACCTTAAGGAAAAGAGAAGATACTGTAAATTGAAAGAGGAAGCACTAGATCGCACTCTGTGGAGAACTCGCTTTGGAAGAGTCTACGAACCTGTCGTAAGACAGACTACAGAATGAAGAGGCTAAGGACCTGTTGCAAGACAGACTACAGAATGAAGAGGCTAAGGACCTGTTGCAAGACAGACTACAGAATGAAGAGGCTAAGGACCTGTTGCAAGACAGACTACAGAATGAAGAGGCTAAGGACCTGTTGCAAGACAGACTACAGAATGAAGAGGCTACGCATCTGTTGCAAGACAGACTACAGAATGAAGAGGCTACGGACCTGTTGCAAGACAGACTACAGAATGAAGAGGCTAAGGACCTGTTGCAAGACAGACTACAGAATGAAGAGGCTACGGACCTGTTGCAAGACAGACTACAGAATGAAGAGGCTAAGGACCTGTTGCAAGACAGACTACAGAATGAAGAGGCTAAGGACCTGTTGCAAGACAGACTACAGAATGAAGAGGCTAAGGACCTGTTGCAAGACAGACTACAGAATGAAGAGGCTACGGACCTGTTGCAAGACAGACTACAGAATGAAGAGGCTACGGACTTGTTGCAAGACAGACTACAGAATGAAGAGGCTAAGGACCTGTTGCAAGACAGACTACAGAATGAAGAGGCTACGGACCTGTTGCAAGACAGACTACAGAATGAAGAGGCTAAGGACCTGTTGCAAGACAGACTACAGAATGAAGAGGCTAAGGACCTGTTGCAAGACAGACTACAGAATGAAGAGGCTACGCACCTGTTGCAAGACAGACTACAGAATGAAGAGGCTACGGACCTGTTGCAAGACAGACTACAGAATGAAGAGGCTAAGGACCTGTTCAAGACAGACTACAGAATGAAGAGGCAAACGGACCTGTTGCAAGACAGACTACAGAATGAAGAGGCTAAGGACCTGTTGCAAGACAGACTACAGAATGAAGAGGCTAAGGACCTGTTGCAAGACAGCAACAGAATGAAGAGGCTAAGGACCTGTTGCAAGACAGACTACAGAATGAAGAGGCTACGGACCTGTTGCAAGACAGACTACAGAATGAAGAGGCTAAGGACCTGTTGCAAGACAGACTACAGAATGAAGAGGCTACGGACCTGTTGCAAGACAGACTACAGAATGAAGAGGCTAAGGACCTGTTGCAAGACAGACTACAGAATGAAGAGGCTAAGGACCTGTTGCAAGACAGACTACAGAATGAAAAGGCTAAGGACCTGTTGCAAGACAGACTACAGAATGAAGAGGCTAAGGACCTGTTGCAAGACAGACTACAGAATGAAGAGGCTACGGACCTGTTGCAAGACAGACTACAGAATGAAGAGGCTAAGGACCTGTTGCAAGACAGACTACAGAATGAAGAGGCTAAGGACCTGTGCAAGACAGACTACAGAATGAAGAGGCTACGGACCTGTTGCAAGACAGACTACAGAATGAAGAGGCTACGGACCTGTTGCAAGACAGACTACAAAATGAAGAGGCTAAGGACCTGTTGCAAGACAGACTACAGAATGAAGAGGCTACGGACCTGTTGCAAGACAGACTACAGAATGAAGAGGCTGCGAACCTGTCGAAGACAGACTACAGAATGAAGAGGCTAAGGACCTGTTGCAAGACAGACTACAGAATGAAGAGGCTAACGGACCTGTTGCAAGACAGACTACAGAATGAAGAGGCTACGAACCTGTCGTAAGACAGACTACAGAATGAAGAGGCTAAGGACCTGTTGCAAGACAGACTACAGAATGAAGAGGCTACGAACCTGTCGTAAGACAGACTACAGAATGAATGAATGATGTACATTGGTTCACATAACTTTTGTAACATCTCAATGTATTTATTCTTCGTAACGCACCTACCTGAGGATCGCCACATGAGTGGCCGAAACATGTAGGAGGTATTACTAAGTTTGTATTTTCACAAACTTGTGTGCATTTGTTGGTTTTAGTCACCACATCTCACATAAAGACGTTTATTTCCGAATTGTAAATAGACACATTCAGACAGGCTATTAATACACATATCTACAGGCACGGGCCGCACAATTTCCATTCCCATTCAGCTCCCGAGGGGTGTACAATACGTCACACAGCCCGCAGAAGGCACGACTTGCTGGCGCTACGTAGGCTGACTGTACAAATGCAGATTTCCCCTTTCTGAAGGTCAAGCAATCATTCTCACCTTACCACGCTGTCACGACCTTCACGTCTTCCACTCACGATGTTTATTTTTCCATGATGTAAATAACTTTTTAATTAATAAAAATTACGCTTCCGCATGAAATCGGACACGCTTCAAGGTCGCACTTAAACGTAAGTTGCCAAGTAAACTGTGAGAATGTGCGATTGTCATGTGACATCACATAACAATAGGCGATCCCGTTACTTACCTTCGTTTCTGAGTGCAAATTATGCGGGTGAAGAGAACAGAGCTGTTTACAGGTATCGCCCGAAAGTGAGAAAGGCTGGAGGACTAACTATACAGGTTGCACGTTGCGCTGGCGCTGGGCTGTGGAAACGGTGGTTCCATTATGTACCACCAGGTTTAAGGTGAAGGTAAAGCAATCCCATTACAGGCCTGGACAGGTCCTTAAGGTTCCAGGAGGTTGAGGCTTCCAGATTTGTAAACAATCGGCACATGAAGGTTGTAAGTTTGTCACCCCTACGCACCGGCCGCCTTTACCCCCACGAAATACTTCTGGTACTCATTTCTGTTAGAGGCTGAGTCGACCCCAGGGCCATAGTGCGACCGAAAGGATTATGTCAATGACACCATCGGGAATCGAACCCGCGACCTTCCGGCTTTTAGAGCAGTGCCTTAACCAACTGCGCCACAGCGTGACCCCACCACCAGGTTTAACAACAGCAATTATTTCTTTATACATCATTAACTGATTGCTTTTTATAACCGAGACGGAGTGTGTTTACTGCGCGGTACGTACTGAATCTTTAAATAGAATTCAGGTTAATCTTGCCATGGCTCAGGCGGTTAATCGCCGGCCTCTCACCGCGAAGGCCCGTTCTGATCCCTGACCATTCCATGTGAGTTGTGGTGGACAAAGTGGCAGTGGGACAGGTTTTTCTCCGAGTACGTCGGTTTTACCCTATTCGTATCATTCCACTAATGTTCCATACTCATCTACATGTTGCTCTTACCCCAGGACAAAAGAGGAACCCTGGGAGCCTTACAAACAGCAATGCTCGGAACCATTAGACAGAAAAGTGCTTTTACTGCGTATTTGGAGGACGGAACCCACTTCCGCATGCTCAGATCCGTGTGGGAAAACAAAAATTAGGATTCTTCTTGAATTGAAGAACCACTGAAGAAGTAGGCGGTAAGCACCTCCTAAACGTCCGTACCTACCGCAACACTTCATCAACGCCCCTTGTTCCTCTTTAGACTTCTACCTTAACCTGTATTTATGTGTGTTGTATTTATATCACAACAAACAGCGACTTTTGCCTTACATAAAAATAAACTGATTTGTTTTTGTAACCGAGATGAAAAGTGTTTACTGCGCGGTACAAACTGGGTCTTTAAATTAAACAGTTTACGCTTCGTTTTTAAAGGGTTAAGACGTGAGTTTTTCTGAAAAATCCACAGTGCCTGGCGTGTAAAGTTTGACAGCTATGAAGACTAATGTAAGACACAATAATGGAGACTTCACACGACCTTCGTTTCCGGGTTCATATCTCCTCTGCCAGTACGTCAGTACAATGTGCTGCGATTGGCCCACGCTGATTAGCAACAAAACAGGGACATAAATCATAAACTCCGTTTTCTTTTCCCTACAGATTTTTTTGCCAAGATTAGTCTGCGAATTCGTCAGTGTTATTTTGGGCTGCTCCCCCCCCCCCCCCAGTCTACTAATATATTAGTGTGGGCCGGGATAGCTCAGTCGGTATAGCGACTCGCTACGGGCCGTATTGTCCGGTGGACGCGAGATTTTCCGCAGCCGTCCAGACTGGCTCTGGGGCCCACCCAGACTCCTGTACAATGGGTACCGGGTCTCTTTCCCGGGGGTAAAGCGGCCGGGGCTTGGCGTTGACCACCCACTCCCATCTAGTGCCAAAGTTAAAGAAAGAGTAGAGCTATACTTCTACTCCCCCTCTGGTCCTTTATGGCCTGTTCTAGGGTGAGGTTTACTTTACTTTTACTAACATACTAATAAAGGTAAAGCAATCCCATTACAGGCCTGGACAGACCCTTAGGGTTCCAGGAGGTTGAGGCTCCCAGATTTATAGACAGTCGGCATATGAAGGCGGTAAGGTTGTCAGCTCTACGCACCGGCCGCCTTTACCTCCAGGAAAGATTCCTGGTACTCATTTCTGTTAGAGGCTGAGTCGACCCCAGGGCCATAGAGCGACCGAAAGGATTACGTCAATCGGGAATCGAACCCGCGACCTTCCGGCTTGTAGCGCAGTGCCTCAACCAACTGCGCCACGGCGTGCCCCACTAATGTACTAATATAATAATGAAAAGCCCTTCATGTTGCTAATATCTATATTACACAGTGTGTCCAGCTGAACGCAGAACCCGCTCATAGCTACATTGCTGCAGAGCGACCGATAACACCGTTCGCTCTGCAGTACTCAGTTTCGCGCTAAAAAATCTGTATAATACCCTGTGTGTCAATGATTGGGCGAGTGAATAGCACCCTGGTTACCATGGTTACGATACAGGTTGAGATACGCGATGAAGCCGAAGAAACAGCATTTATAATTGGGATTGTGTGTTGTCTGTAAGGTACGAGGTGGCGAGGTGAGGCTGAAGAAACAGTTGAGCACCGACCATATAACACAAAACAGCACAACCAGATGGTAGCACTCCGACAGATGCAATTAACACTCGGAAACGACGGATGAAAAAGAACGAGCAGTGCTGCGTTAAGATTACGGCAGCCCGTAATATTGTGGGCATTTGGAAGTTTTAATATAAAATAGCCAGCGGAGAAAAGTCTGCACTCAGCAGTGTTTCTCCCCAATACCCCAGCAACGGTGCTAAAATCGGCCGCCAGGCGTAATAAAAATGTATGGTCTATACAGCTTTCTTCTCGTATCAACAGCAGAGGCATTTAAGTACCTGTTAAGGTGTTCCCAGAGCAGAACGCATGCAGTTCACCTCGTCTCTACCTCCGTTGCGAGAGTGTATGAGATTAAAACTATGGCATGGGCGTGGGGAGCGGACTTTGCGCTGTTATGCCAGCACGCAAACAAAGAACTTAACTGAACTGAATTCCAGAAGTACAATAAAGCGACATTTGCCATCAGCATCTACTCCTCGCGTCTCCTGTTACAAACAACACCTCCCTACTTTCTTATGCATGACTCACAGCTCAGTTAAAGACAGCAGTATCTCAGCTTTACAGATAAAGAGGCAAACTGACAGTACATTCACGCAGGGCATCGTTGAGAGCAACCTGAAATATAATACAGTGATACCTCGGCTAACGAGTGACCCTGCTAACGAATTTTTCGGCTAACGAAGATTTTTTTCGCTGTTTTTCGGGCTCGGCTAACGAATATGGATTCGGCTAACGAATGTTTTAGTGGATGCTCGCGCTAACATAAAGCAGCAAACATGAACGGTCGGGCCATTCCAGGAGCTTATCTTTTCCGTCTGTATGTGTGTGACAAAGAGATGAGCTGACCACATCACATAGGGGAGACCCACCAACCAAAAAAAGTAAGCGACAAACCCAAGGGAAGCAGAAAGTTGCTCACGTTTCGGCTAACGAAGATTTCGACTAACGAATGTGATTCCGGAACGAATTATCTTCGTTAGCCGAGGTATCACTGTACTGTTGTAGAAAACCACAGGGTTCCAGCACACAGGTTATGAATGGAAACTCGTGTACCGGCTGGGGTACACGAACACTCGCTCTAAGACCACTGGGTAGGCGCGCACCCAGGCCACCCCCCCCCCCCCCCAAATCGAAATTACAAAAAAAAAAAAAAAAAATTGTAGACACGATAACATCAAATGTTTTACGTGATTTAACTTTCGGAAGAACTCAGCCACCGAAATAAGCTGATGACTGGTACAATGGAAGTTCGACGCATAAAATAAAATAAAAATTGGAAGTCTTCGATGAAATTAAAAAAAAAATTAAACTTTGAGATTTAAATTACGTGATTGAGTCATGGAACACGTGCTTATATTTATCGTATAAAAATGCAATTGCAAATAACGTTAGATTACGGTTATATTTACATGATTTTTATAACATAGTGTTTAAAATCAAACATAATTTACGTACAGCCTCACGGCGAGCGCCTGCCGCACGGTAGGCGAACTGAAAATAGTTCATAAACGCTGCCGCAGAATCAAGCTCCCCCAGTAGTCACCAATAACACTCCAACAACACTTTAAAAAACACAACGTCTGTTCGCACCGTGCCAATACACAGTGACCCTTTTATCGTGTCCCCGAGCACGGCGGTTGTCACGGGATGTCCCGGCGGATGCAGGCGTTCTATGCGATAAAGCTGCAGTGCTCAGGGACACGATAAAAGGGACACTGTATTAGCAGACATGGCAAAATTTAACACGTGGTTGCGGACAAGCCTTTCCAAGGGTTTATTAAACTTACTGCAGCGATGCACAAATCCCGGGCGCCAGATTGCCATTGTGACAAATTTTTTTACGGTGGCGCCTAATATTTGTGGGACATCAGTGCGGAACTTGCTTCATGTCATCCTTCTGGCGCCTAGAACTTTGAGGTGACATCACGTTTTCTGAAAAATTCGTGCTCCCTGCAGGGGCACAGCTAGGTTGCGGTCGCTTCGGGCAGCAGAGTCCAAGGGGCGGCAAAATTAATATTTTAAATGAAACGATTTGATTTATGAATTATGAATTTATGAATTTTTTATGAAGTATTGAGACAAATAAAAGGAAATTGAACAAATAACTGTAATTTCTTTTTTGAAGTTTGTAATTTCTCTCAGGGGCGGTCATTGTTATTGCTTGTCCCGGGAGTCAAAAAACGTAGCTATGGCACTGCACTCCTGCGGTATAGTATCTCTGAGTATACAACGTCGAAAGAGAATATAATACGTGGGCAATGAACAGAAGGGACAGGAAAGGAAGCGGTCGTGAGTCTAATTATACTACCTCGTCATTTGTCTGAAAAAAAAACCTGATACTGGACAGTTGGTGTCCCTTCCGGGATTGGAACCTGGCTCCTCTGTAGCCTTGTACTGAAAGCGTTACTGCTTGAGCTAACTTGCTTGGGCTCTTTCCAAAGAAAACCGCTAACATCAGAATTCTGACAGCAATCTCGCTGACATGCTGTTTATCATGCACATCGCCTATTCAAACATCCAAACACAGACGGAAAGGAGTTGTTACATCCTGAATTATTAAAAAGTGTACACTCCAAACAATATGTTAACCTGGACGGTACAAGCTTACAGGCTACACCTGTCCGCTTGCACACGACTGGAATACTAACGATTAATCTGATACCTGAGAAATAATGATGCTTTTTTCGCCCAGATATTTCTGAGTATGTGGTGCTGGAGAAGGATGGAGAAGAACAGTTGGTCCGATCGTGTGAAAAATAAAGTACTGTCGAACCCGGTTATAACGGCATCAGTTTATACGACACCTCGTCTACAGTGTCAGATAATCCGTGGTACCAATTAATTCCTCTGTTAACCATAACATTGTATCCCTCAGTTATAACAACACTCGTTTATAACGACACAAAATATTCAGTCCCTTTCATGACGTTATAACCGAGTTCGACTGTATTAGATAGGGTCAAGGAGGGAAGGAAAGTCCTACATACAATAAAACAGAGGAAGGTTAACTGGGTTGGTCAGATCTTGCGTAGAAACAGCCTTCTAAAACGCTTTATTGAAGGAAAGCTAGAGGAAAGGATGGAAGTGACGGGAAGACGAGGAAGAAGACGTAAACAGCTACTGGATGAACGTCCTACATACATTAAAACAAAGGAAGGTTAACTGGGTTGGTCACATCTTGCGTAGAAAGAGCCTTCTAAAACGCTTTATTGAAGGAAAGTTAGAGGGAAGGATAGAAATGACGGGAAGACGAGGGAGAAGACGTAAGCAGCTACTGGATGACCTTAAGGAAAAGAGAAGATACTGTAAATTGAAAGAGGAAGCACTAGATCGCACTCTGTGGAGAACTCACTTTGTAAGAGGCTACGAACCTGTCTTAAGACAGACTACAGAATGATGACTTCTCAATATAAACCGTACTGAATTATAAAGTGCTTATTTAATGTTACAATCCTTCCACCGACCAAGCTTCCAATAGCTATGCAAGCCGACTGCCCAGTGACAGGTCAGACAGTGCAAGATTTGAGGTTCTCATAGCGGTGCTACTGAGGGTTCAAATCTTCTGGGATGCGACGTTGTGCTGTTCGGTGAGTGGCTCCGGACGTTTCGGAGGATCGTAGTACCTTCATCTTCGAGGGCCAAGCAGTCCAAAAAGAACGTTTGTTCATTACATATTCAAGAACTCCATAAAACTGGATTTCGTTTCCACAAACCACCTGGAAACGGTTCGCGGCGCACGGTTTGCAAACCAATGCACTAGGACATAACGAGTTTCAAACAACTCGAAACATTCTTGTCCAGACTTCATGGATGTAGGTACAAGGTCATGTTGCTGCACCTCGCTGCAACTGGTAGCCGCATTGCTGTTCAAACAATTGGTCTATTGCCAGACCGTGGTGGTCGGGTCCCACTCCACGTGTTAGACACACCTCTAGTGCTGTCACACTGCACACACGTTGATACATGACGTCATTAATTATACTGACGCAGCTAATCAACTTAACAGAGATATTCCTTTTGTAAAAGCATGAATTATTTTTCTTTGTACAGACTATCGTTAAATAGAAGCTACATGTTATCAGAAAATAAAGTGTAATCTTGACAGTACAGATTTCGTAGTGTTTACAACAGAAGTCAAATGTAAATAAAATAAATGATTTTCTCTTATATTGTAACCAAATATTAAGGCTTAAAACAAGCCATCATCGAGCCAATTGTAAAAAAAAACTACAATGCTACAATAATCTCGTAACAATCCTCTGCATGTCTGTACAACTGGCCCAATAATGGCTTGTTTTAAGCCGAAACATGTAGCTAAAATATAAAACAAAATATCTTATTACTTCGAATTTAAGACGCCCTATAATTTAAGACGCAACCCACTTTTAAAAAGCGATTTTCAGGAAACTTTTGCAAGCAAATATATTTCACTATCCGTAAAGCTGTTCTTTTAGCGAGGCAACTTGTTATTCGAGGAAAATAATGTTTTCGAGACATCTGAGGAGTGAAAAATAAAACCTCCAATTTAAGACGCACCCTAATTTTCAGTCCGGAAAAATGCGAAAAAAAAAGGTTCGTTTTAAATTCGAAGTAATACGGTATATAGTTTTATTCACAGGGTTGTGTCGGACTGACGTGTCTTTACATTTGACACTTAAAAATGTGTATCAATGAAAGCAAAACGCGTGGAAGTGAGAAAATCACCTGGGAGAACTAAGTAACGATGGGAAGACAATACTCAAGTGGCTATCTAAAGATGCAGGGTGTAAGGGTGTGGTAAAGGTAAAGTTCTCCCTAGAACAGGCCATGAAGGCACAGAAGAGGAGCAGAGGTATAGCTCTACTCTTTCTTTAACTCTGGCACTAGATGAGGGTGGGTGGTCAACTCCACGCCCCGACCACTTTACCCCCGGGAAACAGACTCGGTACCCTTTGTATAGGAGCCTGGTGGGCCCCAGGGTCGGTCTGGACGGTTGCGGAAAATCTCGCCCCACCGGGATTCAATCCCCGGACAGTCCAGCCCGTAGCGATTCGCTATACCGACTGAGCTATCGCGGCCCTGTAAAGGTCTGGACTGGATTAAACTGCTTGGCGCTCCTGAATACAGTGATATACCTTCGGGTACGGAAAAAACAGCAGGCAATTTCTTGACCACGTCACGGAATGCATCCATTACGTGAAGCGTGGTAATGGTATAGAGGTCCCTGTGTTTAAGTGCCACGCAATACACACGCATGGGGCAGTGAGGTAAAAATTAGCACATTATTGACCTAGTCACTCGATATGAATGATCCAGCTTCACATCTCGGACATTTTAACACACGGGAAAAAGCTCCAGATACGAATTAGACAAAATGGCTGGCTGTAAAGACACAATTATGCAGTAAAACAGTGGCGACATTCAACAGGTGAGGACCAAAACGATATGCAGTATACACAGTAATGTTTAACCCACTACCAAATTTAATCGAAATCCATCAAACAGTTTTAGAAGAATAACCACTCGAACGCGGAAACATGACCTGTCATTAGACACATCGTCAAAACGGCGCATACAAGCACAGTGAACATTTTTTCCCCTACGTTGCAGTCATGTTCCACATTCGCACAGACGATGGATCTCTGCGCG
This sequence comes from Reticulitermes speratus, assembly GCA_021186555.1. NCBI lineage: Eukaryota > Metazoa > Arthropoda > Insecta > Blattodea > Rhinotermitidae > Reticulitermes > Reticulitermes speratus. The sequence goes on from JAJKFL010000007.1 coordinate 29,821,077, forward strand.
CTGATTGAGCAACAACGAGGGTACAAGCACATTCCGCGGACACTTTTTGTCCGCCACGACCTTCTGAAGTCTTCACCACGAGCACATGCTACGTGACACATATCGTCTTTTATAAACATCGCATCAGACTGTCATTGCAAAATACGATTCTTAGAGATCTCCCATACAGAGTTTCAGTGTGGGCCGGGATAGCTCAGTCGCTACAGCCTTGAAGGACCGGGGATCGAATCCCTGTACGGGTGACATTTTCCGCACCCGTCCAGACCGGCCCTGGGGACCACCCAGCCTCCTATACAATGAGTACCGGGTCTCTTTCCCGGGAGTAAAGCGGCCGGGCAGTGAAAGTGGCCACTTATCTCCATGTAGTGCCGAAGTTAAGACTGAGCGGAGCTATACCACCGCTTCCCCTATATGTCTTCATGGTGTGAACAGAGATAACTTTACCTTACACTGCCCTAACGACCTAGGTACAGAAACAGATACACTACCCTAACGACCTAGGTACAGAAACAGACATGTTTCGAGAGCACCGCGTCTATCCGCCATACTGAATACATTAGCTTTATCATTACATAAATATATACGTAACGGCTTGCAGATTAAGGCATGGTATTGTGTCATCCATCCCAAGCACAAAACAGCGCGTGGCGCAGGACAGCGCAGGCGCAGAGCGAAGTTACTCTACACAGCACCTTGGAATTACCGCTAATTGTGGGGCTTAATTGCCTTTACTCGTCGCACAGGTTTGTCTGAGACAGCCTTGGTTCCAGCATTGTGACTGCATGTGTTATGACATCCGTCATTTTTTTTTCTATGGCTCGACAGCCCTATATGGGCCTGGGCCTCCTCGTTTTCGTCGAGGTTTCACGATCACACACACTTTAGACACACCATACTCGGTAAGACTCCTCTGGACGAGTGATCAGCCCGACGCAGAGACCTCTACCTGACAACACACAACACTCACAAGAGACAGACATCCATGCCCCCGGTGGGATTCGAACCCACGATCCCAGCAAGCGAGCGGCCGCAGACCCACGCCTTAGACCGCACGGCCACTGGGATCGGCAACATCCGTCATTAATAGACATAAAATCAGAACAGAAATAACTCAAAATAGCACACGACACCCCCAAAACCCAAGACAGGAAGAAAAATTAAATATGTACGAGTATAGTCCTAAATTTTACAGAAATTAGCATCATTCCTATCATATTTTTTTTTCATCTATCAGGCAAATATTTTCAGGCAGAATCAGAACGATATGGAAGAAAAGAAAGTATACTGCAGTTCACTGGTTATTTAACACCGCTGCAACAAGTTATACTACCTGAAAATCCACAATCAACAGCTCCTTCTTCTACTTCAATCGAAGTGCGTTTACGCAGTATGAAATTTTAGGAATGGCGACTGACTTGTGCACAAAGATGTTATGTGAAATTTTTCCTCATTCAAAAATCGCAATGTGCGCAGTTAACGAGCAGAATTTGACAAAAACGTGAGATAATGCGGCTGGCTGTCTGCTGCTGGACCTTCACAGTGCACAGCCTCGTGACCAGTGTGGATGCATAGACAGAATACTTGCTTTTCCAGACAATATAGGCTGCAATAAACCGCTATTTCACGTCTAAATATTAGAAATTATCATGACAACAGAAAACACACCGTTCCTGAAGCTACAAGCAAAGAACAGTGCCAGTCTGAAATGAACCCTCTAAAGCCCAATGTTATATATGTACCATCACGTTTAACATCACAAATTCTACATTCTGCCCACACAGTGTATTATGTGTTTTGTGTGGATCTCAAACAAACAGCGATTATTTCACTGTACAGCATTAACTGACTGGTTTGTATAACTGAGACGGAGTGTGTTTACTGCGCGGTACGGACTGTATTTATGTGTTTTGTGTGGATCTCAGAACAAACAGCGATTATTTCACTGTACAGCATTAACTGATTGGTTTGTATAACTGAGACGGAGTGTGTTTACTGCGCGGTACGGACTGTATTTATGTGTTTTGTGTGGTCTCAGAATAAACAGCGATTATTTCACTGTACAGCATTAACTGACTGGTTTGTATAACTGAGACGGAGTGTGTTTACTGCGCGGTACGGACTGTATTTATGTGTTTTGTGTGGATCTCAGAACAAACAGCGATTATTTCACTGTACAGCATTAACTGACTGGTTTGTATAACTGAGACGGAGTGTGTTTACTGCGCGGTACGGACTGCTATTTATGTGTTTTGTGTGGATCTCAGAACAAACAGCGATTATTTCACTGTACAGCATTAACTGACTGGTTTGTATAACTGAGACGGAGTGTGTTTACTGCGCGGTACGGACTGCATTTATGTGTTTTGTGTGGTCTCAGAACAAACAGCGATTATTTCACTGTACAGCATTAACTGACTGGTTTGTATAACTGAGACGGAGTGTGTTTACTGCGCGGTACGGACTGTATTTATGTGTTTTGTGTGGATCTCAGAACAAACAGCGATTATTTCACTGTACAGCATTAACTGATTTGGTTTGTATAACTGAGACGGAGTGTGTTTACTGCGCGGTACGGACTGTATTTATGTGTTTTGTGTTGATCTCAGAAGCAAACAGCGATTATTTCACTGTACAGCATTAACTGATTGGTTTTTATAACCGAGACGGGTGCGTTTACTGCGCGGTACGACTGATATTTATAAATTGGTTTTGTGGATCTTAGACCCACAGCCGCATTATTTCTCTGCTCGCATTACTCTTGTTCTATAATGAGAGGGATAGTGATATTAACTGTCGCTTCACGACTGTACCTTGATGTTTATTTGTCGGATCTAAACAAACAGCGTGATTGCCTGTAACCAGATAACTATTGTTTTATATAACGAGACGGAAGGCGTTTACTGCGCGGTACGAGCTGAATATTTATATAATTCGGGTTCATTTTAGTCTTTTATGTTCCCCACCCCATTTTCTTCTTCTCTTGCTCTCTCTCTCTCTCTCTCTCTCTCTCTCTTAGTCTTTATTGAGAATTTGGGATCAGCCTGCATAATTCCAACAGTCCACTTCCCATCATCCTGTTCTCTCAACCTGTCAATGCTTTACCTTATTTCCAGGCTACATTTACCAGAGGGACGAGCGGGCATTGCCTGGGAACCTTCAAAAGAGTAAACTTTCTGTTTACCCCATGGAATAATAAAATAATAATAATAATATGATGATGATGACGACGCAGTAAGCAGTAATACTTAATACATGCCGTATAGTCAGAAATACTTCGGCAGAACAGCGAATAAGAAATGCTTGGTCAGTGAGACCGTAATGCTCTTTTGGAACCAGCTAAACTGCTCTGAATTCAGGGAAAACATAATAATAATAATAATAATAATAAAATAATAATATATGTAGTGCCTCTAACTACACCTCCCCACTGCTTCTTCTCTTTTCTTTCTTAGTCTTCATTGGTAGAATACTACTAACAAAGACTCAGACAAGTATCATTATACAAATGCTCCATTCTCATCTTCATCTACATGCTACTCTTATCAGAAGGACAAACGAGCGAAGGCTGGGAGCATTGAACAGAAAAGTACTTAGTCTTTATGTGCTGAAGCATTACAGAATATGACACGTATCTGAGTCGTTCAGCGGACAGCGTGTCTTGCCTTCCTTTATTTCTACACTTTCACAGTGTAAGAACTCCACAGATCAATCACCAATATGTTAAACTAACATGATAATGCTTTCCTTTACACCGACGTTTTCCAACACTGTAAGCGCTTGAAGCAAATGAACCATGTTGTGATAAGCATGGAAATCTTGATTTCAGACTTCCGCCACGATGTAGATGAGATCTGCGCTCTTCTAGGACATTACGCGGCGTCGTGTGGTAGTTGTTTACCGACGTTTCGGGACAACGTATCGGTCCCATCTTCACGGGTCAAGAGTCCGAGTAGGAAAGAAAGAAAGCCAGCAACCTATAACGTAGATTCTACATGGGAAGGTGCGCGCGGGGTAGCAATTACCACACGATGCCGCGTAATATCCCAGAAGAGCGCAGATCTCAAGCACGGAAACGCTTATGTAGTGGGGCAGTCTATAACCGATTATATTGCCCCTTTCGAGGGAGGATGGAAGTAGTTAGTTGTAGTGGGAGTTTTACAGCGCCGGCACTCCATATCAAAGACAGCTTAGGATATTGGGGGTCGGGGGGATTCAGAAAAGGGCAGTAAAACAAGCCATCTTACTAGCCGTGGGAACGCTATGCACAAAACACTTGGAGTTAGAAGAGAATTCCAACGGGTGTGCTCCAACCGCTCGCTGTCAGCAGGCAGACAGAGACCTTAAAGATACGAGCCTGTTGTAAATGGTGAACGAAGAATATTGTGGTTCAATTTGGTCAAATATATCAGCTTACAAATCACCTGATTAATTTTCTGACTTGGTTGCTTCGGTGTGTTAGATTTGTTGTTAGTTTGATAAAAATTAACAGTTGTACGTCCATCGCCCAACACCCCTTCCACGTCATATTCCCTGAGATAAGCCTTGCTCTCCACTGTACAAGCTAGCAGCTGATCATCTTACCTTCATATCGAGACGTTAACACAATAAAAATAGAAACCTACTGATTGCGCGGAAAAGGTAAGAAGTAAGGATCAGTTAAAAGTCCAAGTTCGAATCCGGGAGTTGTCATCCTAAGAAGTAGCTTAATTTGGTTGACTATCTACATCATTCAGTTTTATTAATTAGAAACACATGGAGAATGATGGTATGAAAATGTGACGTTGTAGCTGGATACCTACTCACAAAATTCGAAACTCACAGTCTCCTGGTTGAAATTTATAAACACAAATGAATCTTCGAAACATTCATTAATCAAACTGCCGTTCACTATGACATACAGACCGACAAATCCGACAGTAGCCGTTACGAGTTATTTCCTAAAATATTTGTTACGCAGCGCTAAAATCTGTTTCGTCTTTTACAGGATTAAATCACTGACTATGTTTACCGTCGGATGTTAATGTTTAGCTCTGTGGTACCGGATGCCTGGGGGACAGAGATGACATCATTGTTTTAGAAAAAAAAGTCGTTTGAGGGGGGGGGGGGGGGGGTGGAAAAAAATTAGGTCCGAGCAAATCCCATACAACTTTTGTGTGTTACCGGCTTAAATTTCATACAATTAAATCACAATGGCCATGTCTATTGGCGTACTAAAAAGTGTTACAATTATCTTACCGCCTTAAATTTCATACAATTAAATCACAATGGCCATGTCTATTGGCATACTAGAAAGTGTTACAATTATCTTACCGCCTTAAATTTCATACAATTAAATCACAATGGCCATGTCTATTGGCATACTAAAAAGTGTTACAATTATCTCTTCTAAGCAATACCGAAGTTTAAAAAAAAACACTCACACAAACCCAAAGCCCACACCTATTTATTATTCCTTTCAGCCCCTAAAAAAACTGTTCCACACGCATTAAGAATTAAAATGTTGATTTATCCCTTGTGGGAGTCGAACCCACGACCTTTGGATTAGAAGTCCAACGCGCTATCCTCTGCGCCAAAGGGACCACACACCCTCGGACATCCCCGTGCACCTGAACACTACTGTGCAATAAGTTGCTAGGCGGATCGCGTTACACGAGGAAGGGAAAGACTTTCGTGTGCATTGAATTTGCCACATTCCTGATTTTCATAAGCCATAAATGCCCATAAATTTTCTTTAACTTCTTCCTTGTTTATTTTGGCCACAGATTTCCTTCTCCCTTCACTGCTTAAGAACTTCCTCATTTAAATGTTTATGATTCTCCTTATTCTTACTGTACTCTTCTTCTTCTCGTCCTCCTCTTCCTCCTCCACTTCTTCTTTTCCACCTCTTCTTTCTGCCTTCTTTATTCTTCCGTTCATTATTTTTCGTATTATCCGTCTTCTTCATAACTGCCTTTCTTGTTCTCACTCTTCGAATTCCCCTCCATACCCCTCTTCATCTTGGTGTTCTCTCATAACTGTACATCACTTCCTTCCTTACTCTATCAATTCTCTCCAGTTCGTACCCCCTTCTCCTACACGTTCCCTGCAGATAGCACGACTGTTCGTGTCCAGGAGGCTCCACGCTCATTTTTCGCCGTCGAGAGAAGTTATGTTGAGGTTTTCATGGTTGTCCTCAGTTCCTACAGTACCTCAAATAGATGACAGCGTCACAGCATATTCTCTGATTATTAGTTTCCTGCTGTGGATCGTAATTCAGGGACAAACCTACTTTATACGCATATATCACCAGAAAACACCGTAACCTGACGGTGCATGAACACAGGACAGGCAGTTCGACGGGATTGCATTGAGGCACCTACTACGAGCTGGACGACCAGAACACGGTTCCAGGCAGACGCATGATAGTTTTGAGTTCAGGAATATGTGGAGATTACCTCCATGGTATATACACTTACACGACGCGGTACTCACGCAGACAGACTACCTTCAAACACCATTAACACTTCGGCTTGCTTTTTGGAAGGTTCCCAGGCTTCGCCCGTTTGTCCTGCTGGTACGAGCAACATGTAGATCATGGGTCTCCAACCCGCGGCCACATTTGTAAATTATGTATATAATACTATAAAAATTATAATACTTTACGCGGTCAGGTACACCACATATTGTTATTTTATCACGTGCGGCCCGCGAAACAGCCCACAATAACAGATGTGGCCCTTTGCCATAAAAAAGTTGGACACTAATGTTATAGGCCTAGGTGAAGATGAGTATGGAGCAATGGTGGAGTGATACTGACAAAGAAAACCCGAAGTACTTGGAGAAAAACCTGTCTCATTGCCACTTTGCTCCCCCACAGGTCTCATGCGGACTGACCAGGGATTGAACCCGGGTCTAACCTGAATTATATTTACATATTCAGTTCCTTCCGCGCAGTAAACACTCCCCTATCGGTTATGAAAACCAATCAGTTAATGCTGTACAGAGAAATAATCGCTGTTTGTTCTGAGATCCACACAAAACACATAAATACACTGTGTGGGCAGAACGTAGAATTGTTGAATGTTAAACGTATTGATATATAAAGATCCAGTCCGTACCGCGCAGTAAACACACTCCGTCTCAGTTACACAAACCAGTCAGTTAATGTTGTACAGTGAAATAATCGCTGTTTGTTCTGAGATCCACACAAAACACATAAATACAGTCCGTACCGCGCAGTAAACACACTCCGTCTCAGTTATACAAACCAGTCAGTTAATGCTGTACAGTGAAATAATCGCTGTTTGTTCTGAGATCCACACAAAACACATAAATACAGTCCGTACCGCGCAGTAAACACACTCCGTCTCAGTTACACAAACCAGTCAGTTAATGCTGTACAGTGAAATAATCGCTGTTTGTTCTGAGATCCACACAAAACACATAAATACAGTCCGTACCGCGCAGTAAACACACTCCGTCTCAGTTATACAAACCAGTCAGTTAATGTTGTACAGTGAAATAATCGCTGTTTGTTCTGAGATCCACACAAAACACATAAATACAGTTCGTACCGCGCAGTAAACACACTCCGTCTCAGTTATACAAACCAGTCAGTTAATGCTGTACAGTGAAATAATCGTTGTTTGTTCTGAGATCCACACAAAACACATAAATACAGTCCGTACCGCGCAGTAAACACACTCCGTCTCAGTTACACAAACCAGTCAGTTAATGCTGTACAGTGAAATAATCGCTGTTTGTTCTGAGATCCATACAAAACACATAAACTGTGTAGGCAGAACGCAGAATTGTTGAATGTTAAACCTGGCGGTACATATAGTAACCACTGGGCTTCAAAACTTGACGATAACATGGCAACAGCATGAAATATTTTGGTGTAATGACGACAACTACCGAATCTTTGTTGTTTTGTGTAATAAAATATTTCACAGACTTAGAACCGTACAAACAGTTTTAAAACCTGCTTATCTAATCCTCTGGGACCTTAGGAGCCACGGCGCTAATGACCCACGTTTTTGACGCATGTTTTTATATAATTCTTATGTAATAAACACAAGCCTTTCAAGGATTCCCACATCTTCATATAACATTGCCGGACACCTTGATATCTCCTTTAATGCTTCAGTTACATTCAAACGTCGCAATGCTACAAATTGAATACCCTACGCCTCCAGATGTGTTACTGCAGTGACACAGATATTGGACATTTTCCTTCGTGTCGTTTCGGTTAAAGAAGCACAACGTTTCGGTAGCTATCTCTACTTCCGTCATCAGGTACAAGCATGAGTCCAATTCTGTTGGGGACAGAAGATGGAGCCAGGCCGGTTAATCACAGGCCTCTCACCGCGGAGGCTCGGGTTTAATCCCAAGGCAGTCCATATGGGATTTATGGTAGACAAAGTGGCACTGCAACAGGGTTTTCTCCCCGCACTTCTCTTTTCTCCTGTCACCATCATTCCAACAATTCTCTATACTCATTCCTTCACATATCACCTAAAGCTATGTAATATTAACAATTGACAGCGTCATTAAATGACACACACTTAGACAGAGACAAAACCCTGACCGGAGCGTAATGCCCGCAAGCACAAATATCGTAAAGTTATACGCAGACGATATCAGTAGCTGGAATGTTTAGTAACACACAACTGACACAAGACTACATACCTACATACCGATCGCAATGTTATAGCACTATGCAAAGAGCTGATTTCAGTCACTCAGCTTGAACTCTCCCGCTAGCGGTGCTAGAGGGGTGTTGGGCTAGTTGTATACAAGCAGTTATAGAGCGCAGATCTTCTGTGTTGCCATCTATTAAGCGAACAAAAACACAGTTTTCATGGAATATTCGTATTATACTAGGTGCGCCCAGAAAGTAATGCAACGCATTTTTTTTCTCGGCCCAATTTTGTTGGATAAAAATGATATTTTGCGTGCTGTATCTTTAAAATGTCCCGCGTTTATGCACATAGGCGCAATGTTTCCCGCTGGATAGCAGCGCAGTAGTGAGCTTTCAAAATGGGGTCTGCAAGTGACGTGCGTTCTAAACAGAGAGCAGTAATTGAGTTTCTTTTGGCAGAAAACGAAACGAGTGAATCAATTCACAGGCGCTTAAGAAAGGTCTATGGAGACATGGCAGTGGATAAAAGCACCGTCAGCCGTTGGGCGAAGCGATTGGCGTTATCAGGACAAGGACGGGGCACACTGTCTGATCTCCCGCGCTCGGGCCGCCCATCAACAGCTGTGACGCCTGCAACAGTGCAACGAGCCGACAGTCTTATTCGAGACGATCGGAGAATCACAACCAGGGAACTCGGACGTCTATGTGGAAACACTGAAGAAGCTGAAGAAGCGTTTCCGGAGAGTTCGTTCCCATAAAGATGCGACAAAAGTGCTTCTTCAACACGACAATGCGAGGCCACACACAAGTCTGCGTACCCGAGAGGCCATCACAAAACTTCAGTGGACTGTCCTGCCTCATCCACCGTACAGCCCGGATCTGGCTCCTTCCGACTACCATCTTTTCGGTCTCTTGAAAGGTGCAATCCGCGGAAAGAGGGTTGAGGACGACGAGGAAGTCATTGCTGAAGTAAAGAGGTGGTTGCGACAGAGACCTGCAGAGTGGTACCGCGAAGGCATACAGGCTCTCGCATCTCGGTGGCGTAAGGCCAAAGATTTAGAAGGAGACTATGTTGAAAAATAGGTTTAGGTAGCCAAAGATTCATGTAATGATGTGACATATTTGAAGTTTTAATAAAATCAATTGTGAATGAGAAAAAAAAATGTGTTGCATTACTTTCTGGGCGCACCTAGTACTATGGCAGTGAGATGGTAAACTGTATAGTTATCTGCAGTCAAGGACGTAAAACGGCGTACAATGTACGCAAGCGATGTTAGGAGAGGCAATACATGGAACAAAAATGGTGTACTGTGGTCAGATCACAAACCCATGTTGGTAGAAAAAGAACCGACACTGCTGAGGGAACATTTGTTCCCTCCAGTCCCTTGTGCTACGACCTCTCGTACGCCGGGCTTTAAGCAAGCTGCCCGCGCAAATTGGTGCCATAAGACTGCGATCGGACTCTACAATGCGGGAGTTTAAAGGCTTCTAACAAACGCATTTTTAGGTAAGAAGCACAAGTCGTTCCAGCATTCCTACTGCATGACTTTTCAGTCGTACGTATCACAAATAATAATAATAATAATAATTATTATTATTATTACTGTTTTATTTTATTTTTTAATATAACTTATTACGCCAGCACACGTTATGTACGCGTTAAGTATGTCGAATATAACCACAAAATTTCCCATCGTCACCACGGTAACAACAGCTGACTTACAAACAACATTTCATGTATAAGCCGGGATAGCGTAGTCGGCATGATAGCTACGCTACAGGTTGGAAGATCCGGGGTTCGAATCTGCATAGGAGAATAATATTTTTCTCTTCTCCAAATCCTCCAGACCGAGTCTGGAGCCAACCCAGCCTCAAATTCAAAGGGTACCATGGGTTATTTCCCCGGGAATAAAGCGGCTGGGGCGTGAAGTTAACCATTAACTTCCATCTTGTGCTGAGGCTAAGAATTGGTATAGCTATACCTCTCCTCCATCCATATACGAGTATGCCTACACGGCGTCAACAGGAACAATAGACATGCAGCAGACATACATTTATGATCTATTTCGGTACTAAATATGACATAACTGATTACACCGTTTCATTGGTTACCACCACAAAACCGAAAACTACATACAATCTCCATGGCACGCGGTGGCGCAGTTGGTTGAGGCACTGCGCTACAAACCGGAACGTCGCGGGTTCGATTCACGATGGTGTCACTGGAATTTTTTATTGGCATAATCGTTCCGGTCGCACTGTGGCCCTGGGGTCGACTCAATCGAATGAGTACCAGGAATCTTTCCTGGGGGTAAAGGCGGCCGGTGTGTAGGGCTGACAACCTTGCCACCTTCATGTACCGATTGTCTAAAAAATCTGGGAGCCTCCACCTCCTGGATCCCTTTACATTTTTACATAGAATCTCCTTATGGTCACATCTTTTTTTTAAATTCCATAAAACTACTACCCCAATTACAGTTGCACATTCTTCTAAGTTCTGTTACCAAAAGTCAGTTCAGAGCTCTAAAGTAAAAATACGTTAACGCAGCAATCGCCTCAAATGTTCGCGAGTCAGCCATGTTGTCATTAGTGACAGCAGGGAATTAAACAATACGACGCTAGGATATCATCGAATGGCACAACTTTCATACCAAGTTTCGTGAAAATCTGTACTCTGGTTAGAATGTTGAAATTTGCTTCCTACAGAGGAGAGCAGGCTCTTTCATTCATTCATTCTGTAGTCTGTCTTACGACAAGTCCTTGCCCTCTTCATTCTGTAGTCTGTCTTACGACAGGTCCGTAGCTTCTTCCAAAGCGAGTTCTCCACAGGGTGCGATCTAGTGCTTCCTCTTTCAATTTCTTTATAGAAGCAAAATAAAGTAATTATAATAATGATAATAATATCTGTGGTGCTAGAGAAAATGTAATAGGAAACTAGGCTTTATGAGTCCTGTTCGGACATTCTTGTCACACTTTTACAAGGAAATGTAGGCTAAAAATGTAAACATTATGTTTCCTCAAGGCTTGTTATCTGGCCTGCGAAAGTTCCCGAAACAAGAGGAAAATAAAGAATCTGTTTCGGAAACCGGAAATTTAGGTTTCGCTGTAACTGCCGTTTTTCGCACTACTGACTGTAATAAACAAAACTAAGCATTTAATCAGCCGTTCAAGCAGCTTACGGCTTTAACGCAGCCGAACGCTTAATCGCTCTTATCGACAAAGTTCGTAATTGGCATACATTATAGACAAATTGGTAACTTTTAAATAACGTGCAGGTAAAATGGTCTCTGTGCGCGCTATGAAGCCATATGAGGGGATGGTAACCTTCACGCCACGAACACTTTATCCTTAGAGGAAAGTGGGACTGCGTTCGTTGTGAGTTACACACACACTTTTTACATAACATTTAAATACAGTGGACCCTCGAACTTCGAACGGTTTGATGTTCGAACAACTCGAAACTCGAACAAAAAATTCGAGGAAAATCCGGTTTTGAAACTCGAACAGAAACTCGAAAGTCGAACAAAGAATCACGTGGTCGCCTTCTCTCTCTGCTTGGTACAGATGAAAGAAGGGTAATTCACCTTCCAGTGAACAGTAATATCCCTCCTACTATTATTATTGATTGATTATTATACAATATTTTTTATGTATGTACTATTATAAATAAAAATTTTCAATTATTGAAATTAAATATACTTGTTTTATCATTATGATCTTTTGAAATAGGCACTTAAAATGTTTTATATTGGGTAAATTTTGGGGTTCTGGAACGGATTAATTCAATTTACATTATTTCTTATGGGGAAATTTAACTTGAAAGTCGAACAACTTGAAAGTCGAACCGTCTCCTGGAACGGATTGTGTTCGAAGTTCGAGGTTCCACTGTACCAGTTTTCAGAACGTTAATTTAACATTCCAGCAAGTCCGGATTCACGTGAAAGCTGTCCAAACTACAGCTTAGGGCCTCACATTGCGTGGCGCCTCGCTACAAAATTAAATGCATTTATAAATATGGAAAATCACAATACATAATAATGATAATTATTTGTGTATAACGAGGTGGGCGGGGCATGTAGCACGTATGGGGGAGGGAAGAGATGCATACAGGATTTTGGTGGGGAGACCTGAGGGAAGGTGACCACTTGGAAGACTCAGGCGTAGATGGTAGGAAAATATTAAAATGGATATTCAAGAAGTGGCATGGGGGCATGGACTGGATTGATATGGCTCAGGATAGGGACAGGTGGCGGGCTCTTGTGAGTGCGGTAATGAACCTTCGGGTTCCATAAAACGCGGGGAATTTCTTGACTAGCTGACGACCTGTTAGATTCTCAAGAAGGACTGTGCTACATGGTGTTAGTTAGTTAGAAATTTGTGTATAACAATATTTCCCACAAATATTCATTTCTTTTAAATTCTGAGCAATAAAGTTTAGCACAGGGAGAAGGGCCTCTTAAATGTTACAGCTTAGGGCCCACAACACGTTTAAATCCGGCCCTGTATTCCACCGCCGCCGCCACCACCACCGCCGCCACCACCACAAACACCATCACCACCACCACCACCACCAACACCACCACAAACACCAACACCACCACCACCACCAACACCACCACCACCACCACCACCACCAACACCACCACCACCACAAACACCAACACCACCACCACCAACGAAGACGTTCCTCTTTTCGTCTTCACCATATCCTTCTTTTCTTCTTCTTACGATTTTCTTTTTTCGTCTTCACCTCCTCGGCCACCTCCACCATCATGCTCTTCTCTATCGCCGTCACCTTCGTGCTCAGTTTATGCAAAGTAACCGACGCGCTATGGTCTAACTCAGCGGTTCCCAAACTTTTTCGGTCCACCGCCCCCTTGGTTCCATATACACACCCACAGCGCTCCCTACTTTTTTAAAAAAAAAAACATAAATGCGATTTTGTTTCCACTTTTGTATTTAAAAAATCGTTTAAATAAAATTATAAGAGTTAAACTTAATGTTTTATGTGTTAATTAATAAATTAAAATTCATTATATTTTTTATGATTAACAATAATTCATCTAGCAATAGTTTATTAAAAAAACAATATGTGCTTGAATAAGATTCATAAATTAAAATACTAAGAAATTTAGTTCATTTTTATTTTTAACATAAAAATTACTTCATTTGAATTTTATTATAAAAATAAATGCACTACTTGTCTACTAGCCCCCCCTGTGATAATAATAGCGCTCCATTCTACCTGTCGTACCTATTAGCGCCTACCTCGGTAATCCCACCGCCCCCCAGGGGGCAGTACCGCCCATTTTGGGAACCACTGGTATAAAGCCACGGTAGAGACAGCGCATTGCATGTGTGTAGGTACTGTGGGTATGGAAGTCTACAATGTGTGTCGCTACATGCAGGACTTGAAATGTTTATAGCTGTGTGTAAGCCCATAATCTTTATACATATTAGACGCAATCCTCATATTCCTGTTTATTCACTTCATTCAAGTACATCTTGCAACATGCTTTACACACAGACAACAGAACACATCGGGCCTAGGAACGAGTGATACGTGGAAGGGGAAACAGACAACATATCAAGATTAAAACGTCTATCCTGAGAAAGAACACCATGAAACAAGTTTAAATAAAAGTGCAAAATGGCGACGTGGCAACAAATTAAAAATAAAACTGATTATGTCACTGTTATTACCACTCCTTCCATAGAGAAGCTTCCAGTCGCTCAGTCAGAAAAAAAAAGAAATCTCGTCTCTTTCGGAACCCGAAACTTCAAAACTGTGTTTCAAAGAGCGCGCCACTGCGCTGTACTTAGCCATATGAATCCAATCCAAAGCCACAAAGTATATGTCGAAGGTCCATTTTAATGATATCCTGCTACCTACGCCTACCAATCCAAGCGGAAACTAAAAAAAAAACATCGAAGTCCGACGGGACCTCTCAATTCATAAACCCTTCGAAGAATTTTTTGAACTGAAAGTACGTTTCCATACAATGCTCCCAGATTTCCGAAACAGCACTGTTTTTTTAAGTTTTCCAGGCTGTGGCACACTGTGTGGGCAGAATGTAGAATTGTTGAATGTTAAACTAGGCGGTACATATAGTAACCACTTGGCTTTAAAGGGTGGAGTAGCATACCGCAAAGGCATATAGGGAACTGGGGTACAGTACAGCGCCATGCATTCTTTACCATGCCATTGATAAAGGTTCACACACCGGCTGTTTTAACCCCGGTGCCCATTGGACAGGCGGTGCTTAGGGCTGACGGCGATCTCAACGCTGTGAACAAGAGACAATCTCTTGCGCCGTCTACAAATCAAACACAGCTTCCTCTGTCCTTCAGCCGTAGCCCAGCCATTAAACCGACCGAGTTTGAAAGTGGACGTCACCTGCATGTGTAATCTAAACGTTACTAAACTTGCGAGTTCCGAGGTTTTCACAGCTGTGTAATCGGGGATATCGGTCATCTGGGATGCGATGCCGCGTTGTAAGATGTTTCCCGACGTTTGAAAGGCCTTTAACCCCTGAAGAACCCGAACCCTTGCAGATTAAGACAACACGTTCATTCTAACCATCGGGAACCACTTACGGAACGTGACAACCCGGAAGACCGGAGTCCTCGACGTCGCACTGAAAGGCTACACGCCGACTTTTAAGTTCTACGTGTTCCATTGCGTGTAGATTGAAAGGATTAGGTCCCTTCAGCTGAATTATATTCCGTTTCGACCAATCCAGTATCTGAACACGTATGATTCACGTCCAAACGGCACAGCTCTACACGTTGTATAGGAAACTCAACAGTATTTGCGTCTGTGGGTATAAATAACGGGGTCTTCGTGCGTTGAAACAGTATCCTATAATAAGAACAGAACAAACATCATCTAATCAACACAGACAATTTACTTAACTTCTTCCGTTCACCATAAAGTGATACACTTCAAACTCATTCTGAATAACACACAGGCTTTTGTTTTTAAGGTTATAGTTCCCGTTAGGTTAAAGTATTTTCAATGGGAGGGACGGAATCGGGACTCTAAGGAAGTACTTATTACATTTAACGAGCTCTTGAGAACTGTACTCTCCCACATCAGCTGGAGGGAGCTAAATTGGGGCATCAGTCAGCAACAGAACAGCAGACGCAACTTGAACTGGCTCCGGACAGCCTGTTCACGTGCTGGCACAAAGGAAGTTGGCTTGCAGTACAATACCTATCGACAGAAGAGCCTAACAACGTGTCATGGTGTGTGTGCGTGTACTTACGCGTAGGTCATCTTCATGTTATGCTTCGTAAGTTAACTTACAGTTTTTCATGTGCGTATATAACGCACTTCATAAACGGTACCCTTCAACAAATATTACTGGAGTGGCCAAATGAAGGCCGATGACATGGGTACGGCATTGTCAGGTTAAATTCTGCGATGTAGTGTAGTGTAGTGTAGTGTAGTGTAAAATAAAAGAGGACCTCAAAATCAATAATACAGGCAATGTACGTATAAACGTAACATTGAGGCGCGTTCATGTAACCATTGTTGCCGTGCAAAAGCAATAAGTATTACATATTCTGAGTGTGTCTGTAGCCTTAGTTATCCAGCATGCAAAGCGCATGCGCCGTATTATATTGTCGTCTATGGCCTGTCTGGCTCTACCATATTTTTGCACATTATCTCATAAACGGCACGATTTTCGGAAAAAAGTTATTGAACATAAAAAGGTGTGGTTTGATTTTCTCTACAGCTTTTGTCTGAAACATTTCTCATTCTAAGACGAAATCAGCGAGATATCATAAATGTACGTAGGTCTTCATGTAAAGTACCCTTTACTCTTGTCTGAATTTGATCAAAGCTGAATTTTCTCGACAGATTTTCGAGAAATACTGAAATACCACATTTCATGACAATCCGTCTAGTGGGACCCGAGTTGGTCTATACTGAGATGGAAGGACGTACAGACAGACAGACAGGACGAAGCTAATAGTCGCTTTTCGCAATTTTGCGAACGGGACTAAACACGTAAGCAATGTTATAGACATGCGACAGAAGTCGTAGTCTATTTGAAAATACAATCGTTAAGTGCTCACCATTTACACAGCTAAATTCAATAAGGCAGACTGCAGTCGACGACGTGATTTCGTTTTAACAGGACTGAGTCATCGCCAAAGTCCAAAGCGCGTTGTCACTGCATCGTCACCGGGCAAGTGTTGCAACTGACAGGTTCCATAAGTTGCATCTCGCTCGGTACTTGCACTCCGCGTCTTCTGATATGCCTGCAGGTGACAATGCAGCTACACCCTGTCATAACACAAAGTTAACAAGACAGGCAACGTACGTACAAACTTAACATTCAGGCGCGTTCACGTAACCATTGTTGCCGTGGAAAAGGAATAAGCATTACATATTCTGAGTATCTGTAGCCTTAGTTATCCAACATGCAAAGCGCATGCGCCGTATTCTATTGTAATCTGTAGCCTGTTCGGCTCTACCATATTTTTCCACATTATCTCATAAACGGCACCATTATCGAGAAAACGTTATTGAACATAAAATGTGTGTTTTGATTTTCTCTACAACTTTCGTATGAAACATTTCTCATTCTTAGAAGAATTCAGCGAGATACTATCACAAATGTACACAGGTCTTCATGTAAAGTACCCGTTATTCTTGTCGGATTATAATGAAACTTGAATTTTCTCGACAGAGCTTCGAAAAATACTCAAATATAAAATTTCATTAAAATCCGTCCGGTGGGAGCGAGGTGTTACATGCGGGCGCACAGACAGACAGACAGACATGACGAAGCTAATAGTCGCTTTGCGCAAGTTTTGCGAACTGGCCTAAGGCGGGTCCAGATGAGATGAATATCAGGCCTTAAAGCAAACCATGTACACTGGCTCTGATGACGATTTTGACTTGCATTCGGTAGGTGACCGGTTTGAATATCGACAGAGGCACCGACCACACTCACTGACGATTTTAGTGATCATGCTTGATAGTTTATAAAATTACATGATGACCGCTTCCTTCCATATCCATCCAATTCACTGTTCAATGAACCATCGTACCATTCGACGCTATAAGGCGGTGCCATGGCTCAGACGGTTAGTCGCCGGCCTCTCACTGCGGAGGCCCGGGTTCGTCCATGTGGGATTTGTGGTGGACAAAGTGGCACTGGGACAGGTTTTTCTCCGAGTTTTCGGTTTTCCCCTGTCGATTTCATTCCACTGGTGCTCTATTAATTGTAAAACTTGGTAAAAAAAACTGCTGATCTTCATCATAGGGTTGCACAAAAAGCCTTAATGCTGTGGTGCGTCCGTAGCATCTGCTGCGGGGCCCTTCACCATGTAAAAAAAAAATCGACGCTATATAACAGGCGTGGCCATCTGGACACAGTTCGAGAGCCACACTTTAAGAGGCACCTTGGGCAAAAACCAGGTACTAATAAAATAAAGTATTTCTTCTTTATCTGATGGCTTCATAGTCCCGTTCATCCAACTACAGCAGGTCAGTTTCAGTCAGTTATGAGTCTCCCTTCTTTAGCAAATCTTTTAAAACGCCGTTTATGGCCAGCCTCGTGTAGACGTAAAACAGCTGCACATTATTCTTGTAGAAGAAAGTTGCGCGAGCCTCGCTGTGGCCACCTCTGTCATATTCACCGCAGTATTCAACCCCGCGTGCCGCAAGTTCCTAAACACTGAAACCCCCTGGTTCGAAAAATACCAGTCAAGATATGGTTATTCGCATTTTGCGACGTTATACTGCAGGGATGACCTAACCGCGGCTCGCGAGCCACATGCGGCTCTTTGACATATAATGTGCGGCTCGCGGAAATATGTTGGCTGAGCTCCTTTTTGCATTACATTCATATAAAAGATAAATAAAAAATTTTCAAGCTTCATAATTATTTACCGGTATAAACTGAGAGTCCGCTGGATTGAAACGTAAGTTTAATGTTCGTGGTGAGTAAATATATTTAAGAATTTTTGTAACAAAATGTGCGTGTAACAATAAAAACGTGTGTGTAATATTTGTTCATGTCTTGCGGCTCTCAAACATCTGAAGTTTATCGTATGTGGCTCTTACGTTAAGCTAGTTTGGCCACCCCTGTTATACTGTGACAATAGATCCATTGAGAGATTCTGTAATTCATACACAGAATTAATAATACTAAATTAATGTACTAAATTACATCAAAATACCGCCTGCCACGGACACGAAAGAGATAGGTACATCCCCATCACGTTTACATTTAAACCTACAACATGAGTTAAAAGCAAAAACATGTGGCTAGTTTACACTATGTCTGTTTTCAGTTTCGGATCCTTTCATCCTTCAAGTTTGTACCGTTGACGGTGCTGGCAAGATAATTCTATCAAAAGCATCAAAACCGACATCGCGTACCCTAGTAACAAGCAGTAGAACGCAGACTGTAAATGCTTCAATGTCAGGACAATGTATTCTCCAGGAGGAGAACCGAAATCTCCGGCTCCTTCCAGAGCGGCCGTGTACTTTAAGTCCTCCCACCACAAATTCACTAACCCAGCCTGCAGTAAATTAAGTAAGACTTTGTCGTACTTCGCCTTCAACTGGAAACCTTTCGGAACATGAATCGTTATTAAATTGGAAGCAAAATCGTCTTTGATCTTGCAAATACTCGGAACACCATTTGCATCCTTGTATTTGAGAGCTATGTTATATTCCACCGGAAACGTGGCGTAGAGAAATGCTAAAGTACCATCCGCAACTCGTCCCTGGGCTGAGTCAACTTCCACAGTACTATTCATATGTATATATCGCTTTCCTTTCAGCTCAGGGTACAGAAAGATAACGCCTGTTTCGGTACTACACTCGATCCCAGACGTGAGAATTTCATCTTCTGAAGCTAACTGGTGTTGAAGCCCTGGATCTATTAAGAAACTTGTAAGGTATGCCTGGTACACTGTGTTGAGAGCCCAACAGTAGAGCACCCATGCAAAGAATACGGCTCTGGTTGCAGCCACGTGGGGAGGGTGGTTGGAAGCCGACTCCTCTAAGATAATGGCCCAGAAGTTCAGCAGACATTTGGGTAAGCTGGTGTAAGCCTGGTTCTGTGCTGCCTCTGTGGATATATTGCTCGTTATTCTCACTACTTGCCACATGACGACAGCAACGACTACGTACGCTGTAACGAACCCCGACCATAACGAAATTCTGAACACTCTAGTGAGGCTCATCCATCGCGGGTATGACGTGGCGCAGGGGACGTACCATCTGACCTTATCAATAAGATGGGGTGTCAGACATTCGATTTCTTTGATCAAATGACACCTGTGCCACAGACCAGCTATACCTATATCTGAATAGCTCCTGGCGATCTCACCTGTCACACCGTTCCACGTTCCGTTGCCGAGGTCCCAACCCAGTGTCCACCGTCAGGTGGAGGTTCACGGTATTTTATGGAACTATTGGTAGTCTTCGCAAGTTCTGATACGATCTGTATCTCCAGGCCTTTGTCGTATGTGATACTTTTCGCATCTACGATAGTAGTACTCTTTCTCATAATGAAAGACGGTACTTCAAACGCAGAAACTGTTAAAGGACATCCTTGAAGATCGTTTGGGATCTTCTGTGGAAAAAGACAGACGTTGTGCAGAAAATGCCCCGTCCGTCTAATGTCCGAAACCCAACGATCATAGAGAGCCACGTCTTTGTCGTGAGGACATTTGCCTGCGGGTCGGTAAGGAAACCAAACGTACGCATCCAGTATGCTCACTGCGTCTGTTGCCAAGTGTGTGTCCTGCGCTGGAATCAACACAACCGAATTAACTATTCTTGATGTCCACAGCTCAGCAAAAATATCTTCAGCAAGAAGTTTCGCATTGACTTCTCGTACCCCATAACCAATATCACAAATTTTGTTCGTGGGTTCCACTCCCACGTATTTCCGAGTTTCTTCACCTGATGTCCTATGTCCTTCACAACGCCCTCAAAATCCTGACATGAAGACAACAGTACATATCCTTCGTAATTACTCCTTGACGGCGACGTGTCTTTGAAGTCATTATTTGCGTTGAAGGATAGTAAGGACCACGCTTCAATCTTGTTCAATTCCTCCAGTATCAACTGTCGCAAATCCTCCGTTGAGCGGACACCATTAAAAGAATCTTTCTGCACTTTCTCAGTGGTGTTACGGCCTGGAGGCAAAACTAGGTTGCGTGACGGTGTGTTCTGAGACACAACTACGCTGTGTACCGGTGTGTTGTAACAGACGACCAAGATGTGTCCTGGTGTGAAGTGTCGTACCGCGATATCACGCAGACACTGTGCCATTTCAAAGTAAAGATGTCCTGAAGTTTGTACAATCACAAACCATAAGAAAATTACGAACATGATTGTGTTACTCTTATGTCTAAACGTGTGACAGCTTTCCGTATGACTGGACCAATTCCGTACAGCCATAATCGAGTTCCGTGTTTTTGATTACAGCTTTACCGAGGGTATCAAACTAAATACGTTCTTACGTCTACCTTAAATGAAACAGGCAGGTATATAAGCGAAACTCCATAAAGTAATTGTACTGTACTTCAGCATTTCATAGTCACGTGTTCTTATCTTTCCCTCTATTATTTTCTAACTTATAAAACACCGACGTTTAAAGTGCCGCCTATGTCAATAATAAAATGACTGTGTAATCGCCAACGGGTTAGTGTAGTTCTTTATGTGATTTATCTAAATCTCTCTTTCACGCAAATAATCATCGAACACGACAAATGTATTTTACACAATGTTGTTGTTTGAACTCTTGTGGTTCAGCAACGCCCCCAAGTTCAAGAGACGCTCATTTTAAATTTATAGATACGGCTAACTGCGTCGGTTGTATAACAGACCTTTCATACGCTAATCTAATAACTGAACATTCTTGTGGCCACTATATGCAATACACGGACAGCATGCGCGTTTGCCACATTAAGCCCTTTATAACATGTCATGTACCTACGATAGAAGCGATGCGGTTCTCATGAAAACATAATCAGTGTCACGGAATGTTATTTACATGAATTAACTGCACGTAGTACTCATGTGTCATTACGTATTCATGATATACAATTCTAAGCACACACACAAACACATATATACATAACTATGCACAACATTTTAACATAATATTTTTATTGACATGTTAGGATACAAGTTCTATCTCAATATGGAATATGTAACTTTATGTGTGAAACTACACGGTTACAACAGAAGAAAAATCATAATTTGGAAAAGGAAAGACACAGATTTTCCTACTAAGTACCGGCCGTAGCAATTTATCTACCTATTTAGCCCTCCACTCAACATTCTTACAAAGTATGTCATATTTTAATGCATATTAATTTAATCAATTCTGCTGGAATTTGATCAACGCCTGGTGATTTATATCTTTTCGGATTTTCAATAGCCACATATTACCACTATCAGTACTTTGTTTTATAGTCCCTGTACGTATTTATATATATGCAGTTATATCGTGTACAAGGGCCGCGATAGCTCAATCGGTATAGCGACTCGCTACGGACTGGACGGTCCAGTTATCGAATCCCGGTGGGGGGCGGGATTTTCCGCACCTGTCCAGACTGGCCCTGGGGCCCACCCAGCCTCCTCTACAATGGGTACCGGGTCTCTTTCCCGGGGGTAAATTGGCCGAGGTGTGACGTTGACCACCCACTCCCATCTAGCGCCGAGGTTAAAGAAAGAGTAAAGCTATACCTCTACTCCCCGTCTGTGCCTTAATGGCAGGTTATAGGGTGAACTTTACCTTTCTTTATCGTGTATATTATTCGATAATGAATAGTTCGTAATTTTAACATGTTTAAGGCACAAGAACGAAAAAGTGAAAACAAAATGCACATAACAACTGCGGACATTTGTAGGGTAAGAGAAAACAGCTACTTGGATTGAAGTAAGCGGATGTATAAGATTATTTTAAACATTTTATTACATAATTACATCTTTCACATATTTAATAATGGGGCGCGCGGTGGCGCAGTTGGTTGAGGCACTACGCTACAAACCGGAACGTCGCGGGTTCGATTCCCGATGGTGTCATTGGAATTAATTCCTTGACATAATCGTTTCGGTCGCACTATGGCCCTGGGGTCGACTCAGCCTCTAACAGAAATGAGTACCAGGAATATTCCCTGGGGGGTAAAGGCGGCCGGTGCGTAGGGCTGACAACCTTACCACCTTCATGTGCCGATTGTCTACAAATCTGGGAGCCTCAACCTCCTGGACCCCTCAGGGCCTGTCTAGGCCTGTAATGGGGTTGCTTTACCTTTACCTTTTACATATTTAATAATACATGAGTAATATTGGCAGTTAACTTATTTCAATAGACGTGCGATGACGCTAATAACGATTTCATGATAATCGAAACGTGTCTGTTGTAGGTGTATGACAAATGTGATAAAAGGCTTAACTTGGTAAATGTACAATTTGTGTATTGAATTTCTTACGGGACAAATTATCGGCAAGTGTTCCTTCTGGGTTTATACGTTTATAAGGTGAAACAAGAAGTGTGGAACTGTCGTTTCAAGAGAACCGGGACCCACTAACGCAACGGTATATACCAGAAGAATGGAATCTCCAATTAACGTAAGGGCGTATGATGTGCCATTGACTAGTCCAGACAGAAAGAAGAATTTGTCTCTTGAGTGCGTGATGAAGGTACTATGATCTTTCGAAACGTCGGGAACTACTCACCTAACGACACAGCGTCACATCCCAGAACACCGAAAATTCCTTATACCACAATTCCATATTTATTTGCCTGCTCCCAACTGTTCCAGTCCCTTTACCAGACTTGACTTTCGTTAGTAATGAAACAAGTATGGCTGTCTCGATACGATACAGACAGCTAATGTACCTTGCAGGACACATCGCTCTTTACTTCAATAACCGTTACATTTCTCTCTGATTTGTCAGAACATCCGAAGTTATTCAGTCGCCCTCGGTGGAGTAGTGGTTAGCGTGCTCGCCACTGGGCCCAAGGTTCGCGGGTTCGATCCCGACCGAGGGCTACGGCTTCGATTATAGCTGATTTCGGCTGAAGGGGAAATCACGTAAAACTTCTGATACCACAATATCTACAAAATCTGTGTCTTTTAAATTTCGGTTTGGGGGGGGGGTTTGGGCAGGGCTGCAGCCCGGCAGCCCCCCCCCCCCTTGGGTGCACCCCTGCCTGAACTCTCCAAGGTTCCTACGCAATGAGTTCCGAAATCATGACAAATGTGTGAAGATCATCTGTTGCGATCTACAATGTGTGCATATTTACCTCCATCTCCCCTATACGCCTTCATGACGTGGTGCTTAGACAGACGGGCTTTTACCTTTTTCAGTGTCTGCAGTGATGGGATCGATGCGTTTGACAGTGTCTGCTTTCACTTCAGCCTTCTGCTGCAAGGTCGGAAGAGAAGGTCAAGGTCGGAATCAGGGGTCACTGACCTGCCGTCACGAGCAAGATGAGACTCTCTGGATCAGCGATTTTAGCATGTGACATTCTGGAATGGCGTGCTATAAACAACACACCTTTAGCTCTGCCAATCTCCGTCGTCGTCTTAGAGCTAACGTCTGTGACGCGCATTCTGGACGTGCACGGTTCATATCCCTACCGGAACACCGTTCATTTTAAGGTTTTCGTCATTTTCCTCAGCCCCTGCGGCAACCACGACATACATACATACATCCACCCCCATCTAGCGCCGAGGTTAAAGAAAGAGTAGAGCTATACTTCTACTCCCCCTCTGGGCCTTCGTGGCCTGTTCTAGGGAGAACCTTTACCTTTTACCTTACTTTTATTTCTCTACAAAAGCCTGATGATGGTCCAAGGGGACCGAAACATGTGGCTTACCAATAACAATAAAAAGTATACAGCTGTGCTTGAAGGTAGCTTGACCATTTATTTGGAGAATAGTCTAGCTATATAAGCAGTGCCTTCACACAAGTGCCTAAAGCTTCATCTCTGCAGCATTCACAAATGCCCACACCATTAGACTGAAAGGTAAATAAAAAAGGTAGGGGTAAAGATCGCCCTATAAGAGGCCATGAAGGCCCAGAAGGGGAGTAGAGGTATAGCTCTATTCTTTTAACCTCGGCGCTAGATCGGGGTGGGTGTTCAGCACCACACCCCGGCCGCTTTACCCCCGGAATGACCCGGTACCCATTGTACAGGAGGCTGGGTGGGCCCCAGGGCCGGTCTGGACGGGTGCGGAAAATCTCGCATCCACCGGGATTCGCTCCCCGGACCGTCCAACACACAGCGATTCGCTATACCGACCCACCACTATCAGACTGAAACTTGACATCAAACTTCTAACCTCCTTTTAATAAAATACGAGTCATCTCTGTTATTTACGCGTTCCGTTTGTAAACTCCTAATTGCTGACAGATAATATACCGCCCGATAACCAGCACAAACACTATTACATCCAGTTCATTATAAAATAATGAATGACACACTGGCGTGACGAAGACTCGGACAGTCACCGCCCACGGCCTTGTCAGTTCCAGCTGCAGATGTCTGCTGTGTTAATTAGCTAATGTTGAACGAGCATTAAAACACTGTCAGTCCACGGGGTTCACTTCAGGGTCAAGAATAAGACTTGTGGTTTTAAAACACACATTTTTTTTTCTGCAATTTATCATCAGAAACTTTACTACCACCAAAATGTTTTTCAGACAACGTGACAACAAGACGGAAACCCAAGACGTTCGTCCAATATTTTTATTTCCCAGTCATCAGCAGGGCGAGAAAAAAAGACGAATGTTGTAACAAAATGTTGTCACCGTGTAAGTTAAACCTCTCACGTCACAACTACCCACAAAACAAAAAACGAATAACTAATGACAATAGCAAACCGCTCGTAAGCGCAAGCCGGTGTGTTGGTAACGTTCTACACTCGTAAGCGGACGGTACCAGGTTCGAACACCAGACGCATTAATGGCTATAATGGCCGAGGATCGTCGTCTTTTTACTCAGTTCCTCCGGGAAAATGATGGGGGTGTTGCATCAAACAGGCCAAGACTGCCTCCTTCCGAATCCTTTCTTATGTAATAACATTCACACTCTGCTTTTAAATCTCGTTCGACGCTGTGTAACTTGTAAACGTGACACAACTTCGTTAAATTATCTTGACATCACTCAATCTAAGATACACAAAACTATAATTTTGCCTGCTATTTGTATGGGTGTGAAACTTGGTCTCTCACATCTAGGGAGGAACATAGGCTGAAGGTGTTGGAGAGTTAGGTGCTGAGGAGGATATTTGGGCCTAAGAGAGACGAGGTAACAGAGTGGAGAAGACTACATAACGAGGAACTTAATGATCTGTACTCGTCACCAAATATTATTCTGGTGATCAAATTAAGGAGAATGAGATGGGTGGGGCATGTGGCACGTATGATGAAGAGGAGAGGCACATACAGTGTTTTGGTGGGGAAACCTGAGGGAAAGAGACCACTTGGAAGACAAAGGCGTAGATGGGAGGAAAACATTAAAAAGGAATAAAGAAGTAGGATGGGGCATGGACTGGACTGATCTGGCTCAGGATAGGTACCGATGGCTCGCTGTTGTGAGTGCGGTAATGAATCTTCGGGTTCCATAAAATGTGGGGAATTCCTTGACTAGCTGAGGACTCGTTAGCTTCTCAGGAAGGACTCTGCTGCATGCAGTTAGTCACTCAATCTAACGTCTACACGATAAACAAGACGGCAGTGAATACGTTAAGAGAAACTTATTTGTCAACCGGACGTCACCATTCCACAGCTGGATCTTGATAAGGTTACTAGCTACAAGCTGTGCGTGTCAGTGGACTGACGGGGGAAAAAAAAGCGACAATTCCTTGTTCATCTGTAGTCCTTCCGGTGTTCGTCAACTGCAGAACCACCAAGTGGCCACAACCGCCCTCCGGGACATCAGTATGTTTTGCGTACGGCCACTCCCCGATTTACGCAAATCCTTAAAATGAAGAGAAATGAAATAATAACATTTTGAAAAGCGAGGCGAATCTTTCCTTACGGGAATCAAAGCACACTGAGAAGAAGGTGACGGAAGAATACTGCTGAGCGATAACACAGGCGGCGGGTCTGTCATGCTGCGGCCGATCAGCTTCCAGCGTGTTGGAGTTTGCATTTCAACTGGACTGTGCTGTACATAGATGTATAATTCACCATATGTATACTCAGTTCCGAATTCTGCAAAATCCGACTTGCGCCGGACCATCCGGACCGCAAATACTTCGTAAGACGTACTGACTCCGACTTCTACTCCGCAACTATCTGGTCCACATATCGGCAGTGCTACCAATATCCTGACGTGTATGTGGTCTTCCTCTGTCTCTTAGTGGATCACGGTCAGCACACACGCCTTCATAACACAACGACAAAATTCCTCCAAACTCTTTCTCCAGTGGCGCAATAGCCCTTAGTGGGTAACGACCTCCTCATTATCGAAGCTTCACGATCACCCTTTAGACACACCACACTCGGTAGGACTCCTCTGGACGAGGGACCAGCTCGTCGCAGAGACCTCTACCTGACAACACACAACACTCACAAGAGACGTACATCCATGCCCACTGCGGGAAGGGAATACTACAACATGTAGGTCCCATCTTTAAGGATCTTGATCCTTAAATATAGGACCAATATGCTGTCCCGAAACGTCGGTAACAAACCAACGTACACTGCGCAACAACCCAGAAGAGCGAAGATAATCAGCGTCGTTACACCTATCAGAAATGGATTTCCAGCAGAAACAGCAGCTATGTTTTTCACACGCGTTTAAGCCGACTCTGGAAAAAAACTGGAGTCTGGATAGCTCAGTCAGTATAGTGACTAGACTGTACGATACTGGATTCCATTCCCGGAAGGGACAAGATATTTGTATCTTCTCCAAAACGTTCAGACAGGCTCTGTGGACCACCCACCCAGCTATTCAAAGAGTACTGAGGTTCTTCTCCCGGGGATAAAGCGGCCGGGTCGTAAAGCTGACCACTCGCCTCCATATAAAGCCGAGGTAAAGAATGAGTGGAGGTATACCTCTACTCCGTCAATATGCCTTCATGGCGTGCACAGGGACTGCTTTACCTGAAAACCACCCAGACTACGAGTATAATCCAAGCCGGCCGACTGGATACGGTCACAGCTCAAGACTTCCCTACTGAGACCTGCAAGACTTCCCTACTGAGACCTGCAAGACTTCCCTACTGAGACCTGCAAGACTTCCCTACTGAGACCTGCAAGACTTCCCTACTGAGACCTGCAAGACTTCCCTACTGAGACCTGCAAGACTTCCCTACTGAGACCTGCAAGACTTCCCTACTGAGACCTGCAAGACTTCCCTACTGAGACCTGCAAGACTTCCCTACTGAGACTGCAAGACTTCCCTACTGAACCTGCAAGACGCAATACTCCTAATTACTGACGACGTGAAATCCCATTCCAGCAAGTACACATCGTGCTGCTGAAGCGACAAGAATTAGTCTCCAGTTCTAGGGCGAATGGTTGCGTCGCTCTGCCAAGCGTGAGTGAGCAACTGACAGTGACTGACCGTAACAATGGATTAAGCGACCATATGGATGAACTGCACAGCGGACACAGCACATAATAGCGTATGAACATCAAACTAAATGGCGGTTAAGTTGCCCTTCAGCATACGCAGGACACTTGATTAGCCTCTCAATCAGACCGGCCCCAACGCGATGAAGAGACAGCCGTGTTGTCTTTGCATAAGCTGTTTCAATCTGAGACTTCGTTCCTTATTTTGCGTCAACATTACGGTAAAGTTCCTGTCCACGCCATGAAGGCATATAAGAGAAGTGGAGATATATATATATATTTTTTTTTTCCCAACGGCTCGACAGCCCCTTGGGGGCCTAGACCGCCTCAGTTTCCCGATGCTTCACGATCACACTCAGACACACCACACTCGGTAGGACTCCTCTGGACGAGTGATCAACCTGTCGCAGAGACCTCTACCTGACAACACACAACACTCACAAGAGACAGACATCCATGCCCCCGGTGGGATTCGAACCCACAATCCCAGTAAGCGAGCAGCTGCATACCCACGCCTTAGACCGCGCGGGAAGTGGAGATATAGCTCCCCTTATTCTTAACCTCGGCGATATACGGAGATGACTGGCGAGCTTTACTCCCCCGTCACTTCACTCCCGATGTAAGATCCCTCTCGGTGCCCAATGACTAGGAAATTGTAGATTCTTGACTTTTTTAGTTTAATCTATTGACCCTGCCAGGATTCGAACCCATGATCATCCAGCTAGTAGCCTACATACCGACTACGCTATCCCCAGTATTACAGTTCGTCTGTTTTATCGCTTTCCCGAGTACCGCAGCTGTCATAGGATGTACCGGCAGATGCAGGCTTTCTGTGCCATAAAGTTGCAGTGCTCGGGGTAGCGATAAAAGAGACTTTGATAAAATCGCCAAAGAGTGGGAATGTTTAACGACGTAGCGTCACAAAATGAGTGACCCAGACCTTCAACAACCCTGACATAGTCTCACTTCCATTTCAATTAATGTCAAGTACAGTGGCTTGTTGGACGGATTTTGTCAAGGCAGAATTTGGAGATGGCTCAATCTGCTAAAAACCACAAACCCTGACCCATTGACACGGCGTCACATCCCACAAGACCTGGATCCTCAACACATCCTAATGTTATCCTCATATCTCGTCTATCTTCCAAGTGACCGTTTTACAAGAGGTTACACTACCAGTCCGCAGGATTCTCGAACATTTCACTACCCTAGCTTGACAGATTGATAGAGGGTCAGGACATAGTGAGATTTATCAAGGCACAGAGACTAAGGTGGCTGGGCCACGTAGAACGAATGCCAGAAACGCAGATGCCAAAAAGAATGCTGAAAGGAAGACTCGATAACAGAAGAAGAAGGGGACGTCCTAGGATGAGGTGGATAGAAGATGTGATGACGGACCTGGCGACAATCGGAATCAGAGGATGGAGGATAAAAACAGCCGATAGAGAAGTCTGGAGGGCAGTTGTCAATGAGGCCAAAACCCACCAAGGGTTGTAGAGCCAGCGAAGAAGAAGAAGAAGAACAATAACAGATAACTTGCATATATCATGAAGTCTCTGAATGTACAATATCCCAAATAGATGCCATCATCACATTTCTTCTGAGCATTTGCTATGTGCGCTGTTCCTTGAAAACAATAGACATTTCACGGCCAAATTATCTGTCATGACGTCATCAGAAGGGATTAACTCCCGTCACAGGGTTGATCTTCATCACAATTGCTTCCCCTTGCACAGGGAGGTCTATGCTTTACACTCGCCCCGTGAGAATAATCAATACCAAACCATCCGCACCCCCAACACGAAATGTCTGTTATACACACACGCACACGCACAAATAGGGCGGCACGCTGTCTGTCATGCACGAAGCCTTTCTCTACAAGACTGACACAAATCCCACATATTCTCAGTTCAACAGTATTAAACTGGAATGTTATATGCTTAGTGGAAAGATGGAAGTTACAAAAAAATGGTAAACCCAACAACCCATTAGTAGTATTATAACCAACAAATGCACTTTTTGTATTTCTGTTACACTTTTACCCTACATATGTTTCGCTGTGGTCCAGCCATCATCAGGGGTACACTAGTGGGATCACTGGACCACAGCCGAAAAATATATAGGGTAAAAGTGTAACAGAAATACAAAAAGTGAATTTGTTGGTTATAATGCTGCTAATTGAATCAAAATGCACGGTGAAAATAACGTGAAGACCAACAATCCATTTTTACGATAACCACCACCAACACTACTACTACTACTACTACTACTACTACTACTACTACTATACTAATGGCGTCGAGATAACATAATCAGGATAGTGACTAGGCTATGGGCTAGACGGTTCGGAGTTCACAGAAACACACAAATACTCAACAGCACTACGCGCAGAAATATAACACCGAATTGCACCCAAATCGTACAAAAAATGTGGAAAGTTTGAAGAGAAATGTGGAACGTACAGGTTAATTCATTTACGCCAGAGGTGACCGACCCGCGACCCGCCAGGTTGTTTTATGGGACCAGCGCCCATGTTTGTAATTTTTACATACATACACGCACGCAAGCCGCAGGAACGCGAGCACAAAATTACATATCGCCCCTATTTTGTGAAAAAGGGGACAACCCACAAAACATCAATTTTATAGGAGGAGCAGAAATCACATGTTTAAAGAATCTTTCCTCTTTATTGCAAACTAACTATTTGAGTTGTCAAAATATTATGATTGTCATTTTGATAGTTCAAATATTTGATGTGCAATAAAGAGAAAAGTTTATTAAAAATCTGTTTTTTGCTTCTCCTGCACAACTGATGTGTTGTGGATTGTCCTCTTTCTACAAAATTGGGGCTATAGTAAAATTACACAAAAATTTAGGTTAGGTGCACCACAATAACTGTTGCGGCCCTTTGTCAAAAGACGTTGGACACCCTAGATTTACGCCCTTAAATAAAGTATGACCCAAAGCCGATTTTCACGAGACTTGTTTGCTGAACAACTTTTTGTAAAAACACCTATAACGAATTTCATGAAAATCCGACAAACTGACCCTACATCAGGTGGACGGACGTGGCCTGCATATAATGCCTTCCTTATTTTACTTCGTAAAGAACGCATATTAAAATGTTCAGCGTCATTTTCATCAACAAGTATCGATAATATTCGATATGCAGGAAGC
Organism: Reticulitermes speratus; assembly: GCA_021186555.1. Lineage (NCBI taxonomy): Eukaryota > Metazoa > Arthropoda > Insecta > Blattodea > Rhinotermitidae > Reticulitermes > Reticulitermes speratus. The sequence goes on from JAJKFL010000007.1 coordinate 29,852,456, forward strand.
CTGCGTGCGAAAATAAGCTCAGAGCGTCACCGCTACACTATACAGAGCGTTTGTGACATAGTGGCATTGCCTGCATGCTTTTAAAAGCAAGCGAGCAAGCCGGGAATAGTTCAGCGCTTACGCAGGGTCATGTAATGAAAATCTGAACACCCTGTAGCTTTACAGTATTATCTGCCATCACAGATAGCAGAACAGAAACGGACCATGCCTCGCACAAGCCTCGCATCAAATTTTATTACACACAGCATACGAGAGTTACACAAGTGACGTCTTTGTTTTCATTGCAGCCGTTCGTAACAAATATGGCCACAAGGCCGCAGCAAATATTTGACACATAATTGTTGGTACAGAAGTAAATCAATGTGGCGCCGGCACCATCTTGCGTGGCTTTCCAACTGAGATTTTCGGCCCGTTCTGCAAGGTCACTGCCCTAATCTGCGCACAAACACTGCTGCTACCGGTCCGGATACGTTCAAAGCTTTCCGGAGATTTTCAACGCTCGCTCCCACACTTACAAGCATTTAAAGCGGGATAGGACTGTGACCACGTTTTTCCTTTCCACATGAGGCGTTTAGATACATTCATTAACGACAGGGCACAACCAATATGACGACTCCTCTTGCTGGAAAGAAAAGAAACTTCGGTCCACAACAAGTGTGCAGGCTTCTCGTCGGTTTTTATGCGCGTTCGCAAAATTGCGAAGAGCGACTATTAGCTTCGTCACGTCTGCTACTCTGTCTGTCCGTCCGCATGGAACAACTCGGCTCCCACTGGACGGATTTTTATGAAAATTGGTATTTAAGTATTTCTCGAAAATCTATCGAGAAATTCAGGTTCGATCAAAATCTGACAAGAATAACGGGTACTTTACATGAAGATCTATGTACATTTATGGTAATATCTCGCTGAATTCTTCTTAGAATGAGAAATGTTTCAGATAAAAGTTGTAGAGGAAATCACAACACACATATTATGTTCAATAATTTTTTTCCCCCGAAAATCGTGCCGTTTATGTGGAAAAATATGGTAGAGCCAGACAGGCCACAGATGCCAATATAATACGACGCATGCGCTTTGCATGCTAGATAACTAAGGCTACACAAACACACATACACTCAGAATATGTAATAATTATTGCTTTTCCACAGCAACAGTGGTTACATGAACCCGCCTCAGTGTTACGTTATACGTACATTGCCTGTCTTGTTACCCACTACGAAGTTTAAATCACAGTGCATTAAACCCGCCGTATAGTACCTTAGGTCCTTATGACACGTTACTGTTGCCTACGACCATCAACCGTTGTAGACTTTACACACACAACTCTCCGCTATGGTTCAAGGTTCCGGATAATGACCCGTTATTGTCCGTAAAATCACCGGACTTGAATTTGGGAGTATAAAGCAAGGCAAAGCAATCCCATTACAGGCCTGGACAGGCCCTTAGGGTTCCAGGAGGCTGAGGCTCCCAGATTTATAGACAATAGGCACATGAAGGTGATAAGATTGTCAGCACTAAGCACCGACCGCCTTTACCCCCCAGGAAATATTCCTGGTACTCATTCCTGTTAGAGGCTGAGTCGACCCCAGGGCCCTAGTGCCACCGAAAGGATTATGTAAATGAAAAATTCCAATGACATCATCAGGAATCGAACCCGCGACCTTCCGACGAGTATGCCGGTCCAATTTCTAGCCCTAGACTGGATACCTGACGGTGATTTTTCGTGTTTTACCTTAGGATGCCACGACCGAAGGCTTCACAATTCCCTCCTACTCACAATTTACAATAATCATACAACATCCCAGCACCTCCCTACAGGAACGCGGCAACACCACGGAAACCTCCGATACGACAGCCGGTTACGGCGGAGTAATTAACACGAATTCTATTTTGCATCGCATATTGAGACAAACATAAAAACGGTCACTCCCACTTATAAATTGCGTCACAAACACACGCACGCACACACACACACACACACACTCACACTAACAGCGGTTGGAGAAGTCGCGCAAAACAAAACCATATGTTTTGCTGCACATTCCTCTTCTCCTTTCAGTGACTATGCAGGACATACACACATATTCCGCTGATTCACTTCCTCTCATTACTTGTGAGTGGGTTGCTTCCTTATTTCCTACAGTGTAATGAACGCCGAAATACCAGAGATCAATTACGAGTGACCGATTCTTATAACTTCCGGACTTCCCGCATAGTTTATATCGCTGTGACACAGAACAGCAGGACTGAGAAGAACCACTAAAAGTATCGGTTAGGACAGCAGATCTGCGGAATAAAATTCGAACCCGGAGCCTCCCACGTGTGACGTACAAGTGCTCGTCACTGCAACACAGCGCAGAGACTGAATATGTACGGCGAACTGTTAGAAAAACAAAAAAGACAGGCAATGTACGTGTAATGTAACACTGTAAGTATTACACAATAATTATTACATACTCTGAGTGTGTATAGCGTTATTTATCCAGCATGCACAGCGCATGCGCCGTATTATATTGTCATCTGTGGCCTGTCAGGCTCTACCATATTTTTCCACATTATCTCATAAACGGCACGATTTTCGGGGAACAAATTATTGAACATAAAATGTGTGTTTTGATTTTCTCTACAACTTCTGTCTGAAACATTTCGCATTCTAAGAAGAATTCAGCGAGATATTATCATAAATGTACATAGGTCTTTATGTAAAGTACCGTTATTGTTGTCAGATTTTGATCGAACCTGAATTTTCTCGACAGATTTTCGAAAAATACTGAAACATCAACCTTAATGAAAATCCGTCCAGTGGGAGCCGAGTTGTTCCATACGGGCGGACGGACAGAGTGACAGACATGACGAAGCCAATAGACGCTTTTCGCAATTCTGCATTATATCGATGTAAACGAACCTAAGGAACGTTATCCCGAAGTATGGCAGATTGCTCCTGAAACACCCTGTATATAATGTACATTTATTTCCGTATTTAAACGGTTAATTAATCTTACCCACGGGTGTCGCAGTAATAATATGGCACAGAATAAAAATTGATTCTTCATATTTTACACAACAAATTACAAGCCAGCAAGCTGATTCATTCTGTTCGAGTAACAAACTTACATAGGCCTTTTTATCAACCAAATTTTTCATGAATATGTTACATTTACATCTTACATGTGTGCTCATCTTGGCCTACAAATATGTTACATTTACATCTTACATGTGTGCTCATCTTGGCCTACAAATCCACTGGGCCTGTTTCAGGAACAGCTGACAAAGACGATCGCTGGTCACCAGGCTCAGAACGTCTGCCAACAAGGTAACAAACAAGAGCTCGCCGAAAAAAAAACTGACCTTGTACCATTAACGTGGAAATTACCACTTACGACATACAAACATGTCACAAGGAGAACTGCTAATGCAACCTGTGACACACAAACCTGTCTTTGCTTACCTTGCAAGAGAAGCAGGTAAATGTACGAGTTTGTACGAATAAGGACTTGGTGTTAAGTGCGTACTACTAAGACCTTTCTATAAGGGTCTGCGTCCTCTCGCTTACTGGGATTGTGGGTTCGAATCCCGCCGGGGGCATGGATGTCCTCTATTGTGAGTGTTGTGTGTTGTCAGGTAGAGGTCTCTGCGACGAGCTGGTCCCTCGTCCAGAGGAGTCCTACCGAGTGTGGGTGTGTCTAAAGCGTGATCGTGAAGCCTCGAAAAATGAGGCGGCCCTGGCCAACTAGGGACTGTCGAGCCATTGGGGGATGGGGGGGGGGAGATCTTTCTATAAGTTTGCACTACTGATGACTTACCGTAAGATTTTCAGGGTGGATTCTCCGGAACGCAGTAAGGAATACGGAAATAAATTTTTGGGTTCCAAAAGGTAAATTTTTCTGCCATGCGACTACCAGTTTATCGAGGAGTCTTTTTCCATGGAATTACGTGGTACACATATTTCATTAATAAGCGGGACTTTTCTTTTGTGATACATCGTAACATTAAGCCTACCAGTTTTAATGGTAAATGGTCATAGCCTCACGCCTAAACCCCAACCTGAACGACAAGAGCTTGATAATTTAATAAAAAAACAGGATCGGCACCAAAACCCACCATTCAGATACCTCGAAAACGAATTACGTATGTTCAGGTTGTGCCTTGTTTCGCCTGTGGTGTTTTGAGTTGTAACTCCGTGCAGTCCAAGAGGTGATTACAGACACTTCGTAGGTACCTGATGCTCCTCTTCCGGGGATCGAATTCCGGCGTGGGCGAGATTTTCCGCACCCGTCCAGACTGGACTTGGGAACCACCCAACCTCCTGTACAATGGGCACCGGGTATCTTTGCTGGGCGTAAAGCGGCCGGGGCGTGGCGTTGACCACCCACCCCCATCTTCCGCCGAGGTTAAAGAAAGTAGAGCTATACATCTACTCCCTCTCTCGGCCTTCATGGCCTGTTATAGGGTGAGCTTTACCTTTACCTTTACACGATGTTCTTTATCTTCGGGTATATTAAAGTAGCATATTCCTCTGAAGCAGTGGTAACCTATCTACAAGACTGCACGGCGCCATAAGGAAAAGGCCACGTAGCAGTGCTATGTTACTATCACCGCAGCTAACCTAAGAACTGCCAAACTTATGTTTTCAAAATCATCTGACGTTTGTACTATACTAACTTTGCCTGCCGGTTTCCTTTTCAATGCAGAAGCACTCTCATGGAGCTGCGGTGAAACTAATGAAGCTACGAAACTTTCCCGGACCAGGGTTACGTAGTCACGGAACTGAGCCCTGTACCATGCGGTTCCACAAAGATGGGGCGCCTGCTCACGCGGCCAGGGCATCAGTGAATATGGCGTGACAAATGTTTCCACAACACGAAATTTCGCGGAACGGTGATGATCAATGGCCGGCAGGTTCACCTGACTTCGACCGCGACTGATTAATTTCTGTTGTAACATAAAAATTAAATTCGCCCTATAACCTGCCATACAGGTACAGAGGTGGAATAGAGGTGTAGCTCTACTCTTTCTTCAACCTCGGCGCTAGATGAGGGTGGGTGGTCAACGCCACGCCCCGACCGCTTTACCTCCCGGAATGACCCGGAACCAACGTATAGAGAGCTGGGTGGACCCCAGGTCCGGTTGGACGGGTATGGAAAATGTCACCCTCACGGGGATTAATCCCCGGACGTCCAGCCGTAACGAGTCGCTATACCGACTGAGCTATCCCGGCCCACTTACTTTCTGTGGGGAAGACCTTAAAAGTAAGGCGTACACCGCTAGGACTAGGACATTTAAGGACCTCAAGCAAACAAATGGGGAAGAAATCTGGGCGATCCCAGAAAAAATGATGAATCGAGTACTGCGGAAACTAAAAGGCAAGACTGGAACACTGCTTGTAGCACGGCGGAAGGCATGTCAGGTAACGCAGTTACAATAAACAGCGAAGAGGAAAGTAACATTTCACATCGTTATTTCATTTTAAAAATTGTCTGGTCTATCTGCCTCCACCTGCTCAAAGACGCCAACAACACACTACTGTGAGAAATGCAGGTAGTAAATGTTACAGCATATGGTAATTAAGCATAGTTACCACTAGTTATGTACAAACATAAACGCCCCAAAGCACTGTCTGCTATAAGCAGAGCTGGTAGGACGGTAGTGTTTTTTTTTCTCTGCTTCTCTAATACTTTTCACTACTCCAATACATCGTCCCTATTAGTGGAAACTGTGTCCAGGAGAGAGGTTTTTTCCCCATGAAGAGGTTGTTGCAGCTGGTTAAGTGGTACGGCTGATGTATTAGAAAAAAAAATTGTATTACCAGGTGAAATGTTAATAAAGCTCTTTTATTTTTAAAAAAATATGGTAATTAAGTATAGTTACCACTAGGCTTTAAATGGTTGAAGGGAAGATCACTGCGGAGGCTGAGTAGGCAGGGCCTTTCAGGAACAGCGGGAACACGGGAACAGACGTTGCAGCCGGGCGGGAAACCGGAGTATGAGAGAAGTGGGAGAGCAATATAGAACGTGCTCAGAACGGAACAATTACGGACCGGCCGTTCGCTCCCAGTAGTCTGTATCATGCCGAAAACCCTAAAACTTAAAAGGGAAAAATGTGTCGAACATAAAATGCACATCTTTCGAGATTCCGTGCGAGATGCGTACTCAAACACGAGTAGAGCTACACGTAAATTGTCCGTTAACACTGTGATTCTAATCAAAAGTTGGAATCTGTCGATAAATGTCAGTGAAACTTCCTGTATGAAATTTCACGAAAATCCGTTCAATGGCTCTCGAATTGTTAATCGTAAAATCGGACACAGACACGTGGCGAAGACTGGGGCACTCCTACAACTTTTTCTTGTAAATGCTCCAAAGACACAAGAAAGGAAGAAGAAAGCGAAAATAAGGACCTGATTTTGAGTTTCTTCTCGGACATAAGGACACGAAAGCTCTAGAATGGGCCACTCTAGAAGGTGCCGAATATCTCTAGAATAGGCTACGTAGACTCAGGAAGAGCCACATAGCTCTAGAAAGGGCCGAACCAAATCTAAAATTTCCACCACAAGCGGACGTATTATCGACAGAGACCACTAAGTAGTCCTTCCAGACTAAAAGCGATTAAATTAAGGCTTTCCGAAACGTCGACAATACAACCTACATCTGCATAGTTCAATCGACAAACAATACATTCTGTACTCGAGTAATGGGAGAGTAACCTTGAGAAACAAGCTGCATAAAGGCTTGCGGAGATTGTGCTACTGACATACTGGAATGGGATAACAGGCATATCATTCTCAGCAGCAGAGATATTGAGGATGCTTATCTAATAACTGATAAGTGGCTGATACCAGCTGATAGCGCAGAATACGACTCTGGATCCTAGAACATGTCACGATTCAAAAGTTATCTTTTTCTATACGAGCTCACAGCAAAACTATATGACTTCAACGTACAGAAACCAGCATTCAGTATTACGTGTTGGATAATTAAGGTGGAAGCCATCACTACGTAATAGAAACATCAATAGACATTTGATTAAATAAAAACGTGCTAGACAAGGAAATATTCACTATACCATTAGAAGCAGAACCAGAAGGTTCAAAACAACAAATACCACAGTCAATGGAAATGACCCTGAGAAAGTTACGTCCCTCATAACCTACTTCACTGAGACACATCCTACCGGTACAATTAATGACCATAATCATTACTACCAACATTTTACTTGACTGGGTATTGTCTGGCTTCAGGATTCGTTAGGCAGCTATAAACAAAGCAATAAAACTTCTGGTTTCGTGAACAGCAGACAACTTCTCGCAACCATCTAGTTTAAGATTTTCCAAGTGGTCAATTTCGAAAAGGCATCACCACCAAAATTATGTTACGTATTTCTTATTTCTAAGAGCTGCATGCCAGCCTCAACAACAATTGGTTTCCCGTACAAATCACACAGATTTTCACATGGATTATCCTCCATTCCACAGCGGTTACTTCATATGCCACCAGTTGTAGCATCGAAAAATTCTACGTTCTGCCCACACAGTGTATTTATGTGTTTTGTGTGGATCTCAGAACAAACAGCGATTATTTCACTGTACAACATTAACTGACTGGTTTGTATAACTGAGACGGAGTGTGTTTACTGCGCGGTACGGACTGTATTTATGTGTTTTGTGTGGATCTCAGAACAAACAGCGATTATTTCACTGTACAGCATTAACTGACTGGTTTGTATAACTGAGACGGTGTGTGTTTACTGCGCGGTACGACTGTATTTATGTGTTTTGTGTGGATCTCAGAACAAACAGCGATTATTTCACGTACAGCATTAACTGACTGTTTGTATAACTGAGACGGAGTGTGTTTACTGCGCGGTACGGACTGTATTATGGTTTTTGTGGATTCAGAACAAACAGCGATTATTCACTGTAAGCATTAACTGATGTTGTATAACTGAGACGGAGTGTGTTTACTGCGCGGTACGGACTGTATTTATGTGTTTTGTGTGGACCTCAGAACAAACAGCGATTATTTCACTGTACAGCATTAACTGACAGGTTTGTATAACTGAGACGGAGTGTGTTTACTGCGCGGTACGGACTGTATTTATGTGTTTTGTGTGGATCTCAGAACAAACAGCGATTATTTCACCGTACAACATTAACTGACTGGTTTGTATAACTGAGACGGAGTGTGTTTACTGCGCGGTACGGACTGGATGTTTAAACAAAATCCAGGTCTTCAAATGCGCGGCCGCGCCATGTCTCAGGCGCTTAGCTCCGGCCTCTCACCGCGGAAGCCCCAGTTCGATCCTGTGTCAGTCCATGTGATATTTGTGGTGGAAAAAGTAGCACTGGGACAGGTTTTTCTCCCAGTACTTCAGTTTTCCCCCTGTCAGTATCATTCCACCAATGCTCCATACTCACCTTCATCTGCATGTTGCTCTTACCCCAGAAGGACAAACGCGAAACCCTGGAAACGTTCCAAAACGCAATACTCTATCGGAAATCGGGGAGCATTGGAGGAAAAGTTCTTAGTCTTCGAAGGGTTTTATACTAGGCTGTTCCTGAATTCCAGCCAGGCACGACACTGCATGCAAAAATCTGGTTGCTAACGACAGAGTGTTTTGAAATCAATGTCACAATGTAAACTGGTGAGCACTCTCTATTTGCAGTCTCAACAACTTCAGCCTACTTGACCACACTGCCCCACTATTCCACCTTCTCCCTCCGAGTTGCTGCTACTATCCGTAACTACAAGTTATCATCCCTGTTCATTAATTCCGCCGCCAATCAACGTCAAGAAATACTAGATCTGCGGGGCTACATATTTATTTGTTACAAGCACTGCTATACTTATTACAAAACACTAATACGGCAAACCGAAAATTCCTCCTATGCACGAGCACCATGACAAGAAAACGCGTGTGGAGGTAAAGCTCCACACATTATATGTGGATGTGAATGGCCCAGCTTCTTGCTGTGACTATTACATCCCGAAGTATAATTAATTCTGAGTGGAGCCCAGCTAGACTTTGCACTGGAGTAAATTACAAACTTCTGGTCCTGCCAGAACATCCAGTCAGTAGGTCACTTTTACGACTGATGTATCCTGGCCCACAGTATGTGCGATCTTGAGCTGTCTTTAAAACACTACAAACATGAAAGTCGAATGGGTTTCTGGACTTTGTCCATCGTCCGGAAATCTAAAATAACTAGATAACACGACGTTTCGGAAACCAAGATAGAATCGGAGGTAAACATTGTTTACCTCCGATTCTATCTTGGTTCCACGTCTGTTCTTGTACACAATTTTTATTGCTAATTGATCTGTTATCTTCCTCTGACATATCCTGGTCTCAGGTACTCATATAGCTGTGGTTTAAACGGCTTAGGTTGTCCAGTGATTGAGGTTAGCTCGGTTTAAGGCAGTGGTATTCAACCTGGGGTACGCGTACCCCCGGGGGTACGTAAAATTAAAAAAATATATATTATTTCATGATAAACACTGAATAATCAGGGTCAGATTAAGGGTTACCCACAAGCGACCCGGACGTAAGCACATGCGATTTGGGAGCGCCATTTTTTTCTCTCTCTCTCTCTCTCTCTCGCTCCTTTATGCGATTCTTATCTGGGCGGCTAGTTTAATTTTATTCCACATAGTGCATATAATTTTGCTTTGCTAAAATACCTTTGTTCCTTTATTAATTTTTATATGATAGGCAATAATATATTTGTTATTTAATAGCTTGATATTTTTATTCATTTAAAACTTGTTATTTAATACATTATTTTGGGTGTAATTTATTTAACTTATTTTAGATGTAGATTATAGACTGTGTATAACTTGAATTATGCACCAACAACTTTGGGGGTACAAAGTTGAAGAGAAATTATATGTGGGGGTACGCGAACAAAAAAGGTTGAATATCACTGGTCTAAGGGACCCAACAGAGTAGGTGTCCCCCTTCACCTGAGGACGGAAGCAGATCCAGTTTCCGAAACGTCGTGTTATCTAGTTATTTTAAATTTCCGGACGGTAGACAAAGTCCACAAACCCATTAGTTCTCAACGTTACATACCGCCGTCACAAACTTTTGGAATTTATGAAAGTTGTTGCTTCCGACTCAAAACAGCGACATCTGCTTCATCCAGAACATGAAGCTACAATCAGCGCACTGGCTAGCCACGAGCTGAGCCACTGGCAATCGATGTGCTGATCATGTCTACAACCGCAGTGTTCAGACCACATCTGGGGCTCACCGACCTCCTATTCAAATGGGTAATGGGACTCAGTGAACACAGTGCGAAGCTGACAATTTGCCTCCTTTATTGTTAAGCTTTGGAAAGGGTGGAGATCTACCACCATGATCCCTACCAGTCTTAATGTCACAGGACATATTCTTTCAAGCAGAAAAAGTTGAAAACGTCTGAGAAATTCATTACTGACGAACATACGAACAAACAGCAAATGAAGACCTTTCTGCAACAGACCACCTGACTTTATGAAGAATACCATAAGAAATAACGACTGCAGCCGAAAGTCATTCCACACTACGCCGGAGAGAATTTTGAATTTTTCAACGACTACATTCTGGCACATGAAACACGATCTGTTTTCCGGTAAATTTAATAATTAGACATTTGCTTGTTTCTAGAACCTATCACAAAAAGTCCTTATTCTGACAACTGTCGTTTATCACTTCCCATCGCTACTGTAGCGCGCCCTTGGGTGATTTGCTGAGTGGACCATGCTAACATGATAAACGAGCCGACAGGAAGTGAACACCGAAAGTTGTCAGATAAAATAATGTCCCTTTATATGTTTAAATTCTTTTGACACATCTTCAGATGTTTAAGTAATGAGATTCCGAGTTTCATATAAAAGAACACTTCTGTTGACTGTCAACGATGTGTAAATGGGTACAATGATATAATCTGGCAACAGAACTTATGCTGTGTGAGAATGGAGTTCTTACAACGGTGCTCCTGCTAAGCTGCGTCATTGGGCAAGTAGTTCAGCAACACAGCGTCATATCCCAGAACACTTATGCCTTCAAAAATAAAGTATACTGTATTAATCATATGATAAAGCATAACAAAAATACTCTTTTCACCAGCAAACTCGACTTAAATTTAAGGAAGAAAAGTGCTACATTTGGAGCATAGCTTTGTATGGTGCTGAAACGTGGACACTTCGGAAAGTAGATCAGAAGTATCTGGGAAGTTTTGAAATGTGGTGCTGGAGAAGAATGGAGAAGATCAGTTGGACCGATCGTGTGAGAAGTGAAGACGTATTACACAGAGTGAAGGAGGAGAGGAATATCGTACATACAATAAAAAGAAGAAAGGCTAACTGGATTGGTCACATCTTGCGTAGGAACTGCCTTCTGAAACATGTGATTGAAGGACAGTTAGAGGGAAGGATAGAAATGATGGGAAGACGAGGGAGAAGACGTAAGCAGCTACTGGATGACCTTAAGGAAAAGAGAAGATACTAGAAATTGAAAGAGGAAGCACTAGATCGCACTCTGTGGAGAACTCGCTTTGGAAGAGGCTACGGACCTGTCGTAAGGCAGACTACAGAATGAATGAAAGCATAACGAATTGCCACCTGTCGAGACATAATGTAATTTCCCGGAATTTTAAAGGCTGGTCACATTAAAAGAGTCTGCAGTTAAATCTGTCCACAAGAACTGAACTGCTTGCTATGAAAATGGCATAAATCGCTGGCTCCAAAGTTAATAGGCGAAGCAAAACAGTGATTTTTTATGGTTGCTGGCATTTTTAACATCACCGGCTTTACTGGGTCAGTGACAGGGGCGGATTGAGAGAGGTGGCGCACGTGGCACGCCCCCTCCCCCTCGAATCAATGGCCTGTGTGTAATTATGAAAGCATTTAGTTCTGAATGCAATTTGTGAAAATGACCAGGCGAACTTTTATATTCATTTGACTAACGAGCGTGCGGCTGCAAGTTGAAAGTGCCGAAAACACTTCACTTTACTATCGGATTAGACCTATTTTGATGAATATGCTGACAGAGCAGTGAAGTTCACAATATCTGACATTAGTAACAGAGTTTATTTGGTTTTATTCTCGCTTGCATGACTTTGTTTCATAATAAATCACTATTTCACACTGATTATACCTTTCTTACCAAATTTAATTTTCTTATTAAAAAATACAAAGATTGAGATATACAGAACTATAATTTTGCCTGTTGTTTTGTATGGGTGTGAAACTTGGTCTGTCACACTGAGGGAGGAACATAGGCTGAGGGTGTTCGAGAACAGGGTGCTGAGGAGGATATTTGGGCCTAAGGGGGACGAGGTAACAGGGGAGTGGAGAAGACTACATAACAAGGAACTTAATGATCTGTACACATCACCAAATATTATTCGGGTGATGAAATAAAGAAGAATGAGGTAGGCGGGTCATGTAGCACGTATGGGTGAGAGGAGAGGCGCATACAGGATTTTGGTGGGGAGATCTGAGGGAAGGAGACAACTTGGAAGACCCAGGCGTAGATGGGAGGATAATATTAAAATGGATCTTCAAGAAGTGGGATGGGGGGGGGCATGGACTGGATTGATACGGCTCAGGATAGGGACAGGTGGCGGGCTTTTGTGAATGCGGTAATGAACTTTCGGGTTCCATCCACGTCTTCAAGCTTTCTACAATTTACTGCATTTTTTACAGTGAATGCTATTCAGTTTGGTACCTACAGGAATTCCATTCGTCCCAGTTTTATGAAGTCTAAACCATAAAATTCGGTTCAGGAAACCAAATGTCCCGGGTTTTTCTAAATCATAAACATCCGACATTTCTGACAACGCACACGAAAATTCTGACTCTCCCACGGTGGGAGGAAACGTCTATAGGAGTAGTAAAGTCATCAACCAGCCACTAACAAGAAGGAATGAGGCAGGGAGAGGAAAATGTGTGGATTGATGATTGCAGAGTCTGGAGTGAAACTGCGAAGGATGAGGGGAAGTTATGTGAAGAAAAATCGGTAAGTGAACTGGATGCCTGAGTTTGAGTACCATCACAATCACGACGACCACCACCACCAAAACAATAACAATAATAATTTCTTGTATCTGTGTGTCATAATTGTCATAATTTTGATGTGTTATCTCATTGTAGTAATATTAATAAATTACCCTGCCTTTTCCATTCCATAATGGTTAAAACTTTGTCTTCTACCACCACCACCACCACACCTAAATGTTACCTAATGTCCCGGCTTTTAGTTTTAAAAAATGGAAACCTTAAGCAAATAGGAGACTTACGCTTACTCAACAAAACGTTTTTCTTGCAGTCTTTAAGCCACAAATTGTTTTTGAAAGCAACATTAAGGGTCCAGCAGCTGGTTAAAAATCTGTACTGGTTGCTAGACTTACTTATCACTTTTCACATTGTTGACACCGTGCATCTTCGTCATATTAAATTTAAATTTTTCAGACCAACTGATGCACCATTAAAACCACTTTTTATTGTAGCTTTATTAAAATTGTTAAAATTATACCTCTACACGTGTTTCGATCCTCGGATCATCGTCAGGCTGAAGCGACAGTAGCTTTCAAAAAAAAACCCTGACAATGATCCGAGGATCGAAACACGTGTAGGGTTATAATTTTAACAATTTTAATAAAGCTACAATAAAAAGTGGTTTTAATGGTGCATCAGTTGGTCTGAAAAATTTAATTTACTTATCACTGTTTTATACTCACGGGCTGTGAAGACAATCTGGGCGAGTAAGCCTTCTTTGATCACAAATCATGATTGTACAGTAGAAAACTACAACCAATTGTTGGGTTATGTCGCTTTTCTGAAATCTTCCCGAAGCTAACAAGCTCAACATAAATCTCACTACAGTATGATTACGATTTTGGCCTAAGAAACCGCTAGAAAATACGATGTGAAGATCAAATACCCAAACAGCATGTTCCTGTTTAGCGCTTTTCTCTTTAATTTCTCTCGTCTTCACATAAGAATTACTCCTACTTCTCAATTGTTTTTCTGCTCTTTATTTTTGCACTACATTGTTCAATGCCGATTCTTCACTTTCTGGCCTAGTTCTTTGCATTTCCTATATACACAAAATTGGTGTCCTACCACATTTGAGACTGAAATGTTCACTGGACACTGCTCGCAGACAGACATACGAGTATTGTACGACAAAATTAACAAGATTCTTCCCAGATAACCACTTCACTAAGGTTCAACAATCACGAACAGCCTGTACAATGTACTGAGCACTGATCAGCTAATTTAAAACTGACAACAAAGCGACAAACACCGCAAAAAGTTTGCTAGTGAAAGTGATGTTTATTTTGATGAAAGGCTGTCAGTCAATAACCCAAACCTTTTTCAAAATAAACATAAGACCACAGCCTGTTATATTTTAATATGCAGAACATGTGTAACTCATGCCATTTTCAAAAATGTTGTACGCACGGGTGTGATGAATGTTAGTACATTAAACGTGAATATGTCTAAATTACTGACTCACGCCCTTGCCAAAATAAACTATTCACTTGGGGTGGGTTCGAGTATTTATTGTGAAGTCGCCAATAAAAATAAATTTGAAGTTTCTGGTTTTTAACACAAAGGCTGATCAGACCCTGCAAAAATATGATTTTCAGATTTTTCATAACAACTGCCTTCCTCAAGGACAGAGATTCACATGTGATCAGACATCAAAAAAACATTGTGTGTATGCTAATCATATAAACCGGAATATTGAAGACATCACTATCCTTCTGTAAATACTGTTTATTTTGTCAGTGACTTGGTTATCTTCTGTATCATAACACTCCCCTCTCCATCAAACAAAATAAACCACTCATTATTATATAAAAAGGCTAAGTGCTTAAAGAAGTAATCACAAATAGGTATGAACAGTGATATATAATGCTGACCATTCTCTCCTAAATAATGTATTTTATAAAGAAAATGTACCTACAATATTACCAACTATGTTCGGAAGAAGTGAAAAATTTTATGCGGCTAGCTGTATTATTTTCACGACTGAGAGCTAAATACGTGAAAAATCCTCTGTTATGTGATAAGAGAAAAAATATCAATCAGTCCTACTACAAACTTTAATCTGAAACTGTTTGATACTTTGTGCAGTAAAAGCAACCATACAAATAACCCCCATCCACAAACATATATTATTTTATACCTTGTACTTGCAAACTTCTCACATGCAAGATAGAAAGAAAAAATACCCCGCTAGGCGCTGCACTGCTGGAGTTATGGAGTAATTCACACAGCACATTCGTATATTTCCAGATACTGAAATATGCGATGGCACCTACGACGCGTTGATATCACTTTTAGTTACCAGAAAAACGTTGTTCATGTTACTGTAATTAAAATGTCCGCTACTCTACTTACAATAAACACAGCAAGGACGAGTAACCTGACATACCGAACACGATAAAATAAAACGTAATAGGGAGTACTATAATTTGTTTCAGTCATAGTTGGGTAATCAGCTGGAAAAGTCATTGCCTTTAAAACATAACACATGTTTCTACTCAGTTCATCTACTGCTTCGTTATGTTCTTCACACGCCGATTATTTCACACTGTGTAACTGCTTACACTGTTCATCGTGTCACACATCATGATGGGGATCAACGTATGGGCTCGTTCGTACATACATGTAGGTACTAAATTTTCATGTTCTTACTGGGAATATACTTGTCAATGAAACATTAATCTTAGTTTCACGTGGGTATAAAAAATTACAAACATGCACACTTATGAAGCGCAAGAAAAGTCATTACATCCACTAGTAGGCCACTATAATTACCTATTATGAAAATGACTAATGCTTAACAGCAAGAGATTATTCTTCAAGATTTTACTTACCAACGCCATATTTCTTCGTTTTGGTCGGTGTCCACATGCTGGCCAACACCTACAGTATATTGTTTCTTGTCAATCATCCATTGTATTTCACAAGAAAATCAATACCACTTAACATTTTACTGGCACAAAGCACCACCATTTGCACCCTCGCATCAAACCAAACTGACTGACTGGTTCCCTATTAGTGCGTCAGATGGCGCCGTCATCGAAAGAAACAATTGAGCACAGCCTTATCGATTTTCCGTACACAGCGCTCGGTATCGATAGTTTGTTTCGATTCTAATGTCTTTGCACTCGTTTGCCAAGATTGATATTGTGTATACTGCAGTGTGTTTCTAACCTTTTATCCATGTATGTTCAATGACAAATTTGCCTCATACAATGGCCACGAATTCAAATTATTTACATTCTTCATAATACACAACGTTCTTTACTATTCACAATAATGCTTCAGAAAGTCTAAATTAACTAAAAATATCATAAAATAGTAACTGTTTTTTTATCTCTATCAACACCTTTTAATTTATCACAAAATACTTCCGAAAAGGCTACAGTTACGTTACTCTTACCATGTCTTACCTTACCAATGTGACTTTGCCTACATCAGCAACACAGTTGGAAAATAAATAACTCTCCCTCTGGCAGCCTGTCAAGCATTTGCAATTAGCACTTGGTCTTCTACTTCTTTTTCATGGCCTTCCAAAACTAAACAGAGAACTGCACTTAAATTTTTAACACAGGTGAAAATTCTGAAGAACTAGAAATAACAACATCCACAAATACAAGAAAAATAACATAATATTTAACTTGTATTATTATGGTGTTTGTATAGTTACAGTTTCTGCACTGTGTATCTAACCTTCCTGCTCTGCATCATAACACTTCATGTACTGTTATAACTACTACATATCTATAAAAGTATATTGATTCTAAAGAATAACCTAAGTGAAAATAAAGCAAAACAAATCTGTATTGCTCCAGAACAACAGTCACCCCAGCCTTACCAACAAATGTTAGGGGGAGGAGTATAATTTTGCAGACACCCGCTTCTTCAGTTAAGTGGGTAAAACCAATCATTTAATATAATACTAGTGGTATAATGAACACATTATATAGAGTGCTTTATGGCCAATCAAATGTCTGCATGAAAATCAGGTAAGAAATAGTTCTGGAAATAAAAAAGAGAATGTTAAATCCCATACGTAAGCTTATACATACCTGCTATGCACTTTACAGGTGTCTGGGTAATGGAGGGTGTGGCAAGCAGGGGGAAGTACAGAAATGCCCTCCAACATTACTGAAACACAGAACTCAACTGCTTTTTTCTCCTTTTTTCCCCCCCTCCCATCCCTAAGAAACTAAAGCCTGTACCAACATAATGATGTAGCATCTTGTGTGTGCATAACAATAACACATCACTCACAGCATAACAATCTCATTTGCTATGTCAGTTATAGCACAATAATCTGTATTATTTTGTGGGATCATTTTTATGTGGTTACATGCATCTGTGAGCAATACAAGCACAAAACTATTTCATAGTTGCTATGTGAACACTGGCCGATCCCAGTGGCCGTGCGGTCTAAGGCGTGGGTCTTCGGCCGCTCGCTTACTAGGATCATGGGTTCGAATCCCACTGGGGCATGGATGTCTGTCTCTTGTTAGTGTTGTGTGATGTCAGGTAGAGGTCTCTGCGACGAGCTGGTCCCTCGTCCAGAGGAGTCCTACCGACTGTGGTGTGTCTAGAATGTGTGTGACCATGAAACCTCGACGAAACGAGGTGGCCCAGGCCCATATAAGGCTGTCGAGCCATAGGGAAATGTGAACAATGAGCTCATGAAAAATACATATGGAATCAGGCAACCTCATCTGAGTGTAAGGTACAGAATGAAGACTTCCCGAGAACAGGCTGATGTCTGCATATGAACTGGTATGTGTGATGTGACCTGTGTACTCTGTTTTATTATGGTTCATCAGTAATGATATCAAAAAATCTGGCTGTAGGTGTCTCTGCACATACTGGTCAAGTGTACACTGTTTCCTATATTTTCATATATAAGGTTTTTTGTACTGTATATACAGGATCCTTATTTTATCCGACTATTATTGGTTGCAAGTTCCTGTAGGCTCGTTTGCTATATTAACCTTTGAATGACATATATGAACGCATGTAAAAAAAATCACCCCTTGAAATTAATTTTATAGTTAGGAAAGAAGAAAATTTATTGCATTTTTCAGACATGCTGCATAATCTCTGCTTTATTTTCCACAAAATGCCATTTATTTCATAATTTTATCTTTTTCTGTTCAAATAATACATTTTTTATAAACCATGTGCTAAAATTTAAATACGAATCTAGTCATTTAAGGGTTAATGTAGCCCACTGAACTGATTGCCCACAAGAGTGGTGGGAAGTGAGAAACAATAGTTGTCAGATAAAGTAAGAACTTTATGTGTTACAATTTATACACACAGACAAGACTATTCCCTGATTTGCACTATCAAATGGATGGGTCCATCCAAAATGTTAAATACACAATGGCACACACATGTCAGTACACACTACCTGCTACCATGTTCACATAATAATGGAAACATGGTCTGAGAATAGCAAACTGCATAAAATAATCATAAGAACATCAGTTGCTTGATGAAAAATACTAGTTGAAACATACAACCACACAAAATTACCACGAAAACCCACTTTTTCAAGAAAATATGACATATTATGGTGCATCAGTAGAATGACAATTATTGCCATGTCTACAAACCAAAAATAAGTACGAAAATATTCCCATCATTACATTACACAAATACATTTATGGCGTAGTGGTTCAGGAATGTTAAACTTCCAATGACACTGGGGTTTAAATTCCAACTACAGTAACAAACACAGGAGTTTAAAATTTAAATTGCTCTAAAACAACTCCTGCAGTACAGTACGCACAGGTTAGCGGTATGTATGCAAGACCATACGGTGCACAGAGGCTGGCACTTAACGGTTACTTGTCCAAGGCAGATTTCTGAAATCCTCACACCATATTTCTCTTAGATCTATTTCAACGCTGTCTTTCAATCTATGCTTTGCTATCCCAAATGTTCTCGTCCTTTCACATTTTCCAACTAAAATTTTGATGCGTTTAACACCTTTCTAATGTATGCCACATAAGCATGCTCCACTCACCCCATTCTACCCTCTCTGATAACCTTAATCACACTTGGTAAACATTGCAAATCTTTAAGCTCCTCATACTATAATTTTCTCCAGCCCCCTGTTACTTCCTCCCACTTAGGTCCAACATTCCTCTCAACATGATCAGTGTATATGTTCTTCCCTCTTACCTCATCAATATGAACCCTAAGCATGAAACCAGTTTCCCCTATAACACACAAACATAAGGCAACAGTGAAAAGACACACACACAAGGGAAATGTTCAATCAGAAAGAAATGAGAGTTTTTGGACATTTATAATCTATTTACAAAGACAGGAAAAAAGTACAAAGCTGCATAACACTTCTTTTCATCATCCGGAACGGTCACAACCGCTAGTAGTTTGGTCCTTCCAACTATCTTGGCTGTCCACTATGAACACGAATCTTTACAGTTCTAGACTTTCAATGCAGCATATGCAGTTCTTGTAAGTTGTCCGTGTGATTCTGTGGTGTCTCAATGTATTTTTGTACATCAAGAATGTTATCTCAATGTTTAAAATGTATACAAAGTTCACATTCATTACTGTGATATACCACAAAACCAGGATTGTTGTAATGTTTAAAGTCTGAATTACTTCAGCTTATGTCCAGTCCAAACTGACTGACAACTGTACAAATCCATCCCAACTGAAATCCACTACTGTGAGAGATGAGAGCATCATCAATGTTCTCTTCATGAGAGAAAAAGAGGCACATCTCTCTGAACAAAAGGGGTAGTAAAATCAACCAGTGGAAAATGCTGTGAATGAAAAAATGTTTTCATCTGTCGCGTCAGTCTAAAAATTAATTGGCTTTCCAAAGGCTGCTGCAACATTTGCTTCTCTGAATGCTTCAGAACAAGTCTGTAAAGAAAGCATAAAAAAACTGTTATTGCACAGAACAGCTTTGTTCACATAGTAAAGGTAAAGGTAAAGTTCACCCTATAACAGGCCATGAAGGCCCAGAAGGGGAGTAGAAGTATAGCTCTACTCTTTCTTTAACCTCGGTACTAGATGGTGGTGGGTGGTCAACTCCATGCCCCGGCCGCTTTACCCCCGGGAATGACCTGGTACCCATTGTACAGGAGGCTGGGTAGGCCTCAGTGCCGGTGTGGATGGGTGCTGAAAATCTTGCCCCACCGGGATGCGATCCCCGGACAGTCCAGCTCATAGCGAGTCGCTATACCGACTGCGCTATCCCGGCCCACTTTGTTTTCACATAGTACGAAACAAAATTAAAATATAATAAAAATATAAAAAATTGCTAATAAGATCAGTACACATTTTTAAAAGAAAACTTTGTGGGAAATGACATGCCTCTGAATATTGCACTAGCAAAACTGTTGAAGAAGCTGTATGAGTACCAATGACATGCCTCTGAATATTGCACTAACAAAACTGTTGAAGAAGCTGTATGAGTACCAATGACATGCCTCTGAATATTGCACTAGCAAAACTGTTGAAGAAGCTGTAAGAGTACCAATGACATGCCTCTGAATATTGCACTAGCAAAACTGTTGAAGAAGCTGTATGAGTACCAATGACATGCCTCTGAATATTGCACTAGCAAAACTGTTGAAGAAGCTGTATGAGTACCAATGACATGCCTCTGAATATTGCACTAGCAAAACTGTTGAAGAAGCTGTATGAGTACCCAATGACATGCCTCTGAATATTGCACTAGCAAAACTGTTGAAGAAGCTGTATGAGTACCAATGACATGCCTCTGAATACTGCACTAGCAAAACTGTTGAAGAAGCTGTATGAGTACCAATGACATGCCTCTGAATATTACACTAGCAAGTTAAAACTGTAAGTACAAGAATGCTTGAAACGCACTAGCAACTTGAAGAAACTGTAGAGTACCAATGACATGCCTCTGAATACTTGCACTAGCAAAACTGTTGAAGAAGCTGTATGAGTACCAATGACATGCCTCTGAATATTGCACTAGCAAAACTGTTGAAGAAGCTGTATGAGTACCAATGACATCCTCTGAATATTGCACTAGCAAAACTGTTGAAGAAGCTGTATGAGTACCAATGACATGCCTCTGAATACTGCACTAGCAAAACTGTTGAAGAAGCTGTATGAGTACCAATTACCACCTAATTAAACTACCTCTACAGCCTCCCTTTAAAATTTAATATGTAGTTGATCAGGAAATTCTGTTTTTGTTGAACTTGAGGGTTCATTAAAAACTAACTCCATGAGGCAGAGTCCTTCTTGAAAAGTCAAGTTCCTCAGCTAGTCAAGAAATTTCCCACATTTTATGGAACCCAAAGGTTCATTACCATGTTCACAGGACATCGTCACTTGTCCCTATCCTGAGCCAGATGACTCCAGTCCCTACCCTCCCATCCTACACCTCTAGGATCCATTTTCATATTATCCTCCCATCTATATCTACATCTTACATGTAATCTCTTTCCCTCATGTTTCCCCACCAACACCCCGTATTTCTCCTCTCTCCCCATACATGTCACATGCCCCTTAATATGACAGACCAAGTTTCACACACACAGAAAAAACTGGCAGAATTACGGTTCTGTATACTTTAAGCTTTATATTCTTAGGTAGCACAGAGGAAGAGAAAAAATTCCGGGCCATATGGTAGCCTCCACGCACGCCATATTTCTGTAACACGTATTTTCCCATTTATGACTAAGTCTCTCAAGCAGTTTCTTCTTTTGAGGTTTCATTCAAGTTCCAAATCTCAAACTGATTGCCTGTTGCTTAGTCCATACCAAAGAATTCGTCAAGTCTCAGGTGCTTTCTGATATGCTAGTTTTGTATGGTAACGGGTCTCATTTCCACACCCAACCCCCCAAGCTGGAAGACCGATCTGTGTCAGCTGTCTGCGACTTCCTCAACATATGTAACTGCAGCTAACCCCTGTACCTGAGAGCTGCACCTCCATATGCAACTACAGGATGCCCCATATCGTAATGTAACTGAGAAAGTAAATACCTATGCACTATAGCTATTCTTTCACTGTATGCACCAATCAAAGCCAGGAAAACAGTCAGTACAATGAATATGTTATGGGGTGGCCAACTGTGGTTGGATTCCAAACAGGGTCAAAAGATTCCTCTCCCCCAAAACATCCAGACTGTCTCTGGGGCTCACTCAGCCTCCTATGAAATGGGTACCAGGGTCTCTTTCCACAGGAATAAAGTAGCTGCAGGGTGAAGCTATAGCTCCACTCCCTATACGCCTTCATGGTATGCACAAGGACAACTCCATCTTACAATACAGGTATTGCTGGTCAGGCCTTATATAGGATGCCGGTACACTACACCTATGCAAGGGAATAACCTGATCTGCTGCCGTGCCAAGTAATGACACTACTTACTGGATGCGCATGGCAGGTCCTTGCAATATCTTCACAGGAAGCACCGTACTCCATGGCCAACACAGCTTCGGCTATGAGTTCACCAGCAGACTGGAAATTAACGTAACGGACGTGAATACACACACTGCAACTCTTCTCTACACAAACTTCATGTAACTAAAATTTATTTAACTACTTGCCCCAGGCAGCAGTCCTTTTTGAGAAGCTGATCATACCCCGCTAGTCAAGAAATTCTCCACATCTGATTGGACTTTAAGGTTCATTACTGTGTGTACAATACCCCACCATTTGGCCCAGCCAAGAGCGAAACCAACACTGCTCTCTGTCTATTTCCTGAAATTCCCTTTTAATATTATCCTACCTTCAGTTATACTTTTGTCAGTGTCACATGATCCTCATGTAAGGAACCCTACTGCCTGTCAGAATAGGATTAAGTAGTCTTTACGAGCAGCTGGACAATCCAGTGAATTTACTGTATTCAAGACACAGGTCAACAAGTCATGTAATTCAATCCTGAAAGGCAATAAGACTCAACAAGAAGCAAAAAAGCTTTAATTAGAGGATACCAGCTCCTTTTATTACAAACGCTGGTATGATAGTCCTCACACACTCACGCATGTCTCTAAAACTTCTTGCCAATTCATCTGAGCAGTGTTTTTCACAGGTTACACACAAAAAATAAAGACTGATGATGACATTCAAACTACAGCACACTGAGGTCATGGACGGTAGTGACGACGACACATGGGGATGCCCCCTCTCTGCCTCAGTTGTATTCCCCTGTGGGCTATGTCAATCAGCCCAGAGAACATGTTGTTAGTGAGGGTTATGACTGTCAACATCGAAACAAACAGAACTGCAGGATGACTGGGGTGGAATACAGGGACATGCACTGGAGAGGGAAGCATAACTGTTCAAGGAAAATGTGAAGAGTGTCAACTCATGAAACTTCCTTCTGTTGCCTCGCCTCATACAACAGCTTACATACACTGTAGCCAGAAAGTGTCAGAACATAGCTGATTGCTGTAGTTATCTTTCCAACTTATGACATGCGTCATATGCGTCAATGAGTCATGTCCATGTTCTCCTATCTGACTGGAAATAAACATGCAGCAGACACACCACACATGAACTTACAGGTCCAATGATGTGCGCTCCCAGCAGCCTGTCGGTCACCTTATCGCCAAGGACTTTCACAAATCCATCGGTATCATTGTTGGTCTTAGCCCTGCTGTTTGCAGCAAAGGGGAATTTGCCAACCTTATATTCAACACCCTAGAAAGCAAAAAATATAAATATAAAACAACAAACCCAGTTCATCAAAAGCAACATTAATAATTTATGTTACAACAACAAATTCGAAGGCTTTGCAGTGATGAATGAACTTTGTTCACAATTTGTCAAGTCTTGCTTATGATCCAGACAATGAAATGGAAAGATACGTATCTAAAATGCATAATAATAGAAGTTTCAAACACTGCGACACCATCCTTCGAGATGACGGTGCGTTGTGGTAGCACACGTCTCTGACACCAACATACAGTCAAGCCATGATATGGTGTCATTACTAAAAATGGAGTATCAACAAAATCCTGTGAAACCCCAGATCTTTTAAAAATTGTTTTAAATACAGTCGAACCTCGTTATAACGACATCGGTTTATGCGACACCTCACCTATTGCGGCAGGTATTTTGTGGTACCAATTAATTCCTCACTGTTAACCATAACATTATACTCCTCAGTTAGAACAACAGTTGTTTATAACAACACAAAATATTCAGTCCCTTCCATGATGTTATAACCGAGTCTGGCTGTATTTTCAATTACAAATTATCTTCAATACACGAGAGCTGTGAAACATAACTTCAACATCACCTTCTAAGGCATATGCTACTGTAAAATTACTAAATTTCTCCGCAGAGAATTCTTGGATATGTTTACGACCAAATTTCACGCAGTGAGATACAGACAAAATGGAATATCAGTGTAAGATAAGATGAAGAGACCCAACTCAAGCCTGGAATGGCTTATACAAGTTTTGTGTAACCCAATCATGATCTGCCATTTCCTACAGTTCTGCGTCTGTTACACTCACATCAGTCTTCAGATCCTCCTCCGAGCGGCCTACCCAGGCAACCTCTGGGTGTGTGTAGATAACTGACGGGACACAATTGTAGTCAATGTGCACTGGGCCTCCTGCAATACCTTCCATGCAAACAATGCCCTCATCTTCTGCTTTATGGGCCAACATTGGTCCATGGATACAATCTCCAATGGCATAGATACTGCAACAACACACACACACATTACTCACAAGCTGACAGGGTCCAGACACGTGTGTAAGGTGGAAAACAAGAAATATCATAAGAGTATGACAGGCAAAACAACAATAAAGAACTATCCAGAGGAGAATTTGTCAACTGGTATTCCACAAAGTGACTAAGAGTAGCCGGGCACTGAAAATAGTCCCGTCAAGGTCACTGCCTATATACGCAGTGTTGCCTTGCCTACGGCAGTCTTTCGGGCTATAAATCCAGTAGTCAAGCTAAAAGTGGACTTTCACACAAACTACAACTGCAGTGTTATGTGTTAACTTTTCTGAATGCTGTTTTCTCTGAATTGTTGCAAACTAAACAGGAAGCTGCGCTTCGAGGGACGAACTGGCAACAATGCAGGGTGGCGGGGATGCGGGTGTGAGTCAGCCGCTTGACCTTGATGGGACTATTTTCGTGCCGGCAACTCTAGTTTCTGATCACCAGAAAACAAAGTGCTCTCTCTGTGACAATTCTGTACCATTACACAGAAAGGAATCTAGCTGTTTACATTCATTAAAAATTTGCTGCATATCTCACATTACTTGTTACATTTTTATAGTAAAGAAAAAGCACATACTTGGGAATTACTGTTTGGAATCGAGAATTTACGGGAACGCGCCCTTTCTCATCACGCTCAATTCCAAGTTCTTCAAGGCCAAGGTTTACAGTGTATGGACGTCGACCCACACATACCAACAACACATCACATTCCAGCTGGAAAAGAACAAATTACACCCAACTGGAATTCCAATTCTGTCATGGTACTTTAGCCCTGTTCTGAGTATGATCTTAAACCTATTACACCTAGAAGATATACAGATCTGCAGACTATACGAAGTATTCACTTTACGAACATTCACTTAACAAATTTTTATGTTAATAAATAAAAATTAAAGGTAAAGTTGTCCCTGGGCACACCATGGAGGCATACAAGTGGAGAAGAGGTATAGCTCCATTCACTCTTAACCTCAGCAGTAGATGGAGGTGAGTGATCACTTTCATGCCCTGGCCAATTTATCCCAAGGAAGGAACCCCCCCATACCCATTGAACAGGAGGCTGGGTGGGGGCCAGAGCCAATGTGGATGTTTTGAAGTAGGAAAAGGTCTCTTATACCTGCAAGGAATCAACCCAAAGCCCCTAGCTCAGTCACTATAATGACTGTTCTAAACCAGGGATTAATGCAATTTCTAAATGTGTTTCTTACTTAAGGCTGTATTGTAAATATGATCTATAAATGTGACATTAACCAACCACGTATTTAAGAACTCACACCAACAAACCAATACAAGCTGCACTGCAACTCACAGTGATGTAATCATTCTCTCACCTCCTCTTTATTTGATGGATCCTTGACATTTTCTATACTGACTCTAATGATTCCGCTCTCCTGGCGTGCACCTGTCACCTTGTGACCCAGCTTGAATTTTATCCCTTGCTTTCCTAGAGTTCGCTGGAAAGTCTTGGATACTTCTCCATCGATACCAACTCCACCAATAGAATTCAAAAATTCAACTGCTGTGACTTCTGATCCCAAGCGGCCCCATACTGAGCCCTGAAAGAAGGATGATGTTCAACCATGCTCTTAAAATTCAGCATGACTGTGAAGTAACATTATAGTGCAACAAATAACAGAATGAGCAGCACATGACAGAGCAGGGGAAAGAAACACACAAACAATCTCACCAGTTCAAGTCCTATAACACCAGCTCCAATGACAATAAGTTTCTTAGGTACAGCTGACAAGGAAAGTGCACCAGTAGATGAAACTATGGTATTTTCATCAATCTGCAAAAAGACACACAAAAAGAAAAACAGAATTTGAAATTGAATTCTGCTTTTAATCAAGGACTGCAGTCATACAACACTGATTCCCATGACAAAGTGCTCTGATTACACATAAACAACTCATGCAAGCTAAGCCTGCTGATAACACTAAAAATACTGAGAGAAATAAATTGCCGTCAACACAACCAGTACGTGGTGACGGCAATTTATTTCCCTCATTACTATATCTAACACAATCGGATGACAAATGTCACAAAAGAAAGAAAGAGAAAAATACCATTTCTCATGTTTTACGTTAACCTGAAATTAAATTGTCAAAAATCCCCAGGGAATATAGTAAAAGGAAAAATAACAAAAGATGACCCCAAAATAAATGTAGCTGCTTAAATGTTGTTATGCATGAAAGTTATCTCAATTACAATGCAGACTGAAACGACCATCTACACCAGTGGTTCCCAAACTTTTTCAGTCCCCTTGGTTCCATATACACACCCACAGCGCCCCCCCCCCCCTACCTTTTTTAAAAAACATAAACGCACTTTTGTTTCCACTTTTATTTTGTATTTAACAAATCATTAAAATAAAATTTATAAGTGTTAAACTTAATGTTTTATGTGTTAATTAATAAATTAAAATTTATTATATGTTTTATGATTAACAATAATTCATCTAGCAATAGTTTATTAAAAAAATAATGTGTGCTTGAATAAGATTCATAAATTAAAATACTGAGAAATTAAGTTCATTTTTTATTTTTAACACAAAAATTACTTTATTGGAATTTTATTATAAAAATAAATACACTACTTGTCTACTAGCCCCCCCCCCCCCCCTGTGATAATTACAACGCTCCCTTCCACCTCTCGTACCTATTAGCGTCCACCTCGGTAATCCCACCACCCCCCAGGGGGCGGTACTGCCCACTTTGGGAACCACTGATCTAAACAGTACTCTTTGCTACAGTGAGTGTACTCAGTTTTATCTGAAGATGCTACCTTCCTGCAGTACAGTACACTCATTTCCAACCTTGTAGTACCCGTGTGGAGTCTACTTTCTCCACGCTTCTCTAAAGTAACATAAAAGTACACTTGTCACTCTACATGACACCAAGGCTTACAGGGGGTTGCAGAAGTATAGGTCCACTCATTCTTCAGCTTGGCACTGGACATAGATGAGTGGTCAGCCTCATGCCCCAACCACTTTACTCCCAGGAAAGATCCCCCGGTACCCATTGAATAGGAGGTTGTGGTGGGCCCGTGAGCCACTCTGGATGTTTTGGAAAAGGGACAACTCTCTCTAAACTTATCCACATGTTTCTGTTATGTTTTGGAAACTGTCCGAATTATATTAGGCCACATTTTAGTCACGGCATATAACTCATATAGCGAAATCCATCAAACACACAATTTCTTCTATGAGATGTTTCCAAATGCCTTGACGAAACAGATTCTAAGCGCAGTTTTAGGGACTGACAGTGAAAGTGAAACAATTACTCACAATAAATTCAGCACTGTGCTACAACCACAGCACACAATAATGCAAACAGGGCCAAATTCTTGCCGCTAGGTTTGTGGTAACATGCGGAAAGCTATTAATTTGAACAAATTATTTTGATAACTGGTATAGTGAAGTTTTATTTTACAATGCATTCTTGCTTTCTCTTACGAGTCTTAAGACAAAATGATACTGAAGTGATGCAGTCACCATGAAGGGCCATGTTGGAAGTAACTTGTCACAATATTAATCTTTATGTGTCTCTGAGTAAACAGTTAAACAGTTCCCATTCACTTTCAAGGATCATAGTGCCTTCTCTTCAGGATCAAGCATTCTAAAGGCTGACCCTGAAGATAATGGCACTATCCTTTGAAACATCAAAAACTCTTAACCCAACAAGATTGCATAACATCCCAGAAGATTCAAATCTTCAGCAACATCACCATCGTAACCCCAAACATCACACACTAAACAAACCCATTATCCACCAGGTAAGAGGCAAAAAAAACTAAACCGACAGTAATGAGAAATTTCAGTGTTCCATTATTACAGAATTTAAATTCAATTAATTTCATTAAAATCAAAATTAAAAGCAAACATTAACCTTTAAGAGCCGAAACGGACAAATTTGTCCATCGTTTTGTGTAGGTATGAATGCCGAAACGGACATTTTTGTCCAAAAAGATATATGTAAACTTTTCGCATTAAATACGATATTGGCGGGGCAATAAGCGTGTGTAAATATTATGTATACATACAGCAGACTTGAAGGTAATTTTAGAGTTGTGCCTCATATCAAGGGGGCGTATTGGGGCGCGGAGGTAATATACCATAAAATGATGTATTTAACACTGTTTAGAGCGTATTCAGCTTCTTGCTCCAGCATCTGTACATTCATGTTCTCCAGATACCCATCGATTAAAAAGCCGGTAGAATCGAGTTAAGATTTATACGAGTCGATAGAAATATTTATGTACTTTCCGGGAACCGAACCCTGATCTCCTTTCTGGTAGTCGTATAACTTATTCACTGTTCTAGCCCGTGCTTGTACTCACAGAAAAAATTTTCAATATATTTTCACAATATATTTGTCCAAATATACGAAAAAATTAAAAGCTTCCGGCTGTATTTACTCTTACGTACTTGATGGAAGAACGAAACATAGCTCACCCGAGAAAGGCAGTATATGATGCGTCATCAGAAGGAAGTTACTTGTTACAGAAATTATTACATACCTTATTATTAGATGTTCTCATCCGAATCAATATCACAGATCAGCTGTGATTCAATATCTTCATCACGAATATGCCTTCTGCGAGCCATGATGCTGATTATGTACTCAAAAGAAATAATTTTCACAAGCGACAGGGTCACTGCACTGTGCGACAAAACACTGAAAGAGTGTGGCCACTGGTAGGAATACCGAGAAACGTACTTTTCCTTTCGCAGGTCAGATTCCTCATGGTTGTAAAACTGTAAACCTCTTTGTAAGTACACCCTTACAGAAATCACACCAACGAAAAGCATTTCGCTGTTGTTAAAATAACCTCACAGAAATATTTTCCCTTGAAAGTGGGGACGAATTCAGGAGAAAGGAGCCAGAATTTAAGGCTAAAGAGAACGAAACATAACATATTTCTAAAATTTCTGTCTCTTAGGGAAGTGGTTCATTTTTATTTTGCATCAAAATAATTTATAATAAACTGTGATATACATTACCGTGTTCTCCATGCTTTACTTGAGTAAATACGATTTATTTCACAGATCCAGCATTAATATTCTTCAAGATATTCAAAATTTTCCTAACCATTGCAACAAACGTTTAAATCCCCAGAGAAAACTCCGGTCCGCTGACAGTACAGGGCATTTAAATCGCCGGCGCTTAAAGGTTAACAGAATGTACTGTTTGGACCCTGGCATTGGCAGGATTAAGACCAACAAAATATATCTGTTTACTTGTTCTGCTTATTATATACAGCAAAAACAGCACAGAAATGTAATATATTAGTTGTAAATTTAAAATATCCAATCTTGTTTACCTCTATTCCTGGGAATGGCGTAACTTCCGATCCAGTTGCAATTACAATATTTTTAGTTTTAACCACCTCTCTAGAGCCATCTTCTTTCAAGGCTGTAACTTCATTCGTTCCTGTGATCTTCCCATGGCCTTTTATCAGAGTAACCTGTTTATAACATTTAAAAAAAGTAACACACCTGCATAAACATTTAAATGCCAAGTTAACATACTGTATATTGTCTGTATTTGTGTGGTTAACTTTGTATTACTTGTACGCTTTTATCATAACGAGGTTGTAATCACAACCTACATCACCTTCCTCTTCTTTCTTTTCTTTCTTTCCCTTTCTTCTTTGTGACCAATTTCATATTCATGCCGTCTTGAATGGATGATGGATCTATGGAATGTGTTTGTATGTATGTAAATACATGTGACCATGAAGTGATGTGTCAACCTCGGTGGACTAGTGGTTAGCGTGCTCGCCACTGATCCCGACCGAGGTCGATGGATTTTTAAGGGTGATAAAAATCCGGAGCACCACTTCCTTCGGAGGGGAAGTAAAGCCGTCGGTCCCATGTCGTAGATTTACGGCATGTAAAAGAACCTTACGGCATGAATAGAACCAGTAGTGCTCGCAAGCAAAATTCAAGCGGTCATTTCTCACCCAAGTCTCCTGACTGCCTGCCAGATGGCTCTGGCAGTCACATCAGGATCGATAGAACAGCAGCACGACTAATTGGCCAGTCATCAACTGCCACGAATGCGCACGACCCAGTAACCTCAGAAAGAGGAGGCCCAAGCCCATATAGGGCTGTTAGCCATGGTTATTATTATTATTATTATTATGAAGTGATGTAATTGGATAGACTATGAACAAATGTCAATGAAACAAAACATTGAACTATGCATACAATGGAAATACAATAACTAACTTTGAAGCAGCAGCCATGGCACAACCACTCTTGATGAAAGCCTTCCTCAGTGCTTCACAGTTTACACAAACTCATGCTACCAGAAATAATAAACAGAATTATAACTTATTTAAACACAACTTTCTAATAATGCTCATATGACACTTCCTTTCTTGTTTGCAGTCTGCACTGTACAGCAATACACATGATGAGGCTTACCTTATTTTGCTTAAACAAATGCACAATGCCACCAGTCAGAGCTTTTACTGCACCTAATTTGGCATCCATAAATTTCTCCAGATTCAATGATACCTGAGGAACTGAAAATTAGAATTTAATTAGCTACTTACACCATGAAACAAATTAAATTCTTATGTTACATTTTTAAGGCACAATATGTTTACCTTCAATTCCTCTATTCTTGAAGTCGTCCGAATGGGCCATGTGATAGTAATGTGAATTGTTTAATAATGCTTTGGAAGGTATACAGCCAACATTAAGACATGTGCCACCAAGTGTAGCTTCCTTTTCAATACACACAGTCTGAAACAGTCATGAATGTCATGTTTCTAAACTTTCTGTAATATTCCTAATTTCTGTTAGTAATTCCCTTAATTTGCAAGATGTGCCTTGGTCTTCCAAGTTGGGAAGTGAGACTTATGACCCCCAATCCCCCCCCCCAAAAAAAAACACCAATTCTGAGAATCCTCAAAACTGTTGGCCAGATGGAACCAACTTGGACAATCTAGTGCAGTGGTTCCCAAAGTGGGCGGTACCACCCCCTGGGGGGGTGGGATGACCGAGGTGGGCGCTAATAGGTATGAGAGGTGGAAGGGAGTGCTGTTATTATCACAGGGGGGCGCTAGTAGACAAGTAGTGCATTTATTTTTATAATAAAATTCAAATAAAGTAATTTTTTAGTTAAAAATAAAAAATGAACTACATTTTTAGTATTTTAATTTATGAATCTTATTCAATCACATATTATTTTTTAATAAACTATTGCTAGATGAATTATTGTTAATCATAAAAAATATAATACATTTTAATTTATTAATTAACACAAAACATTAAGTTTAACTCTTATAATTTTATTTAAATAATTTTTTAAATATAAAATAAAAGTGGAAACAAAAGCGCATTTATGTTTTTTTAAAAAAGGCAGGGGGGCGCTGTGGGTGTGTATATGGAACTAAGGGGGTGGTGGACCGAAAAGTTTGGGAAACACTGGTCTAGCGGATACAAGGTTACATTCAAGCAGCATATTATAGTCAGGAAAAATAGGTTATTTCTAATAAGGCACACAAATCGTCAGGATCAAAAGCTGGAAGGCAGCAGTGCTGGACAGGAACTGCATTCCACTACGTTAACCAAAACTGTAACATTTTGGTTTTGTGCTTACCAAAATCTATGAAAGAATGCCTCTACCTTGGATCAAGTAATTTATATATCAACCAACATATGCACTTGATAAAATACAATTCAAGACAAATATAAAACTCCTACATGTTTCGGCACTGGGGTGCCATCATCAGGGGGTTATTTAGAAGAAAGGAGCACAAGCCCCACACATGCCAATCTAGGTATTGTTGATACAATACCTAGATGTAGGAGTTTTATAGTTGTCTTAAATTGTATTTTATTAAATGCATACGTTGGTTCATGTATTAACTGTAAGAATATGCAAGGTATAAATTACATAAAACTTGGATCAAGTAGTTCAGACAAGGATACAGGATTCCCCACCCTTATAAAGATGACTTTCACAAAACTATACGGCTACTTACATTCAACCCAAGCTGCGCAGCTTTGATGGCAGCAACATACCCACCAGGACCAGATCCAATAACAACAACATCTGCTTCTTGACCATTGGAATATAATCTGTTTTGCAGAGTTGGCAGAGATGATGTCACCCTTTGGCAACGTTGTATGCATGTCGGCTACAAAGAAATGGATAAGGTTATCAAATACACACTATGAACAGCCTGCTCTGCATGAACATCAAAGATCTAATGCAGATAAATGAAGTGTCAGAATAAAATTAAATAAGCCCAAACCACTTGTATTAGAGAACATAAAATCTGTATCAGTTAACACTAAGAAGGTCCAGTCTGAAACTTCAGACAATATTTACAACTGGGGCTCCCTGTGGACCATATCCAAAATCCTGTCCATATTATCAAACTTACAAAATATTTTCTAAAATTTCATCTAAGTATTGTAAGTTATAGTCTCCCTCCCTGTTAATAAACAGAAAAGATTCGTGCAGTTAACAGAAACATAAACATGAAAACGGCAAATTATAAATCGCACAACTGTTAAGCTTAAAACAATAAACATTGGCCCAGTTATAAAATAAAAAGCAAAAGGTGGTTATGAATAATAGGATAATCGGCTAAAATTTGTAATCATTTTAATTACACACAAACCCTACATAAGGCAAGGGCAGCAAGTACTAAATACTTACACGTAGTGATTCATCCTCCACTAGGTCCCATAGCATGTCATCCATCTTTATGAACAATAACAAATATGACAACACTGACATCAATAAATATTCCACATTACTTACTTTTAATGTAAAAGACAGGCGGCTTAAAACGTTGGACTGCATACTTTCAGGCTTGTTCGTCTTCTGCAACACCAAAATGACCTGATTAATGGCTACCAATCTCTTATTAATAAATATACTTTGTCGAACTGAAATTAACAAGAAGAAAGTAACGTGGAATAATGATCAAAACTCATTTCTTACACTCTGGCACAGTGCAAGTTACAGTATTAATGTATGTACACATTCTTTTATTGGTTCCTTACTACGATCTTTAATTCTTAATCTTGGTAGCCCTGAGGAAGAGAGTCCATATTTTCGTCAGAGGATCATAACTGTGCACAGATTAATACAGATTTGAAACTCCGTGGAAAAGCACAACTAAACTGCCACTTGCGGCGTCTTCGTGCGTTACTGTAACCGGCTTGGCAAACTGGCTGTGGGTAAGGCATACTCCTGGTGGTAACTTATAGAACTATGTATCATGACATCGTCAAAGCAGCCTCGGGCTTTGCCGTACCCTATCCTTCGCCCCCACTCCATTCATAATGGCACTAAAAATTAGAGAACTTCGAAATTCTTACAAACCAACTAAATACATTTATTAGGAAATATTATTTTACATTATATTTTCTCTGACATATTTCTGCTCACATCAAATTATAATGTACAATAATAAAGTACATTTATTGCCTAACACATGTATTCAGTTGTTGTGTAATACCGATGCAATGCATGGAAAATGCAGCTGGTCTAAGAGAAAAACATGCTAATGCCAAAACCTGAACTGTAACCAATGAATCCACAGCCAGTTACTTTATTGAAAGTCCAAGCTCATAACGTTTATAACAGGTACGTTGAAAGTGAATGCTGCTTGAGTATTGTCTTGTAACTTTTTTATTACACAATTTCCACAGCAGCATATCCATAATACATTTGGTTATAACTGCTTTAGTACAGTTCAATTCCTGTCCACTCAGTGCAATCCTTATATCACTGCACGCTTTCTTTGAAGCAGTGTACCAAAATATTTTCTCACATAATACATATTTGATTATGTCACTTAACTGATTAATTTCAGATGTTTTAATCATATATCATTTATGCTTCATCTATACTGTAATTCAAACATGATGATAGGTGAATGACGCACTGTAGAACAGCAGTGGCACGAGATATTTTTAGCTAAACCTGATAAGTGACACTGTGTCGCTGGGTAAGTGGTTCCAGACATTTTGAAATATTATACTACTTTCACCTTCAAGGGTCAAAGTCCAAGAAGAACAACCAAAATGTGGGGGCAGTGTCACCATATATAGGTACAGTGATACTTGTAGCTGAAGAGGTAGACTAGCCACCAGGGTAGGTGTGGGAGATGCCTTGGTGTGCTGGCATTGCCTGAAAGGGTGCTGTTAGATGCTGTACAGTGCAGCAACTGGCCACTGATGGTAACCAAAAAGGGGTGCTGTAGATGCGTACAGTGCAGCACTGGCACTGACTGGTAACCAAGAAGGGTGCTGTTATGCTGTACAGTGCAGCAACTGGCCACTGACTGGTAACCAAGAAGGGGTGCTGGTGGTTTAGATATCACGGGCCTTGAAGAGGGCCAGGACTGATACAGGTGAGGTAAGAAATGAGGAAGACGGAATGGACTCAGGCTGGGTGGGCACTGTGAGGTAGCCACCTGGGAACTATACTGTTCACGATATTGTATAGATGGAGTGAGGAGAAAAAGAAGAGGCATGCGAGGATAGACAGCCTGAATGTGGTCACTGACCAGTAATAAGGGATGTTAGTAGGTACTGACCAGGTAGTGTTGAGAATGTGATAAATAAAGGTCCCACTCATACCTCCCCTGATTGGCTCACCTACTCCATGTGTGAGGATAATAGCCACCAATCACAACTAAATTCCTTTAGTATGATGTATGGTTTTAAGGTGACATGTTTCGGCTCATACACAGAAGCCATCATCAGGCTGATAAAACATGAAGAAAAATTACTATGTAAATTGCATTATGTTATTTTATATCATTCATATATGTAGTCGAGATCTCAACTTCACAAATATCAAAGCCGAAAACAGTCACGCCACAAACATCACCTACTCATCTGGCTACTACTATTACCACTACACCAATATATTGCCTCAGTTTTCTGAATGCTGGCTATTCGTCTTGCATGCTTGACCCTTGCAGTTGAAGACACCATGATCAGGAGTCACTGGCATGACACAGCATCACATCCCAAAGAACTTGAATCCTGAACCACACCACAGTGAGAACCCCAAATCTTACAGTCGTATGGTCTGCTCATAGCATACCGTGTGCCCACTATTTTCTGCCTCACATTTAAAATAGTTTAACACATAAAAACTAAGTCTCTAGCATACCTGTGTAGAACTTAATGCACGAGTCCTTAGACCTTCATTTTTTAAGACACTGTAAAATATTACCCTAAAGTGAAACAAACATGACACACCCTAATTGTTGTGAAAAAAACACAAGAGAGCACATGATGCGACTCTCAAACACTGATTGAAACAGATCGTGTGACTAACAGCTACCTGCCATCTTGTTTGAATCCCATACAACAAATCAAACTATGGTCTTATAAATGATGTATGTCATGAATATAAGACATTTAAATGACAGAATTCTTCACAAAAATTACATCCACTTCTCAAAATTAAGCCAGACAAGACACACTGCAATTACCAACAAAAATATCATGAAACAAGTCATAAATGTTGAAATGGCAGGTTAGCCACTGAAGTATTACTGTAATTATGGTTTTACTCAGAAGCAGTCTGCAAGTAGGATAGGCATTTGAGAAAGGGGATAATTTTAAGGCCTCTATTGTTAAGGTGTGGGAGGGTACTGGGTGTCAATCATGAATTTTGAGAACTGGAACATGTGGCTTTCAGTAATGTTGGTTTGCAACTTATTTAATGACACTGTTCAACTGCAGACATTGAGCTGTATCAAACAGGATGATTGTCAAGGCTTCTTTCTTTTACACTACAATGATAGACCCTAATGGCATATTGTCTGTCCATTTCTAAAAGACAGTTAAAATATTACAGTCACTAAAAATATGGGAATAATGGTACACAAAATAATGATCAACTTCCTATTTCAAGTTACATTTATTCATAAAAATATTCCCCTTCCCTGTGGTCACACTATTCGAAGCATTTTCTTCAAAGTAAAAACGTGTGGCAGACAGTAACATATTAAGATTTAGGAAGGAAATGGTTATGAACCTTTGAAGGTACTATTTGAGTTAGAAAAAGCTAGCACAACTCACAAAGAATCTGTCACATAGCTGGTTCTCGGGTTCAAATTGAACCAGGTACCCTACTAATAAAAGTCAGCTGAATTACTGTTTCAAACTGCTGTCCCAGCTACTGCAGGAACTTACAAAAGTCATAAAAACCGTAAAAGTAAATTAGTTCTTTGTTTGGTATCTAACTTACAAGCCAATTACAAGTTCTGTAAGTTCTCCGCAATTAAAAACCTAACTGATGCCACTGTGCAGTTAGCAGTCATCCAGCTGGTGGCTTGAAATTGAATGACTCATATCCATAACGATATTGGACTCTGTTCTGATCCAGTTCTGTCCACCACACATTTAACAATGTGGTACCATAACCCAACAGTTCAACATGCCAATATCAAACCCTGCCATTGGACACAATCCTAAACCAGTTCCACCCACCTTCCTTCCTTATAACTTGTCTCCCTAAGATCTACCTTAATATTTTCCTGTCATCTCATTCTTGGTTGCTATTTTCTAAGATGCTTCCCTTTCTAAATTTGTATGTATTCCTTAGTCTCTATTCTAGCCACACGTCCAGCCTGTTGTAGGTTTCTTGTTTCTTGATTTTGCTGTCCAAAGACTACTACGTGACCTGTATAAATCACGTGGTATCTTGTTATATAACAACCTAACCTGCATTTACTTCACAGCACATCTCTCTATAATCCAATAGAAGTTCAAACAATGAAAACTCAGATGTGTTCAAAAATCACCAACTAATGCACATAAACTTTTCAATAGTTTATTCTTAGAATACCCCTATACGTATTTCGGTGGTTTAAACCACCATCTTCAGGGGGTCGTGGAGATTAAAATGCCAGTTAACTGACCAGTTATCACTCTGCAACAGCACAACACCGGCGTCATACAGCTTACGTAGTACACACAGATGACCACCTTACTACAAGGCCAAACTGCCAATAATTTTCAGGAAAACTACAAACTATGTAATCATTTTAACAGCCTTTAAATCATTTTATAGTAATTTTACATAATTTTACATACTGTACGAAGTGAGCAATACTAGCCCACTCATATTCTACATATATGAATGTAACCATATATGTAATAACTATAAGTCTATGCATTTTAATCTCCACGACCCCCTGAAGATGGTGGTTTAAACCACCGAAATACGTATAGGGGTATTTTAAGAATAAACTATTGAAAAGTTTATGTGCATTAGTTGGTGATTTTTGAACACATCTCATCTGAAAATGCACGTAGAAACAACCTCAGTTTGTATGGTGAACAGTCATGAAGGGGGGGGGTTTGTAGTTTACAGATTGAAGATTGAAGGTGTTTGACAATCAAAACAACATGGTTCACACTGTATGACAGGCAGAGAATGAAAGGTGCTAGTCAAGTTTCCGATGACCCAAATGACATGGGGCATAGTCAAACACAATATCTTTCTACACTTAATGCAGCTAATAGTGGGAATTTAAATTAAGTAATCTGAAAGCACTGTGATGTGGGAAATTGGCGGAGAGTAAATGGACCAGTAATAAGAATTATGTAAAATTAAAGCTGCAGGATTGGAAATTGGACAAAAATATTTTTGGTGCAAGTGACGATCATAAGAAGAGTGTGGGTTCAGCTAATAATTGATGCAAAAAGGTTTTGCTGTTATGAGATCAGGGTGTATCCATGTTACTGCAAGGAATACTATCAAGCAGACTTCAAAGGGAACAGGGAAACAGAAGGTGATATAGAACAGAAAGGGCAGATAAAGAGGAAGCAGAAGATAAGGTCTTCACACTTCTGGGGCATTATGCGGCATTCTTTGGTAGTTTGTTGTTGACATTTCAGGACAGCCTATGAGTCCCATCTTCAAGGGTCAAGCAGCCCAAGAACTTCTTGGACTGCTTGACCCTTGCAGATGGGACAGATATACTGCGCTGAAACGTCAAATCAACGCTGTATAACATCCCAGAAGAGTGAAGACCTCATTTACACTGTGGCAGAAGCCTGGAAGCACAGAAGAAAGATAACTTGGAAAAACAAAAGTAATGTGAATGGCCACAAAGTACAAGACTAAAGATGGCTTCTTCAGCAGCAATGTATCATCTGCAGAGGTTATACAGTGCTAATTGAGATATGAGAATTACAGTGCACTTAGATGGTGAGAGGAAAGAGCTGTGGCCTGAGTGAGTGTATTAACTTGGACAGAGGGAGACGAGAGTGTAGGGTAGAATTCACACTGGGGACATCTTAAATAGCAGACACATGCACAACAACATAGCTAAATGATATGGCAGACTTCATATAGACTCTGGTAGACTTCACACTGATATACAATAAAATTCCCTTAATATAAAATACCACACAGTCCAAAGCATGTGCCATTCCCTGGCTTTAAACTTAGGCTTTTGTGTACTTTTAAATGCAGTTAATTTGTAACATGAAGCTATATTGCAGTCCTCCGATTACTAAAAGCTTAATAATTCAAAATAAAGTATAATACAATTTTCTGGATAATTCGTGCAAACATTCGGCTTAGTATACACTGGGCACCCCTGGAACAAAAGTCAAGTGAGTCTTATTTTAGGAAACAATGAATTAACACCACAGTTTGCCAAATATGAGTTAATGTCTGCTCGCTTGCATTTGGATCTGGATTGTATTAAATTATGCAATAGACATTTACAAATAAGTAGAACAAGGGCATCTTCTAATTAATTAAGTAAAAAAAACTTGTTTACAACATAACATCAGGACCAACCACATAACAGGCAAGTGTGTGCTGTAAAAATTGCATAATTCAAAATCACACAACTTTACGCCCGATTTTTCAGTCCTGAGCACCTAGGATTAACGAGGTGTTAATGCATCCATAATGTAGCCCTGCTTTACAATATTTCTCTTGATGCTGAATGGTTCATGAAGCACATTTTTTCAACAGTAGCAATTTCTTATGACAAAAATAATAGTTAAATCATTGTATTCACAACAAAAAAGCAATACTTATATTAAAAGTGAGATGCTGACAAATATTTGGACAAGCTATGTACGATATTTTATTCTAAACTCCACAGAAAGCTGTAGCTTGGTTTAAGCTTATGAAAACTCTCTGTTTAGTTTCTTTACAACTGTGAATTAACATTTCACTGACCTACTGGATCTACAGCCAAATCAAATGCCCTGTTTATTTGTAACATTAAAAAAATTATGCATTAAATTGCACTAAATTTGATAGTGGCCACTTGGGAATAGACAGTGCCATTTTTTGCGAAATGAATCTAGTAGGTTTCTCTAACGGTTTGTGATAATGGTTGATTCATTACACCTTATTTAGTTGAACACTGTCTGAGGTATGCCTAACACACACAATGTTCTGGGAGAAAATTCTTCTCCCCTCTTCAGGTTTTATGATGTACCACTTACATAGTTACAAATTTCAAGAACAATACATTTTCCAATACAATAAAGACATTTACGTTTCTACACATTTCTTTAAGAGACACACTGTAAACCTATCATATCCAGCATCTCATCTGGTTGCAATAAATCTACGAGGATATGACACAACACTTGTCCATTTAAACAGTTGCACAGTGAACCATTCTGCAGTTACTTACAGCTGCAGCCAACATTCACCAAGTGCAGATTCTGTAGCCTTGTCATTCATAAAAGATAACATGAAATTATTGTCAGACCTGATATGAATTCCTTGTGTACACATACAACATGAATTTTCTTTGCTAAACTACATAAAATACACCCATTCTGATCATTAGAAAACTTGGTGACATTAGGTTGGCAGATGATACAATATGTATAAAGAATGATGAAATAAGTATAAAGAAAATATAAGCATGTTAATTAATTATTTTATTGCAACAAATGCACAACACTATTTTAGTGTTTACTTGTCCCTACATATGTTTCAGCACTCCTTGTGCCATCCTCTGGGGTGTCGTCAAGAGTTCACAGTTTTCAATGCATCCAATTCACTTTCACAACATATAATTCACTAACACTGAATATCACTTATCTTCCTAACCACCATGAACAAGAAGATAAGTGTTATTCAGTGATAGTGAATTATATGTCATGAAAGTGAATTGGATGCATTGAAAACTGTGAACTCCCGACGACACCCCTGAGGATGGCACAAGGAGTGCCGAAACATATGTAGGGACAAGAAAACACTAAAATAGTGTAGTGCATTTGTTGGAATGACATAATTAATTAAGTATTAAAATGCACGGTATAGATAATATAGAGTTTGTATATGCATGTTAGAAGAATCACACTCACACAATACTTCAGTCAAAGTTTATGTGCAAAGGAAAGATACTTGGCTATCAGGCACATTTTTGGTGGACAGTGTAAAATTACTTGGTGATGGTGGACTGCCTTCATACTGATCTTTATATGTACTTGTAAATATTTCACACTAATTATATTTCCTATATTAAAATATAAGCGTGAAGTGTATGAAGTACAAGCAAGGATATATGGAACTGAAATATAATTAAATACACAACATTCTGCCACTATAACAGTTCTGGACCACTTCACAAATTTCCTTTATTTTCTCCATTCTGTTTAATATATTTTATGACCATTTTTTTCAAGGTATAAGGTCATACAGGACAGCATTTATCAACCTGTGTTCCATGGACAGCTGCTGGTCCAAAAATTACAGTTATCATTTGATTGTATTTATTTTACAACACTTGGAAGAATCACTACTAAACAAACTACTGACCCTTTCACTTTCTTTCCAGCACCTAAACAGTTATGTTGAACACTACTGTTGTCTTCTCTCTTTCTGTTTGTTCTTCAACCCTTTACAGCATGGTCATCACTGCATGTACCACCAGCTTTAAAACTAAAAAGCTGTGTGCTTTGCCAAGTTATATTTTTGTGTACGGTCTTCATAACAAAGATGCAGTGTGTTTATTGTGAGACATGAACTGAATGTTAAAATATTAGTTATCACACATTAACTTCAGCCTTCAACATTACACGCCCACATTCATAACAATGATCTTAATGTTATCTTCCCATCTCATTCTTAACCTCATAAGTTGCCACTTTCCAAGTTTCCCCACCCAAAATTCTGTATGCATTACGTGTTTCTCCCATCCCAGCTGCATTCCCAGTTTATCACTGGGAGGCCTGCATGTATTATGACATTTATTGTGAATAAGGAACTTCAGGATTTATACAAGTTATTTAGTATTCCCAGTTACATGATAACAAAACACCAAACTGTCTCTTTGCCCAACAAATCATAGTATGATTACTATTATTTATAACTTGCTATGTCTGCCCTGTATCGTTTGCATTCACATGCAAGGAGTGATATACCACATGACAGTAATACAAATATCCTGAAGCAACTCGTCCATGGTGTACGACCATTTTCAAGTTCTTCATCTTCTTCTAATGCACTTCATCCCATTTTCAAGCTGTGGGATCCCGATCTCCTTCCTCCAACCTTCTCTCATCCATGCTGCCGCCTTCCAGTTCCACATCTATAGCAAATCTATGGCATCCCTCCAAACAGTATCCTCCCATGTACCTCCAGGCTTTCCCATAATACTTCTTCCCCGAAACATCTTCCCAGTACGTCTTTGGGAACACAAGAATCGTCCATTCTTACTATGTGGCCAGCCCACTGTAGTCTCTTCAGGCACAGAAATATTGAACGTGCCACGTCATCATAAAATTTGTAAATCTCTTCCTTGTCTCTAATTATCCACACTCCCTCGGCCTACATAAACTTGAATATTTTTATATTTATAGTCCGACAAATGCACATTTTATTCACTATTAATTGTGTAACACAGTCCTAGTGAATAAAATGTACATTTGT
The DNA here is from genome assembly GCA_021186555.1 of Reticulitermes speratus. NCBI lineage: Eukaryota > Metazoa > Arthropoda > Insecta > Blattodea > Rhinotermitidae > Reticulitermes > Reticulitermes speratus. The sequence continues at coordinate 29,895,103 of JAJKFL010000007.1, forward strand.
TGGACTATAAATATAGAAAAGAAAATGTACGGAATGAATAATATTAAGTTCTAAATATTTTTCTGAGGATTTTCCTTTCAAATGAGTTTACCATATTGATGGCTTTCTGTGAAAGGGTCCACGTTTCACTACCATACAGAACAATGCTGGGTGTGTCTCATATAGCATTATCAAACTCCCCAGCTGGTATCACAATGCTTGATCAGCGGTACAATGGAAAAATAAGGCTAATAGCTTTTTGATTTCAGCCCTGTATTTCCTGTGGCTCCTCATTTTGGCTTGTAAGCCAAATGCCCAATATAAAATGTAAGAACCACATCAATCCTATAATTACCCACATCAATACTCTTCATTGTTATGACAACTTCCCTCACTGCTACACTACAGCAGTAAAAACTTCCCTGACAGGCTATACTGATCTACCCATCAGATTTGTGTTATCAGCATAACCAGCGATCTGTGTAGATTTGTACGGCTTTGTCTTGTGTCAACCTGTAACTTTACAAGCACATACTGTAGTATCAATGTCAAGTAGAGGTTTGAATACAGCACTAATCTGGCACAAAACCTATTCTGACAAGAGTGAACAGTTGAAACCACAGCAAGTGTATGGGACTGAAGTTGATAGAGAAGAACAAACATTTCCAGTTTGTTCATACATTCTTTATAACAACTGGATTACTTTCTCTATCAAGAATCAAGATCCTTCACTGCACCTCTAAATAACAGAACCCAGTGGCCTTGGAGACCGAGCAGTTATGTCAGCTTACCATTCTCATCTTACACAATTGACCTCCCCAACAATTACATAAAAGACAAAATTCATCACAGTACTTAATATAGAAGGGTATTTTACTGTTCTTCAAAACATAAATGTACTTGTAGTGTAAATGCATTTAATAAACATAAAAGTACTTTAAAATAAGGACACAAAATAAGATGCCTATATTCCAAAACCACAAACACACGACAGACATGCTTTTCTGGAATGATAAATTCTTTCTTGTCTTCCTTCGCAGGAATTGGGCACCTGAATCCTGTTTCAAGACTCTAATTTTAATCAGTCTTTGCATCTATTTCCAGGTCTCACTACATCTCATTTTCTTCTGAGAGCATACATGTACATATGTATGTGCACAGTCTCTCTAGATTTTACCTCCAATTTACTTGACAATTTTGTGTGTCACACACTGTGTTCCTAGTTTCAAGCACATCTGTCTCCTTAAAGTTACTCTCAGTAATGCTGTAAGGAATCTCAGGTATGCAACCCTGTTCTTACTCATATTTTTCTCGTGCTCATTACCTATGGATCACTACCAAAATATAAACTGTATACTTATTATGCAAATTCAGAGTTTGGTGTTCTTTAGTCAGGTTTGCTTTCAGAAATATTGTACATCCTGACTGAAATGTATTCCACTTTCAATAAGCTTCCAAAAATAACAAATCATTACACTACAACGCTCAACTAATCAAACAGTTCTTCTAGAAGAAACTGTATTCCCCACTTGGGACAGACAGAAAAAACTAATATCTACACGTGTTCTAGTACATGTATGATAACTGATATAAATGACAGCATTCCTTCAAACTTTACACGGAATGTACAGTAGACAATGCTGAATATGAGTTCCTACACCTTCTGGTAACTCAGAAAAAATGGGGTTCTCACCAAAATCTGGATGAAATTGGTTTATCGGAGCATAGTTTTATACTGAATTGGTTCTTTTAACATGTCTTATTTCTGTTACTCTGAGAAACTGCTGGCAGCAAAGAAGCTATACAGCTTCAAGCTACTACACATACTTATCAGTGATGCAATAACACTTGGTCATCAGCAAAACAAGTGCATGGGATGGTTAATGCATGTATAACTTTCCAGCTCAAACATAAAATTTGGATGTTCCACCAAATGTTCAAGTATGAGACAGTATCTTTGAAATTTCTGCCATGTGAGACAATCCACCCTGTGTATAACCAAGTGCTGTACATAGCATGTACTTTGTATGCTGTTTTGTTTTAACAGATATTCTATTCCCTCCATCAGCAGAGATCCCTAACAGGTGACGGATTTATTTCTGCAGACTTGGCTATTTTCGGTATCCAGATATCATCTGGTAGGCTGGTATTTGGTTTGGGCACCGTTTTATGTAAAGAATGATGGGCTTGCCTTTTGTTTCACACAGAGCCGCTTGAATCACCAGGAAATACAAGGGCATTCTCCGCTCCATAGGATGGTGATGGTGAACATCGTGCATCGAATGATGCACGGCTTGCAGAGCTGAAACTGCTGGAGCTAAGGTCTTCGTAACTTGCCACGGACTGGCTCCCACCTAACAGAAATAAAGTCAATTTTAGCTCCCATAAATGATGTAAAATATTCTACGCCCTATTCGTTAAATATAAGCACACTGGCACCATAAAAGTCCTATGACATTTACTCCAAAAATTATGTAAGAAGAGACACCGTTCTCCTACATTTAAACCCAACCCACATTAAAACACAGCATGCCACAACATTTCTCATAAAGTTTGTTTGCAATGCTCATGAACATGGTTGAAATGTTAATACTGTAGACGAGCAATTGGCTTGCTAGTCACAATTTTGTTCCAGACTTCGCTTAAAGTGGTGACACATTTTTTGGGTCAGTATTTTCAAATATATGTAAGAGTCCATGGACATAACACAGCAGGGCAAGTATGTATGTGTGATGTCTCCACTTGCCTACAAAAGAACACAGTGACAGGTGCTGCTGCCGACATACATAAGCAATACAATTGCATAAACTTTTCCAACACCTACGAACTACACATTTATCGTAAGAAAAAAAAAAACAACTCTGAATTACTGAACTACCCTCAGATAATCCCTGGTGCTATAACAAATGTGTTCTTGGAAATCCCATCTTAATGTGGACCATATTTTACCGAATTCAGTGTAATAATATATGGTGATTACATTCCTGGAAGAGGTTAGACATTTTTACAAAGAGGCTATAAATACGGTAATTATTAAAATTGTAAAATGTCTTAAACTATTATAAATGGTATTAACATGCCACGAAAATCTTCTGCTGATGTTCTACATTTAATAACGCTATCCAATATATGTAAAGTCCTGAGGTTCTGAAGATTGTACATCACCTGGATCAAGCAGCCTACTCTCCTAGAACTGCTCAATACTGTTTATGAAGGTACTACAATCCTTTGAAATGTCACAACAATTTACTGGTCGACACAGTGCAACAGCCCAGAAGACCTGAATCTACGTTTAATACACTTGAATATGTCAAAATCTACAGAAACATTTTGAGAACAAAGAAAGCTCTGTAACAGATCAGAAATTGGACTGACTTCTTTGACACAGTTTGAACGTGTCTAGCACAATCTGTCATGAAAACGAATCAATCCAAAGCAGACTGTCCAAACCAGACAGCATCCGTACTTCAATATAAAATCAAAAGCACTCATTTGTCTGTGATATTATCAGGTTTCTTCATTTACTTACTACCCCATTTGTCCTAACATAACGAGCATTCTGTTGCTTCCAAACATCTCCCTAAAATCTTGTACTGGTGCATCTTTCATTGTGCACACATTTAATCAAAAGTCTCTAAAAGCCAATAACATACACACAGGCTACAGAATTACAACAACTTTATTCTTCCTCCAACATATTTTGATATGTACGACCATCTTCAGGGAGATCAATTGAAAAATACAGACAAGAAGTACCAAAGTTTACTTAAATAAATATACCTTAGCCAAAAGGGTACAAAATAATACAAAAATTGTGAGCGTAAGAATTATCTAAAATATGTTACTTTCACTTCATATAATTCCCTTTTTTATTCGCACACTTTATATGCACCCCCCCTCCCAAAAAAAAAATTAGGTAGTGAAATCGACACATGCTGGATAAATTTTACGATCACAACGTTTGCATCACAGCATATACTGACTTGCTAAGGTATATTTATTTATGTAAACTTTGGTACTTCTTGTCTGTATTTTGCAATTGATCTCCCTGAAGATGGCCTTACAGGTCGAAATATGTTGAAGGAAGAATAAAGTTGCTGTAATTCTACAGCCTCTGTGTACTTTGTTAGCTTTTACAGACCCACTTCCATAAAAACTGACTTAAAAACACACCAAGTTCTGTCAGGTACTGTACTAAAAGATGCCACTGAGAAGTGCATGAATATGAGGCATCTGGAGGCAAAAAAGTGGCATTATATTTGAGGAAATACAGTACATATTTCTACAGTTTAATACAATCAAAGCTGTGTATCTCCAGTGTTATGTAAATAATCAAACAAGAATTAGGAAGGAGAGATGATGGCTTTAAAATTTACAGGAAATCATGAAACATCTAGTGGGAAATGGGAAGGTCAACACAAATTAAACAGACATCTGTATGGTAAATTTTAATCCACTGTGTTGAGATCTGAGGAAGGCATATGTATGATACAAACCCCAAAAACATATCTGCTGCATGTTTTTAAAACATGTTTTCATATTCTTCCTTGCACTTATTACTATCAGAATGAAATGGCACACAGACCTTTCAGCTTCTGAGTATTTACAATATGGATGAATAAGTTATTGACAAAAAAATAAATATATAAATTTACTGTATCTCATTTAATATACAGTTATACACTGCAGTACCGAAGTACAATGCAGCCTTTAGTGAGGGTAAAAGTAATAATAGTCTGCAAACAACTATATAGTCATGCACGTGTTGTTCTCGTTTTGCTACACATTCACAGGCAATAAATTTAATCCTATCACAGCTGTTTAAACAAAAACCAATTGCCCAGTTAGAACACTAGGGCTGAAATGGGGGGGAAGAGGAGGAGGAGAAGACTAGTAATAATAATAATAATAATAATAATAATAATAATAATAATAATAATTTGCCTGATTTTCACTGTAGAATACTACTATTTCATAGGACAAGATAGGTTTTGAATTGGAATATTTTTTAATTGTGTAGATTTAACAGGAACAGAAATATTACTTACATTAGTTAGTATTATAAATTCAAGTGCTATATTGTGTTAAAATGCTGCAAATTTTTGACTCAACACTAGGCATTTGATTATGGTCTGCCATCAGCACATAAAATGTACCCACTGTCCTTACCATCTATGGTTTTGTTATTCCTTCTATGACCAAAAAAAAAAACCATGCTCAAATTACACACAGAATTTAGATCCATCACTGCCAATGTCAAGCAGCCTCAATCAGCTTAATGGTTCAAATGGCTGGACAGCAGTTCCTGCTCATTTTACGAACAGCTTGTCCAGTCCATCTACTTTCTCCAGCTTACATTCTTCCTACTGGGCATGGACATATTCTTCTATAGGTCAGTGATGTAATCATACTTATTAACAGTGCATGCAATTAAAAAAATTCTGAATTTTGTACTGTAGTCAGAAAACAGCCATAAGCTTCAAAAAATATGTATATTTTATAGTCTATGTCCTATCAGGGAGATACCTGTTTTTAAAAATGACCACATTTTGAATTTATGAGAAGTCATAAACTACAAGCCTAATGTCATGCCACTTTTAAACAAAATGTCACAGACAAAAATATCATTACCAAGTGCAATGTAATTGTGCAGAACAAAGATAACTTTCTGCTCTATCATTACTTCACTATATTTCATTATTCTTCCTTATAATTATTTTCTAAGTATTTGCTGTATAATCCAGGCCTCAGAACACAATAAATTTTTGTAAAATACTACACAGTGGATGTTAACAGGAACATCAGTAGAATACAAAAGGATCATGACAATGGACTGTTAACAGTCTACAGTGAACAGCTGTCATTGGTATTGGTTCAAATTCATCCAACATAACCTCTAATTCTATGTTATGCTGAAACCAATGTTTGCCAGTTTTCTAAAATACAGCTCATTCAACAAAACATCTGTACACTAAATAAACTTGCAGTTCTGGCAAAAGGTTGAAGTTAATTCAACCTAACCTCTACTTTTTACGTTCTGCTGAAACTAATCTTTACCAATTAAAATTGAAATTAAAACCAACCTGATGCACCCTCACTATTAAAAAACTTTAATAGTAGATTAATTAACTCTTAATTAACCCGACATGTTTTGGTCAGGTTTTTTAAAAGAGTTTTAGCGATTTTTAGTGATTTGTGAAAACTTTATATGCGACGAGACCTTGTGGGATCATGTCTTGTGTATGTTTAACATATGGACTACGCAACTAAATGTAGTAAAAACCCCTGAAGATGGTCAGGTACCTGACCGAAACATGTCGGGTTAATTAATCTACTATTAAACTTTTTTAATAGTGAGGGTGCATCAAGTTGGTTTTAATTTCAATTTTAATTTATACAAAATGTACGGTGAATACAATATTAAATAATCTTTACCAGTTTTCTAAAATACAGCTCACATTTGTACAATGGATAACCCACAGTTTTTGTTAAAATCTACAATATTAATTTTAAAATTTTTGATATGGTAGTCGAGAAAATACAAGGTAAACCAATTTATGGTTCCAAGCAGTGAGTAACTCTGCATCAAGACATTTGAATCTGCAACACATGAACACATTACTGTCACTGATGAGCAAGTTGCACAGATGTAATGGGGGCTCAAAACAGCAACAAGTTTTTTTTTATTATCTGTACCCTGCATTTCAGTAATTAATTATTTATTTATTCCTGAAGATGGCACTATAAGTGCCGAAACATATGTAGGGACAAGAAAACACTAAAATAGTGTAGTGCATTTGTTGGAATAAATATTTAATTAATTAGCAACAAGTTTATCTGCAGCACCAATGTACAGTTGATACAATTGCTGCCCTGGTAACATAAATTTTTACTGGCAGAAACAACAGTCAAAAGATGCACTGCAACACATATTTTCAAAACATATTTCTTTGACTCTGAACATTTCACTAACCTTTATCTTCATTTAGTGCAGAAAAAATCTATGACACAAAGCTAATTACACTAAACGTATCATACTGAAAGTAACTGCTGGAAATTACTTTTATAACTATCTATCTAAAGTCAATATCCACCACATCAAAACACACACACACACACTTTTAAATATGAACTGTACATTTTAATCACATACTTACTCTGTCTACCCGAACATGAGATGAAAAATTGGGATCAACTTATAACAGCACACAAAGTCAAATGCATTCTGTATAGGTATTTTCCTGAAAAATGTGAAGGAGTTCATTTTATGTGCATGGTCATCTTGTATTTGGGTAAACAGAGTAAAAATTTAATGTCATGCAGCAATATGATAACTTGATTTGTGCTTCATGAACAGCATGGATTATAACCAGCCCATACACACCATAATGACATTCACCACATAAAGTTAAGAGTGGAACCCACTCATTCCATGCAGAAACATTATCTAAATCTGATACACAATTCCTTGAAGATGAAACAAATGGCAGATGTAACATTCCCATTATGCATTAATTTTATTCACTCTGTAGAAAAGAGCTATTAACACCGTTTCTTTTTGCACATGACCCCGACACAACATCACAGCAACTGCTGGCTTTATAAACCAGAATTCCTCCTTCTAACACAGAACACATGGCTAGTTACAGTTTACAGCTAAGGTGCCAAGCTGTGACACCCCTGATATAACTTGCATATTGTGACACCAGCGCACTTCAGCAAAGTGAAAAGTGCAACTACACTGCAGACCAAGTACTGTCCTAAACCAAGAACTTTCCAAAACCTAGACAGATACACCTGTTCATTAAAAAATTACAGGATCTTCCTTCAAAAGTTCATAGTTCCTCAGATGGTCAATTAATTCTGCACTTTAATCATATCTATAGACTCATTAGCATACAAAAAAGCCCTCCAATAAACCATGTCCCAAGACAGTTGAATCTAGTTCACAATCTTCATACCTTAATTCACTAAAACCACTGAAATACAAATCTCCAACCTACAATGAAGTATAGTCATCTCTTCAATGCCTTCTACAGAGAGTTCTGAAAATATCTCTCTTCTCTTTGACCAACATATCCTTCTTGATGTGATAACCCAAATGACATTACATGATAAATTTTAGATTCCACACAAGCACAGAGGGCGGGGATAGCTCAGTCGGTATAGCGACTCGCTACGGGCTGGACGGTCCGGGGATCGAATCCCGGTGGGGGCGAGATTTTTCGCATATGTCCAGACCGGCCCTGGGGCCTACCCAGCCTCCTATACAATGGGTACCGGGTCTTTCCCGGGGGTAAAGCGGCCGGGGCGTGGAGTTGACCACCCACCCTCATCTAGTGCCGGGGTTAATGAAAGAGTAGAGCTATACCTCTACTGCCCCTTTGGGCCTTCATGGCCTGTTATAGGGAAAACTTTACTTTTACTTTACTTTTACACAAGCACAGAACTTTCTGACCAGCTGAATACTACCCTATCAAGGAACCATGGAATTAGGAGCAGGAACACAGTGCCATTTTAAATATCACAGCATGCCTGACTACAACAAGAAGCAAAATAAATGTGGTACACACCACATGCCTATACACATAAATTAATCTACATATAAGTTTTAAATCTTATTTAAGATTATAAATTAAGCATTAAAATAAAAGGTTTATGTGCAAACTGCATAAACTCAATCAAAAAAACAGAGAGAGAGCACAGCAACAGGATATGTTCATAGAACGTACATGGTATTGAACAGTGTAAAATGTACTGGTAGGGCAGTGGTTTAGCTCAGCATATACTACATCTCCCTATATAAAATTATGGTAATGGAAAAGCAGAATCGTTACACGCTTTAAGGTCACAAGAAACCATACACAAGATGCAGTACCATTCAGACAACGTTTTCTTTCTCATGGATTCTATGTCTAGAATCCTGTGGGGCCACCACTTTTGTCCGTCTGCTACACTCAACAACTACAGATTAATTTTCAACAGGAAACCCGAAATTATATTCCAGGAAATTATAAGTGGCTGCATCAATAACGGGTTAGAATCCGATCTCCCACAGACACAGTTTACAAAATAGTAAATGCTTACTGCACTGATGTGGCCGCTCATTCAAAAAGCCTTCATCACATTCAGTCATCACAAAAACCTAAGATTATACAAAGGAATTTAAAAAAATAAGTTAACATACACTGGTGCTGAGAACTTTATTCTGACTTTGATGTACAGCATGGGTGGTGGTGGCACACACCAGACCTCCCAGTAGTCAGCACCGACATTTAACCTTTTGTCCCACCATGCCATCAAGACTTGTATTCTGGCATATAAGAAATCAATGTGATGTGTCTGTAGTCTGGAGGCGACAGCTTGCTTTGTGCTGGTGTCTCACGATGTGCTTACCAGCCAGGTGTTTCTTATGGGGTCCAAAAAATGGAAATCACATAGGCATAAAACTGGGACTGAAGAGAGGGTCACTCATAACTTCCCAGACAGTTCTGTAACCAGTCACAAATCCAGTTGGCAAAAGGGGGCCCAGTAATTTCAAACTCTTCAGACCTTTTAAAAAGCAACATCCTGGCAAGCGATTTGCAACAGAAGCTGATGTGAAACAGGCCATCATCTCCTGGCCCCAGATAATTGACACTAATTTCTTCTACGTCATGATACAAGCCTTGGTACCATTGTGGGACAGGTGCTTAAATGCCAGTGGTGACTACATAGTGATCTGATGTGTATCATCTGCTAACGATGTGCCATGCATACACTAAAGTCAGAATAAAGTTCTCGGTATCAAAGTGTTTATTACCTTACTTTTCAAAACCTCCTTGCACATGTACTTCAGAAAGAATAGTGTTCTTTTGTATGTTTCAGAATAACATTTACTGAAAGGTCTGTCTAGAGCAGAGAAGTTTCTCTTTAAAAATTAACTTCAGAAACACAACAAATACAGTATTTAAAATCTTCAATCCACTAAAATCCATAATGAAAGGTAAATTGGAGAAAAGTTAATATTAGTAAACCACAACTTTACATTCCAGCTGCACAGATTTCTTTGTTCTACATAAATATTAGTATTATTATTGTTGTTTTATTTTAACTCTCGAGAGCTTATTGTTTAGCATAGACTCTGTACACATTAAATCCTTTGAATATAACCTCAAAGTTCTGCACTGGTGCCATGTGCGTAATTATTTACTTACAAACCACATTTTACATCCAATGTAAGGGATGCTTATGACATGTTTTCATACCAGATTTCACATACCTAGTTCCAATTATACACTAGCTATCTCAATCTTACCACAACCTAATAAAAATTTTCATGCTGTCAACATACTTTTTTTTATATTCCATAAAACAATTACCTTAATATAAGTTGCACATTTTTCAAAGATCTATCATTTGAGAACCTCAAAAGATCTTCGACCAGTGCAGCTCCTGCTCCAATAATATGAAATTAAAAAGATGTACATTGTTTCAGAGTCCTCAGTTGGTATAACGTGTATACCACTTTTGGAAAACCAGTCTACATGTTAAAAACTTGAAATACATGGACAAACGCACGCGTGCGCGCATACACACACATACACAGACAACACAGTGAACTCATAAACCCCTTTTTCCTCTTCTCAGGGAAGAAAGCATGCTAACAGCAAATATCGGTGTTGAATTCATTAACACACGTGGCTAGAATAGAACTCCTGAATCAAAACTAATCCTCATCAGAGGGGGGCCACATTCCAGTCTTAATTCCAAGAGAATATACCAAATACCATGCAACTATCCAGACAAAAATATTTCCCTCATGATCTCTTGTAAGATATTTCTATACTATGCTGCATGTCAACAAACATTTAGATATAACTTTTATAAAGGTAAAGGTAAAGCTATCCCTAAACAGGCCTGGACAGGACCCTAGGGTTCCAGGAGGCTCAGGCTGCCAGATTTCCAGACAATCGGCACATGAAGGTGGTAAGGTTGTCAGCCCTACGCACCTGCCTCCTTTACTGCCCAGGAAATATTCCTGGTACTCATTTCTGTTAGAGGCTGAGTCGACCCCAGGGCCATAGTGCGACCGAAACAATTATGTCAATGAAAAATTCCGACACCATCGGGAATCGAACCCGCGACATTCTGGCTTGTGGCGCAGTGCATCAACCAACTGTGCCACAACTTTTATAAAGACCTTCAAATAACAGAATTGTAGGTACTTAATGTATTTCTGACATTTTGTGATAATGATCTACAATTTTCATGGCAAATTATCAAATGTCTGAAATATACATAATGGTAGATGGAAGGGATATCTACTGTCTTCTTAATTCATCTGCATTTTATTTTGTGTTTTGACCCCCTTTCCTAGTTTTTTTTATTTCAGCCTTATTTTTTATTATTTTCATTGGTTTGTATGATTTTTATACTATACATTTTCCATACAATGGACATTTATATACATAATGAAATGAAATGTACATGAATACGCATCTTAGCTGCTTACAAGTATGAGTCATCAATTTTATTATATATTTTATCCTGTATTCATCTAATTTTAAGTTACAGAAATCTAACAACTATTTTACCTTCATATTTTCAAACTCACTGCTAAAACTGAAGGGACGACGTTTGAATGCAAACATTAATATTGAGTCCTGTATCATAATTTTATACACAGTTGCTCATTTATGCGCAGATATTGCAGCAATTTATTCTGTGATGTACATTTTACCATTTGCTAACAATAATGTTATTTTATAACTATATATGACCTTCGTGTACTATGTGCTCCGTGAGATAACTACAAACATTAGCCGAAACATGTTGGCGTCATATATGAAATAATGCAGTAAGTTGGAAATAAATTTAGTTACATTTATATAATTTTATTTGCCCTGATAGCTAGTGACTAGGCACAGGCTCAACAGCCAAGGAATCGTGTTTTGATTTCTGACAAACGCAAGAAATTTTCTTTCTCCTAAGTGTCCAGGCCAGCTCTGGGGCCCTACCACTCTCCATACTCAATGGGTACTAGGAACAAAGCTGCCAGGGCATGAAGCAGAGCATTCACCTCCATCTACTACTGGGTCATCAATGAGCACAGCTATACCCTAACTCCCCCATATGCTTTCACAACATGCACAGGGTCAAGATTACCTTTTTACCCCATTTTATTCTGTTTAGCATTCCTTTACCTTATTCACCTCTTTTACATCTAAAGTCCCTTTTCATCATTCTGTCAGACCCTTTTCAGGTCCACAGGTTCCCATTCAGTTACAATGCTCCTATTACTTTGCTCTTAGCCCCAGCTCCTCTCCTACCTTCCTAATTTCACTGACCCTATTTTCTGGGACGATTTAATCTTCTAACCACAAATGGGAAGCAGAAGGCTCCTCCGAAACGTCCATACCTGCCTATCAAGCTACATGGCATCACAGTCATGAAGATAGTAATCTCTCATACCTAAAACATTGGTCCTGTTACATAAGACCATGAGGATAACAACAGAAGCAGCCAGCCTCTAAAACGTGTACAACTTTATTAATTTCAAAACAGGTAAAGCCCAAACAAAATTTCTCATATTAAAAACATCTGACCTAAAATATTATCAACTGGGTAATTCTTGTAACATCATAAATGTGTAATTACAGAAAAAAAAAACTCCATCAGGTGGATTCATATTCATCAAGCAAAGACGTCAGCCGTACTTGTGTGGACACACACAAACAGGTTAATTTCAAAATGCTCAAATGTAATACGTAACATATTCAGAAAATACCTAAGCAATGGGAAAATAACTTACATACATGAACTTCATGATGTAACAAACACGAGTAAATAACTGTGTGCCAGGATATGCAATCATGCAGATATTTAATTCTATAATATGCGTAACTTCAAAACACACCCAATTGTCTGATTATGACCATTTTCACATTATAACCTGCAATTAGGAACTTTCAATAGGACCTAACTTCTGAGAAATTTAATGATATGATGCAAGATTCAGAATTTGGTACCAGAGTTTGTCTCGATTATAACATGGTATCAATGGAGAAGGGCTGAAACATTTATGGCAGCTTAAAAAAACTATGGTTTCAAACATCTGTCTGTTTGGGAAAACTGCTGGACTGCATGGTTCATCTAAAAAACCTGCAGCTAAGTCTGAATGTTTTAAATAGGACACTGATGAGAAAATGCTTCTTTTCATTTTATATTCCTTACAAGTCTTTCCCACTTTCAATTTCCAGCATTCAATGTGTCATGCTTAATTCCTGTCATGTCTGCGTTAATCAATTTCTAGCTGAAACTCTGTTCCATACTATGCACAGTCTTGCTTCGAACAGTCCTACCAACATGCTCCTCACTCCTCACACATAATTAAACAATCTTTTGATAGCCCTTAACAAAACTGCTGCCAGTCAGGGTAGCTGCTTGAAACTGGTGCCCTAGGCAAACCATACAGTGCCGCCAACACTCCCCACCCCACAACCCCAACAGCAGATCTTAGCTGAGCACAATGCCTAAGTTAGGAGGTGTAAAAGTCCTAACTGAGGCATTGTGGAATTTACAACGATCACAATTTTTTAATCTGATACTTTCCTTTGAATCTGGCAAAAACCTAATTTGATGAATGGATGAGCCACCCTTGAAGCCATCATCATACACAAGTAAGTGGAACAAAAATGCATGCTGTTGCTTAGTTTAATGCTGAAAGGAGAGCAGCATGTCATCACATACGGCAACTATACCTAACATATGAAGCAATTTGACAAAACACGTAATACAATTAAAATAAGGTGTTCGAACACCAGTGACATATATATACTCTTCCAGAACATACATATGTATGGCTCTTGTGTGTTTAATAAACAAACAACGCAACCATCATCTAATTAATAACTGAAGTAATAAATAAGCATCTGACAATAAATAATAACACACTTCAATACTTGCTCTGTACATAATGAATTCATTTACACCTGCAGATGTTACAAGTTCTGGGACAAGGCAGGGTATTTTTACAACACTTGCATCACAAATCATCTGCAAAAGTGGTTCCCAGACTTTTCAAGCATTTTTTTTTTTCCAATGGCTCGACAGCCCCTTGGGGGCCTAGGACGCATCATTTTATTTCGAGGCTTCACTATCACACACTTTTTGACACACCACACTCGGTAGGACTCCTCTGCACGAGGGATCAGCCCGTCGCAGAGACCTCTACCTGACAACACACAACACATACAACAGACAGATATCCATGCCCTAGGCAGGATTCGAAACCACAATCCCAGCAAGCAAGCTGCCATAGACCCACACCTTAGACTGCGTGGCCACTGGGATTGTTTCAAGCATTAGGACGACTTATTAACTTCAAAAAATTCTGTGACACCTACATACTGATAGCTCTACTTCCGGGCTCCATTAATTGGGAAAATACACAATAAAAAATATGATGGGTTCAGTAACCACAGAATATAGTCTAGTGAGGGGTGGAAGAAACAAGTTTCTTGTTGGCATACAATGTAGATGGCTGGCTCACAGTACAGCAAACAAAGTGATGCCTGGAGGAGCAAACACTTACTGCCAAACTGTATGAATGTGTGGAGACCTTGGCTTCCCAGGGTCTGCGGCTCACAAGCTGGGGATCACTGGTGTACACTTAAATTGTGTAGAATTTGTACATAACATTAACTCGATCAAAGGACAAAAAGTATATCAATTTTATATATATACATATATATCAAGAAACACTACAGCAGCCTTAATGCTATGTTTGCTGCCCACAGTGCACAAAACAGATGCAATGCATAACAGACAATTCAAGTCCTCTAAAACATACCATCGTCAGAGGCTCACAGAGTTTAATAAATTCCACTTCTTGGTATGAAGAAAGTTTAAAGAAAGAATTTATAGCTGTATGCAGTTGAATTTGTGCCTGTATGCAGTATCATATATTTAATCCTAATTAAATATCAAAAATAGGACTCTATTTGCAATAACTGCATACCACAACAAATTAGGTGAAACACTACACAGAATTCAGCTGGAAAATGTGTTTTCTTGAAAATAAATTGTACCATGCACATCTGGCCAGCAAACATATTAACACTATAGCATTAAGAAGCTGCTCAGCTTCAGTACAAGTTGCATACCTTTTAAACTTAATTTTCATATATACATCATTTTGAAGTTCTTTGTCTCAAAACTTGCATTCCTTATGCATGTTTTGTTATATCTAAAAATATAATAATCAATACATTAAACTTTAAAGATTTAAGAACTTTGTACAGACTTTATCTTTTTCTTTTTCATTCTGCGACTTTTCTTGTTTGCCCCTTGTGATGCAGTGATACTTGTGGTCTCTCCATTGTCTGCCAGTTCATCATCATTGCCATTACTTTCCTCATTCAACTGAGAACAGTCCTCCTCAGTACCCACAAATACACTACTTTCTGAAGTGTCAAAAACACCCAGAGATTTACTAGCGGCCATCATCTTGTTATAAAATGTTTGATCGCTACTTAGGGATTTATATGAATCCACAGTAAATGTATCTTTATGTTCATCACTGTAGTGATCTGTATCACCAGGCCCCTTACCAGCTTCAAACCCACGACAACTATCTGTATATGAAGTTGCCTCAATATGTTTCTGATTTGGGGAACCTTTGGCAATATCACTCCAAGATCGCTGAGGTGATATTCTCGAATCTTCAGCCTTCAATAAGACAGTTTCTGCACTGGCTGGGGCCACAGTTTCTCTCACCGGTGACCTGTTTATATTTGATGATGACACTATGCTGCTCCATGACCGTACAGGGGAAACAAACACATCATCAAATGTTGATCTGAATACGAGATTTTCCTGGCTGCCTTGATTACTGCCTGCTTCGTGCTCAGTATTTCCTTCATAGGATTTATTTTCAGACCCCTCTAGTGTTTGATTTGTGGATTTTTCTTCTGCAACAGACTGCATAGTATGTGAGCTCTGTGTCCTTTCTTCAGACCTCTGAGTAAGTAATTCAAGATCAGAATCTCTAAGAGCTTCACGTGAACCATTCCCTCCCATTCCAAAGTGATGTTCATTAAATCTTTCATTCAGTGACGAAGAACACAACTTCACAGGCTCAATTTCTGGTAATGATACCAACAAACCACTCAATTTATCAAAAGAATTTCTGTTATCCCCAGAATCTGGCACAGTGACCAAGTCATTATCTTCCAGCAACAGACACTTTGAAACTTTGCTTTTTGTGTTTATTTTCTTAATGATGCCATGGGCACCAAAGGGACAAAGGCTTTCAATGTCCTCCAGTCTTGGTGTTGTGTCTTCATTGCCCTGGGTGTCCCGAGAATCTGATGAGGGAGCAATATGCATCAGCACTGAATGCGAAGCAGACATCTTGCCATCTTTACTCTCTCCTTCAAGGCTCCCCGCATAAACCTTAACGGACTTGTCACGAGCACATACAATGCTTGTGGCCTTATTCTTGTGGCTTCGTTTAGAACTCTTCATTTCTGAAAGTTTCACTGCATCCATGCTGAAGGGTGCTTCACAAAATGTACCTTCATCAGGTCTAGAACTTTTTCCCTTTTTCACATTTCCTTGAACACTTGGTTCATCAATAATCAAGCTTTTTGCTAAAAACGATTTTGATTTACAACTTGTGTTGTTTCCGTCCTTTACTTTTGATTTCGCCTTCTGTACCTCACAATCTTTGCTATTTTTATCATCCATGTCTCGTTTCACATTCATGTCTTGTACCTCAGTATAAGTGGTTTTTGAAACCAAGTTTTTTTGAGATCCAGTTTTTGATTCAATCACATCTGCTCTCCTCTTACCACGGTCCTTTTCCCAAACAGCTGTTGACAAAGCTGATGGTCCATTTTCCAAAGTCAGAGTACTCAAAGGTGTCATTAATTCTCTGTGTTGTGTTTTGCCTACTGTAACATCATGCTTTTTCTTGCCTTCCTCTTGAGGGCACTTATTATCATCTCTTTTTTCATCCTGATGTTTGTTACTACACTCTTTACCTGAAACATTTTGTGCACTTCCTTTACTTTTCCTTTGTGTTTCAGCTTCCATTTCACTGTTTTCACACTGTGATGGTTCATACCCTTTACTCACTGCACAGCATTGAGGCTTTGACGCTGCTGGCCACCTAAAAGTGTCATCCAAAGAGGGAGAATCCTTCCTGATGCACCTGTGAAGCGGTTTCATCCCATGCTCCTTCTCAGCAGATGATTCACATTCACTTGGTACTGCTGCCCCAAAGTCCGAAGCCTGTGAAGGGCCCCATTCCTCAGAAGGGAGAGACACAGTAATAACAGTTCCAACTGGGTTCACGACTTTTTGGATGGGATTCGAGCTCTTCTTCCCTAGCTGAGCACCATGTTGCATTTCAACAATCACTCTTCTCCCTTGAAAAAAGAAAAAGCCAGAGGCAGGTTTTTTTGTATGTGTATATTAAAGTAAGAACAGAAAATAATAACTTTCAATGTTACATGGGACAGATTCATGACACATTCATCTCATGATGACTGAACTTGAATGTAACTTCAAGCTGAGTAATCATGAACTGAGCACCAAAGACCATCTCTCTGAATCCAGCTTTTTAGTGGAGAAGGAACAAACAAATTCTTGGTCATATCATTCATGTCCCAATACGAACCTAACACAGGCTCTTACTGGGTGGATTTTTTATGTCCCAAACACTGACTCTGGCTAAATCTTGTGTTTTCACTGTCCTATATTCAACATATTTATATCAACTTGTGACTCCATTTAGCCAGTCTGCAATGTAATGAAAGCTCTGGCACTCTCAGACAGGTAAATATTTGACACATATTATTCCCTACATACAATATATCAAATACGTTAAGGGAACGAAGGCTTATATATAGCTTCTAATTAGTTGGTTGACAATATATAGTCAATCACAAAAACTAAGGGTACACCTACACCTTCTTTAACAATAAATTAATGATATAATTATTGATATTCAAACAGCATTCAACAGGATTCAGGTCTTCTGGGATGTGACACTGTGTTGCTGGGTTAACACCTTCAAGGTTATGGCACTCTAATTCTTTGAAACGTCAAGAACCACAAACCCAGCAACATGGCGTCACATCCCACAACACCTCAATCTTCTGAAACACTGCTGAGAGAACCTCAAATCTCACAGTATTCATGAGATGCTGAGACACACAAACAATTGTGTACCCACAACACCATCAAAGTAAAATATGAGATCTGAGGGTCTCATGGTGGTGTTGCTGAGACCTGAAGTAATCTGGGAGGTGATGCTGTTCAGTTGAAGGAGTTATTTCCCAAGAACTGAAGGATCACAGCTCCTTCATCTTTGTAAACAAGTAGTTCAGGATGAAGCCACCATGATCCTTTGAAATGTTGTGAACTACCTGCCCAACAATACAGTGTCACATCCCAGAAGACTTGACTCTTCAAAGTAAAAATATGTCTACATTTTGGAATGTGAAACTCACACAAAAATATTGAGTGACTTGGATTGGATTCACCAAAGACTTTCATCACAAAAAAAACTGAATAATGAAATTAGTGAACTTACGTTTATAAAATACACAATAAAAACTGACCATTCAGTGAGGCCATTACAATAAGGAATCATATGAAAACTACTGATTTCCAAAAACTGTGTTAAGAATGGTACAACAACAAATATCATTCACACCATGCACAAAAAGCCACAATCTGGTGGTCAACACAGAGCAACGCTAGTTAAAAAAAAATACAATTTCAACCATTATTCAATGTTAGCAAAAGCATCCTGTGAGACCTTCCTCAGATTTCACACAGAAGTCCATAATACAGCTTTGTATGAATTGTTTGTTACAGCTTATCACTATCAGGACGGGGATAAAACCATCTCTACAAATCCTGCAAAGGCATGAATTATTAAAAAACAATGTAAGGAGACGTGAGGGATATGAGCATGGAAACACAGGGCCACTGTGCACGTAACAGTTTTTATGAAGTGAGTCTGCCAAAACAAGTAACAAAAAGTTGTAGCAAGAACCTACAATGCCTGCTTTCTATCAAATGTCCCAATATACAAAGGAGCTTAAAAAAAATAAGGTAACAAATACTCTGTTGGCTAGAACTTTATTCTGACATCACAGTATACATAGCACGTGTGTAGCAGATGGTACACATCAGACCTCCACATAGTCACCAATGATGCTTAAGCATTTGTCCCACTCAGGCACCAAGGCTTGCATCTCAGCATAGAAGCAATCAGTGTCAAGTGTCTGTAATCAGGTTGTGACGGCTTGCATCACGTCAGTGTCTGCTGCGTATCGTTTGCCAGCCGAGTGCTTCTTAAGGGATCCAAAGAGCTGTAAATCACTGGAGGTGATATCGTGACTGTAGCGAAGGTGGTCCATAACCTTCCAGCCACAGCAATATAACAAGTCACAAGTCCAGTTGGCAGTGTGGGGCCCAAGAAGCAGAACCCAAAAGGTACACTCTCTCTCATACCAAAGCCAACCACTGGACACTATATCTAACCAGCTCCATGGACATTCCATCTTCACAAACCACTTTCTAGTCTTCTCCTTGGTCTTCAAAGTAACATTCTTCCATGTGGTTTCCTTACCTTAATTCTGCAGGCACTCCTTTTTCTCACCCTAGCCACATCCATAGCTGATCACAGCCTTCCAGACTTACTTCAATATCCTAACATAAAACAAGTTGCACGACTGCTGTTTCTGTGACCTTATCTTCAGCATGTTTGAAAGCACGAAGAACCTTTACAAACAAAACGCCACTGCTTCTCTTCTGTCACTATTCTATCATTATGTAAATTCAGTACACATGTAAATACGTTCAGGAACCGTTATGAACAAAAGAAGAAGATGGCAGCAATACACAGCAATGAAAGGTACGTGCGAGTCAACAGTACTGCATTACGTTTACTGTTTTAGCACAAATGTAGATTACAGCTTGCATGATTTCAGGCTTCTGCTGTGGTACGAACAAGGTCTCCGCTCTTCTGTGATGTTACACAGTGTAACATCCCAGAAGACTCCATAACTTGCATATTTGGTATTACAGTGATTACTGAATTGCTTTACTGAAGATTACTGTCTTCTGGAAAGTGACGCTGTATAGTCTGGTAGGTGATGATTGAGAGGTCACAGGAATCCAACGCCTCCCTTACCAGTGCAGACGATCCCTACCTGGATGATGGAAGCACAGGGTTCACATCTACTAGACTACATGATGTCACATCCCAGCAGACAGTAATATCACAGCCACTGCCACCTACACCTAAAATGTAACATGTTGTATTGATGTCACGCACTTCGATGAACATTTTTATGTGCAAACAATGACACGTGCACAGATATCACCCATATCAAGAGATTTTACGCTCAACCACTTAATTTAATTTGAGTGTTAGTACTCTGCCTCCAGGAGCATGGTGCTCATACCAAGTTTCATAGAAGTACAGAAGCCATAAAAGATCCTGCCAAAGAAACCACAATGTGTACTATGATGGAGAACCTCACTACGCTCTTATACTGCAGAACTCATCAAACACAAGAGTAAATATTCTGGCTTAAGGTGCAGACATGAGTTACATTTACTGTAGACATGGCTGAAGACTAAACGAGCTAAGCAGAAATAAGAAATCACTACATTAGAACATGCTGATCGTAAAACTGTGTGTCAGTCAGTATTTCACAGCTTCTAAACACTTCTAAACACAAAAGTTTCATGCTTCCTCACCTAAAAACAGGAACATGAAATAGTTACCTGTATCACGTGTTGGTATTCCTGGACTCTCCATCATGGCATCAGCCAAATCCTCACGCAGCTGAGACTCACCAAGCCCAGCTGAACCATCTGAATCAGCACCATCTGCTCCATATGCTTCAAGAAGTCTAGGCGACTGTTCATAACTACCTGCGAGCGAGAGACAAATTGTTCTCACAAACACAAGAGCAATGGGTTCTTCATCGAGTTCCAAACATCTGCTGCTACAGGGCACAAACAAAGATAAGAGTAAGAAATAAAGAAAGCAAATGACAAAGTACGAAAGTCAATAAAGGAAGATGAACAAAGAAATAAATACAGGAAGAAAGATAAACAAGGGACGAAAGAAAATGTGAGCAGATTAGTGACAGTCATGTTTTATACATTTTTGGTAGCTTCAATGCAGTAAGAATGAAAAACACTGTCGGGTCCTAAAATGAAGCCTTGCCAGGATTTACAGAACTCTTTTACGTACTTCCTGATCCAGATTCTATGAGAACGGGCACAATGGGGCGGGAACCACTGCTGATGGGCATGTTAACAGGATTGGAACGTGCTGGGCGTGATCCAGAACCCACTCCAACCTCGACTGCTTCCAACTCAAGTAATGACAGTGGAGCCCTGAAAATATAAGTGACATTTCTTGCCTTGAAGTCAGTTTTAACATGAAGCAACTGTACACTTTAACTTGTTCCACAATCAGACAGAAAATAACAAAATACTGCTAAACATGGCCTGAAGTCAGCTCAACCACATTCAAATCCTCACTACACACTTCCCCAAGATTCATCTGAATATCATAATTCTATTTCCTTCTAACTCATTCTTTTTTCTAAGAGGTGTCCAAAACAAATTCTGTACAATATTTTGTTTCAGTTCTCCCGCCGGATGTACACGCAGGACTGATAGTGAACTCCTTGGCTTGATAACCTTAATAATATTACGACAAAAGTAATTTATTCATCTGTCTACAAGAATCCAGATCACTGGATAATTTGGCACATCATACGATAGCAACCTTACATTTATACATAGATCCTCAATATTTTTTTCATCTCTCTGATTTCACATGTTATATACCTCACTCTTTTTTATCTAAACATCAACTTAAGCTGCAGTTTTAGACTAAAATATATATATATATATATTTACAGACTTTCCTTCACTTTTGTCAATTTAATATTTGTGGTCAAGCTTCAAACGATATACTATCATACATTTTCTTTGACCAGTTTCCCACAGTGTCTCTTTGCAAGGTTTCTGACTCTTCTCAACATCTAACTCATGCATGCT
Source organism: Reticulitermes speratus (assembly GCA_021186555.1). Taxonomy (NCBI): domain Eukaryota; kingdom Metazoa; phylum Arthropoda; class Insecta; order Blattodea; family Rhinotermitidae; genus Reticulitermes; species Reticulitermes speratus. The sequence goes on from JAJKFL010000007.1 coordinate 29,917,168, forward strand.
ACATCACAAGCATTTCGCTAGTAAATGCACAAAATATTGTAAAGTTTAGTGTCTTTTGTTACAAATTCTTTGCACCCATGATTCCATACAGAAAGATATGGGACTTGGCAATATACACATGACTAAAAGCTGTGAAGGGACAAAAGACTATGTACAATTCACTAAAACAGTATACTGTATATACATATTTATGCGTTCATGAACTTATCTGTGATCATCTCAGTACATACCCCTCAGACAGAAGTATGCTTCCACATGGTTACAAATCTGCAAGCACTGCATTTTAACCCATCTTCTTTGTTCTATTAACACAGAGCACTATCATGTTGCATAACAAACAATTTGTGATAATCTAAATAATCTTAGGTTCTGCTTTTCACATTTTCATAAACGCAATCTTATGTATTTGTTTAATGTTGATGTAACACAGATTTTTGGCATGTTCATATAGTCGCGAAAAGTGTCTGTCAGCTTTGTCATGTCGCCTGTCTGTCCATCCGTTCGCTGTCTGTCTGCATGTATCAGCATGACTCCCACTAGACAGATTTACGTGAAATTTGGTATTGGGGACTTTTAGAAACTCTATCAAGAAAATCCAAATTTGGTTAAAATCAGGCAAAACAAAGGGAAGACCTAGTACATTTTATTGCTGTCGGTGACATTAAATCACCATAAAAATGTCCTCTTTGAGTAAAATGGTATCAGGCTGTTAGGAGAGCCAAGGAGGTATAAATGTTATGCTATATATACATTACCTATATTCGTTCTACATTCTCCATGCACACAAATCTACTCAATATTTTAAACAAAGTTCCTCATTAGTAACTAACACCTTGAAGCAGAGCCCATCTTCAGAAATCAAGTCATAGTGGTGGTCATGAAATTCCGTCTTTTATGGAACTCCAAGGCTCATTCCTACTAGTATTTTCCCCTTGGACTGCATCCTGAGCCATATGAACCCAGTCCATACATTCACATCCTGTTTATTTAACAGCCATCTCAACATAATCCAGTTAATTCAAATGGTCTCATCCCTTCAGATTTTCCAACTACAGCTTTGTACGCATTTCTCAGTGTTTGTTTTAAATTTCTATGTTCTGACTACTTTGCCTTAACAAAAGACATATCACAGGGACCAGAAAATTTATTAGCTGAGCTCCCAAACACTGCACACAGCTGCAGTCAGCATGGCAGTGCTGCTGTTAGGTTCAACTCAGAAAGGCAGGGCAGCATTATGTCTGTTTCAAAAACGTTTACTCTGCTTGGAGTACACTAAATGCCCTGTATAAGAATTTCCTTTGGTTTTAAATTAAAACACATCACCTTCTCCTGCAATATAATATTGTAGCATATTTCAGATGCTCTACTGTTTAAAGAATTTACATGACTGTGTTTTTTAAATAAACGGAGAATGCTTCGTGGTGTGTACACAGTGCCGCCCTTCTGAACAGCTCGCCTCTTCACCCCCGCACCAACATCAAGCAAGTAATCTGGTCACTACAATATCCTTGCCACTCACAAAAGTTTATCACCAAAATAGCAAGTGTTAGAATAAGGACATCACCAGCATAACCTCACTGTAATACAAACAAACATCAAACATGATTAAATTCCATTACCCACCCGCTCACAGGTGAATTGTATGTCTTGAATGTGAACTGAGGTCCCATCCACAACCTCCTGTGAGGCCCAGCATGAGTCACAATCTCCACCTGTGACAGCCACCTCTCATCTGAGTCAGGGTCATCCTGTCTAGATTCGTATCCGGAAGGTGTTGGCATGCAATCTGGCACTACCATCAGTGGGTTTGTAGGGGACAGAGGCGGTTGCAGCTCGCTTGAGTGTGGTGGACGCAGAAGCATCCACTGAGCTTTTGGCTGAACATCCAGTTCAATAGCTGTATCACCACATACCTTCTCCTTGGGAATTCCTGAACAAGCACAAATGTTGATGCTCAGAGCACCCTCAGATTAAATCAGCCACTTACAGCATGTATGGCTGTCACTGGTCAGTAACAAGCACTTCACTTTTAAGTCACATGAAATCAACTGTTATAATTAAAACTGGCTGGTCCATCTTTCAAAGCAACAGTTGTGAAACACCTCAGAAATGGGCCAAGATCAGTGATTGAGGTTTCCTTTTGGGGCGTGTATAGATAATGATGCAGTCAATTTATATGATTCTAGACCATCTGTGGTAGATAAATAACAGTAGGTGGCATTGATAGCATGATAACGACTGGGAAAAACAGAAGTTCTTGAAGAAAAATCTGCCCCAGTGCTATTTTTCCAACCATAAACATCACATGGACTAGCATGGGATCAAACCCAGGCCTCTGTGGTGAGAAGGGTGTCAACTAACTGCCTGAGCCACGGCACATCCTAACAACAGAATTTTACATGTTCGCTTACCTGTTGCATGTCTGGGTTCTAAGTCATACTCAATGAGATTCCCATGGCAAGCCATCACAAACAGTGAGTCCACTGCTCGTTTGTGAGCCTTTGCAGATGTCTCTCTTGGCAGTGTTGGAGATTCAATAAGCCAGGCGCGTGGGGGTGCAAAGCATGATGTGACTCTCAGTGGTATTCCTCCTGGCAGACTGTCATCTGAAGAAGACTGGGTTCGACCAAGTGACTTCATTGAAGGGTTACGATGGTAAGGCTGTTGTGAAGCAGGGTTCATAGACGTGGGGGTAGGGAGGAGGGCGTGAGTGGTGGGCTGACGTATCTGGGCAAGTGGCGAAATCACAGTAGGGTGAGAATAGGGTGGGAGGCGAGGGTTAGGATATGGCATGGCTGGAGGAGTTGAGATAGCCTCAGAAACTGGGGTTGGAATGGGGCTATTACGACCATCAGCTGTGAGGCCTGCACTGCGATGAAATCTGGACAGACGGTTGACAACATGTGGCGTAGCATGTGTACGAATACCAACAGGACCTCCATATGGAGTGATGGGAAACACGTGAGTTGTTCCCCTGAGCGTGCTGACTGCTACCCAGCGACTATCTTCTGAGAATGCAATGTCTTGCACCTGTGACAGGAAGAACAAGACAGGCAATGTACGTACAATGTAACACTGAGGCACATTCGTGTAACCATTATTGCCCTGGAAAAGCAATAAGTATTACATATTCTGAGTGTGTGTCTGTAGCCTTAGTTATCCAGCATGAAAAGCGCATGCACCATATTATATTGTCATCTGCAGCCTATTCTCGCTCTACATATTTCCACATTATCTCATAAATAGCACAATTTTCAGAAAAATGTTATTGAACATAAAACGTGTGTTTTGATTTTCTCTACAACTTTTGTCTGAAACATTTCTCATTCTAAGAAGAATTCTGCGAGATATCATAAATGTACAGACAGACGTCTTCAATGTAAAGTACCTGTTATTCCTGCCAGATTTTAATGATTTTTCTGACAGATTTTCGAAAAATCTGCAAATATCAAATTTCATGAAAATCCGTCCAGTGAGAGCTGAGTTGTTCCATGCGGACGGACAAACATCACAAAGTTAGTAGTCGCTTTTCACAATTCTGTGAACACACCTAATAACATGAAGTCTTATTACTTGTTTGCACTGCCAGACAGTACACAGAACTGAGCCCTTCTTCAGAAAGTGACAGTCAGTGAGACAGTCAAGAAATTCCCTGCCGCTTATGGAACCCAAAAATGTATTACTGTTACTTATTATTCATTTAACATTTTCAAATACCAAAAAAAGTTGCAAGTAATGTGACACTTTACATTAATTAAGACTTAAAAAAACTACAAACCTTGGCTGTTGTATCGCCCCGATGCAACACATAGAGGTGGTGGACAGCTGCCAGTGATGATCCGCCTGGATGAGGGTGGATTCGAAACACATGGAAGTCATGGCCACGCTTGTCAGCTGTCAGAAGCAGCATGCCTGATGGGTCAAATGATAATGCCACGATGGGCTCACTGTGGGCCATGAAATGGGCAATGATATTATCTGAGTTGCAGCTACCTCCAGTTATGGACTCGCCAGTTCTTGATTCCTCTTCACGACCAGAATGCGAAGTTCCCTGTACAGCAAAACACCGATTACCATCACCGTACTTGCCTCACTCCTACACAATGTAAAATAAGTGATATCTGCTGATAATAATAATATAATAATTCTTGGCTCAACAGCCCTGTATGGGCCTGGGCCTCCTCTTGCCTCCTCTTGTCGAGGTTACTAAGTCATGCGCATTCATGGCAGCTGGTGACCGGCCAGCTAGCCGCACTTAGTGTTCTATCGATCCTGATGTGCACGCCAGAGCCATCTGGCAGGCAGTCAGGAGACTTCGATGAGAAATGGAGGCAATTTGGCTTACGCAACATTTTTATTCATGCCCGTAAGGTTCTTTTACATGCCGTAAATCTACGACATGGGACCGACGGCTTTACTTCCCCTCCGAAGGAAGTGGTGCTCCGGATTTTTATCATCCTTAAAAATCCATCGACCTCGGTCGGGATCGAACCCGCGAACCTTGGGTCCAGTGGCGAGCACGCTAACCACTAGTCCACCGAGGTCGACGATATCTGCTGATAGAGGCTTTAAAGTTGTAGTTTACAGTGCAGTCCAAAAATGGCAGATATATTGCTGATCTCTCAAATACATGATGCAAGACACAGGAAATTTTACAACCAAGATAGACAGCTGTGCTGTAATGTGAGACACACCAATCCACATGGACATATGTGTGTTCTAAAATTGAAATGTTGATGGCTAGAAATGTATGGGCAATATATTTGCAATATTCAACTGCATACTACTTAGCTGGAATACGTGGTACCTAAAACTTAGAACAATACAAATCAAGTGTACCTGAGCATCCAAGATGGTGACAATGCCTGGCTGGATGCTGTCTGCATTTCCACTCATGATGTTTCCACCTTGATGCCCTGCCACTGGTCCCGCAACACCTCCCACCATTCCCCTTTGCATGCCCATGCCAGTCGCTCCTCCAGTTAGGCTACTGGCCACAGTCTCACCCAACTCACGTAAGCCTTTCCCAAACGACTTAGCAGCATGGAGTACAGTCGCAGTATATGACTGCACGCCCTCTCCCTCTGTCCCACCAGATGATCGACGAGCAGGCATGAGCCTCCTCTCAGAGTACGCCAACCTGGAAAGCAGTAACAGGAAATTACAAACTTTCTTCCTTTCTTTGTGAAGCCGACTATGAGATTTCAGCTTATTTTGCCGTAGCACTACATTCATCTGTTCACACTACACATCAAAGATCTGAATATCTCTGGCAGGGTGTGAAAGGCCTCAGTTTGAGTAACAGAAACACATGCAGACTTACACGATATATATTATTTATAAGTGGTTGACCAGACAGGCACCAATGTATTATTTAACTACCTGGCAGTCAAACCCATAGTCTCAGTATCAACATTTATACCGTATATTCTCAAATCTAATCCGCACTTTTTCTACAGTTTTAGAGGGCAAAAAATCAGATGCGGATTAGATTCGCGGTCTAGAGCTGGATTTTGGAAAAATGATTGAGCTGCTGTACAACATAACAATAACGTAATTAACATAATTAATAAACAACGTAAGAACAATACAATACAATAATCTATTATTTTATTATTTATTATTATAATTTATTATTCATCAGACTCGCCGTCATCACTCATAATTCGAGGAATGTTCAAAGATCTGGCCTTCTTTATCGCCTCCTCGCGAGTAGATCATAACTCACAAACAGTCCAGTCTTGCGTCTCTCTTGAAAAAACGTGAAGACTGCATCATCAATTTCAGGAAATCGTCCTTTCTTGGGTCCAGTGAATTTCCTTCGTGACGTCTCACACCCGCTGATCGCTGCCTTGTGTTTCCGCCATAGTCGAACGTTGTTTTCATCAACTCCAAAAATTGCAGCGGCTTTGCGGTTTCCATTCTCCTCTGCGCACCGAATAACTTCACGTTTGAACTTTGCCGTATATGAGAGTCGTTTAGATTTCAGGTGTCCCTCTTCCATAACTACGGTACACGACAAATTGGAACAAGCACCTCCCACGTTTCAACAACTAAAGATCAGCTGGCTTCAGACGAGATTGCGCACGTCTGTTGAGAAAGGCCCCGCCTCTATCGGTATGACTCATCGGCCACAGGCGTAGCGTCGGATTTTAACGCATTGGTAACATCCAATATTATTCAATCAGTCGCCCCGTGGGCAAGGGTGGTTGAAGGAAAGGTGCGGATTAGAATCGCGAACTAACTTTTTTCGTTTAAGAAGTCGCCAAAAACTGGGTGCGGATTAGATTCGAGAATATACGGTAATTCAGCACCAGCTACTGTGCACTGAACAGACTTCAATTCCTCACATGTCACCAGCCTCTGTGCACCATACTGAGAAAGTGCATTTTAGAGTAATTTGAATTTAACGCCCCTCTGTCCTGGGCAGTAGTTGTAATTGAAAACCCAGTGTGGCACTGGACACAATTCTGAACCAGTTCAACCCAGTTCACACTTTCACAACTCATTCCTTCACATTCGTTTGTAAGGAAGTACCCCACCCCCCAACACCAAAATTCCACGTGCATGTGTCACGTAACTTATTCAAGCCACTGTAACAATCATAATTTAATTGCCATAATAACCACAGGAGGTACATTACTTTTACAAAATTGAGTCTCAATTTATTTATCATGTTTTACTTTTTTGCGTACTAATGCGTTAACATCATAATTCTCAGCACGAGGTGCCCCAGCATGTGAATTTCAGTGTGTCTGTATTTCCTTATGCCATGTACAGGGTGTTCAGCTGAACACAGAACACACTTATGGACTCTACAAACTGATTTAAAGCTGCACTGCTGCATGGTGTCCAATGATGCTGTCCACTCTGCAGTACTCACTCCTGCAGGACTGCACACCATACAGCTGATGACATCCATTGTTACACACACACACTGACGACAGACCCCACTCTCTGTTGTGCATGTCTTGATACAGTTAAACTCATCATAAATTTTCACTTAGAAAACTTGTTTTCTACTGTTAAATAGATATAGTGTAAAAATTAATTTTATACTGGAGCCAAGAATTACTGCATCTTTATGCAACAACAACAGATGAAGAATGAAGGCATATTATAAATGTCTTGTTATATGTCCCTTTCTGTGCTCAGTTTCCAATACGAAAATATGTCATTGGTTTCTCAGACTCCCTGTTCTTAAAAACTGATAAATATTTAGTGTGACATTCTGAAAGATGAAGATTAAGGTCTTCTGGGATGTGATACTGCATCAATGGGCAAATAGTTGTAGACGTTTCGCAGTATCATACTGCCTTCATCTTCAGGATGAAGCACTTACACATTAAGTAACAAAGCTGCAGAGAAAAGTGTTTTCAGACAAGAAATCTCATTTTAAGCACTATAGGGCCAAAACTAATCCATTCTGTTTGTTTTAAAAGTTACTTAATAGTCACAATTATCAACAGTGCCAGCACTTACCAGCGACTTCCCAATGCAACAGGATTTGGATTTGGACCCGGACAGGGATAGCAAGTAGTGACAGTCAGGCGATCTTCAAGTGTTGAAGCATCAAAGACAGCAATTCTTTCAGGAAAAGTAACAACAACTGACCTTCGATTGGCCAGAACATCATTCACTGGGTTCTTGAATTTTATACTCTTTACCTACAAGAAGAAAAAATTCAGTCTCTGATCATGAAATAACCCACTGTCTAGGAATCAAGAACTCACAAACGAAGTTCACTATATGAATGAAATTATGTGGTGTTCCTTCTGCAAGAAAATATTGATGAAATAGAGACAGTGATGACTGTAGTGGGTGAGATACAATGAAGTTATACTCAGCTTTTAATGAAGTTGGTTTGGTAAGACAGGTTGGGTGTATTATTAAAATGGATGAAGCAAAACTTACTGAAACTGGACCTTTAATAAATCTGCATCAAGGTCAGGAGGTGTTGTGGAACTGAACTTACAGGCATTGAATAGTGTTCAGGATATCCTGTGTTGCAAGAATAAATGAACTGAGTGGAGGAGGAGGATGGACAAGGTAATACATAATAAAGGGAGGAATGGGATGAAGAAGAAATTGAACGAGAAGGCGACTGTACAGGTGAAAGAATAGAAGAGAAAAGGAAAAGAGAACAACAGAAGAAATGATAAAAAAAAAAATAAAAAGAAGAAGAGGGGCAGGCAGAGGAGGAGATTGTCACACATTCCTGAGGGTGTTCCTAACATTTGGGAACCAGTGCTACATGGTAATGTATACCTTACTTAAAGAAGACAGACAGTTAGTATCAGGATAATGACAACAATGACCAGTCTCAACACAATTATTATTAAGAGACTCATCTGCCAGCAAGTTTTAACACACCTGATCTCCGCCTCGGAGAGAAATGAAACTGACAGAACAGAACTGTGGTAAAGGTCCACCGGCACAGTCACATATAGCCACCAGAGGTCTCTTGTGAGAGAATGCATCAGGAATAGAAGACTCAGAGCCAGGTGTGGGTAGTATACGTAGTGTTCGCACAACACCCTGTCGCCATGACAGTACCTCTGTTGCTTCTCCACTAGCAGGTATCGCCCAAACCTTCAAACCATAACAATAAATTAATAAATATGAAAACAAAGTATTTTCTAATACAGAGCAGTGTACACATGGGTGAGCAAAACTTGGCCTGCAGGCCTTATCTGGCATGAAAACACTTTAAATGAAGCCAGTGGTAACATATTAAAATAGAAACAAAACATGCACACACTCTCTTCACATCACCATTATATCGGGGAAAACCTAAAATTGTTAACTATCTTTTGAAGCATACTGGACTGGTCAGTGAGAAATCAGACAACAAAGGGACAGTGTTATATTTAAAGATCAGGGCAATGAAACTCTTAAGCAGGAAGAGGCTGCTCATAATGCAAAATATAAAAGTCTTCATTGAAACAAGTAAACTATGATTCACATTTAAAACATATCAAATAAATAATATAACCACATTAGATAACTCTGGCAGAATTGGAAGGAATGCTCATTAACATAATATTATTGAGCCCCTGAAGATGGTCACTTGTGACCGAAACGTACGTAGGGCTATTGTATAGTGTATATACTACATAAAATTAGTGCATTTGTCGGTTGTCTTTTCAACAGATATATAATAACACAGTGTATTCCTAATCCTGGGTGTACCATACAAGCTACAGCACAGATGATAACTTCATAACAAGGTGAAATGTAAAGGTAAGTAGTGTCTTACCTGCACTCCACTGCCATATCCCAGAACCAGGAGTAGCGGTGGGGAAGAGTTTCGATCGTCAGCTGAATCGGGATACAATGCTGGGTCATTTATGTCTCCATACTCAAACCTGGCCCATGTAATAGCTTCTTTTCCCTCTCCCAAAGCAGTGCTGGTGTAGGCCTATTACACAATGTAGCAGTGTAAAGAGAATATTGCAGCCGTGTTACAAAGATTGGACACAAGAAAGAAACCAAAAAAAATTATGGATTTTGTTCTCTTTCAGGTGAGTGTATCGAACAAAGTATCACACTTAAGTTCCTAAGAAAGCTGGAATAACTGCCTTTAATTCTGAGGAGGAAATTGAGGTTTAAACATTGTATTCACATAAGGCCTGTCAATAAACACAGAAATATGTACAACAGCAAATCATGATACTGTGCATCATTTGTTCACAACTGTAAACATCAGATTCATGTAAGGGCTGTCAATAAACACAGAAATATTTACGTGAGCACCTGATGTTTAAACAAGAAGTCCCCTGACAGAATTTCTAAAGATTACTTCACTACTGCATTGACTTCTAACTCTACAAACCTTGTGTCGCTGATGTCATATTTAGGTAACATAATATAACCCTGCACTAAAATATAATATTAGTTCAGGGGCTTAGGAAAAAATAGTTATAGGATTCAATCGCACTGAAGTCAAAATCTGTATAAGTTGTAATTGTTAATATTATATAGATTGTGGCTTTATAAGTTTACAAATTAATGAATTTGTCACTATTTAATGGCACTGTCAATAGTGCTGGCTAGATGTATTGTGTCCAATGGTGGTATAATTGGTGAATAATTAAATGGAAAAAATTATGTGGCACTGGCCAAATTTGAGGCAACATATCAGCATCTTCCTGGAGGAGATGAACAAAATCATAAAAATCTTGCCAGAATGGACAGTCTGTGGGGCAAGATTTGAAACCTGGAACCTCCAAAATATAGAGAAATGCTACCAACTTGACAGAGATATTCTGCAGTGGTCGCCTAAAAATATTACACTTATGGCCTCTCACACCATTCTGTTGAAAACTGGTACAGTCCATCTTGTTAAAAACACTAAGTATGTTGACGAATCTACCCTTCTGGAATAAGCTGTGTCACTACGTAAGTAGTTCCCAATATTTCAAATCAGTGTAGTTCCTTCATCTTTAAGGGTCTAGATATCTGAAATGAGTGACCATTTTATTCCATGTACAAATTTATAATACATACAACAAGATATCATCAATGTTGAAACCTTTGGTTATCTCCAACACCGTAATCCTATGTTTCCTTGAAGATGGTCTATTACAGACTGAACATGTTGTAAGTGTGCTTGTAAATGAATAAATAAATGACGGATTCAATTGTACATGGATTACTATGATGTACCTTGTTGGATATTGATAAAAATGTCATATGTTCATCATCCTCACTTTGCAGCAAGACAAAGTTATTCTGAATGGTGACTAAAGTGATAAGGTGAAGGACAGCCTGATTGCAGATGCAAGGAAATGCTGCAGCAAAAATACTTCGTAACAAAACAAATATGGGATACAAAAGTGGAATAGTTCTTTGACATGCTAAACAAAGAATCACATTTGAACTTCATAATTTCACAACAGAGTATTTTTTATTGTTGGATTAGTCATCCACAGAGCGGGTAACTTCATTCCTGCATAGTGACAGACGATGATATGTGCTCAAATGTTCAGTCCAGTGATAAAAAATACTCTGTAAATAATTGCCCTTAAAAATACGGTTATTAATTTTTGATAACCCTAAAAGGAAATAAAGGGAACTATACAAGTACAGTAAAAAACCGATTACCTGTGGAACGACTTCATTGATAAATCCTGCAACACTCTCAATAATGGACCGATCACTAACTGGTTGTGGGGTAACAACATGACCACTCTGGCGACTTGTTTTGCGAGGCGATTCAGCAGACATTGTTGTACTGAGAAACAACACACAAAGACAATAAATAGAATCTGTTCACATCAATAACACTATTTTGGCCTTCTTGATTCAGTTCTATGAAGTTACATACACCTCAGATACTTTAAAATACACGACTGATTGTGTAATCTAATGTAAATACAGAACTTTATCGTACACTGAACTTCAAAGACGCACTCGGATTCTTGCATACAACACAATGGGTATGCAATGGCTTCATAACAATCGTCATTTTTATTGTTTATTGATAGTGAGAACAGAAAAATGCAAGAATTTAATACGACACACACTTGCCGTCAGAGCAACTTACAGTTTTTACTACAATAGCTATCATGATGCAAACGACGATTTCGTTATTCCCACTGCGTCATTGCTAACAGCTGTAACTTCACTGCTAAATATGACGTCAACTCTCACGGAAGAAAACAACTTTCCCTGGGACACTCAAACTCCCTCGTAATATATATTGTGAAATAGAATTGCGATAATCTGATTTATATGATCATTGTCATTTTATAAGTGCAAATATATAAATTATTTATTCACTGCGACACAACAAACAATCTTCTAGTTATCCAATTACCCTGAAGCAAAATTTTTCATACCTAACATACACAATGATCAGCTGATTCGTATAAACAGTGATGGTAGTCGAAGTGTAAATGTTTTTGTGCATCGAGCGATGGATGTTGCGTTCGACATATCGAATGAAAGCTATTTCCAAATGTCGAAATGAAGTGTTTATAATCACATAGTAGTGATCGATAGTGATGAGGTATCGAACGATGAGTACAGGCGAATGTTTATTTCCTCCCCTTTCACTTTGGAACATATTTAATACATATTCTAACTACCGAGTAGTTGTTTCCTTTAAATTCACAGTATTCAAATGACTACATTTTGATGAAAGTTTCGGTACAGGGCAACTGAGTGGTGTTCGAATAGGGAACATCATTCACTACCTGCCACAAATACGGGAGTGTCAACGTGATCTGTATCACAGATTATCTAGTATCTGTATGAACTACAGTGGAAGGTTGCATCCTGCCCTTGTGCGTGTTTCGTATGAATGACGGATGGGATTACATAGCTCTGATTCGGGCCCACGAGTATGACTATAGCGCGTATTTGATCCAGTCGATTTCCTCCTAAAGTATTCGCGAATCATTCGATAGTTTGAAGGAATCGAATTATTGGGTAGTTTTAATTTGATTTTACTGTGGGTGTGCCCTCTCATCGTTTCTGGTTCTAACGTAGAGGGTTGTGTGCCCTTTAGAATACACTTGGATGAATATGTCGGCCGCAAATAAAATTATGTTACACTTACTCTGTCTTTTGTTGGCATTTTCTGCCCTCGAATCAAAAGATAATGTCCTGTTTATAACTGTGGATGATTTGCGTCCTGCACTTGGGTGTTACGGAGATACCATGGCATATACTCCAAATATTGACAATTTAGCGAAACGCAGTATGCTGTTTACTAATGCTTACGTGCAGGTACGACCGCGTGGTGTAATGTGTCCTGCCAATACTGTTGTATGACTGATGGTACAAATGCTGCAAATGTGGCAATGTAATTATATTTGCATGAGGAATGTAAATGAACGCCGGAATTGGAGGACCGATTCTACGTGATGCCTGCAACAACTTTACATTTATACTGCAATTATTAATGTCACATTGTATGCAAAATGACAAAAAACAGAGTAGTTATTATATTTCCAAATTCAAAACATAGCTTCTTCAAACTGGGGCAGTGTAAAAGGTGGAGCGCCTCAGGCTTCCATACTTGGTCCCCTGCATTTTCTGATGTATATTGACACAGAGATTATCTCTAGGCCACTAGGCTTCAGATGGTGCAAAGTCACTGGGAATGCAGTGCAGCATGATTGTGTTTCTTCTGCAGACACTTTGTGCTATAACCCCCCCCCCCCCCCCTCAAATCCTCCAGCAGTAGACACACACTAAAACATGTAGGTTTGGAATGAAAGGCATGTATAAATTGGACATTTCTGTGACACCTGCTCTGTTGGGTCAATTAAATGGAGCTTGTCTCAACCCTCAGACCAGAGACTGGTTCCATCCAATGGACTCAACAGAGTACCTTAGGTAACCTTTAAAGGTAAAGTAAAAGGTGAAGGGAAAGCCATCCCTCTGCATGCCATGAAGGCATCCTATCACACCCTTGGTCTGTGATATTCCATTAGAATGACAAACCACACTTAGCACCCATACAACACAGTTGGTAAGACTGGAGTTTCGTGTATTTTAATCTTCAGGTTTTTGATAGGATTGAGGTTGATGTAGTGGTAACACTTCTGACTTGTATTCAGTAGATGGTTGGTTCAAATCTTGGCTTGGACACTGACTATCCTGAGGGTTCTCATAGTTTTCCACAGTCCATTCTGGCAGATGTCAAGTGGCACCTTGATTAGGCCATGGTGTTGATCCTTTGGGTTAATGACAAAAGATGATTGCTGTTCCATACCATGTACCATGGAGTCAGTTCAGCAAGACTGTTTACTTGTTTCAGCAAGCTTTATGTGCTCCCAGTCGTAACTCATTCTTAACAAGCAGACGACCAGACACACTTCACCTCTATGATTTCTATAGCTACTGGCGCACAACTGCTGGAAATTTTACAACTCTGCCTCAGCACTTCAAAGAAAATGGTTACCACACCAAGACTATAGGAAAGATTTTCCATCCAGGTAATAATATAGCCCTGAAAACAATCAAGAAATATAAGAGTTCCATTGTCATAATGCTTAAGATTTATGAATTCCTCTAGTTCTCTGAGCATGTAATATCACATGCAGTGCCACAGCTAGGTTTTCTGGGCCGGGTGTGATAATCACAATCGCTCACCTAACATAACTGATGAATTTAAAAATCACAATTATTTATTGATTTTTGACTTGTATTTGACTTAATTTGAAATTTGTTTAGCACACAAATAATTTTTTGTTTAAGATATTTATTGTGCTCCCCATTTTGCCACCCTTGGACTGCTGCCTGGGGTGGCCGCACCACTTGTCCCCCCTGAGCTGCACCCCTGATCACGTATATTAATTAATTTACGAATCCAAAATCGTCATATCTTATATATCTGTACGATTTAGTTCAGGAACAATATTTTATTTAATTATTTAGCTCCATTAACCTAGAAAGGTTTCATTTTGTAATACTAAAACTAACTGGCAGTAAGAATTGAGTCATTTCTTTTCAGCCCCCCGCTTCGTACCACACCATATTTCTTAAGGAGTAATTTATTAATATTATCCTACTATATGTGCTTATGTCTCCAGTTGACCCCTTCCCTGGACATTTTCCAACTAAAATATGGGTTTTAAATTCTCATTTCCTTGTCATGGTACTTCTCCCACTCATCTCATCCTCATTAATTTAATGAAACACATAGTGTGTGAAGCGTCCAAATTATGAACCCGTTCATTATGTATTTCTCTTCATTAATTATAATAATGCCTGAGGGTTGATGGGCATTGTGGTTCAGGCTAGTAACTTACTGATACACACTCTTCATGATGTCACTTCAATCCTGCAGGCATTTCGTCTAATTGGAGTGATGACCAGCCGTATAGTTGGTCTGAGGCTCCCTACCATCCCCCCACTCAGCACTACAAGGAGGCGAGTGTTTGTCCTCAAACAGATGGCACTTTTGGCCGCAACTTAGTATGTCCGGTGGAAGTCAAGTTCCAACCTGGTGGCTCCTTGCCAGACCTGCAATCCCTTGATGAAGCCACAAAGTTTCTTCGTGCTCAGCCAAATGCCAGTCTGTCACCATTCTTCTTGGCTGTTGGTTTCCATAAACCACATGTACCTCTCAAATATCCTACAAAATACCGTGGTAAGTATAATTGTAGATGTAATTGTAACTTGTATTCAGGAAGACCTGGACTAATCCTTAGCCCAGAGGCCAGCGGTCTTGATTGGGATTTTTTATGGTTTCCTCAAGCAAATCCTGGGATAGCTTAACACTTCTTTATGCTTAACTTGCTATAAACTGAGGACAAGATGTGGCTGTGTCACTGGGGAGTAGTTTTTGGCATTTTGAAGGACTGTGTTGCCTTCATCTTCAGCTACCAATGCTCCATACTCACATGTCATTCATCTACCCCTAACACTGTATATGTATTCTTAGCAACTGACAGCACTGTTAAATAAAACACTTCTCTCTTTCTCCAAACACACACACACACACACACATGCAATAAGTCATAATTTACTTTTGATGCTTTGGAAAGTTTACAGAATGTCTAATGTATGACAATCATAGAAAATGCAGAATATTCAGTTGTGTGTTTCAGACCTTCATCCAGTTGAATCTATCCAACTGCCATCAGCTCGCCAGCGACCATCTGCCTTGCCAACTGTAGCATGGAATCCCTGGACTGATCTAAGAGAGAGGGAAGATGTGGCAGCCCTCAATGTGTCATTTCCATTTGGACCAATACATGGTGCGACCTAAGTGTCTCAGTTAAAGGACATTAATAATGCAGTGTCATCAGGAAGATGAGTATCAGGTGCTCTTTGTCCTGATAACGATTGTTTACATAGTTCTGAATGTTTCATGTCAAACAATTTGTTTTCGGATATTTATAAATAAGGCGATGAGTATAATATTTGAACTTAAGATAGAGGAAGTAACAGCAGAACATGGAAAATTGCATAATGATTAACAGTGTGTGCTTTTCACCAGAGATGATTAGGGTGATCAAATCAAGGAGGATGAGATGGGTAGTTCATGTAGCACATGAAGATGAGGATCTGATGCCAAGGTTTTTAAAAGCAGGGGATTTTTAGACCAATGAATCAACTGCAGTATAAACTGTCTAAGAAATTTCCCATACAGTGCAGTTAGAGTTAAAGATGTTTTATATGATTTGAATACAAGTTGGATGTATTGCCTTTCTTACAGCTTGTTTTAATTGACTGTATGTTGCCGGGTTTTTCCTGAAAATTTGACAGTTGCTCGAGCCATTTATTTTCCGACTTTTATGGAACGTGAATTTTCGTTGCTGTTTTCACAAGAGTCTGCCATATGATCCTATCCTGAGACAGATATATCCACTTTATACCCTTACATTCTATGTCTGGAAGATCCATCTACATATTATCCTGCCATTGACATCTAGGTCTCTTAACGACTTTCCTCGAGTTTATTTGTCTAATATTTTACAAATTTCTTATACTTTCAATGCTTGCTACATGTTTTACATACTCTATCATCTGATTAAATCACCTTAATAATACAGGATTCTGATGTTCATGATTGATTGGGCTGATTAAACGATCATTTATGCTGAAATCTGTGGTCTTCTGGGTAATTACACGGCGTCGTGTGGTAATTAGGTAAATAATTACCACACGACGCCGTGTAATTACCCAGAAGACCACAGATTTCATCAACATCGCGGCGGAAGCCTGAAATCAAGATCATTTATTCTGTCATTGTTTTTGTCATCAATTGTTCCAGATGACTATGCTCGATTGGTGATACAAAGTTACTATGCAGCAGTGTCATATATTGATGATTTAGTAGGCCAGATGCTCTCGGAACTGAAAGCAGTGGGGCTTTCAAACAACACGATTATACTGCTGGTCGGTGATCATGGTAAATATGAACGCACAAATGTACGGTAAATATGAACGCACAAATGTACGGTAAATATGAACACACAAATGTACGGTAAATATGAACGCACAAATGTACGGTAAATATGAACGCACAAATGTACGGTAAATATGAACGCACAAATGTACATAATCTATCGTGAGCCCTTTTGGTGTACAGTAGTAACGCACAGTTTAGTGTGTGTAAGTGAACACTTACATGTGCACCTATCTGTAAAAGTGTGTTGAAGTAAAGATAAAATTGTCACTGTCCATGCATTGAAGACATGCAGGGGAGTAGAGGTACAGCTCCACTCATTTTTAACTTCGGCAGCGAATATAGGTGAGTTATCAACTTCATGCTCCAGCTTCTTTACCTCTGGGCAAAGAACCCCGGTACCCATTGAATAGGTGGCTTGGTGGGCCCCAGAACCGGTCTGGACGTTTTGGGGAAGCATGACACACTACACAAGTTTATGAAACTTCACTGGTTTTTCTTTAATCATACCACAGTGGCAATAGAATGAGTTTGATATGAACATGAACAAGATGGTTGTAATTTTGCTACATCAGGGTTCATTTAAACCTATTCAAAAAGATCAGTTGGTGAAAACTGTATTGAATTAAAATATGTGGGTTTGTGATGTTAAAGTTGAGAGTGTGCTAATGTCTATGAACTTCATTTGAAATGTTTTCCAGTATTGTTGAAATGTAATGATATATTTATGGGAGAAAAAATTAAGCATCTTTGCAGTGCCATATCTCTCATGTAGTTTGGTTTTTGTGAATAACAGAACGTACAGTAAAACCCCGATTTAATGTTCCCGCATTTAGTGAAATCCCGGATTTAGTGATGATTTTTTCATGTCCCGACAATAGCTCCATATAAACAATGTAACCTCCATTTAATGAAAACCTCGATTTAGTGAAATATATTCTAATCCCCCAGCAATTTATTAAATAGAGGTTTTACTGTATATTGTTATGCTCTGTAATACCTGTAGAGGGATTGGCTTTGTCAACTACATATTTGTGTCAGTAATAAATTAATCTCCTCGAGGACTGCCAGCTTATCGTGGTGAGGAGCTTTGTGTGCCCTGTTATGACCTGGAGAGCTGTGCTGGCTGGACCTTAAGTTGCTGGTGGGGCCACCAAAGCCGGACAGGTTGAGGGGGAGCCAGACGAAGTAACAGTCCACAATGAAGGGTAGGGGGGGGAATGTTTAGGCTTGGTGAAGCCAACCTCCCTAGGGGGGTAAACCCCAAAATCAAATCCCAATCCTCCTGGAAGGGGGTTGTTGTATGGGTAAAAACTTACACAATAAAAACTTATTGTTATGAAACCAGGAAGTAGCCTCGGTAAAAATGGAGGAAACTTCTGAAGGAGCCCAAGACTCCACGAGTTGTAGTGCCAATGATAATAAATTAATATGACAGTTAATGAAATACACAGAATCAGAAAGAGCATTTGAGAAGCCTGTGCGTTATGGAAACCGTAAACAAATTATTAATTCTCTTTCTGACAAAAAGTTTGAAAGCTTCCTAATGTCTCCCATGCATGCTACATTCCCCGCCTCTCTTGTCCCCTGTCTCACACTCTTCCAGTCTGAGAAGTACACAGATTGGTGTTTCTTCACAGGATGGTCGATGGCAGAACATGGAGAATGGTCCAAGTTCAGCAACTATGAGGTCTCTGTTCGCGTCCCGTTCATTATTCACGTGCCAGGGCTGACCGACTCAGTTGAACTGCAGCACAGAGAATATCTGTCTAGCAGTGCACTTGTGGAATTGGTGGATGTATTTCCTACATTGGTTAAGTTGGCAGGCTTACCAGTTGTTCCACCTCTGTGTCCAGTTAATTCCAGTCTTGTGAATCTGTGTACAGAGGGCATCAGTGTAGTTCCTGTAATACAAGATGCTGTCTTCAGAAGGGTCAGTGATCAGTCAGGAAAAGGAATGGAGGCACTGTGATATACAAACCCTTTTCAATTCACCATACTAGTTTTGTGTTCTTGTGAGATTTGAGGTTCTCACAGCAGTGTTGCTGAAGATTCGAGTCTTCTGGTATATGACATTGTACCGTTGGGTTTGTGGGCCGGGATAGCTCAGTCGGTACAGCGACTCGCTACGGGCTGGACGGTCCGTGGATCGAATCCCGGTGGGGGCGAGATTTTCAGCACCCGTCCCGACCGGCCCTGGGGCCCACCCAGCCTCCTATACAATGGGTACCAGGGTCTGTTTCCCGGGGGTAAAGCGACCGGGGCGTGGAGTTGACCACCCACCCTCATCTAGCGCCGAGGTTAAAGAAAGAGTAGAGCTATACCTGTACTCCCCCTCTGGGCCTTCGTGGCCTGTTCTAGGGAGAACTTTACCGTTGGGTTTGTAGTTCTTGATGGTCTGAGGGATTGTGATGCCTTCATCTCACCTTGAAGATGAAAACACTACAGTCCATTAAAACACTGGCAACTACTCACCTAACGGCACAGTATCACATGCCAGAAGACTTGAATCTTTGCTTCATGTTGTTTCTCTTTTCTTTCTTTCAAATGTCCATTACACGGTGAAATTTTTAGACATTGCAACTTCAAAGCAAGCTTATGCTTTGTGGGCCACCCGACACATATTTTGTGTCGCGTAAACTCCTCCTGTCTTTCACTCAGTTGTATTACATGCAAGTGTCAAAGTCCATGTGTGAGATAAATGCTGGAACAATGAGTGTTCACATATGATACCTATGTGAACAGCGCCTCTGTAAAGAAAGTAAAGTGAAGATGCTGGTGTAAATTTTAACAGTTAGAATTACATAAATAGATACAATTTTTGGAATTATAGATAAGTTAAAAGGGACAGTAGTTACTGGAGACCCCCCCCCCCCCCCACCAAAAAAAGATCCAAATATTGATGCTGTACTGGAGAAAAGACATTGCATGTAATTGGTGCTAGAATGGAACATTATCCTTATAAATCCCCAAGTACCTGGTTTTCATTACATGGCAGAATGTCCAGCATCTGATGTAATATGGGTAAATTTTATTTGTAATATGTGGTTTCCACTACTGTCCATATTACCGGCACTGACTTGACTAGGGGAAAGTCCTGATTTTTCTGTTTGACAGGTTCAATGCTTTGCAGTGGCACTCAAAAAAATTCACAGTGCATTATTTTGTCATGCACTAAGCATAGCAGAGGGTATTTCATTTTACTATTTATATTAGATGCTATAATGGGTTAAATATAAGTTTATCGGTTTTCCATAAAATGAGCCATGCGGTGACACGTGGACATGAAAGTATGCCACGCAGAATACGCATGGACTTGTACATTCTGTGACTTTGCTTCAGCTGGGATACGTGTACACCTGCGTTTCTTTTATTTCAATGCTGCTATCTTTTGTTAATAATTAAACCTTAAATCCTGCAGTTTAGATGAACAAGTCTGCCACAGCATTTTATTGCTGACCAAAAACGAAAACAAAAGTCTGGAATATGTTTTAGTGAATCTTTCAGGTTCAAGGGAACGAAACAAGAGATCGGCATCTTGAACGGGAGTGGAAGACAGGAGTGTTCAGTCAGTACCCACGTCCAGGGCTGTTTCCGACACTCAAACCGAACAGTGACAAACCTCGTCTGAAGCAGATTAAAGTAATGGGTATGTCATATTTGAT
Organism: Reticulitermes speratus; assembly: GCA_021186555.1. Classification (NCBI taxonomy): domain Eukaryota; kingdom Metazoa; phylum Arthropoda; class Insecta; order Blattodea; family Rhinotermitidae; genus Reticulitermes; species Reticulitermes speratus. The sequence continues at coordinate 29,937,703 of JAJKFL010000007.1, forward strand.
TAATACATTATCATCATTGTCATTTCCACTCAAGTTGTGTCATCCCAGGACGAATATTTCTCCATTTTTTTTCCCCTCCCTGCTCTTGTATCTGTATTAGCTCTTTATTTACTCTCTAGTTTGTACCTTCTCCCACTCCCATTGTGTCTGTCCAGTGATTGTTTATAAACTGTATTCATTTTGAAGCTTTGCAGAATAAAATTACATTCCTGTACACAATAGCAACAGATGGTCACTTGACACACTGGGCAGTGGCACACGGTAAACCAAACCCACCAAGTGACATGATTGGTGGTGAATAGGCTAAAATTATCAGACAATATTTCACGTTGTATTCACCGTGCATCTTGTTAACTAATTAAAGTTTTACAGTTTTACACCAACCAAATGCACTATTTATGTAAGAATAATAAAATATTCTATAAAACATCTAAACCCCCTACACGTGTTTCAGCTTATCGATAAGCCATCCTCAGGGGGTGTCATAACTGCTTGTTTATGAAATACGTACACATATTGATTCTTTGTAAAGGAGTATAGTCATCGCCATATCCTTTACAAAGAATCAATATGTGTACGTATTTTTTAAACAAGCAGTTTTGACACCCCCTGAGGATGGCTTATCGATAAGCTGAAACACGTGTAGGGGGTTTAGATGTTTTATAGAATATTTTATTATTCTTACATAAATAATGCATTTGGTTGGTGTAAAACTGTATTTATATTTAAAAATGCACGGTGAAATTAGAGTAAAATTAAAGTTTTATTTGACCAACATGTGCACTATATTCTTGTAACCAAGTCAATCACCCATACAATCACCCAGCCTGTTATAGGCCTAAATGTATGTAGGGGTGATTTGACTTGGTTACAAGAATATAGTGCACATGTTGGTCAAATAAAACTTTAATTATATATCAGACAATATGTTACATCAATATTAGACACAAATGTCATTCTGCAGTTCCTTTAGCAGTTGATAGATTTGTACCTGATCAGGAATCCCTTTTTCTGGTAACAAATACAGAGTGTCATGACTGGAACACGAGAACCTGACACTGAGCTGGTACACTCCAGTTCACACAGTTTGTAGACTGTGAAGTCTGTTTGCCTATGATTCGCCATTACAATCACACCTTGTCCTTACCCAGGTTTCTGAAGTAGTCTTATTGCATGGTGCTTTGTGGCCAACATTTTGTATGTTTCCTCCCAACCACCCATATCAGCCTCTTGATTTCAACATTCTAATGGTTATAATAACGGAGCACGCGGTGGTGCAGTTGGTTGAGGCACTGCGCTACAAGCCGGAAGGTTGGATTCCCGATGGTGTCATTGGAATTTTTCATTGATATAATCCTTTCGGTCGCACTACGACCCTGGGGTCGACTCAGCCTCTAATAGAAATGAGTACCAGGAATATTTCCTGGGGGGGTAAAGGCGGCCGGTGCGTAGGGCTGACAACCTTACCACCTTCATGTGCCGATTGTCTAGAAATCTGGGAGCATCAACCTCCTGGAACCCTAAGGGCCTGTCCAGGCCTGTAATGGGATTGCTAAAAAAAAAAAAAAAGTTGTAATAACAGCAGGTGGACATTGCACATCGTGAATTTTCCCATTATGAAATTGTCCCCATTCCTTTATTATTTACTGTACATGAAATATTCTGCACTTAATTTTTTGCTGAAACAACTCTAGTGTTTGTTTCACACTGAGGATGAGTGACCAGTTGTCATAAACGTATAAAAGAACAGGTGAATTGAAAATTTTGTGTGTTTTAATGTCATTAAATGATGACGGTTTCTTTCACAATTAAAGGATACTCGCTGCGCACTTTACGGCACCGCTACACCGAGTGGGTTCCATTTGACATTCGTAACTTCAAGCCGGACTGGAAGTACGTTATAGCCCGAGAACTGTACGACCATCAACTGGATCCAGCAGAGAACATGAATATTGCTGACAGGAGTGTCATGTCAGATACGTGCAGACACTCAGTCAGCAGCTGAGGGCTGGCTGGAGGTACAGTCTGCCCAAACACATGCTAGCGAGGGACAGTTCAACAGAAAATCGTAACGTTTCACGTGCAAGACGAATGGAGCAGTAGGCATATACAAGTTGTTTAGCGTGTCTCAACGCTTTGAATAAGAGATGCTTATGTGAAATGAAGTACTGAAATTAAAATGTTGGATTGAAAAACCAGTAAAGGTGTGCTTTAATTGCATGCACATACGCAATGTTAAGAATGTGGCAGATGTTCAGTGGGGTCTTTGCTAAGTTGAGGGGGCACCATTATTAAAAATTTGGAAACCAATGAATTTTGTGTTTTATACAGTACCTGACGTGGCTTAAAAATAGGTGTTCTGTTATTCTAAAGTTTACTTTTCTAATTATAGTTTGCTGCAAGTACCACAAGGTTGCAAACTATGAATCCTAGTGTTGTTACAATTATTGTTTACTAACCAGTCAGTGCCTCTAATTTATTAATGTCAATAGTGACATGTATTTCTTAATTACCAGTTGCCTGTTGCCTTTAACAAGGCGATGTAGCTATGTACTAGTACTATAATTTGTCATGGATCTGAGCTAATGATTGAAATCAATAATTAGTGTACTTACAAAACGACTTTAATAACTTTGCATCTGTTCGCATAACATACACCCTGTAAGCCTAAATTCACATAGACAAGGCAGTTCCTAAAGCACAAAATGCAGTGACACCCATGAAGTTGGAGGTTTGCTTTCTTGTCATACAGATATAACTAGGTAACACAGTATACTGTCTGGCTTTCACCAAGTAATTTTTCTTTAATACTGTGACAGGTAACATGACTGATCAGGTGTCAAAAGTAAGTAAACAAAGAAACAAGGCTTGCCGCAGAGCGCATCCTTAGCAATGAAACGAGTGTTACGTTTCAGTCACCGAGGTGTGTTTGTAGTTCTTACATTAGATTACAGATGGGAGGACGATTCACTAATGAATGTTATTTGAAGTCGATTGTAAACCAATATTTATACACGAGGGCATCGTTTCTCGACTGTAGTTCTTACACTGCGTACAGATGGGAGGGCGATACACTAATGTTATTGAAAGTGCTCCATGTAAGACGATTGTAAACCAATATTTATCCACAGAGGGCATCGTTTCTCGATCGTAGTTCTTACATTGGAGTACAGATGGGAGGACGATGCACTAATGTATGTTATTTGACATGATCGGTTTGGGACGATTGCAAACCAAAATGCTGTTTCTTGAATGTAGTTCTTACATTGGATTACAGATGGGAGGACGATACACTAATGTATGTTATTTGACGGGGGTTGGTACGATTGCGAGCCAATGTTCATGTACAGGAGCAACTGTTTCTTCTGTGTTTTCGGTTTTCCCAAAGAAACGATTAACGATCACAGTCACAGCTTTTGGGTCTGTTATATGCATAAGTTGCCATCAGTTCTCTGAAATGATTACGTGTAGATATTACATACACGTTAGAAGCAGACACAGGCTGGTGTCGTCTAGTTAGTTGGATACGCTCTCTTCCACGCCCCTCCCCTCGCCGAAGTAACGGTGACATTTCCAGTGGTCGTAACTAACAACGTATGTTGCAAGAATTTTCGGAATGTACAATGTAATAATTTCCTTTACAATTTACGTTGGTCATCCTCCAAGCTTCTCTATTATTCCGGAGCATGTATTATTTGTTTCTGAAATGAAGGGTGCACGTCAGTCAGAAAAGCCTGAGGATAACAAAATACTGATTATGTAGTCAGTTGTTTCATTGTCACAAAGTTTGCAAGCTGCTGTATTATATGACGTTATTGTCTCGGTTACGAAGTGCATCACACACAACGCGTATGTTACTGCTTGCTGCATGCTCTAATTACAACGTTTATTTGTCAAAACATATACCGGTAGCCTATCTGAAAGCGAGTATAAACCTGCATGTACAGCGGCAGAAAACTGTTCAACAATTAACATTTCATTTCAAACGTTCGCAACGTTGCCATTTCCATAACCTTCATGACAAAAATGGAGCTGAGGTAGCTCAGGCGGTAAAAAAAAACTAGGTTTTAATTTGGACGTCCGAGAAATCGTGGTTCGATTCCCATCAGAGGCAAGAGTTTTATCTTCTATCCGAAACGTCCAGACCGATTCTGGTGCCCACCCAACCTCCTATTCAGTTTATAACGGGGACTTTCGGCGGGGGTAATGCAGTTGATGCGTGATGCTAAGCACTCACCTCCATCCCGTGCCGACGTTAAGAATGAGAGGAGCTATGCCTCCACTCCCCCGGTATGCCTTAATATTGTGCACAGTGACAAATTTACTTGTACCCTTACTCACAGCTCATTACACTGCCAAACAAGGAGGAACCAATCACAGTTTTCAGCAGTAGATTTGTTAAGAACAATATTTTAATAAAATTTAATAAAAAAATTTGTTTATGCTGCTTTATATCACACGTCTTTAAGCGCGGGATTGATACGACGAGAAAGTAAACTGCCTCCTACTTCTCAGTGTAAATATAATGCACGTACTTATGTGTAACAGCCTTTCATAATGCTATTGCGTCCTGACAAAGTGCATGGGTATTAGAAATGCACTCAACTTCTGATCCAGAACGACAGGCCATATGTTTCTTTCCGAAGGTCATGTGCTCGATCCAGTGGGGGAAAGACGTGTCAGTTACTCGCCACCTATCGGAATGAGTTGCTATCTGTTGTGGTACGCGTAACATCTCTTCCCTCCAGTAATGTTTCGTCGATTACCCATGATTCCACATTAACGTGAGGGAGGCTGTGATTAGCAGGTGTTCATTTTCGTGTGTAATTGCGTGTGTTTTACGTAAACTGAAGTGCTTAAATTACATAAATCGTTTGTGGCTGTCTAACAAAGGCGTGTTATTGTAATTATTTACATTTGATTCGTGTTGTGATTGTGATTAAAGCGAAGAATTCCACGAATGTCAGATGTAACTTGCACCAACTTCTAATTGGAGGGAAACTTATGCTGCAACAGTTATGGCACCCGAAAGGTAAGATATTGTTTTTAGTTTTCGTTTATTTGCCGTGTATTGTTGTATGATATGCTTTAAAATAGCAGCCTCCTGAAAGCTACATATGCCATCAGGTGTTCGATGTTTACATTTTTACGTATATACGGCTAGGTACTTGCGAAGAAATATGACCTTCGCTTTTGTCGAAGACAGAGAAAATTGTGTATGGCGGCATACGACCAGTATTACAGACAGAGTTACATGGTTGTGAATTCGATATTTTGGTGGTCAGTAACAGAGCTTTTTATTTGCACACTAACTCTTGTAGTTAAAATATACCAATTATAGTTGCACACACATGAATTAAACATACGTCAAGTCAGTGTAGGTTAAAGTTATAGGCGAAGTCTTTCCTGTGTTAAGTACCACGCCATGAAGACAGTTGTAAAAGTAGACGTAGAGCTCCAAGCTTTTGTATTTGCCTTGAGGATTTCTAAGAAAAAGTCGTATGTATTTTTTATTTCTGTTATGAGAGCTATACGCCCAATCAGGCTGATAATTTATGCTTTATTCCCCTTAAGAACATTATGATATGAAAGTCCCATTTTATAGTCCAGATTCAATTTTCCTTTCTTTGATCAGGATACTTACCTGAGAACTTTGTTCCTAAAATCCCTGAGTGTCTGCTGTTCTTTCAACCATATCAAACAACAGGTAAAAACCTTATTTCTTGATACAGCGTTGTTGAACCACCGCGTTTATTAGCATCTCTGCTCGCGCAACAGAATAATGACTCAAGATGAGGGTGGATTTCCATCCATTTGAAGGCTAAGACCGTCCCATTCATTACAAATCACGTTCCAATGATGCTGAACATTTTTGTGAAATCCCGTTCCATCTGTGGCATATCCGCTGTTCCCAGGCCGAGGCACGTTCGACATGACAGAGAGCGGACAGCACAAACACAGGTCTGAACACGTCACTGAGACCTACGTATTAACTGGCCGAGCGTTTGTAAGACAGACTTACTGGTAGGCAGGCCAACTTACTAACATAACGACATTGACAGAGTGAACTACTACTACTACTAATACTAATACTACTACAGTTATTACTGTACTTCATATTCAGAATCTCCCAGATTCTGATCTCCTCCTGAAGACAAAATTTTCATTGTTTTCCTCAGCTCCTCCAGACATGCTCTGGGCCAGTTGGCTTATCTCAAGTTGACCCACGACTGCTTCCTGCTAGATCCCTTCCGATTTATTATACACTAGTCATTCTATCCATCAGCAGTCTGTAATTTGTACTACACTGCTAGTGTTAATGTAACCGTACACAAAAATATGTTGCATCTGCCAATGCTTAAACTGTAATTGTCGCGAGTTTCACTATGCGCAGCGGTACACACCAGTGTACAGTAACCTTTTATTGCAAAAGGGACATTTGAAAATCTACAAACCCCGCAGGGTCGCATAAAGGTTGTTAATAAAAAAAGTCTTATTTTACACTGAATATGTTACATTAAGGTATTAAAGGACTAATATTGCTATTAAAAATCATTAGTGAAAAGGTAAAGGTAATCTGTGGTCTTTTGGGTAATTACACGGCGTCGTGTGGTAATTATTTACCGACGTTTCGGGACAACGTGTCGGTCCCATCTTCACGGGTCAAGATTTTCCTTCTTGGAATCTTGACTCGTGAAGATGGGACCGACACGTCCCGAAACGTCGGTAAATAATTACCACACGACGCCGTGTAATTACTCAAAAGACCACAGATTACATCAACATCGCGGCGGAAGCCTGAAATCAAGGTAAAGAAAGGTAAAGGTGCTCCTGTCCACGCCGTGTAGGGGGGCAGAGGTACAGCTCGCCGATCCCAGTGGCCGCGCGGTCTAAGGCGTGGGTCTTCGGCCGTGGGATTGCGGTTCGAATCCCGCAGGAGCATAGATGTCTGTCTGTTGTGAGTGTTGTCAGGTAGAGGTCTCTGCGACGGGCTGATCACTCGTCCAGAGGAGTCTTACAGAATGTGGTGTGTCTGTGTCATTGAATGTGATCAGGTGCCAAAATAGCCCTTTACATCTACAGTGAGTAGGTAGAAGAGGTCAGACTAAGACAGAAATAGGTATAGCAATTGTCATTCTTAACCTCAGCACTAGCTGCAAAATAATTATTAATAACAATTAATACAGTAATTACTGATACTTTAATTTTTACGACTTAGCAGTGTCTTTCTTAAGAAGCCAATGGTACTTCAACTGCTCAATAAACTCTCCGCCTTCTACAGAACCCGAAGGTTCATTACCGCATTTACAGCACCCCACCACTTGTCGCTGTCAGCCACATCAATCCAATCCACACCCACCATCTTATTTCTCGTAAATCCGTTTCAATACTATCCTCCCATCTACGTCTGGGATTTTCAAGGTGTCTCTTTCTCTCAGGTTTCCTCACCAAAACCCTGCGTACACCTCGCTTCTCTCCCATACGTGCTACTTGTCTTGCCCATCTCATTTTTTATTTGATCTCCGAATTATATTCGGTGAAGCTTCTCATTATGCAGTTTTCTCCAGTCTTCTGTCACTTCCTCTCTCTTATGCCCAACATATTTCTCAGTACCCTCATCTCAAACACCATCAGACTACGTTAATAATAATAATAATAATATAATAATAATAATATAATAATAATAATAATAATATAGATAACTATAAATCTGCACAGCAGGAAAGTGCGTTTTATGAGTTTCAATCGAAACCCCTTTTAAATTTTTTAAGCCTTTGAGCCAGTGAAACGGCCGGTGAATATCCAGACTTCGATCGAGGAAGTAGGTTTTGCATTATGACAGTTTGATTAGCCTAACAACTGTCTTCTTAAGAAGGTTTTTTGGACAAAATCCAAATATCATTGCTGGAATATCTACGGAAGATGCTGGATTTTCCGCAGTGGCTAGGCTGACCATAATTCCTTGAGACAAAAACGGGACGGGGGACGGGGGGATGTTCATAAAGAGTAGGACATTTAAAAAAATGTTTTATTACGTAAAAATATTGAACTTACAATAATTCTTCACAGAAATGTTGCCAACACGTATTTTTTCTTTTCTCTCAATAATTCATTGACTTTATATTTACACTATTTATTCAATGGACAATTGTCTATCTCGATCAACGCGCCTCTACCGACGGTTACACGAATGACTGGTACATACAATAGCAGCCATTGATGCAAACTTGATTATAGGTTATGATTGACCAATATTTTAGCATATTTTAAAGTTTTTATAAAAAAAACGGGACAAAATGGCATTTTTACTAAAACGACGGGACGGCCGGGACATAACAAAAAAAAACGGTACTGTCCGTTTCAAAACCGGACGTATGGTCAGCCTAGCAGTGGCATGTCTTCAGGTTTTCAAAACTTATCTTTGCCCCTGGTGCACAGTCAGTAGGACGCATGGTGCAGTCTGACAGTCGCAGACTAAGTGCTCACGGTAGAGTGATTGGTGCATCAAGTAGAAAGGATTTAGAAGAGAGTAGTCATTGTCCATCTAAAATTACATTCAGGCCATTCTGATATCTACGTGGAGGGACTCTGCAAAACCAGTAGGGACTTCACTTAAATTAGCTGGTGTTCCGGCGGGTCTCGAAGCGTTCGCCTTTCGAATAAAGGTTTAGAGCAGCGGTTCTCAACCTCAGGTCGCGACCCAAATTAGGGTCGCAGGGGGTCTGACTTAGGGTCGCGAGAGGGATTTATGGAGAATCAATAATTATAAAAAAATCAAAATTGGTTTTTAAATTCAAACAGAATGATCGAGAAAATGTAATTATTGAATTTGTGTTTGTTAATGTTTTGTGTATTTAATTTTGTCCCCAAAAATGTTGGATTTGACAAGTAACATTAAAGATATAATATGTTTTTAAATAAGTGGCAATGTTATGTAGTGTTCAACAAAAGGCATTAGTATCAGTTCATTTACAGTAAATATCACTGACTATTGCTATTTCCGTGGTAGTGTCGCGGGTCACAAAACCATTTGCTACGTTAGGGTCACACACATAAAGGTTGGGTAGGCCCACCGCTGGTTACAGCCTTAGCTAGCACCGGCCACGGTAGTCATGATGGCGATAACAGGACCACTTTGCTAGAATCGACCCAAAGCGCGCTAGTTTGTGGCAGAATGTTCAAATAATAGTGATATAGGAGGAGAATATTATGAAAATTATCATTTCTTAGGAATTTCATATGTGCAGAAACTTTGAGGCGGACATTCTTTGAAAGTTGCAAGCGACGGCCGCTTCGTCTACCTTCTTCTTTTGTACTCTTCCTCGTCTCTTACTTAATTCATTTTTTTTTTTTTGTTTCTCAACTTTCACCTTAGTGTTACATTATTTTATCCGAAGCATCATATATTGAAAAAACATGTATTTGAAATATATTATTATTTTACGCTTCTACACAAGTAGAGAAAATAAATTCCTTTCTTTTTAGCTTTATCATGTCCTTCGAGTCTGGCTACAAGCAACACCGTCCAGTCTGCGACGGTGATTGCCATCGCAGAGTACAGGGCGTCTCTTTTATGCCTCACCTGAGCAACTCAGCTCTCAGATGCAAACGTTCTGTGCGATAAAACTGCCGTGCTCGGTGACACAATAAAAGAAACGCCATGTAGATGAACTTCAAATTTTGCCCTATTATTTACTTTGAGTTGAGTTTACCGTAAGGGCCAATTGACTTAATAGCCGAAATTACATATTATGTTTTTCATTTGAGTACTTAGACATAATTTAATGATACTTGCATTATTTAGTGTTAACATGTGTAATTATCATTCAGTTTTTCTTTATCTTAAAGGAGTTTCGTGATATGGAGCTAAATTAGACCCAGCTTTTTACTGTTAGACAGATTTTGACTAAACTTGATATCTTATGCAAATATAACTATCGACTTTAATTACTCCGTTCATTGCTTCATTTCGATTAAGTTTTTGGCTTATTTCAGGCTTCCACCGCGGTGTAGATGAGATCTGCGCTCTTCTGGGATGTACTCAGGTTAATGGGAATCTTTACCGACGTTTCGGGACAACTTATCGGTTCCATTTTCAAGGGCCAAAAAGTACTCTTCTTGGACTTTTGATCCTTGAAGATGGGACCGATGGTTTCCGGAACCGTTGGTACAGAACTATCACTCAGGCGCTGCGTAACATCCCAGAAGAGCGCAGATCTCAAGCTTTTGGCTCTTTATTTCGCCAAGTAATTGCCCAAGAATGAAAGCTTGACATGTCCAAAAATGTACGTGCTCTGTCTTCACATCTACAGTAGGCCTGTTAAGCAAAGCACGTCTGTATTTCTACATACATTTTCATTTAGCTCACTGAGTCTGCAGACTGGACAATCCGGGTTCAATTCCCGGCAGGGGTAAACAGTTTTTTTTTCTTCTCCAAATCGCCCAGACCGGCTGTGGGGCCCACCCAGGCTCTTATTCAGTGGGTTCCCGGGGCACGTTCCTGGGTGAAAGTGATGTGACCGTAATTTGATCGTTGATTTTATCTCGTGCCGACATCCAGAATAAATGGAGCTATACCGCTGCTTTTTCCATATGACTTCGCAGCCAGCAGAAGGATTTCCTCGTAATTTTTTTATTTATAATAGCCTTTTGTTGATTTGTTTGTGAACAGTTACCATTCCATCTCCTTTCTATTAATTTTTATATTACATAAGCGCCTGTCACATTTCGGCCTGTTGATTGATTTCCGAAAACATACTGCTAATTACTAGTTCCGTGTTTTTGTAACAAATCAGGCTCCTGCGAACGTAATTAATCTCGAGTAAGCGGATAACAGGAAGTTGTTTGCGTGTGTTTTGAGCCGCGGAAGAGAATGCGATACGAGGTCTCTGGACCGGAAACAAGAAAAGAAAAAAGGACAGAAGAATCATAGTAATATATATACGTAAACACACAGACACACACAAAACATATTCTATTATTAACGGACTGGGCTTCCTCTTCGTTTTAATTCCTTTGATACAAAATTGGGTAGCTTCGTCTTATTCTTTTCCTTTTACCGCTGCGTTTACTTACTCGTACTTTGTTCTTTTATCTTTCTTTCTTTCTTTATTTTCTGCAAGTTCATCAACGCAAAGCTTCTTACAAGGTAACACAGTAGGCTTACAGTCCAGACAGTTCCTACTTAAAATCAGAATAGCTACAAATATCTCCCCACAAGGATTTGCAGAGCGCAACACACAGGAAGCTACGTACATGCCAGGTTCCGTATTAGACAGATGATCTCGTTACGAAACGGAGGAAATGTTATGAATGTGTAACTACTGCAAGCGTTCGCAGTTGGCGTGGTGCACTGTGGGTTCCCGAAATTAAGAGCGTAAAATGGTGCATTGAAGGTGTGCCTTGAATTTGCTTGTATTGTGTTATGTAGTGTTTAATCCAGATTGATGCGTGTGTATTTGTCAGCATTGTCCTCTATTGTCATGTGAAGGTTAAACAGTTAAGTTGGACAGATTCCTCGTAACACGTGTCCTTGTGTCTCCGTCCACGTGATTAGAGCAGTGCCCAAAGGGTAAAGGTGAAGCAATCCCATTACAGACCTGGACAGGCCCTTAGGGTTCCAGGAGGTTGTGGCTCCCAGAATTTCGGGATAATCGGCACATGAAGGTGGTAAGTTTGTCAGCCCTACGCACCGGCCGCCTTTACCCCCAGGAAATATTCCTGGTACTCATTTCTGTTAGAGGCTGAGTCGACCCCAGGGTCATAGTGCGACCGAAAGGATTACGTCAATGAAAATATGACACTATCGGTAATCAAACCCGCTACCTTCCGGCTTGTAGCGCAGTGCCTCAACCAACTGCGCCACCGCGTGCCCCGGTTCCCAAAGTGCACACGTTGGTAACCGGGGATCGGTGGATATATTTCTGTAATGGCTACGTTGAAGTTTACTTATGTTTTTAATCAAAGAATAATGTTTTGTTAAAAATAATAGCGAAACGTCTTTGGCTGGCGATGTCTTTATTTCGTATGATCGTTAGAATATCTAATTAAGAAATTTACTGTGCTTATGAAGCGAGGGACAATCAGTTTAATTAAGATCAAATCATGCAATTTATTGTTACATATGCTACTGGTATGTATTCGTAGCTATCTGAAATCAATTATGAGATATAAATTTTTAATTTTGGATACCTTTCATCGGGACACACTATATTTACGTGAGCAAGTATGTGAGGATCCGTGGTTATTTTTCGAAGCCAAAAACGGTCGGCGAGCAAAAAAGTTTGGGAAACAATGACTTAATGGAAGCAAGGATTTGAAACGGAATGAGCGCCGACAGTTTTGTTAGTTGCTTTGTAAGGTCGTGTGGAACGGGGTTGCCTACTTACAAGGAAGAAAATAAACTGTAATTTTTGAAAAAACTCGAGGTAAATATTTCTGCGTAAGAAGAATGTTGGCTAGGGGTAGACTAGACTATACTATACTAGACTAGACCAGACTAGACTAGGCGAGGCTAGACTAGACCAGACTAGACTAGACTAGACTAGACCAGACTAGGCTAGACTAGACTAGACTACACCAGACTAGGCTAGACTAGACTAGAATAGACTAGACTACACCAGACTAGACTAGACTACACCAGACTATACTAAGCGAGGCTAGAATAGACTAGACCAGACTAGGCTAGACTAAACCGGACTAGGCGAGGCTAGACTGGACTAGACTAGAATAGAATAGAATAGAACAGAATAGAATACAGAACTTCCACCTTTATCGATTTTTGTGCAGCTTGGTAGTGGATAACTTAGGATCCTACATAACGCGATCCAGAATTCTGCACTCCGTTCAGCAATATCAACCAGCAGTAAAAGGGAACCACGAGGCTCATTAAACAGGCTTCTTGATTCTTGTGTTGGGACGGGAACAGCAAAGGAAGCCTAAGTCCTTGAAAGCCTAATATTGCTTCTGATTTTACTGTGGATGATGATGATGATGATGATGATAATGATTTTGACATAACGAGGAACTTCATGATTTATACGAGTCACAAAGCACTGTTAAGAGAGTAAAATATGATATTATGAGATAAAGTGGGAATTGTTTAGGTTAAGAAGAATGAGATATTCTAGAAAATTTTGATGGGAAACTCTTTTAAAAAGTATTCGGTTTTAAACACAAGAGAACTAATCAGATTTTAGGGAATTAGGCTGTGAGGAAGTGACGTTGATGGAAGTGGCACACGTGTATCCAGGTGTAATACCGTACAGTTTGGTTGTCACAGTAAGGTAATACATGCAGTGGACGCCACGTGTCAAACGTACCTCAAGGCGTTCAGAGTTCTGCCATGGTCACCCCTGGCGCTGAATAAAGCAGCAGAACCTGCGGGGGACTGATGGCTTGTCTTCAGCAGGTCGAGTTGTTTCTGTCTTCACACAATTGTCATAGAAAAATAATATAATTCACAACTGCAAATAGTCAGTCATCACAACGCCACGGCTCTGATCTGGTCTGGTCCAGACATACGATATGATGGCTGTCTTACGCAGTAACGTAAGTTACAGATTCGTAAAATGAATATTAAACTGACGTGAAAACACTGTTGAATTGAACTGCATAGTATTAGCAATTGAGAGCGTCGTTAAATAGCCTTCTGTTTAAAGTAGAAGACATTTGTCAAGAATTATATACAGGATGTTCTAAAAATTCACTTGACACTTCATGTTGAACATGTTGCCTGTAATATCAAGTGATTTTTGCGGCACCCTGTTGTGTTTATGTTTCTGCACTGGAAGTTGGACTAGATGACCGCACAAGGATCGCCTATACCGTTTGGCCAGTATTTCGGTAAAAGCTTCAGGTATTTTTTTTGTGACGCCGTGTCGGAAGAGTGGTTCCCGACGTTTCGAAGGATATTTCTGTCTCATCTTCAAAGGTTAAGAAGTTCAAGAAATGTGACTGCTTGTCCCTGAAGATGAAGTAAAGGTTATTTGTTGGCGTAATTTTTGATATATTTGCACAGAATTCACTGGATATTATCAAAGCGAAAATTGAATTTAAATTTCGCGCGAACTTCAGCTTCCTAATTCATGTTACTTCTTTTTCTCATGACTCGCCAGGTCTTAGTGGACTAAGGCCTTTTCCTTATCGAGGTTTCACGATCACACTCAGACACACCACACTCGGTAGGACTCCTCTGGACGAGTGATCAACCCGTCACAGAGACCTCTACCTGACAACACACAACACTCACATCAGACAGATATCCATGCCCCTGGCAGGATTCGAACCCGCAGTCCTAGCGACCGGCAGCAGACCCACATCTTAGACCGCGCGAGCACTGGGATCGGCAAAGGTAAAGCAATCTCTATACAGACCTGGACCTCTAGGAGATTGAGGCTCCCAGAATTTCTACAAAATCGGCACACGAAGGTGGCAGAGTTCTCAACCCTAAGCACCGACAGCTTTTACCCCCCCCCCCCCCCAGGAGATACTCCTCGTACTCATTTTTTCCTAGAGCTGAGTCGACCCTAGGGACATCGGAAATCGAACCCGCGACTTTCCGGCTTTTAGTGCAGTGCCTCAATCAACTGTGCCACCTCGTACCCCTATTTATGTTACACGGATCAAACACCGTGACAATACTCGTTTATTTTTCGAAGGTCAATCACAGGTCAAAATTTAAGTGGCGTTAGTATCTCCTACAACTCAGACGTTCGTATGGTCTTCGTGTTGGTTTTATTAATGACAGAACTTAAAAAGTGTAAAGGTGGGTGACATCTGACTGTACGATGTTCGTGAAAAATTGCATTATACTTCGCTAATTATTTGAAAGTTTATTAAGGGGCGTGTTACCACAAACTTATATCTGTAAAGTAAGGAAAGGAAATTAAGACGTGACGAGATTGAATTAGACTTACTTGTGATTGAATTAAGAACTAATTAGCCGCCGAGCGTTAAGTCCTGTGCGAAATTAGACGTTGTAATATAGTGAATGTGAAACTTACTGTTTCTGGTACATGAATCCGTGTAGTCTGGTAGAAAGTTCAGTGTTTAAGATACCCTGAAGGTGCGAGCAGCAGTTTACTCCAAAATATTAGTAAATTTCTACCAGGATTCACAAAGACATATACACAAAAGAGTAACCTTCACCTAAACACTTGTCATGGTTTAACTTCCTTCTAAAATTGACAGATTATAATGAATATATAATTTTATTTGTTCTGTTTATCGCTTTGTCTGTGCACTAAATGGTGGACCGATATTTGAGGTTTTTAAGAGAATTTGGGGAACTAACATAAGAGAGAAATTGCTCAGGATACGGACTAATGTCTTGCATACATGAACTCGGTAATGTGCCTTCGGTGTTTCATAAAGAGCGGGAAAGGTCGTGACTACATGAGCGACTATCAGCTTCTCAAGGATTCTGTATGAGTTTAGTTAATCCTTTAAAGCGAGACAGTTACTGTATATACTGTCAGGTTTAACGTTAAAGTATTTTTAATTTCTGCCAACACAGTGTATTTATGTGTTTTGTGTGGATCTCAGAACAAACAGCGATTATTTCACTGTACAGCATTAACTGACTGGTTTGTGTAACTGAGACGGAGTGTGTTTACTGCGCGGTACGGACTGTATTTATGTGTTTTGTGTGGATCTCAGAACAAACAGCGATTATGTCACTGTACAGCATTAACTGACTGGTTTGTATAACTGAGACGGAGTGTGTTTACTGCGCGGTACGGACTGTATTTATGTGTTTTGTGTGGATCTCAGAACAAACAGCGATTATTTCACTGTACAGCATTAACTGACTGGTTTGTGTAACTGAAATTGAGTGTGTTTACTGCGCGGTACGGACTGTATTTATGTGTTTTGTGTGGATCTCAGAACAAACAGCGATTATTTCACTGTACAGCATTAACTGACTGGTTTGTATAACTGAGACGGAGTGTGTTTACTGCGCGGTACGGACTGTATTTATGTGTTTTGTGTGGATCTCAGAACAAACAGCGATTATTTCACTGTACAACATTAACTGACTGGTTTGTATAACTGAGACGGAGTGTGTTTACTGCGCGGTACGGACTATATTTATGTGTTTTGTGTGGATCTCAGAACAAACAGCGATTATTTCACTGTACAGCATTAACTGACTGGTTTGTATAACTGAGACGGAGTGTGTTTACTGCGCGGTACGGACTGTATTTATGTGTTTTGTGTGGATCTCAGAACAAACAGCGATTATTTCACTGTACAACATTAACTGATTGGTTTGTATAACTGAGACGGAGTGTGTTTACTGCGCGGTACGGACTGTATTTATGTGTTTTGTGTGGATCTCAGAACAAACAGCGATTATTTCACTGTACAACATTAACTGACTGGTTTGTATAACTGAGACGGAGTGTGTTTACTGCGCGGTACGGACTGTATTTATGTGTTTTGTATGGATCTCAGAACAAACAGCGATTATTTCACTGTACAACATTAACTGACTGGTTTGTATAACTGAGACGGAGTGTGTTTACTGCGCGGTACGAGCTGAATCTTAATTATAATTCAGGTTAAGTAGGCATTTATTTATCTCTTCAGTTTCGTTCTCTACTCCTGATGGTCTGAGACCATGTCTGTTGGAACTGCGGCCTTTGACATTTCATTGTCTTTCCCCCGGACAACAGAGGAATAACAAGGGGTTGTAGTGAGATGGTACTGACAGGGGTAGAACGGTGTGCTCTGATAGAAACCTATACAAGTGTTATTTCATATACAGCAAATTCCACATGAACTGCCCTGGAAATGAATCCTTACTCCTCGTTGGATAACCTGTGCCTAACGTCCTGAACTGTGACACGACCCTTAATCATTTATTGAGTCAGTTGGTAACTCGGCCTTATATTTGCCCCACACTGATATCAACATATATCCGCTGATTTGCCTGTCAGAAGCAATCCAAACAAGATCGCTGCCTGTGGTTCTACAGTAATGCCTGAACAAGTAATGAAAACAGAGGTAGTGATGCTGAGAACGGGAGATGTTCCATATTGAAGAATGCTTGATTTAACTATTGATTTAGGGGGATTGTTCTCATCGGAATGTTTCATGTAGAGCGGGCGATCTCTGCAGCGGGAGCAACCTTTCTTTTTAAGAGTCTGTTCTTCACAAGGTAAGTTTGTGGCTGAAATATGACGCCATTGGAATTTCATTACTTCGCTTTTCTTGGATACGAAAGTAGGTGTACCTGGTTTACCGGAGCTGCCTATGATTGGCAACAGTTCCGTCAATTAGGGTAAAAGGCATCCGTTTTTTTTTCCTACGAAATTAGCTCGAGGATTGTTGAGATTAGGAGTAAAAAAGGGCAGACATGTTGATATATATGGTAGTATAGACGGAAGTGTTAAGATGTTGTGTAACAAGGGCAAAACTATTTAGACGTAGTGTAACAGAAATCCTGGTACGTATTGAAGGATGCTTTA